>WOXC01006254.1:0-600000 GCA_011680675.1 Gymnobelideus leadbeateri | reverse complement strand
CTGAGGCTGGATTTGAACTCAGATTTTCCTGACTCGAGTGTACTACCTACCTGCCCAATAATATAATAATAACAATAACAGATGGTGATAAGAGAAAAATCCTAGTGTTTCATCTGTCCTCAAATGTTGTGAAAAGAGGAAGACTCTTAGGACACAGAATAGATCCTCTGTGGAAGATCTATGGGAAAACAAGAAGAATTGCATAGGATAAGAAGGTTTGAATGGATTGTGGTCTGCCCCACTGGAAGGAATATCTTCACTGACAAAAACCATAGAATTACTGGTTTATGACCAAATAAATGGATAAATCAATGGAAAAGCATCTCTTAAGCACTGACTATGTGCCAAACAATGCAAAATTACTTCATTTTCTTCTGGGAAGAAGCAGGAGAAATAGTTGGATAGCAAACTGACTGGGAGGTGAATTACATTGTGCTTTCCTCTCGTCTGGAGCATTGACTCGTGAAATCACAGTGTGTCAGAATTAGGGATCATCTAGCCCACTTGTAACTAAATTGGAACCCCTTTTATAGTTCTGGACTGAGGAAAAGAGTGTCAACTCTGGAGTCATAGGACCTGACCCATGTGACCCCATCAGTCAGTCACGTAGTCCCTCTGGGCCTCACTTTCCTCATCTATAAAATAAATGGATTGGACTAAAAGATCTCTGAGGCACCTTCCAGTTCCAGATTTATGATCCCAGTCCAACTCACATGTGAAGAAAATCCCTTCTATAATCTTGGGTCCAAATCCCGACTCTGATGTTTACTCCCCACATGACCTTGGACAATTGAATCAGCCTTTCTAGAGTTCAATTTTCTTCTTTCTAAAATAAGAAGGTTGGGGCGGCTAGGTGGCTCAGTGAATAGAGCACCGGCCCTGGAGTCAGGAGGAACCAAGTTCAAATCTGGCCTCAGACACTTAACATTTAGTAGCCATGTGACTTTGGGCAAGTCACTTGACCCCAATTACCCTGCCTTCCCCCCTCCAAAAAGACAAAAATAAAATAAAATAAAATGAGAAGCTTGCACCAGATGCTTTCTAAGGTTCCTTCCTGCTCTAAATTCTATAGACAAATCAATCATTTCATAGAAGTTCTGCATTAGGGATGGCTAGGTGGGGCAGTGAATAGAGTACTGGCCCTGGAATCAGGAGGACTTGAGTTCAAATCTGGCCTCAGACACTTAACACAAAACTAGCCATGTGACCATGGGCAAGTCACTTAACCCCAATTGCCCTACCTTACCCCTCAAAAAAATAAAATTTAAGAAGTTCTGCATTAGCTTTGAGGTCATCTAGTGCTCATATTATATATACAGAAACTAAAGTATAGAGACATGAAGTGATCTCCCCAAGACCACCAGAGTTAGGATTGGAACCCAGGTATCCTAACTCTCAGGCCATTACCACATTTGGCCTCTTCTCTATGAGGATGAGAGGAAAGGAGAATAGGGTTGCAGAGCAGACTATTCAATCAGCATTTATTCTAATCAATCAACTCAATTCAATCTAGAATGCCCCCCAAAAGGTAATAAACAAACAGCAGCAGAAAGTAATTATTAATAATCAAGTAAAATTGGATTATTCCTCTGCACTGCAGTGCTGACTGCCTAGGAGGATGAAAAAGTGAGAAAGTCCATTGGAGCGCAAGAGAGTGAACAGAATGTACCAACCTCAGCAGTAGTGCATCAGACCCTGTGGAGGACTGGGGGAGGAGCAGAGTGTGGGACAGGAAAAAAAATCAGCAAACCTCCTGGGAACATCACTGACAGAGGACAGCCCTTCTGGGGTGCTGAGGGGCATGCTCCACACAGAGAGGGACGAGCCCAAGTCTGGCTTTTAGCTTATCTCACAAAAAAGGCAGGAACCCAACGCCCAATAGGGAAATTTTGGAGACAGTAGAAACCTGGGTATTAGCTCATTTTCTTGCCTCAAATTATCTTGACCCCGTAGACAGTTCTGAAATCCAGATTCAGAAATCCTAAAATGCCATTCCTAAATTAGGATGTAATGATTTTATTTTGAAAAAAGAATAACAGTTACTTGTATAAAATCTACTTTTCCTTTATTAAATGGGTTTTTGTAAAGTAAGGAATAGGGCAGCCAGATGGTACACTGGATAGAATGCTGGGCCTGAGATCAAGAAGACTCATCTTTGTGAGTTCAAATCTGGTCTCAGATACTTAGTGGCTGAGTGACTCTGAGAAAGTCACTTAAGCTTGTTTGCCTCTGTTTCCTCATCTGTAAAATTAGCTGGAGAAGGAAATGGCAAACCACTCCAGGATCTTTGCCAAGAAAACCCCAAATGGGGTCATGAAGAGTCGCATGTGACTGAACAACAAAAAAAGTAAGAGGTGCCTTACTGTTGCGGCATCTTCTTTCTGAAGATCATTGATCCAAAGATTTAAGGCAGGACAAACCTTGGAGATAATGTGTTCTAATTCCTTCATTTTACCCATGAGTAATTTGAGACATCTGGAGATAAAGTGACTTGCCCAAGATCTCACAAGCAATAAACTTCAGAGGAGGACTTGAATCTGTATCTCCTGACTCCGTATCTTTCCACTGAGGAAGTAGGGTTAGAACAAGTGCAAGTTTTAGGTCTAATTCTACTGAGGGCCCAGGGGAATGGACCATCATTATATGGAAGGAGACAAAAAATGGAATAAGATGGGTGGATGAAGATTAGTTCCTTGTGTGGTTTGACCCACACATATAACTCAGATGACCCTGAAAGAGTGGGCTTTCCATGAAGTTTGTAGCAGAAGAAGAGCTGGATTTGGGGAGAAGAGGTCGAACCTTGGACATCTGAGTAGCCCAAACACCATTATATACATCACACTATTCATCCACCCAACATGTTGCCATTGCTCAATTTTTTCAGTCATGTCCAACTTTTTATAACCCCACTTAGGGTTTTCTTGGCAGAAGTGGTTTGCCATTTCCTTTTCCAACTCATTTTATATATGAGGAAACTGAGGCAGGGTTAAGTGGCTTGCCCAGGGTCACACAGCTAGTAAGCATCTGAAGTAATGTTTGAACTCAGGTCTTCCTGACTCCAGGACCAGCACTCTATCCACTGTGCCACCTAGCTGCCCCATGTAGGTAGCATCATTCTCTCTCATTTAAAGAAACTGAGAAATAATCTGACCCTAAGTTTACTTATGGTAGGAACTTTCAATATAACCAAATACAACCCTGTACCCCTGTGTTTTAGATATCACCAGTTCACCTGGTCTTTGCAGCTATTCTTTAGAGAGTTAGGAATGTAGTACAGTACAGAATGTATTACAGAAATTAGTCTACACATATTTTAATACTATTTGTATTGCAGGAATTAGTCTATACATAATTACACATATTTTTTAAATAAAAAGGGTGTGTGTTTGTGTGTGTGTGTTTGTGTGTGTGTGTGTGTGTGTGTGCGTGAGAGAGAGAGAGAGAGAGAGAGAGAGAGAGAGAGAGAGAGAGAGAGACTCCTGAGGGTCATATGGAAGGAATTTTCCACTACCAGCATTAACCCGAAGTCTATGGTCATTCATTGTTTCCTTTTCAAAGTCCAGAGCCCACAAAGAATATCTCCTAATTCCATCTCAGAAGTTTTCTTGTTATTGAGAAGTGATAGATAAAATATGAGGAAAAGGAATGCTTGTTCTATTTCTAGGTTTACTGTGGATTCATGTCCTTGATCAGTGACTCAGTTCCTCTCTCTCTCTCTCACTGTGTGTGTGTGTGTGTGTGTGTGTGTGTGTGTGTGTGTGCGCGCGCGCGTGCACGTGCAGAGAAGACAATTTCGTCCACATGACCCTGAGGTGTGTCGGGTGAAGGGATGGGACTTGGAAAGTCTCTCCCAGCCCCTGGTACTTGAAGACTGGGTATTTAAATAACTCTTTGTAGAGATCCTATCTCAACATGTTTACCTTGCCTATAGGTTGATCAAGATATGACACCTTGGAAGGATTTGGAGTGAATGACCTGACTTCAAAACTTTTTCTATGCCATTTTATTTCCGTGTGACTTTGTAAGTCTTTGGGGCCCCAGTCTTCTCATCTATAAAAAGAGAGGTGGGGCCAGAGGACTACTAAGGTCTCTTCTAGTTCAAAAGCTATGATCCTAAAATTCCACATCTAAATGCCTATTGGTTTGGATTGGATGAAATGAAAAGACGGATCACACTTTGACACAGGGAAAAAAATGAGTTTGGAGCAGTGCCAAAGTTAAATGAAACATGAGTGGCACCAAACTGTTCTGTAGTCTCAGCTTCCCTGTATCAGAAAGGGTCATGTTTTTTCCCTTTCCCATGAAGGCCACCAAGGCCAGCAATTTTTTCACTCTTACCTGTTTCCTTATTAACTCTAGCAACAACCTATGCCTAGGACTTATTCTGAATTCACAATCGTCTCTCTGTGTAGTAAACCTGCCCACCACCTCCCCTTACCTACTCCCTCCTCAAAATGGGCCTCCTGAACTCGTTTGGCTAATGTATTCTCAAACCATATTAGGGGCCCTGACTCCCCAGGAAGTTCTACAAAGCCACTTGCCACGATGCACTGAATTAAAGATAACATCTCGGACTCAAATCAGATTAGAGCCCCCCTTCCACATGCCCACCACATGCAAAAGCCCACTTTCTAATCAATTTTACAAAGGGCCTTCTGCAGAGATACACTAATGGTATTGAGCTGAGATCTTTAAGTCTGCAAGAAGTAGGGGGAGATAAAACACATTCTGTATTAAGCAAGAAGTGAGCCTGTCGCCTTGTCCTTCCCCTCAATGAGAGAGAGGCATGAGGTAGGAGGGAGGGGGGATGGTAGTGGAGACATGATCTTTCTAACAGCCTATGTCTTCCTTGTCCCCAAGAAAAATGTGTTTCCTCTCCCTTTAGAATTCCAAATTTTATTGCATTTTTTTCACTCTCCTCTCTCCTTTCTATATCCTTTGGTGGGACTGCACCAGAGGTTAACTGAGTATGTACCCATTGGTCTGGAGTGGAACCTGGTCCTTTTCCTTGGAGGAGAATGGAAGGGAAGAGAAAGCATCAGTGGTCCATTGTCCCCTAGAAACTGCTGGGATTCATAGGAATTTCCCCATAGGAATGACCTATGGAGGTCATTTGGCCCCAATTTTCAGTCTGGAATCCCCATTGTATCTTTGGTCCTCCTGTCCTCGTTTAGAAGGTCACAACCTCCCCATTCCAATACCCTGCAGGTGCCCCTCCCTGTAGAAAGATGTGTTTTCCCTCTAAGTTCAGGATGATCATTTCACAAGAATCATTACACCAATATCAGGGCACCCAAATGACTAGAGAAGCTCATAGCTTCCCAGTCATCCATAGGGTCAGATTTTGGAAGCTCTAACCAATTTTTGTTACAAGCCCTTTTGTGAGGACACTGACCCATGCAAACCAGCATCCTGAGGGACAGTTATCCTGGGAATATGTGATTCAGTTAGTGTTCCTCTGCAGTCTCCAGCCCTTTTCCAAAGGTCCATGGCAAAGACAGAACTCTGTGGCCCAAACAGTACTCCCCTGAAGCATCTCTCCTCCCTGAAGCATCTCTTAGCTGGACCCCTGCTGGACCCCATGCCTTTGTCTCAGTACTTGGAAATAAAAGATTGAAAATGAATGGGACGCCACAGTGCTATGGTCTCTTGTTGGCAGAATACAAGGCATATTCTGCAGAAATAGTTCCTCTCCCTTGGGTTTATAGAAAATAATGGAGAGGGTAGGGAAAATTGGGAACCTTTTTAGTAAGCAACTTCCAAAAGTAGAAGGATTGGAGGGTCAAAGACATAAAAGAGGTTGTGTATAGAAAGTCAGGACCAAATGACCTCCATGGGGCAGGCTGAGAAATACTTACTAGGAGTCAAGGCTCCTAGGCAGCTCAAAGATCCAAGTGTGCCATAGCTTTCAGAGCAAATAGTGAAACAGAGGGAACGGATTGTTCCATGTTGTGTACAAGGACCTCACACTTTTGATGTGGCCTTTTATGCAAGGGACAATGCCTTAAATGTGCCCACTTCCTAAGGCCAGCCCAGGGACTTATACATAACTCCAGGACCTGATCCAAAAATGACTTAAAAGATGAAGGCAGCTGCTGTTCATCACAGAAGCAGTGAGAGGTGGCATGAGCCTAGAGGGGGATTGAAGCTCAACCTATGAGTTCCAATCTGATTCTGGCCATCGGCTCATGGCCTACATGTTCTAGGCCTGTCTCTTAAACCACAGAACGAGAGGATAAGGGCTCTGGCCTCCCCATACTAAGTCCTGAGTTTGCTTTTACCTATTCATCTCTGCTTTGCTCTCATGTACAAAGCTCTGCTAATACTTCACAAAGACTGTTTTCCCCCGGGCTCCATCCCAAGATGTTAAAACAGCAACAAAGGCAAAAAATGTGAAGAGTTCTAAAGCCAGTCCCTAGCACCCAGGAGCCCAGTTTCCTATGGCAGCTCTGGCTCCTTCAGCGGCATTCAGAGACATGAGGAACGATATTAAGAGGTAGGCAGGTGATGTTCAGCACAGTTCACAGAATCAACCTGTACCCAGAGTAGTGGTTTTGTACCCAGACATGCCTTTGCACAAGATTACACACACACACACACACACACACACACACACACACACACACACACACACGCTTAGGAGAGTAAAAAGATAATTGAATTTGGAATCAAAGACCTCTGCCGCTTGCTACTTGTATCACCTTGGGCAATTCACTTAAACTTTCTGAGCCTCGGTTCCTCATCTGTAAAATGGGGGTGGGGAGTGGGAGTGGACTTGAAGACCTCTATTATCCCTTCCAACTCTAAATCTACCACTCTATATTTGGAATAAACTACCTCCTAACTTCCATCTCATAGACTCCCTAGCTTCCTTCAGGGTACAACTCAGGTCCCAATGTCCATCCTTCTATATGAAGCATCTCCTGATCCCCCAATTATTAGCACTGTCTCCACATTAGGGTATGAGCACCCTGAAGACAGGGACAATGGCTTTGCTTTTCTTTGTATCCAGAGTGCTTAACACAATGCCTGGGACCTAGGGGGTGCTTAATAAATACTCATTTTTTAAAACTTACTTGTGTAAATGGTGCAAAGGTTAGCTATCTTGAAGATCGTTTTGTCTTTGTATGCACAGAGCCTTGTGCATAATAAATGTTTATTAAATATAGTTGAGCTGAGCCACACATATTCTTTCTGGGGATTAACTTCTCTGGATTTCTGTAATGTTAATGGAATAGGAAGATCTTCCCTGTCCATTAATAGGCTTATGTGACCACACATTCCCTTTTCCCTTGGAACAGGAGCTGTGTTCCCAGGTCTAAAGGTACACAGGTATTTCAATCACGGATGTTTTGCTGCTTTCACAGCTGTGGTACATCCTAAGTCACATAAAGCCCATTGGGGGAGGAGCTTGTCTAAGGAGGGGCTTGCTTAGGGGGAGGCTTGCTTACTGGGAGGTGAGATTTTGCTTTGGAGGCTCGCTTATGAGAAAGACCTTTTGATTCCCTGGACAGGACTCTGAGTAGCCATTTGTTAAGAGCCCCTCAACTACTCAGGTTTTGGTGCTCTCCCGGTCTGGTGGTGTATGTGGTTGTATTACTAAGTTCAGACAGATGGAGCCCTGTCTGTTGGCTTCTTTCTTGGATACTCACCTCTTTCTATTTATCTGTAATTAAAGTAAGAGCATATACCCCTTTAAAAGTTGTCTTTCCTTTAGCAAAGCAGATCAAAGAACCTGTGCTAGCAGGCCATCCTGGTTGTTCGAGGGTGCTTGCTAATACAATTTCTTGACTTTGGTAGGTTCTCTTGGAGTCCAGTGGGCTCTAGTATCACCACTCACTTTCAGAGTGTTCTGAGGATGGAAGTAATCAGTACTTAGCCCTGGAGACGTATCAGGAGAGAAGATGGTACCCTGTTGGGTCAAAGGAAAGGGTCTTCCAGGAAAGAGTTGCTGAAGAGAGAAAAGTCATGAAATGGACCTGGAATGTCCAAGTCAAGAGTCTCAAGGTAATGCTAGAAAATCCTGGTACTCTCAGGCAGTCAGTAAGCATTCATTAGGTGCCTACTATTGCTTTTGAATTGTGGTACTGGAGAAAAATTTTGAGAGTCCTTTGGATAGCAAGGAGATCACATCAGCCAATACTTAAATTAATTCAGGCTATTCACTGGAGGGTCAAATACTGAAGCTGAAGCTGAAATACTTTGGCCACATAACAAGAAGACAGGACTCATTGGAAAAGACCCTGATGTTGGGAAAGATTGAAGGCAAAAGAAAAAAGGAATGGTAGAGGATGAGATGGATAAATAGTGTCATGGAAACAGTAAACATGAACTTGGACAGACTTCAAGAGATAGTGGAGGATAGAAGGGCCTGGCATGCATGGGATCAGGAAGAGTCGGACTCAACTGAATGACCAGACAACAACCTACATCATGCACTGTGCTAAGCGCTGGAAATATAAAGAAAGGCAAGAGGCAGTGCCTGAACCGGGAAGCTCACAGTCTAAGGGGGGAGAACTCTATCTGCACAGAGACGGGCAGAGCGGATCAGGCTGAAGAACATTGCCTGGCTTCCTTAGCTCTTTCTTCATAAGTCAGTAAAAGGGGTTTTGAAGAGACAAAAGGTGAAATCCCAAGGATATTTTGTGGATACAGCCTAGAACTTGGCACTTGCCAATTCACCTGTTTCTTCAAGATCCCCATCTTATTTGTTGATGTAAGATTCTACTTGGATTCGATATACCACATATTTGAATCTAAGTAAAATCTAGCCTACTTAGTATTGTTGGTTTAAAACAAAAGCTAATAGGGATGGCGCAAATAGGAATCTTAAAGTGACAGATCAAAAAACCAAATGCTTATTAGCTGTGCAACCCAGAGCTCTCTGAGCCTCAGTTTACTCATCTGTAAAACAAATTAAAGAGTTGATCTCACTAAGGTCCCTTCCAGTTCTATATGTCTCACCTAATCCCACCTCTTATTGAATCAATTATTAATTAAAGCCTGGTGTCTGGTGTGGGGCTTAGCAGCTCAGGCCTCCATGAGATGCAGATAAGGCTGCCAGACCCCAGAGAAGACTCAAGAATCTTAGAACTAGAAGGAATCTTATAGTTCATCTGGTCTTACTCTGTCATTTTACAAATGGGGCAACTGAGGCAAGAGAGAATCTAAGACTTGACCCAGATCATAAACTGGTTATTTTGTGTCAGAGACGGGAAAAGGGCCCGGGTATCACTTGAGTTTTAATTCATTGTTCTCTCGGCTACTATGCATAATGTTGCCTCATCAAAAAAGTGGCTCAAGATTTGGGAAATGGGTTTGGGGAAGGAGGGAAGTTCTGAATTGGTGTAAAGAATACTTAGAGTAAAGAAGAGAAGAGTTGGGGTTGGAGTGGAGAGAAATGCCACTGTGGTAGGGAAAGGAGAGTGAAGTGAGTAACAGGTTTCAGATACGTGCATCTAGAGAGACGCTAACGTTGTGGTTTCATTTCTACTGCTGACAGGTAGAAAGGGGTCAGCAGGTCAGATCCAGCCCGGAAAATACAGCCAAGTAGCCTGCGGTACAAACAGGACCTGGGTCATCCTGGTACTCTCACAAATTCATAGGACTTGAGGCTAAAGATCACCTAGGCCAGGGGGGAGGAACCTGCAACCTTGAGGCCACATGTGGCGGGTTCCTCTCCCCTGATATAGGCTAACATACTCATTTTACAAATGGCAAAACTGAGGCCTAGAGAGGTCAAAGGACTTGCCCAAATCCCACAGTTATTAAGGAACAAAGCCAGTATTTGAAGCCAAGTGTTTCCATCCCAAATCACTCCCACTCTCCTCCTCCCACACAAAGATATAGAATTCTCTCTTTGTCTATTCATCCGTCTTCCCTCAAAACTTTCACTTACCTCATGCCTAATACCTTCCTCCCATTAATCAGTGAAATGGCATTTTCTTCAATGAAATTGGGTTATTAAAAAAATCTATAACATATCAGGATTTACACATCTTAATAAGTACATCTTTTTCAAAGAAGGCTGTATAAGATGAACCACTCCTCTTCTCAGTGGGGATCTTCAGGTTTGGGGTGTGATAAATGTTGGCAGATACAGCTACTGTGTCCATTGGTTTTTTCTTAAAGAGAGGAGTCCTGGGGTAGGAGTAGGAGATATATTGGGGAAGTAATTGAGGTGTAAAAATGGGGAATCAATAACACTTAAAAAAACAGATTATATATTTATTACACCAATTCTGCCAGTGCTTAAAGCATTTTGGAAATTCCTCTTTTGGACTTGCCTTTAAAACCAGTTTAAAAATTACACACACACACACACACACACACACACACACACACACACACACACACACCCCCGGGAAAGAAAGGTAGCTTAGGAGCATTAAAGAAAATTGAATTTGAAGTTTTTGCTACTTGCTATTCGTCTGACCTTGGACAAGTTACTTAAACCTTCTGAGTTTCAGTTCCACATCTGTAAAACAGAAGGGGGATTTGCACTTGATGACCTCTTTTATTCTCTCCAGTGCTCTCTCTGTCTCTGACTCTCTCTCTCTCTCTCTCTCTCTCTCTCTCTCTCTCTCTCTCTCTCTCTCTCTCTCTCTTTCTCTCTCCTTTTTCTCTCCCTTCCTCTCTCTTTCTCTGTCTCTCTCTCATCTCTCTCTCATTCTCTCTCACTCATTCTCTATCTCTGTCTCTGCCTGTCTGTCTCCCCCTTCCTCTCTCTTTCATTTTCTCTTTCATTCTCTCTCTCTCTTTCTTTTTTCCTCTTTTTCTGTGTCTCTCTCTCCCTTCCTCCCTCTCTCTCTCATTTTCTTTCATTCTATTTCTCTGTCTCTCTCTTTCTCTTATTCTCTCTCTTAATCATTCTCTCTGTCTCTGTCTATCTCTCTCTCCATTGGACATATACACACTTATTCTCTCACACACACATACATGCACATAAAAACAAATCTCATGTTTTACCATAGAGGCACATTTCGTGTTTCTGTTTTTATTAAAAATGTAACCCAGGTTGACCAGCCACCTTATTCATTAGAATAGGCTCCACATTTCTTTCATTGGTTTCCAAAAATCAAACTTCTCTTCAAAGCACAAAGATTTACCAACGTTCATGTCACTTTTGGTTTCCCGAAAGAGAAGTCCCAAAAGTGCAATGGTAGTAATAACACCGATGGAATTAACTGCCTAGCTTCCCAAGATGACTACTTCAAAGAGAACAATGTCATTTGGATAAATGGGTCCTGATATTTCTGTAAATATTTTTTAAAATTTTGTAGTTCAACCTTACTTTTAGCCTTACTTTATATAGGGAATAGGGACTGGGCCTAAGATTTCATTGTTATAGGGAACTCCCAGATGAGAAAATTCCCTCTACAAAGCAGGTTGGCACCTTCTCTGCAGCTTAGTTTCCTGCTTAGAGAACCAAGAGTTTGAGTGATTTGGCTACAGTTAGTCATTATGTGACTGAGAAAGGACCTGAACATAGGATTTCTTGATTTCAAGGTCAGTTCATACCATGTTGCCTTTCATCTATGGGATACATGCATTTATACATATGGGTGTATGTGTATAGATATACATATAGGAGCTCAGTAGTGCAGTGGATAACATGCCAGTCCTGAAGTCAGAGGGACATGAGTTCAAATCTGATCTCAGACATTACTAGCTGGGTGACCTTGGGCAAGTCACTTAACCTGCTTTGCCTCAGTTTCCTCATCCATAAAATGAGTTGAAGAAGGAAATGGCAAAGCAATCCAATATCTTTGCCAAGAAAACCTCAAATGAGGTCACAAAGAGTCAAACATGACTGAAATGACTGAGCAACGATGTTTTAGGTGGGTGAATAATGTGACATACATATGTATGTATATATGAATATACATGTGTGTATGTACATGTGCGGATGTACATACATATGCATATATATGTACATATACATAATATGTAACATGGGCATCTAGGTCCCAGGCGTGAAGTCAGGAAGACTCTTCTTCCTGAGTTCAAATCTGGCCTCAGGCACTTAGTAGCTGACCCTGGGCAAGTCACTTTACTCTGCCTCAGTTTTCTCCTCTGTCAAATCAGCTAAAGGAAATGGCAAACTGCTCCAGTATCTTTTCCAAGAAAACCCCAAAAGGGGTCATGAAGAATGGGAAATGCCTGAAAAATGACTGAGCAACAATATGCACCATATCTATTTTTCCTAGTTATGTCTACATGACATATATTTCTATCTTCCATCATAGAACAGATTTCACCTCCTAAGGAACCAGTCCTATCCCTCTTAATTACTGGCACTTTCTCTTTTTTTTTTTGAAATTATTGTGAATAAATTTTGTATTTGCTTCTCTGTCTCGATGTTGTCTTGCCTTGGTAGAATGCAAACTGCTTTAAGGCAGAGACTATTTTGTCTCCCCAGTGCCTTGTGCATTGTTAAATTCAATTGAATTGATTATGACATGCCATAAGTATATGCAAATCTGTTGAGTATAGTGTAGTGTCTGACGAGGATCCCCAAAGGATGTATTTTTGCAAGTCTTCATGACAAGATGATAAACAGACCAGTATGGTACCATGCATTCAGTAGGCACCTGGTAAATATTGGCTACTGACAATACACAGAAACACCCACACTTGAGAGTATTTTCCTAGAAATCTCTACTGCAAGGTACAGCATGACACCATCGTTCAGTTAGTGAATGACCAGGCAGACATTGAAGAACATTCAGATTTTTACCAAGTTATACCAAATATTGACCCAAGAGATCCTGCTCCAGTCATCAAGATGCCTGGTTGTTAGCCCTAACCTTTCCTTCATCTGTAGCTTTCAGAGTCCAGGTCTAAGGACATGGGGAAATTCCTGTGTCAGGGATGGGGCAGGGCAAGATCTGCTTGTAATGATAAGAGCAGAACATTGGATTTCTAACTTTTTGAGCTGATGAAACACCCTCTTTCTGGAATGTGATTGAATGTTATAAGCCTCCTTCCCATTCATTAACCAGTCCCTTCCCCCTACAATTCCTCTGTTGCCCAATATGTCATGACCTTCAAGATATCTCTTTCTCTGTTCCTCTCTGGTGACAAAAATAACTGAGGGGATTCTTTTTCAGGTGCAAATTTGACTTGATAGTCATTGAGGACCCTTCCAACTCAGAAATTCTATGATTCTATGACCTCTGTGCAGAAGATGTTTTTTAATCTAATTCTAGTCCCTGTTTAAGAGATAACCTTTACTAATCCAGAAAGCCTTCCCTGATGGCCCTGATGGCCAGTTAGAACTAATCAATAAACAAGCATTTAAAAATTGCCTACGAGGTACCAGGCCCTGTAATAGATACTGAGGATGCAAAGATAAAATTAGAACAGTCCCTGCCCATGAGGAGCTTACATCCTGAGAAGACAACATGTGCATATTCAGGTATATACAAAACACGTAGTAATCTTGGTGGGAGGGGGTGAGGTGGGATAGGAATGAAAGACAGAAAGAAGACAGTATAAGCTGAAAAGGGTAGTGAGGAAAGGCTCAAAACGAGTCTTGAAGGAAACCAGTGGTTCCAAGAGGCAGAAATGGGGAGCAAGTGCATCCCCTGAGGCAGCACAGTGGATGGAAAGCTGGACCTAAGTTCAAATTTAACCTCAGACACTCACTGGCTGTGTGACCTTCAGCAACTCATTTAACTGCTATCTGCCTTAGTTTCCTCAAATGTGAAACATGGAAAATAATAGCAGCTACCTGCCAAGGTTGTTGTAAGGAATAAATGAAATAGTGTGTGTAAACCTCAAAGTACAATGTCTAGCATGCAGTTGGTGTTTAATAAGTTCTTGTTCCCTTTTTGTCCTTCCGGGAATAGAAAACAGAGGTGTCAGGTATGAAGAAAAGCAAGAAGGCCAGTTTGTTTAGAAAATAGAGTGTATAGAGGGAAATAAGATATAGTAAGCCTAGGAAGATCGTCAAGAACTTCAAATGCCGAACAGAATGCTTTCTGTTGGATCCTAGAGGTAAAAGGAAGCCACTGCAGTTTCTTGAATGAGGTAGTGACACTGTAACTTTAGGTAAATCACTCTGGTGGTCATGTGGAAGATGGACCAAGGAAGGTATAGGCTTGAGGCAGGAGAATTATTATTAGGAGGCTATTGCAGTAGTTCCGGAAATAAATGGTGAGAGCTTGAAGTAGGATGGGGGTCATGTGACTGGAGAAAGGGGATGCATTTGAGAGATGTGGCCGGGGCAGACATGAGAAGATCTGATAAGTGATTGGATAAATGGGGCAAGTGAAAGTGAGGAGTTGAGAACGATGCGGGAAATGACCCTTCGTGCTCAGAACACGAGGGCGTGTTCTATGCCTGCTTCTGTGAAGGCTGGGACTATATCTGTTTTCACTGCATTTTTCCATCTCCCCCAGGACAGTCCCCTGAGTATAGCAAGCACTTAACAAGGCAGACAGCAGAGTGGAAGGGGGAGGGGAACAGTCCCGGGCCTAGGGACAGAAAACCTGGACCTGCTCTGATCTGGGGAAGTCACCTCCCTCATCTGAGAATTGAGGGGATTCAGTTAGAAGGTAATCTTTAACAGCCTTTCCAGCTCTAAGTGCAATGAGCCTAAGAAATGTTTGTTGAATTGATTTCTTTTCCTTCTCCATCAAAGCCCTCTCAACTGTGGGGGAAATGATGTCATGTTTCTGAGTCTTGAAACCGGGATCGTGAAAACTCAAACAGGGACTAGGAGGCAGGTAGTGAAGGAGGGAAATGTATCCCAGGTACCAGAGAAGGCTCATTATCATAGGGGTGATAAGTTTAGGACCTCAGAAGCCATCTCATCTAACCCCTCCATTTCACAGATGAGGAGTGTGAGGCCCAGGCAGCTGGGACCTGAACCCAGTCGGAAGGATGGAAGTGTCCTCAAAGGCTACCTAACTGAACACCCACCTTGGCAGGTGAGTAAACTGGGAGATCCAGGGATGAGTGACTTCTCTATGGCAAGTGCAGCCCTTTGACTGAATCTGAACTTCACGACACAATCCCTTCAATAAAAGCATTTGTTCTGTAAAACTTGGGCTCAGTCAAAAGGCCGCACCCAAGGACCTAGAAGGCCACATGTTCCCCACCCCTGGTCTACAGTCACACAGGTAAAACACAGCAGAGATGAAATTTAAACCGAGGTTCTTCGACTCCAGTAAGCCCACCACAATTAATTCTACTACCACAGGTCAGAGTTATAAGAGTGCTGGACTCTGAGTCAAGGGAGCCAGTTTCAAAACCCAGCTTTGACATGTGGCCCCAAAGACACAAACTCCCTGAGCTTGAGATTCCTCATCTATAAAATGGAGCTGACACCTCACTGGGCTACAGGGAGGGAAGGGATTTACACATGGCAAGGCACTGCAGGTTTACTTTTTTTAAAGTAATTTGTACTTGACTGTGAAAGTACAAGCCAACAGACAGTACATTTCTAGCCTTGTCTTCCACTCCCAAAAAGGGCATGTACCTCCTCCCCAAAGTCAGAGTGGATTCCCAACATATTTAATTACAAAATATAGTTTATGGATGCTGGTCAGCTGGGGTATAGGTAGTGACAGAAACAGAAATTTTACTTTATTTTTAATTTGTGGAATAAAATAAGCATTTTCATATCATAGTACAATAATTAAAAAGACAACTACACATGAAACTGCAAATCTATTATGTGTAACTTGCTATTCCTTTTAAATATACAGCAAAATTATTATAGGAATTTCTTTTTTTTTCTTCCCTCCCTCCTCCACCTCTGCCCTAGAAATGGCCACTATTAGACACAAATACACACACATACACACACACACACACATATATAAACATATACATAAACACAAATGTGCATATACACACATATATACATAAATACATACATATACACACATGTGTATATACATATGCATACACATATATGTGTAAAATTATTCTATACATATTTCAGTTTATCAGTTCTTTCTCTGGATGCAAATAGTATCTTTTTCCTATATCCTTCATAGTTAATTTGGGTATTTATAACATTAAAATAGTTCATTCACAGTGGCAGTAGGTGGCTCAGTGAATAGAGCACCAGCCCTGAAGTCAGAATGGACCTGAGTTCAAATCGGGTCTCAGACACTTGACACTAGTTGTGTGACCTTGGGCAAGTCACTTAACCCCAATTGCCTTGTCTTCTCCCCTTAAAAAAAACTTTTGGGGCAGCTAAGTGTCACAGTGAATAGAGTACAGGCCCTGGAGTCAGGAGGACCGAAGTTCAAATCCAGCCTCAGTCACTTGATACACCTACTAGCTGTATGACCTTGGGCAAGTCACTTAACCCCAATTGCCTTGCCTTCCTCCCTCCAAAAAAAAAAAAAATGACTTATTCACTCAAAGTCACTCTTAAAAATATATTGCTGTTATTGTAGACAATTAGGCTCATTTTACTCTTCATTATTTTGTGCATGTCTTTCCGTGCCTTTCTAAGATCATTGAGCTCATGATTTCTTGTAGCACAGTTATATTCTATCACAATCATATAGTTGTGATTGGTAATGTCTTACATCAGGTCTTTTTCAGTGTGGCATTTGTGTGGGCTATTAGGAGGAGAGGAAAATCAGCAGGCACTAGCAGCTCCTCTCAGCTGCCTAGAGGAAGAGGGAATGATTCCCTAGGGCAAGCCAAAGAATCTCAGTCATAGGAAGGACGTCAGAGGTTGGCTATAGGGTCAAAGCTTTGGTTCGCTCCCTGAGTGCTGAAGGCACCATGGGTCAGTAGAAAGATGGATGGAACCGGAATCTGAGAACCCGGGCTCAAATCTGACTGTCACTTACTACCTGTGTGACCTTGGTCAAGTCCTTTACATTCTCTGGACCTCAATGTCTTCATCTATAAACCAAAAAGGTTGCATTAATTAGAATCTAAGATTCCTTCTAGCTATGATTCTAGGCCAAATTTTCACTCCGTCCTTTCTTGAAGACTTCCAGTGCCAAGGAACTTACTAGCTTTAAGTGGCCCATTCTAATTTGTGAAAGTTCTTATTAAAATAGAAAATCTTCCCTGTAGTGAGATGAAATATTTACTTATGGTTTCTGGGCAGCTGGGCAGCACAATGGCTAGAGTGCCACTCCTGGAGTCAGGAGGATTCATTTTCCTGAGTTCAAATCTGGCCTCAGATACTTACTAGCTGTGTGACCCTGGGCAAGTCACTTGACTCTGCCTCAGTTTCCTCATCTGTCAAATGAGCTGGAGAAGGAAATGGCAAACCACTCCAGTATCCTTGCCAAGAAAACCCCAAATGGGCTCACCAAGAGTTGTGCACGACTAAGAAGACCAAAAAACAACTGCGTGGCTTCTACCCTTTGATTCTAATCCTACCATCTCAAGTAGTTCTGCTTACAGAAGTAACCCCATCCTGATCCAAACATATCCTGAATCTATTCTGAAAAGATCTTCTAAGACTAAAGGACTAGTGGAGAACTCTTAAAGGTGACTTCCATTGTGAGTGGCGGTCCTGGTCTGAATTACATTTATCCTCTCTTTTCCCCTTGAGGCTGGGAGTTCTGTGATTTTCCTCCAAAACATTTGTCCCAACTCTCACAATCCATCCCAAGTGAATAGTATTGGCTGTGCCCAGCACGAGCAATGGCTGGGACCCAGAGATCAAGACGAAGGGTAAGAGGAACCTTTCTTCCCAGACATGAGTCTGGCAACGCAGAACAGGAGACATGAGCTCAGCGCAAACTCCAGAGGGATTTTGTGGATGGAGAAGAGGCGACCACATTGTTACTATCTGCGGTGCTCAGAACCAATCACGAAAAGAAATCTTATATCTCTGGGACCTAAAATCGGCTTCCTGCCTGCTGAACAGAATGAAAGCGGAGAACTCCGTGTAGGCAGAATAGAACTGCTAGGATGGACTGACATATGATCCGACCATGTTCCTTCTCAGCTTAGATTGCAGGCTGCAATATTTGTTTTCCCTGACTTTCTGGGGGTCCAGAGTCTCTAGCTGTCTTTCTGAAGGGTTCAGGGAAGACTGGCTTCTCCTGGACTATCCTCCAGGGTCCTCCCAGTCTTGTTCTTGGCCTCCTGTTATAATCACAGTTTGCCATTTTTCTTATTCCAAACCTCTAAAATCATGGCCCCCAAGCCTCCACCTTCCCACAGAGTAATTTCTCTTGGATCTTTCTAGGAAAAGAAAATGTCAGGGGGCTATGATCAAATGAAAGGGTATGTAAGGGCTTGATTCTAGGGTTCCTACAGTCGGGTTAATTTTCAAGAGCAAATAATATACAGTGCAATTGAATTGTACTTCGCTGTCTCCACTAATCACTGAGACTCTGGCTAGTTCCTGATCATTTGGGCTTTCTGGCATGTTCACAGAGACCGACAGCATCAGAGTTCTTCTGGGGAATTGACCGTTTTTGATGGTAAGATACACACTTGGGGCTTGTGGAGGCGACTGTCATCTGCCATCAATTTCCTAAATTTTCTCTGTTGCCAACCTGGGCTCTCACAAAGACTGCTGAAGAGCATTTAGTCAGCCGGTGCAGGGCTCTGGCTTGTGACTAAAAAGCAGGACTTTCTTTTTTCTTTTCTCTTTTCTTAACAAAACCCCTAGAACTCGAAGACTCATCCAAATGGACATGGTTGCACTTAGCACAGTCTCCTTGGGAAATTCTATACTTTTTGACCAGGATACTTTCATTTCTGAAAACAGTTCTAGAATCCCTCTCAAATTCATCTCTTTAATCATTTTAATCATCACATTTTGTTTCTTGTATACTTCAGTTTGATCATCCACCTTATTTACTGTACTTGACTCTAAATGACTTTTGACTATTTCCTGAATTGAAATCAACCCTCACAGGATAAAGATTTGCCATCTCTGAAGATATGCAATATAATGAGCCAAGGACTCCAAAAGTAATTCCCAAAGAGAAATTAAAAAAAAAAAAGGCTTGGGATAAGTGCACAGACTTCCAAGGTTATGGCATTGAAAGCAAAAACATTCATTGGAACACATAAATTCCAGCACTTTTATTAAAAAATGTTGTTCATTACTCTCAAACTTTCTTCGTGGCTTATGAGATAATTTTAATTGTCTCCATCTGCAAAAGGGAGTATGGAACAAAACCAAGCCATAACTAGTCATTTTGGCACTGGAATAAGTATCATAAAATGTACAGGGTAAGGTAGGGGACCAGGTAAGAGAGGAGCTCACCTACTTGGAGGAAATCTAATGTGACTTGACTCCCCATTTTAACTAATCATTCTTCCTAATGCCCTCTATACTTCAGTGTTCTGGGTCAAGTCCCAAGTTTCCCTGCCTTTGTTACTAGTATGAAACAAAGAGACAAGGGGGAATCTAACCATGGCCAAAAATTCATTGTCCAACCTCAAAAAACTCTCTGAGGCCCCATGTAAAAAATGATAATAGTAATTTCTCCTTTTCACCTATTTTGTTATAATGCCAAACCACTCCAGTATCTTTGCCAAGAAAACCCCAAATGGGGCCATAGAGCTAGGCATGGCTAAAACCACTAAACAAACCCACCTCCACCAAATTCCTTTTAAAAAAGCAAATCTTGAGAATTAGGCAAAATACTTTGAGATCCCTAGGCAAAACCCCATAATCCAAGTCATCCTAAAGGCATCCCTTCTTTTTTTTCTCTTTGCTCTGCTTCTTACCTCCTGTTATACCCTAACCCCTGGTGTATTACCATCCTCCCTTCTCCATATTCCTAAATGTCCATCATTTCTACCTCATCCCAACATGTTTACCTACATGTTTACCTACCATGATCTGCCAAATAAAATTTAATCTCTCTTCTAGATAGGTACAAATGACATGGTATAAGAATTATGTTTTATCTTGAGGATCAAAATCAATAGTGAAACATTATTTTCAGCCCACAAAAAGGGAGAAGAAATTATTCCCCATAAGGAGAGAAAGTATACTGGTGAATCCCACTTGTCTATCCCCAGAGTAATATAAGAATCAACCTTTTATAAACTGAATCCTATTTTAAATATGGCAAGGCAGCTTATTAAAAGAACCTTACACAGAATTTTTCAACATGTTGAATAATGTTGAAAATCACTAAATATTCTACAAAATCAGTAAGTAAATAAGCTTTTGTCTAGTGCCTACTGTATGTCAGGAAATATGCTAAGTGCTGGAGATACAAAGAAATGTAAAAAACGGTCCCTGCCCTCAAGGAGCTCACAATCTAATTGGGAACAGCAGCATGAAAAGAGCTGTGTGTGTGTGTGTGTGTGTGTGTGTGTGTGTGTGTGTGTGTGTGATAAGTTAGAGGTAATCTCAAAGAGAAGGCACTAACAGTAAGATAAATGGGAAATGTTTCTGGCAGAAGGTCAATAATCTCGTGCTGCTATTTGAGTTTTCAGATTTGGGATTTTCTAAAAGCAGGATATATTTGTATTGTGTTTAACAAGTATCATAGACAAGTATAGAGAAAAATAAAGTTTTCAGGTGAAATAAAAGGTGCCGAGATACAGGTGCTCCAAAAGTTGTAATGTAGTTTTAAGCTTTAATAACTTAAATACATGTATATAATACTTAAGTATACTTTAAGAACTTAAACAATATGCTAGGAAACCCAGTAAAGACATGAGAAAACCAGGTCCCCCTACAATTCTTTCTGTCCAGGTTCTGAGAAAAAAAAGGAGTGAGATGCCAATGAAGGACAATATGGGACCATCACCTACCTCTCCTTCCAATGCATCACTATTGCATGGAGGTGACCCAAGATTTTCAAAAAACTATCAGAGCAGAGGACATGGAATGTCATTTCTACCAAGTCAGAAAGACTCTGAGTGGGGACCTAACAACATATTACATGTCTTATATTGAGGAAATGTCAAGAGACTCATCAACAGGGGGTTGCTCACTTTGGCATGAATGTTATTCAGGCATGGAGGGTTTATGATCTGTATTGAGAGAAAAAGTAACCACACTGATAAAATCACTACTAGACATAGAAACATAGTAAATAATAGAATATGTTTGGGCTGGCAGGATGGAATAGTGGTTAGAATATTGGGTTTAAAATCAGGAATACCAAGGCTCAAATCTACCTCTTACTCTTAATTATCTGTGTGCTCGTGGACACATCATTTAACCCCTATGTGCCTCAAGCAACAATGTATATACCATATACATATGATATGTGTGTGTGTGTGTGTGTGTGTATATATATATATATATATATATATATATATATATATATATACATGATATATGTATGTGTATATGCTAAATCCCAGACAACTGAGGGCTTCTACTTGCATTAGTGGAGGGTTCTCTTCTGAGGAAATAGCAAATTTTTTATAGTGAAAGGGGAGATTGGGGAGGCTAGGTGGTAGAGTGAATAGAGCACAGCCCTGGAGTCAGAAGGACCTGAGTTCAAATTCGGCCTCAGACACTTGACACTTAACTAGCCGTGTGACCTTGGGCATGTCACTTAACCCCAACTGCCTTGCCTTCCCCTCTCTAAAAAAAAAAGAGGAGATAAAAGTACCCCAACTAATCAAAAGCCTGCTCCTTTTGTTTACCTCACCTACCAAAGCTGTCTCCTTGCCATTGCACAGGCTCTCTCCCATACCTAGAATTCACTCCTTACTCCCATCTTTCTCTTCTAATCTCTTGTATCCTTCAACATTCCATCTTTTGTATAATGCCCTTCCTGGCCCCCACATTTTTAGTGCTAAGGCAGCTAAGTGGCACAATAGATAAAGGAAAACCCAAGTGTGAATCCTTCTTCAGATAATAGCTGACTGTGTGACTTTGGACAAGTCATTTAACCTGCCTCAGATTCCTCATCTGTAAAGTACTTTAGGTGCTAGAGGACCCAAAAGATGACTTGCATAAATCATTTTGCAAACTTTTTAAAGAACTACAAATGCTAGCTATTATCATCATGATGGTGGCCTTTCTTTTTTGATGTTGTTTTTGTTTTGTGTGTGGTTTGTTGTTGTTGTTTTGGAGGGGGGGAAGGCAGGGCAATTAGGGTTAAGTGACTTGCCCAAAATCACACAGCCAGTAAGTGTAATGATGCCCTTTCTTAATCCCTGCAGCTACTAGTGCCTCTTCCCCATCCTACCCCCAAAATCTTATTTTATACTATTAATTTTTAACAATTTTATACTATTTTAATATGATGTAGTTAGAGACAAATGACATAGTTAGAAAAAGATGTGACCTTTTAAGACAGACTCAGGTTCGTCAAAGGTTGATTATATCCTAACTGTGTGACCCTGGGTAAGTTTCATTCACTACATTTAGTTTTTCAGTATTCTAGGCAACTCACTAAAACTATACATTGCTGAGAAACTTCCAGTACACAGCATTATAGAGGCATTTCTCACCTAGGCGTCCCTGTATACAAAAAAAAAAAAAAAAAAGAAAGAAAGAAATCAGAGGTTTAACCTCTAACCTTATATTTTTCATTTCCCTATAAAAGTATATGTTGTCTCCCCCATGGACAATTCATTTTTGTCATTGGAGCCCCAGTGTTTAACACAGTCCCTGGTATGTGCTAGGTTGGTAATAAATGCTTGTTGGTTCATTGATCTTTATGGCTGGCAACCTTAACATTTTCCTCACTCAGAAAATTGGTTCTGTAACTCAAGACGAGTTTCTTCACGTCAGGGTCAGACCATCCTAGAGGGTAACAGGTCACTTGTTCATTATTCTTCAGGGTTCCTTATACTTTGTGTGGTTTTATGGAACAAAGAGCAGGAAGAGCAGAGACCAAAAGTGAAAACGAATTCTGGTCCAGTATCACCGACTGGTCCAATGTCACAAGAATTGCTCAGCTTTCAGGATGGAGACCTTCGAACCCTGGCTCCATGGATGCTTTCCTTGTACTACATAAAGCCATATGGAGCTGCGCCCTGCAAGCTCATTCTTAAGATGTTAAACCGAGGGACGCGGCTGCCCAGGCTGTCTCCAAAGGCATGTTTCTTCCCCTGACCTTGAATCCCCAAGGCCCCATCAAAGGAGTAGCAATGAACAATGTCAGCAGGCTCTTCACTTTGAGGTGCCCCCCCCAAGCTATGGAATTAGAGTCAAAATACATAACCACAAAAGACGGTCTTTTCCCAGAGTCTCAGTCCACTAAGGAAAAGAACCCAGAGCTGGCCTGCACCAGGATGGCTAGGTGCAGAAAAGAAAGGATGGAAGGAAGGTGAAAATGAAAGGAAAAGAACCCAGAGCTGGCCTGCACCGGGATGGCTAGGTGCAGAAAAGAAAGGATGGAAGGAAGGTGAAAATGAAAGGAAAAGAACCCAGAGCTGGCCTGCACCAGGATGGCTAGGTGCAGAAAAGAAAGGATGGAAGGAAGGTGAAAATGAAAGGAAAAGAACCCAGAGCTGGCCTGCACTGGGATGGTTAGGTGCAGAAAAGAAAGGATGGAAGGAAGGTGAAAATGAAAGGAAAAGAACCCAGAGCTGGCCTGCACCAGGATGGCTAGGTGCAGAAAGGAAAGGATGGAAGGATGGTGAAAATGAAAGGAAAAGAACCCAGATCTGGCTTGCACCAGGATGGCTAGGTACAGAAAGGAAAGGATGGAAGGATGGTGAAAATGAACAGCTTCCTGATGTGGGCCACTCCCACTGTCAGGTACAGGGTCCCAGGGACAGGATGTCAGCACGTCCATCAGACACATGAGTGAGAAGAACTCAGGGGTTTGATTTCTTGTTGGAAAGTGGGAATGAGAATGGCTTGTTTTTCAACTCAGAGTGGCAGTTGTCACTGGGAAGCAAATCCTTCAGATTTAGAATCATAGCACTCAAGGTTGTCACAGCATTATCATAAAGTAATTGTGCTGAGGACTCCATAGTAAATGACAGAGCTAGAAGTAGGAAGAGTAATTTAATACTTGGTGACCTTGGGCAAGTCACTCAGCCTCAGTTTTCTCATCTATAAATTGAGAGTTAGACTAGATGGCTTCTAAGGTGCTTTCCAGGTCTGAGGGAGGAGAGAGAAATAAGAGGAGGAGAAGGAGGAGAAGGAGGAGAAGAAGAGAGAGGTGGGAGGGAGAGAGATGAGGGAGAGGAGACAGAGAGACAGAGAGACAGATTAAATGGTAGATAAATAGATGGGGCAGCTGGGTGGCTCAGTGGACAGAGTGCTGGGCCTGGAGACACATCTTGAGTTCACATGTGGCCTCAGACACTTTCTAGCTATGTGACCCTGGGCAACTCACTTTACTTGTTTGCCTCAGTTTCTTCATCTGTAAGACGAGTTGGAGAAAGAAATGACAGACCACTCCAGTATCTTTGCCAAGAAAACCCCAAATGGAGTCACAAAGAGTCAGACAGGACTGAAAATGACTGAACAACAACAGATGACAGATAGAAAAAGAGATGGAGGGGAGAGACAGACAGAGAGAAGAGAGAGGGAGGCGAGAGGAAGAGGGAGAGGGAGAGGTGAGGACCAATAAAGCATTTATTAAGTTCTTGCCATGTGTCAGGCAATGTGGATATAAACATAAATAATTAAGATGATCCTTAACTCTCAAGAAGCTTGCATTCTAATAGAGCAAGGAGTCTTATCCTGGGGTCTATGAACTTGTTTTGTTTTTAATTTTGAAAACTGTATTTCAATAGAATTCACTTTCTTTATAATCCTATGTGTTTTATTTTATGTATTTAAAAACACTGTTCTGAGGAGGGAGGCAATGGCCTTTACCAGATGCTGTGGCACAAATAAGACTAAGAACTCCTATAACAGGGGAAAACAAAACATGGAGGAGGCAAGGCTGCTGGCAGGGAAATGGAGAAATCTGGACAGTGAGCTGAGCCCCTGGGAGTAAAGGGAGCCTGCCCAAGGCCCCTCACAAAGTGGCCATCCTGTCCAGGGACTCACCGATCAGGAGAGCAGGTCTCAGGGCAGAGGCAATGGGGGACAAGGCTGCTGGAGAAGAGGTGGAGGGCGGGAATAGTCCAGAGCACAGGCTGAGCTGAGGACACTGCTGTGAAGCTTCCCCTAACACATTCTTTTAGGGGAGCCTGTGTCCCAGAGAATGGAGGTTTGGTCACCTCAGCTGCCAAACTGCCACAGGGGAGACATGGGGTGAACCTCCAAATAGGTGCTCATCCAAACTCATCCCTCCTCTCTTCCAAATGTCCTTAAGAACAGCTTTTTTCACTGGAGTTCGCTTAGCCTCACCCAATCAGCACTCACCCCAAGTGGGGCAAACCAGTGATGGTCCTGGTAGACATTGGAATACTTCCCCTAGAGCTTTTAAACATGTCTTCATTGTTTCTCCATGGTAATATAGTGTGTTTTTTTTTAATGGAATTTTTTTTTGGTGAGGCATTTGGGGTCAAATGACTTACCCAGGGTCACACAGCTAGTAAATGTCAAGTATCTGAGGCTAAATTTGAACTCAGCTCCTCCTGTCTGACTCCAGGGCCTGTGCTCTATCCACTGTGCCATCCAGCTGCCCCAATTATTTTTTTATAAATTCTTTTATTTTTGAGGCAATTGAGGCTAGGGGACTTGCCCAGGGCCACACAGCAAGTAAATGTCAAGTGTCTGAGGATAAATTTGAACTCAGCTCCTCCTATCTAACTCTAGGGCCTGTGCTCTATCCACTGTGCACACAGCTGCCCCAATTATTATTTTTGATACATTCTTTTACTTTTGAGGTAATTGGGGTTAGGTGACTTGCCCAGGGTCACACAATTAGTAAGTATTTGAAGTCAGATTTGAACTCAGGTCCTCCTGACTTCAGGGCTGTTGGATATTTTTTAAGTAAATATTAATTTAGTATTTCCATTTTAATAAAAATGTAATTTTCATGGGTTTATATCCCATAGAATTATAGATTTTGAGCTGGAAGAAGCCTCAGAATTCATTCACATAACTAGTTCTCATTTACAGGACCCTTTAAGGTTTTGTAAAAACTTTTTCCTTGAAATCTAATTCCTATCCAAAGTCAAGATGCAAATGATCTTTAATGAAGAATAGCCATCCAGCTTCTGCTTGAAGACTACCAGTGATGGAAAACTCACTACCACAGCACCAAACCCCCAGGAGTTGGCTCATTACATTTTTTGGAGGGAGGAAGGCAAGGTAATTGGGGTTAAGTGACTTGCCCAAGGTCACTCGGCTAGGAAGTGTTAAGTGTCTGAGGCTGGATTTGAACTCAGATCCTCCTGACTCCAGGGCAGGTACTCTATTCACTTCATCACCTAGCTGCCCCCATATGAGTTGTTTTCTTGCCAAATTTTCCCCATCCTGTACTTGATAAGCTTTAAAAAAAACCCAAATGCAAGGCTTTATATTTATCCCTATTACTTTTTATCTTTAAGCTTTAATACAACTTTTTGAGACTTTGAAAAATCATAATTCTGTCATACCCCTTCCAGCATTAAATCACCTTAAAAAAGGTTTGATAAGTATGTTCATCTATTCTTCAAGTCATTGATAAAAATATCGACCAGGATACAGCCAAGGAGAGAGCCTTACAGCGCTCTGTTATAGACTTCCATTCATTTTTATTCTGATCTGTTACTCAACAGTGCTTGGTACATAGTAGGAGCTTGATAAATGTTTTTTTTATTATTCATTTGACAGTTTTTTAAGGAAGTCACAGGATTGTTTGGGGACAGGGGAAGTCCATTCTTCTGGACTGCAATGTCCTCTAGGACAAGAATTATGCGTATTATTTATTTAATGCTGCCCAATACTGCTTACTAAGATATGCTGCACACAGATATGTTACACACAGAAAGTACTGCACAAACCCTGTCTGGTAATTCAGTTGTAACTAGACTATTATCACCACTCCTATTAAGCATCCATGAGGACAGACCCATCTGTGCCCGAAAAATAACGGTGCTCAAAAAAGATTGCTTTGTTAATTGATGAATGCCATCTTCTAATAACAATGATTACCATGATAACAAAAGTCATAAAGACAGTAACCCCAGGGCCTTGCATGCAGCAGATACTTAATAATTATTTCTAAATTTAAAATTATCTAGTGCTTGAAGAGTTAGAAAGAGCTTGCTCCACAACAACCTTGTGATGTAAATAATAAGAGCGGTACAAGGTCATACTTGTGGTGAGAGCCAATAGCTAAATTTTGGGGTATTTACACTTCAGAAATCAGCAAATGTTACAAATCATGGCTTGTTTTATTGTTCTGTTGATTGTCCAAACTAAGTCAGTGATGGAGGCAATGTTAATATTGCAAATTAAATTTAAAAGTATGACATGTGTTTTTGTTGTTTTCAGAAAACCAGTTGTTAAATATTTATCAACATGCTCCTGTCCCATTTTACATGGGGAAGAATGAGACTCAGAGGGATTGACTTTATTATGCAACATTTGCAAAGAACTTTGCAACTTTAAAGTGTTTAGCTATAGATTTGAACTATTGGTGTCAACACTCCTCACAAATATTACATACTTCTCATATTGTAATTATCAACAAACCTTAAGTTTATCAACAAATCAACAACTATCAACAAACCCATGAGTAGGAACAGAAGAAGGAAGAAGTGGTAGCAGAAAGAGATGGAGAGAGGAAGTTGAGACCTGCCCCTGAAGCTGTAACTCTCAAAAGGAACCTTCACCATCCCAGTGTTCCAGCCTCCTTTCCCAGGGTTCTTAGACTCACTTTTCACTAGCAGCAGAAGATGTATGTGGCTAGACTACACAGGATACCTACAGAAATCACTGGTTCACTCTAGCAACCCTGGTGCTGACCTTGAACAGGCTTTGTTGACCAGCAGGTGTCATCTGGCAGAGCTTGAAGCAAAGATCAACAGGAAAGAATCAGGTGGAGCTATTAAATATCCAAGAAGACCAAGGCCTTCGCCTCTGCTGGGGGTTTTAACACTCCACTCCAATCTGGCTGAAGCTGTGCTGCCTTTCTTGGATTATAGGACTGTGAGCCCCTTGAAGATACACACATATACACAGCGACCATGTCTGGGCACTGTCCTTTATTCACAGCTAGCACACAGCCAGGCACAAATAATGTCTTAAGAAGTGGATAAGGCTGATCTTCAGTAATCTGCCCATCAACGTGTTGATACCCTGATGCATTCATAACAAACTCCTTTTAATTCTCTTTGTCCTGAGTTTTGCCTCATCAATCAGGGTGAAAAGCCCAAACTTTCAACACGTCCCTTTCACGTATTACAAAAGAACATTCAAAGAACTGTTAATGTTTCCTAGAACCCATCCCCTTAGCTTTACCTAATTAGGCACATAGTAGAAACTTAACATGTTGATTAACTGACAAAGATTTTGTTTCCTTTGGTCCAGTGCTAAAGAACATGTTCTTTCCTTTGTAACAATTTAAGCATGGTCTTCTATTTATTTTTGGAGGGGGAAGGCAAGGCAATTTGGGTTAAGTGACTTATCCAAGGTCACACAGCTAGTAGGTGTTTCAACTGTCTGAGGCTGGATTTGAACTCAGGTTCTCCTGACTCCAGGACAGGTGCTCCATTCACTACACCACCTAGCTGCCCCAGCATGGTCTTTTAAAAATAAGTTTCCTTTCCTGCCTAAAGAGCCCAATCTGATCTGACATAAAGCATAAAACTCTCTCTGGGTAACAGAGCTCAGGAGGAGGAAAAAATACACACACACACACACACACACACACACACACAGAATGAGGAAAAAGAGAGGCAGACTCTAGGTTGGAATGATCAGGTTGGCAATAGAATAGTTAGGAAAGGTTTATCTTGCCTAGACTAGAAATTATTATCCACCAATACAATCACACACACACACACACACACACACACACACACACACACAAACACACATACACACACGCAAACTAATATTGTCCATTAGCTACCAAATTACATCTCCTTCAATCATAACTGTCTTGGGAATCTTTGGGGTTTTTTTTAATTTTTCATACATGGGTAGCTACATTGGTATCTAAATACTCTGGCAAGCAGCCTAGAAATCATAACTCCTGGGTTCTGTCCCCAGCTTTGCCTTGGGTTTGCAAAGTCATTTGGGTTTAACAAGTCATTTGTGCTGCGACTTTACCTCCTGTAGAGTAAGGACACACAGCTTCTTGGAGTATGGCTGTTCTCCAAATATCAGAAACATGAGAAGCGTCTTAGAGATTATCTAGTCCAATCTTCTCACTTTAGAAAATGGGAAAATTGAGGTCCAAGATAAATAAGAAAAGAGAAAATTACTATGAAAAACAATGAGAGAAAATGATATTGAAAAAAAGGTGGTCACTTCCCCAAAGTCACACAGCTAGTTTGGGGCAGAGCTGAAACAAAGAGCCCCTGTCTCCTGATTCCCAGTCCAGTACTTTATCCAACACACCATGTTGCTTTCTCAAATTCAGGAGAGTCCATTGATGTGATGCTCAGGCCACAGCCCTAAGATCATGTCTCTGGCAGTCTTCCATTTTCTCAGTAGGCCCCTGACCTATGAGAAAATATTCTCTTGTTGCAGAACACATTCTCTTATCAGAACAGACAGAGGGGTACCTGGCCCAATAATTTTTGTCCTTGGTTGGCCCAAGGACTCTTCCTCCCACTAGATCCCCAAGGTCCATGCCTCTGACAACTCTCAATGTCTATACTTTCCTATTCATAGATCCCAAAGACATATGGAGACTTAGATTACCTAATTAGTATCCCTGGCATGCCCCTTTTCCATATAAACCCCAGCACCATCTTTAGTCTCTCTCAGGCTCCCTTAAGGACCCTTGCCCACTTTTGCTAAAGCATTACGATAAATTCTTTGCCACTTGGTTAAGAGAAGGCTTGAGTAGGTGAGTTCATTCCAGGCAACTCTGCCTTGGCATTCTCGGGATCCCAATACCCCCAAACCTCATCACTATTACTTGGTACATTTGATTTCCCTTAAAATTTGCATTCATTTACTTAGTTTAAAACAGTGGTTCTCAAACATTTTGGTCTCAGGACTCCTTAGCCCTCTTAAGAATTATTGAGGACCCGAAAGAGCTTTAGTTTATACAGATTCTAGTTGTTGATATTTTTCATATTACAAGTTAAAGATAGTAAAATTTTAAAATATTATTATTTCATTTAAATAATAACATACCCATTATACATGAATATAAATAACGTTTAATGAAAAATAACTATATTTTCTGAAACAAAAAAGTAGTGAGAAGAGTGATACTGTTTTACATAATTTTGTAAACTTTTTTTTTGCTTTTTTTGGAGGGCAATTGGGGTTAAGTGACTTGTCCAAGGCCTCATGGATGGGGTGTGTGTGTGTGTGTGTGTGTGTATGTGTGTGTGTGTGGTAAGTGTCTGAGGCCGGATCTGAACTCAGGCCCTCCTGACTCCAGGGCTGGTGCTCTATTCACTGCACCACCTAGCCACCAATTTTTTTGATGTCTGACTTAATTGAAGACAGCTAAATTCTCATATCTGCTTCTGTATCCAATCTGTTGTGATATATTGCTTTGATTAGGAAGCAATTTTGGTAAAGAAAATGTGGCTTCACATAGTTGGAATAAGGTCAGCAATAATGTCTTAGTATCAATTAGTTAATTTATTATTATTATTATTATTATTATGAAAATAGTTTTGAACTTTCTGGCCCTCTTCCCCCCCCCCCAAAAAAAGGTCTTAGGACCCCGAAAGGATCTATAGGTCGTACTTTGAGAACCATATATTTATATAAAACTCATCTTGTCATGAAAAGTACCACGTACTCTTAAGAGCCTTCATGTACCATGGACCAGAGGAGGTTGTTGTTTTGTTTTGTTTTTTCACTTGAATGGGAGAGATTGGCATTCAGTATACACTAGTAAAGCAAGATGCATAAGTCCTCCCACTGAAAAATACCTCACACCAATAAAAATTCATAAAAATTACAAAATATAGGAACAGTCAATGCACTGATACATTGTCTATGGAACTACAAATTGGTTCAACCATTCTGGAAAGCAATTCAGAGTTACACTTTAAAAAAAAGTGACTAAAATGTCCATACTTGCTTACCCAGAGATCCCTGTGCTAGATATAAGCTAAGTCCCAATTAGTAGAAATGACTCCTCTGAAGTGGTCACATATATTCAAATTGGCACTATCCGAATTTATAATTATGTAAAATATGGATTATTGGTTCCAGTACAATTGAAATATGCAATATGAATTCAAATAATGCCACCACTATAGGGGATACATTTATTTGCACTAATCAGAACCTCTCTGTATATCCCAAGGAAGTTAAAGACAGGAAGGTCCTTTATGCATTGTGATATTTGTAGAGTACTTTGCATGATAGTAAAGAAAGGAAAACAAAATGGGTGCCTATCAATTAGGGAAGGGCTTAACAAATTGTGGTACTTGAATATAAAGCAATATTATTTTAATTTAAAAAATGATGGCAATGAAGAATTCAGAGAAGCATGGATTTATATGAAATGATGCACAACGAAAGCCAGGAAAACATTCAATGACTCCAATGCTATGAATAAAAACAATGAAATCAACAAAATCCATCAAAACTGAATTCTATGTAATGAAAATGACCAAGCTTGAGGCTTCACAAAAGAAATGAGAAAATAGACTTTGTAACCTTCATTGGAAAGGTGGGGAGACTGGGGGTATAGAATATATATCTTAGAATTGGGAAAATATGTTCATTTTGATGAACTCTTTGTCTTTTATTCATTATTTAATCATTGTCATAAGGAATAGGTAAGGGAGTGGGGAGGGATAGCCCTGGAACAGGTGATATAAAAAGCAAAAGATATCAAAAGAAAAAAATTTTTTTTTTAATTAGCATGGGGGCGGCTGGGTGGGGCAGTGAGTAGAGCGTCAGCCCTGGAGTCAGAGGGACCTGAGTTCGGATCCGGCCTCAGTCACTTAAAGCACACACAGATAAAAAAAAAACCTAGCGGTGTGGCCTTGGGCAAGTTACTTAACCCCAAATGCCCCCCAAAAAAAATTAGCATGGAGAAAGATGGTTGTAGGACTCTACATAAAGTGCCAGATATGTTATGTGTTCATTGGTTTTACTAAGCTGTTTTGTTTCACTTTCTTTTTAAATCTTTGTTACAAAGGAAGGACCATTGGAAAGGGAAGTGGCAGAGAGACATCTCAACATACATGTGATGTCTCAACAAAAGACATCAATAAGAAGGAGGGGGAGAAAGTATCTGAACCACTTTTACTCCAGTGTCCATTCCTGGATTATCCAACTTACTTTCTTGTTTTTCTCCTCAATATCTTACAGAATTAGGCATTTACTGGCAGCACACTCCATTTTCCCAAGAAATTCCATGTTTATTTAGTGTTCTTTATGTTCACAGCTCAATAGCTATCAATGCCTGGCTGGTGCTAGATAATAAAAAGCAAGCAAGTTTTCTGCTCTAGTTTCTACATTCCTTATAAGTTTTTGCACCTCACCTTGTGATGAGCTAGTGGTAAAGAAAATGGGCATCCATCTATCTCCCTTGGAAGTCTTTTGACGGAAAGGTTCTGCTGGACGAAGCCAGAGAGACCCTCTGGACAAGTCAGCCAGATTTTTACTGTATCACTTCAAAATAAGATTTACCTCTCGGGGTAATTTAATCTTCATTCTGAGAATTTCCCATAAGCAATGGGGGTAGGCTGGTTTCACTTGGCACTCTCCTATTCCAAACATAAGAGGTTATCCTTCTGGCACTATCTTTCATATTGTTGTTTGTCCTTTGTTTTTGAAGAGGACCAATGGCATCATGGGGTGATAACTTGCATACGAATCAGATTTAAGTGAGGCAGTGTTGCACAAAGTTGTCAGCCTCACTCTCTCTTCCAGAGTCATCAAAGTCCAGGGGCAGCTGGGTAGTATAGTGGATAGAGCACTGGCCCTGGAGTTAGGAAGATGTGAGTTCAAATTTGGCCTCAGATACTACTGTGTGACCCTGGATAAGTCACTTAACCCTATTGCTTCAAAAAAAAAAAACAACCAAACACACACACACACACACACACACACACACACACACACACACCGAGGGAAAAAAAAAACAAAACCAAAAACCAGAGCTATCAAAGTCCAGCAGCAAGACAAAAGTCTGGGCAACTGGTGATGTCCCAGGATTCAGTGGATGACCTTGGCGTCTTTGATGTCTGACCAAGCTCTTAGGGCTCCAGTGTCTTCGTCAGCTGCCTTCGGGTTATTCGAATAAATTGTTGTCATCTGCCCATTCCACCAGAATAAGTCTTCACATGCTTGGATTAGATAGCCCCCTAACTCGACAACAGGTTTGAGGCTTGTTGGTTATCCTCAACCTTATTTAACCTCCCACCTTTCATATATGAGGCTGATTCTAAGGTCATTGATTTAAAGCTGGAAGGGCCTTAGAGGTCATTGAGTCTAACTCATTTTACATAGGAGGACATTGAGGCCCGAAGAAGTCATATAACTTGCCCAAGGTCAACAAAGATAATCAGTAGCCAAATCCAGATTTAAACAGGGCCTGTGACTTCCATTTCAGGCTTCTCTCCACTATACCATGTTGTGAGACATACGTTTTTAGATATGACCGTGTGGGAATTTGTTAAAAAGATTTTATTTTTCTTTTAAATTGGAGCTGGGAGGAAGAAAGAAAAATAAATGCTTTTTCATTGAAAAAAACTAAAATAAATCTTTAAAAAGGAAGAAATTACTAATTTCACATATGGATTTTTTTAAAAAGCCAAAAAATAATCCCCTCCCCTAACTACCACAGGAAATACCAACAACACTCTTGCTCATTAACACTAAGCACATACATTTGCAACAATTAACATTTAATATAAGCTCCCTTCCCCCAATAATAAACCACACATTGTGGTCAGACACAAGTATTCCCTATCATTGTAAAACACTCTATGGATTTGCAAAGGACCCTTTGCTCCAAGGGCATTTCGTAACTTCCCACAAGAATTGAGTCCTCGGTTACAAAACAAAGCATAGTGCTTGTGCCCTCTTTGTGCCTTGCTCATCCTTGGCACAAATAGGCATTCATCCCACTGCACAGACAGGAGAAGAAGCAGACTGCTGAAGGCTCATCGCAGGGTGGCTGCTGCAGAGAGCAGCCCTGGTGGAGCTGCAGTCCAGGTCCATCCAGGAAAATTAATATAGCACAGTTGCTTTTTAGACACTGTATGCAACCACTGACCCAAAGTGCTGAAGCCTTTTCAGGGACAGGTAAGACTGCCCTGATTTGAACTAGACAGTGCCAAGGGAGTACTAGAAAGGCAATTTCTGAGCTGGATTGCTCTGCAAAGATCAGAACACCCTGAGAGAACAAGTGCTTTCTGAGCTGGTCCAAGGCAACAAACCCAAGAACTCCCCCCAAAAGCCAACCATGGTAATTTAGACATTCTAAGTCAATAGCAATTGGATGGACTTCTAGGATAACTTCCCAAAGTCCTTCAGTCTGTTCCATTCCTGAACTAGACCCTTAAAGCAGCTTCCTGATCAGAGAGGATATAAAAAACGAGGCCATCTCTAAAACGCAATAAGGGCGTGTGATAGACCAATATCTACAAGTTAGTCAACTGTCCTAAATGACTGGCATAAAAAGAAAAGTAAAAGCAGAATCCCTGGCCTCAAGGAGCTCACATTCTAACGGGACATATAATGTCATGTCCATCATATTCTCAAGGCAGACAACATCTGGGTATGACTTTAAAATTCAGAGAGGTAGCTAAGGCTCAGTGACTTGCCCAGAGTCACACAAGCTTTAAGTATCAAAAGTAAAATTAAATACAGATTTTCCTGATTCCTAATACTGTACTATTTTCTTTAGGTGAAGGTGTATTTTATTTGTTGCATGATATTCAGTGAATGCTACTTCTGACTTCCTGCTCCTTCACCTCGAGGTAAAACAAAACCCTGACTGAATGCCCTTCAGAGGTGTCAAACTCAAGGTCTGCATAACTCCAAGTGAGCTCTGAATCACATTAAAATGCATCTGGTAGGGGGCGCAGTGAGTAGAGCATTGGCCCTGGAGTTCCGATCCAGCCTCAGACACTTAGCACACACAAACAAAAACCTAGCCGTGTGACCTTGGGCAAGTTACTTAACCCCAATTGCCCTCCAAAAAGCAAAAACAAAAAATGTATTTGGGAAATGTTTCATATCACTACAGATAGCTTTGATTTATTCTTATAAATTTGACTCCATTCTCTATATATTTGAGAAATGAGGCCTTTATCAGAGATACTTGATATAAAATTTTTCCCAGTTTTTTGCTTTCCTTCTAATTTTGGTTGCATTGTTTTTTTTGTGTGTAAAAACATTTTAATTTTATATAATAGAAAATTAGCCATTTTACATATTGCAACACTTTCTATATTTTGTTTGGTCCTAAATTCTTCCCTTATCCATAGATCTGACAGGTAAACTATTACATGCTACCCTAATTTGCTTATGGTATTGACCTTATTCTGGTACAGGAGTGTGAGATGTTTCTGTATACCTAGTTCTTGCCACACTGTTTTCCAGTTTTCCTATCATTTCCTATCATTTTTTGTCAAATAATGAGTTTTTGTTCCAAAAGCTTGGATCTTTCAGTTTGGCAAACACTAGATTATTATAGTCACTTACTACTGTGTATTTTGTATTTATTCTATTCTACTGATCCATCGCTCTATTTCTTAGCCAGTACCAGATTGTTTTGATAATTACTGCTATATAATACAGTTTGAGATCTGGTAAAGAAAAAATTAAGTTTGCACCAGGAGTGGTAAATGTTTAACAAAAGAAATTATGTAATACAACATAGATAATGTTAATTTGTGGTTTTCTAAAGCCATATGCAATAGAGATACATTTCTATTTGAGTTTGACACCACTGTCCTATGGAACATGGGGAGGACTGTAGCTCTGTATTAAACCAAAGAGTAAAGACATGCAGCAAATTAAGTTCCAGATTTCAGTATATGCTGACCCAAGGCAGAGAACTCAAAAACGAATTAGCTCCTACAATAGCTGACCCTCCTATCTTCTCATCCTGACAAGAAGTCTACGCCCTGCTCTCTTTGACCTACCAATCACCTCCTATACTTCTGTCAAGAATAAGGGCAAGTAGCAGGGTTCCAATGAGAAAAGCAGAGACCACTGAGTCATTCTCAAGAACCTCCTCCCTACCACTTAATCCTGGCACAAGATGGGTAATCAAGAATCTCTTGTCATCCAGTCCCCAGTCTCATTTGGCTTCCAGAATGGTGGGTTGCCCTGCATTGCTGGTGCTCATGGAGTCATTGGCCTTGACCTCTCTACCTGAGCACAGTTAAATGTTATCTCACCATTCTCTTTTAGAGAATTTGCTTGACCTCTTTAGGAAGTTCTTGTATAGGGTTCTCAGTACCTTCTTTCTCTTTTCTTTGATCTAACCTGCTTCTACCAGGATTGGTCAGGGGTTTTCAGTCATGTCTGCCTCTTCCCCATCTTATTTAGGGTTTTCTTGGCAAAGATACTCAGGTGGTTCACCATTTCCTTTTCCAGTCCATTTTACTGATGAGGAAAGTGAGGCAAACGGGGTCACATAGCTCATAAGTATATGAGGTTAGATTCCAACTCAGGAAGATAAGACTTCCTTACTCAAGGCCCAGCATTCTGTCCATTGTATCACCTAGCTGTCCCAGGTGCTTTTATTATCCCTATTTTACAGATGGAAACTGAGGCAAACAGGGTTAAGTGACTTGCCCAGGGTCACACAGCTAGTAAGTGTCTGAGTCCAGATTTGAACTTAGGAAGATGAGTCTTCCTGACTCTAGGACTGGCCCTCTACCTACTGCACCACCTAGACACCCCCAGAAGCCATGTAGTCCAAGCCAAATTTTACAGATGAGGACTCTGAGGATAAGGAAAGTTAAGTGATTTGTCCAAGGTCACACAGTAAGTAAGACTCAGAGGTGGCATTTGAATACAGGTCTTTTGACTCCAGAGTCAGTGCTCACTCTACTGTACCACATCCCTTCCCAGTGGAAGCCTGGGGATGCCATTTATCCCCAGCCTTTGCTAGGTGATTGCTTCTTACTGAGTTTGTCATCTTTATTTTCATCCTCTTCTTTTCTCTGACTCATGGCTCACACTTCATTCTAGTTTCTGATAATTTCAGGAAGATAAACAAGAGGGGCAGCTAAGTGGTGCTGTGAATAGAGCACCAGTCCTGGAGTCAGGAGGACCTGAGTTCAAGTCCAGCCTCAGACACTTAACACTTACTAGCTGTATGACCTTGAGCAAGTCACTTAACCCCAATGGCCCTGCTTCCCCCCCTCCAAAAAAAAAGACAGAAAAATAAGACCTACAACACATAAAGCATGTCATTAGGTAGTGCAGTAGATAGAGCACCAGGCCTGGAGTTAGGGACACTCATCCTGGTGAGTTCAAATCCAAGCTCAGTCATTCACTAGCTGAGTGACCCTGGGCAAGTCACTTAACCTTGTTTGCTTCAGTTTCCTCATCTGCAAAATGGAGAAGGAAATGGCAAACAACTCCAGTGTCTTTGCTAAGAAAACCTTAACGAGAACCAGGAAGCAATGGACACGACTGAAAAACAACTGAAGAACAACAGAACTTCCCATGAAGGGCAGCAAGTTCATGGAGTTCATTAATTGCTAGAGCCAGAAAGGACTTAGCTTTAACATCACAGATTTAGAGTTGGAAAGGAACTCAGAGGCCTTTTGTCCAACTTCGTATAACAGATGAGGAAACTCTGGGCCAGAGAGTTGGGGTGATTCTTCCAGGGTCTGATGGTTGCTTAGTGATAGAGATGCCACGTAAACTCATAATGCATTGTTCTTTCCAATCTCCATTTCCTTCATGGCTAGATGTTAATACCCCTACTCCATCCTAACCCCTCCCAATGGAGAGAACCAAAGCCCCTGCCTCCACTTTAACCCTCTTCCTAGGGGTGATGGGCTGGATCCCTCTATCCCATCTCTACTGCTGGCATTGGGCTAATTCACACTGCTTGGATGAAATGGGAATCACCAATGACAATCCTTCCTATAAGATGGAGGTTCACTGGGCCTTTGCATCTGCCCTGTGCCTCACAGATCCCTGAGCAGTGCTCTCTAACCTGTTTCCAGACCCGAAGAACTTTTTCTTCGGACTTTTGATCTTCTCCAGCTCAGCCTTTCCTTCCTGTATTTCTTGTCTTGCTCACTTAGAATGTGATCCCCTTGAGGGCTTGAATTATCACACTTTTCTCTTTGTAATCCCAGCACTTAGCCTATTGCTTGGCTCATAGTTAAATATTTTATGTTTCTTTCATTTATTCTATAGCAATGTTTATGTCCATTTCCACCCCCTCTAACCCATAACTGTTTTTTCCTCCTATGCAATATATATATATATATGTATATATGTGTGTGTATGTGTGTATACGTTATATATAAAATACACACACACTCCTATGCAGTAATACAAGGAGGGCCTCAGGTCCCCCTTTCACACAACCCTCTGCATATTATCCACATGCAATTTAGGGGCTTATTTAAAAGGCCTGAAACACAAAACTTGAATTTCTGAATCCTCACTGCTGAGATGAGTAAATATGAACACCTGGTCAAAGGTTCTAACAGAGGCGGGCCAGCCATTGATTTTTCCCAGTAATTTTTCCCAGTAAGCCATGGGAGTAATTTAGACAGGATTGGTCAAGAATTCTAATGGGAGAGTAGTAATAATATTTTAAATCAGAAAAGAATTCTTAGGTTTGGTTGGTCTTCTTTGGATGTTTTTTTCTAGTTTCCTGCTTCTATAGTATTTCCCCCCCTTCATTTCCAACCTATCCAAACCTTTCTCCTCTAGAGAAATCATCCCAATGGGGCTTAAGTAACTCAGAGTTTGAGATCTACTGCAAACGACTGATTGGTGCTGGTGGGATTGTTTCCATACTGCCTGTATCCTAGGGGTAGCCACATCACTAGCTGCCAGCAGCCAATGTCTGGACAGAGAGATGACCCTTGGGTACTTACTTGATCTTCCATTATAGGACTCCATAACTGCTTAAATTGAGCAAACGCCAAAACTGTGAGAGTGAGATGCAGGGTGTGGGATGTGGGTAGTGATGGGAGAGAGCAGCGTTCTGAACAGTGAGAAATGATCTTGATGAGAAGGGTGGCTTAAGAGAAAAACCGATGTGTGAATTCTAAAGGCGAGGAAAGACTAAAGAAGGAACTGGAGCTGTTTCCAGCAATGAAGCCCCTCCTCCAGATCATTCATCTCTGCAGGACTTTTTAATGGAATCACTTTCCGGAATGTCATACCTCTGGAATGCTTTCCCCAGTGTTATATAGGTGCAGTTTTATCCATGCCCTGCAGGGGGCTCTAGAATGCTTCTGTTTTCCACACCCTAGGCTATCTGATGCAGAGGCTTAAAACCATGCACTCTATTACTCTAAGGGTAGAGGCTAATGGGGTCTTTTTCATTCATTCATTCATCCATCCATTCATTCACTCGTTCCCCATAAGGACATCAATCCATCCTTATTCCAAATGGTTCTATTTCTTGCTCAACTTCTCCATTCACTCACCCTTGATTTATTTTTTCCTTCCCCTGGGAATGGGTGGTAATATGAGTGGCCAGCCAGCCACCACTACATGATTGGGTAGTGAAGGACAACTGATTTGGGGTCTCCAAAAGTGAAACGTTGGGTGGACTCCTGTCGCAGAGAACTTCAGAACCCAAGGGGTCTCCGATCTCAATCTGTTCTTCAGGTAGACAATTTAAGGAGACAAATATTGGTCTTATCCTACCAAGAGCTCTGGTAGACTGGGGAAACTTGACCAAATGACTGCTTTTCAAACTGAAAAATTATCGGGGTATTTAGATGATATTCATTCCTTCTACCCACTAGTGTCCCAGGATTGTGGCCAAGTCCAACGAACTAACTTGGGTAAGTTATTTAAAGCTGCACAAAGAATAAAATAAAACAATGCAATGACTGCACATGACCAAATGCTGTCTTCATAGCTTGGCCAGAAGAAAACCAAGCTTTTAAGTTTAAAACATGTATATATATACACCCACATATATACATATATGTATATATGTACATTGTGTGTATGTGTGTATATATACATATATATATATACACACATTTGTTGTTCAGTCATTTTTCAGTCATGTCCAAATCTTCATGACCCCATTTGGGGTTTTCTTGGCAAAGATAATGGATTAGTTTGCCAATTCCTTCTCCTACTCATTTTACAGATGAGGAAACTGAGGCAAACAGGGTTTCGTGACTTGCCCAGGGTCACACAGCTAGTAAGTATCTGAGATCAGATTTGAACTCGGGAAGATGAGTCTTCCAAATTCTAAGCCTAGTGCTCTATCCACTGTGTCACCTAGCTGTAATATATGCATGTATATATGTATATATACATGAGTGTATATATATGTGTGTATGTGTGTGTACATATATATACACACACTGCAAGAATTCACCCCATCTTTCTTCTTTATTCCCAGTATTATACACTAATTTGAATGCTAGATCCTTTCTACCAAAATGCAGTTTCATCAATACTCAATCTCACAGGACTGGGTAGAGCTCTGATTGTGCAATAATACTAATAGCAAAGTACATTTTTAGCACTCTTGCCCCACATCCTGGGCCAAAAAAAGAAAAAGAAAAGTAATAATAAATCGTGGACAGCATTCGATCAAGGGGGAGACATAAAGAAAGGGAATGTCTTCTGTTCTTTTCAAAGCTGGTCCATTTTATTGTATTGAGGCTCAGTCCTATTGGGGTTGGGGATGGGGTGGAGGTAGGGACTAAGGACAACTCTATCCATTCAGAAATGAGCTTACTCATAACAATAGGGTCTCAGGCTCTTTGGTTGTATGTTATTTGCATAGGAAAATAATTTCAATGACTTCTCACCAGTTTGAAGTACAGAATCGTAAGAAAATAAATGAGTGGAAAATGCCCCTTGGTCATCGGAACTTGACCTTACAACTACAGACACAATACTCCTTGGGATAATAAATATCTCATTTGCTAGCTTTACTTCTGTCTGCTGCTAATAAAGGCAAGCTTGAGCCATTCCTGACCGCTCAGCAGAGATGACACTCAGATTTCAAATGTTCTCTGTAAGAAAAAACACCCCTTTTTCCTAATCCTTCTTAAACTCAACAAGACTGATTGGTTTTTATTATTCATGAATTAATTTTTTACTCAGGGCCCAACTGGGGAATTGAAGCTATAAAATTTCTCACCGATTGAGGCAAAAAAGCAGCTCCAGCCTCAGAGCTGTTCAGCCAAACTCTGGGTTAGTTTCTTTGGTGCTGTATTGTTAACTAATAATCATTAAAAGCAACACATGCTTTTTTTGTCATAAAACAACATGGATAAAATTCTCAAGGGGGTGGGTGGAGGAAGGAAAAGAGAACATACATATACACATAAGATAAAAGCTAGTGCTTCAAGGTTTGTAAAGTGTATATTAAAAGCACATTTTAACTCACTTGAGGCTCACATCAACCCTGAGAAGTGAGTGTTGTTATTATTATTTTACACATAAGGCAAATGAGGATCAGAGACATTAAGTGACTTGTCCAGGATCACACAGCTAGTGCATCTGAGGCAGGATATGAATTCAGATCTCCTAGACTCCAAGTCCGGCACAACATTAACTAGCTGTGTTAATGCCAGAAATACTATATTACCCCATATTTCTGAAGCAAATAGATGGAAAAGTAGAGAGAAAGGGAAGCAATAACAAAGACATTTTCCTAGTCAAGGGTAAGACTTCACTGAATTTGGTAATCAACGTTAAAATGCCCAGAAAAGGTCCATTCAAGGCGAGATCTTGCTTATAGCTAACATATATATTATATCCAGAGAGGAATGGTGCACTTGATCAACTTCAGGAAGTTCTCTCTAAGGATTTATTCCTTAAGCTTCCAGTTCAGGGTTTATGATGCCCAGAGATGGTTACTGAATGGTCAAGAAAGTAATCAAGGGCAGAAAAATGCCTCTCTCATTAATAATTCTTTCCCTGTCAATTCACATGGGAAAACCCCAAAATATTCTTTCATTTCCTTGTGCTTTTGGCTTATGAAATCTATTCCTTGCCCTGCAAGGAGGACCCTTGGGCAACCTAGACATGGAGCTCTGGGTCACCCAGAGGTCAATACCTTTTTCTGGTTGCATCAGGGCAAAGTCAGCACATCTATAACTCTGTAGATAAGTCTTAGAGAGCTGCCCAAGCCTCAAAAAAGTTAAGTGAGTTGCCCATGGTGATGAGCTATAAGTATCAGTGCCAGGAGATAAACTCGGGTCTTCCAGACTCCAAGTCCAACACTCTGTTTGGTATGTCACCAGGCCTCTTGCCCATAAGTGGTCCAGAAAAACTCAAATCAGACTCCACATTCTTCTACATGAAAACACGCCTGCCCTCTTGAGCCCCTGTCTTATTTGTTCTAGCCTAGAGAATATACAATTTTGACACACAGATGAAATCAGACACACATTCGTAGAATTCATGTATATGCAAATTTATGTCTTTATGTTTGTATCAAGACGTTCGTGTTTAGGACAAAGCACGGGCTTTAGCGGGATGCTGTGAACAAGCTGGTCATGAATTGCTTTGAGTTATTGGAAAGAAAAAGCTATAAGCAGTTGTTATTATTAGTAACTTAGTAAATTAGTAACTAATATTACTTAGCATTCTTATATTATTACTATGATGACTGTCATACCAGAATTCTTTCCACCCCAGTTTATCTCATCTCCTTAAGTAGTGTAATATCAAGACACCAATGAGATAAGCAGTAAAGAATGATGCTACAAAGAATTCATATGCTATAAATACTGCTTAATGTGTGTGCCTTAGAGCTATGTTTCACTACCAAAAAGGAATATTTTTTAGAAAACAGAAGCATCCATGAGATTTCCTCCTCCCTCTAGCTCAGGAGTTCTTCCCTGGGGTCTGTGAGCTTTTATACATAATACAATATAACATTATAACATAGCATAACATAACGTAACATATATATTGCATCTACATAGATACATGTATTGTATTCAAATAATTATATCGCAATATAATTAGTTTCCTTTGTAATCCTATGTGCTATGCAGTTAAAAACATCATTCTAAGAAGGGCCCTATAGGCATCAGCAAACTGCCAAAGGAACCTAAGACACAGAAAAACAGTTAAGGACCTCAGATGTAGCTAAAACCTACCTTGCTCTTCTGACCCCCAAATAAGAAAGAGGCCAGGAGACGGTGAAGGGGATGGTGGCATTTTAAAAAAATCAGTTTTTAATAAATCCCAAATAGACTTCAAACTTTTTTGACACTTTCTACAGCACCCGAAGCCCATTACCCCAGCCTCCACAACTGAACCAATCTTTGTAATTGCCTGGAATTCAGAGGCTAGCAAGCCCATGAAGAAACACCAGGGCCTTACTTTCCTCCTTTCCTTTCCACCAAAGTACCTGAGCAGGACAGCTGCATGAGATGATCGTTTCTACTGGTATTAGGGTTTTGTGTATTACTAGATTTGTTTGGGGATCACGGAGAGTCAAACAGGACTGAAACAATCAAACATCAGCAGCAAGATTTGTCTGGAGCTCAGCATCTTAGAACATCACCCACCCTGGCAAGCTGTGCTAGAAACTACAGGCACACACAGATACACAAATACACACATACATACTTCCTTTAAGTCAGCCAAAAGGGGGGAGTGGTAGAGAGAAGACACTTAGAACGAGGAGAAAAAGAAAAAGCAGGGTAAAGATGAGAAATTCTCAAAAGAAAAGGACTGTGAATGAACTTTCATAAGGAATTCCAACTAAACCTTTTCTCTCCGTATCTCCGCCACCCCTCCCTTATTTCCTTTCCTTTGAGACAAGACAGTATCTCCTTGTTCTACGTCCTTCAGAAACCAAGAGCAGGTGAAAGATCCCGTGACACTTAAAAAACCCTTCCAAGTATCTTTTTTTAAAATTAAGAAGCAAAAAGTAGTCGAGGGCACTCACAAGTAAATGTAATGAGACCATTGAGATTATTTTCTGAACAAAAAGAAAAGTTGTCAACTTCAGTTAATTCAAGGAAGTCTTTTTTAAGAATTAAGCTAAGATATGGGTATGTCAATGGTTTTTAAAGCTTTATTTTTCTAGCTACAAAGAGACAACTGTTTGTAACTGAACATCTTACATACCTATCATTTGAAATGCGATTTTAAGGTAATAACAAGGAGCAGGAAATTCTATTTGCTTCTCTAACTCCTATATAGCAGGCAAATCTGTTGTGTTTTAAAACATCAAATGCTTATATTTGAGACTAAAAGAGGAAAACAAAATATTCTTAAGGGATATTTAGGGACTGTCTTTTGACCTCTAAAGATAAAATGACATTGGGAAATAAAATGACCCTCTCCACCAACATTGTTCCCAGAAACTGTTCAATCACGGGGACTGAGAGTGATAGTGCTGAATAGAATACTCTCAAAGTGCTCAGAAATAAGCAGAAGAAAAAATTCAACGACCTCCCCCACAAACAAAACTCACCTCCATTCTCCAAGACAATAATGAATGGGGTGGGGGGGGCAAAGCAGAGGGAAGAGGGAGAAATCTTTTTTTTCCTCCTACTATCAAGGACAATTATTTTTTGTAGCTGTTCTTCGGTTTTTAAATATAGCACAGTCTAATTCTGAATTGAAAGCATTTAAGTGATAAATTGTTGTTGGTTTTTTTTTTCTCCTACTCAATCTAAAAGTCCCATGGGCAGATTAACCAAGATTTTCTTCTATCCAGGAAAATGTTTGACACTAAAAGCTATAGAATATCCATGGCACTTTCTATGGAAAGGAAGCAAAGTTGGGATCTTGACACAAAGATTGTCCAAATGCTCTTTTGACTGTTGCCATCTGTTAACCCAAAGAAGGGACCCAGCTTCCCATTCTCCTCCTAGCCCCTTTTTCCATCCCCATCCAGGCAAGAAAATTGGAAAGATGCCCTAAAAAGACAGAACACCTCTCCGGCAACGTAAGCTGGGACAAGGCAGGTGTCTCTATACTCCTTTTCATATTATGGAAAAAATCTAAAACACAACAGCCGCTTTATCAAAGAATGCGCCAGTTAAATCCTAACACCACCTCCCTCCCCCCAAAAAAGGCTGAGAATAGGAAGCTGTTTTAAATAAGAGATTTGCATAAGAAAACCAAGCCTTTAAAAAAAAAGGAGGGGAAGGGGAAAAAATCCAGCAAATAGTTTGTGACTTTCTTATGAATGAAGTCAACTTTTATTACTCATAAACACACACATATGTGTGTATATATCCTTACATATATTTACATATATGTATGCACATATATATATGTATATACTTAGATATATGTACATATAAAGTCCTTTCTGGATTGGGGAACACAAATAAAGTAATAACACTTATTATAAAAGTTCCATATTCTCTTTTTTACTAGTGCTAGGTGTAATGATTTGTCTCACTTTAAATCTGGATAAGATGACTAAATTATCCTAGATTCACTTCCTTCCATCGTTCTCTCTCCACAAGAAAAAAAAATCAACAACAACCACAAACAAACAAACAAAAACTCATTTCTCCACTCCTAGCCACTTTCCTCTGTCCCTTCTCCATGCTCTCCCATGTTCTGTCCTGTTCTACCCTGGCCTTCTATCCCCATTCAGAAAAAGAACAGCCAACCACTGGGTTTCTGCTAGGGACTCTGATCCCGGACAGGCAGGGTTATGTGATAGCAACCTGCCCCCTGCTTTTCACAGGTTGTCTCTGCAAAGTGAGGGAGAGCAGTGAACACACACAAATAATCCACTGGGGTGGAGTGGATTACATGGTCTATGTGATGGTGGCAGTGGGGTTCCCTTTTAAAAATAAAGACTACACCTTCTAACTTGGAACCATCACTGAGTGGCTGGTGGAACAGGCTGGTAACGGTAGAAAGAGACAAACAGGCTTAGGAGATTTCGATAAAGTGTTGGTCCTGTGAAAGGTGAAGTGTATGTGTATATTGGGGGTCTGGGTGGGAAATAAGATTCTACAATTCCTGGAATCCTAGAATCAGACTATCATAGATAGAAATAGAGTATTTGACCCATGACGTTTAGAGTATGTTGATGCCCAGACTTTTATGCTGTCAGAGGATGGGAGCCTTCTCCACCTGCCCCTTTGGAAACTGCATAGTGAGTTGGTATCACGATCATTAGAAATATCTTGTTTGTAAAGGTCATCTGACACTGCCTCTAAATTGCATGGGGTGGGAGTGGAAGTGGGAAGCATTTAAAAGGTCAATAGTCCACACTCTGAACCCAGATCAAGGGACAAAGGAAAAGTAAGCTGGGATGGATAGGGTTAATGTGTCCTGGACGAGACATTACAAGGGGTCATCCTGATGTGCAAGGAAAGTTGAACATCCCCAATACCCCAGAGCTGGTCTGCTAATTACATTTGCAATTACAAACATGACAAACATACTCACTGCATTCCCTGAGCAAGCAGGAGGCCACCCAGGGCTGACAGGCCTGAGAGACTCTGGGTGGGTAAGGGTGCCAGGCTTCCAGAACATTATTCCCCTCCCCCAACACATACATCATACCAAGGGATTCTCTGCAGCCCCTGTGGGGTCATGACTACCTTCCATGATCGTCCAGGCTAACCTTGTCTAACTACACGCAGGAAGGAGGAAAGAAAAAACTTAATAGATGTGAAGGACACATAGGGACTCACCAATTCTATTCAATTCAACTCAATCCAACAAAGATTTCCTTCCAAGACTGAAAACAAGACAAATTAGAAAGGTTCAGGAAAATCTGGGCTCAGACCTGTCCAGCATTCAGTCACCTTCACATCTTTCCCCCAATACATTAAAAGATCTGGCTATATTTCCCACCCTTTGACAACTCATAGCCTCCTTCCCCTAGATTTTTTTTATAAGAGTATAAAGAAAGATTAACTATTCAACAGTAGTTCAGGAATGAAAGCGCAAGCTTGGATCTCCTGCTGAAAAATTAAGTTAAAGAGTCCTCAAATTCCAAGAAAGGGGCTTCCTGGGGAAAGTAAGTGGAATAATGACTAATTCCTGTAACAGATTCCCTGCTTCCTCTGACTCACACACACACACACACACACACACACACACACACACACACACACACACACACACGATACTCTAGCTGATAGTGACTCTCTCTTCATGAACTGCCCTTAAATTAAAAGGAAAGAGGTAGATCGTTTGGACTGGCTCCTATGATCCAGCAAGAGGATTTGGGTTGGGCTGGTGGGGAAATGGGAGTATTTGGGGTTTTTTTCTGTTTTCTCTTCTTCCTCTACCTAGCTAGCCATTCTTCCTTCTTTAAATATCAACAAAGTCACCAAAATAAAGTCATTCACCCAGAAGACTAAATTATCATGTTCACATCTTCCTCCATATGTAATTCTTTCTGTTAACTACAGTCATTTGGGTCTTTCCAGCTCAGGAAATGACCACAAAGAATTCCCAAGAAAGAAATTCAAAGGGAGGATGGAACAAAGTTTCCTTATGAGTTAACAGAGCCTTAAAAGATGACTTTGAGACATGTTAAATTTCCAAGGACATGAGTCAAGCAACCAAGTAAGAAGGATCAGCTGAGAAGGGCATGGTCCAGGATAAAGGAGCAGGCTAAGGGAGGAAGGCCCTTGTGTTCATCCAGTTATGCTGTGGTTGAGATGTGAAAATCTCCATCAAAGCAACTTTCCTTGCTGCTCTTTCCCCGAAAGTCCTCTCTCTCCCTCTATCTCTGACTAAATGGAATATTTATTGATTACTCCAAATCAATAAAATGAAAAGGTTCCTGTTTGGTGGGGTAGGCAGGTTTCTTCTTTTCTTTATTTTTTTTATTAAATAAATTGAGCCTTTCATGTTTCCATATTAATGATAAAAGGATTCTTAAAAAAAATAAAAGAAAGAACAAGAGGAAAATTAAAGACTTGGAAGAAGATTTCCAGTGAAAGCTGAGCAAGGGCCTTACAGCCAACCTGAGAGCTCAACATTTACCTAATAATTTCTGCTTATTTATCACTCTCTGCCCCTGAAACAATCTCTAACTCTCACCATCCCCTCCCCAATCCCATTGGGGGCCCAAAATAACTCCTTAGTATAGAAGTCTTAGCCAGCAGTCCCTGTCTTTCCCTATATTTCCCTCTCTCCTTCCCAAGACTTTACTGGACAAAAAATTTCCCAAAATTCCTTGGAAAAGGTGAGAAAATCTATTATCTATTTAACAGCCAAAACAAAACAAAACAAAACACCTGTCTTTGAAAATTGATGTATTTTTTATTTTCCTCTGGGCCACTGATTTTGAATTATGGTGTGACGGTTTATTTATTTAGAGGCCACATTTTTACCTTTAATCCAGGTTGTTCTTTGTTGCTTTGGGTTACAGCAGAGAGAGTGGATCTGGGAATAAGATGGTTGAGAGGACATCCACATTTGTCACTGTTTTTGTGGCCGCTGCCTTCCCGTCGGTCCCAATTGTGTCTGAGCCCACAGCATGGACACACATACAAGCATACTCATATTCCTGCTGATTATATGTGTATATAAAATATTGATTAGAAATGGTAATGGTTTCACCTCCATTTATTGACTTGGCTGAAAACGAAGGAGAAAGAAGGAAAGAATTCTTCTTACCTGGGAAAGTGAAGAGAACATTAAAGGCTGAAATATGGAATTTTTTCTCTCTCTCTCAACTCTAAGCTATGGCATACTCTTGGATTTATATAAAATGCAGAGCTATCAAATAGCCTCATGCAAAAAGATCCTGTTTATGATGTGCACAGTGTACAAGTACACACATTCACATACACGATCATGACAGAGTGCATGTGGTGGCCCTACCCACTCTACCAACAGTACAATTGATGTATTCACTCAACCTGCCAGGCAGAAAACTCAAATCATCTGCTTTGTTATTGGGCCACTCCTGCCCTAATGGAAGGTTTTTCCACAGTGTTTGGCTCACTCACTTGTTACAGAGAGAAAGCTAGAAAGGAAGGACCGTAAAGAAGAAAACTTTCCCTAGACACCAGCCTAGACTATGGCCCCATGATCTCTCTCCATTGGATACCAAGGCACCTGGACCAGAGAAAATTTGAACCTACTTTGAATCACAGCCAGTCACACAATGCAAGAGGAATGTGCATGCACATACACACATAAGTATTGACATAAACATGTACAAGAGTGCCAGCTTAAAGGTGCTGATGACTTCTGCCATCACAGGCTTTGGGCTTGAGGAAAACAGTACATTATCATGACAGGACTTTCCCTCAGATGGTTTCTTAATTCCTCAATGAGGAGAACAGGTAGGTATCACTGCTAGTCAGACAAACTGATCGAATGTATATGACAGAGTTCAAACATTTGTCAGTTTATTCTGAAGGCATTTGCTTCTTGGGATTCTTCCCAAGGATGCTGACTATATATCCTTTTATTTTCATTCCTTGGGTTTCCCTCATTGCCCATGTGTCCATTCAGACTCAATCCTGGTATTATAACAGTTCAGCTGATGAGTTGACCACCCCTGGATCCTCAGTCTTCCCTTGCTTGCCTAAGTAGTACATACAAAAGGGTCTACTTTCTGTACAGAATTATCATGCTTGCTTAACATGTCTGAAATGAAGAAAGAATATATGTGTATATATGTATACACATATATGATAGTTGTGCCTAAAAGAAGTCATCTTTGGAGAGATCAAGTCTGAATAATTTAGATATCCAGTATTTGGCATCCATGGTAATCTGATGTAGGGAAAAATGGATACAGATATATCACTACTTCCACAGAATCATAACCACACACCAGTTTTCTTCTTGTTTCTCCCCTTTTATTCCCTTCTATTCTTGGGAGACACCAACATGAAAATTCTCCCTTCTCCATTCTTTAACCAAAATGTCCTTTTCTGCCTTACAAGTTAGTAGGATCACTGTTTGTTAAATGCAAATAAATTCTCTTTAGAAACCTCACCGGAGGCCAGCTTCCATCTACAGGGTGGTTTGCCCCAGTTTCAATCCAACTCAACCTTTTCCCCCTAATATTCTGGTACTACTACTGTGACTAGAAAGATATTAGAACTCGTTTGAAAGAGGAAAACTAAAGACTGCAATACTCATGCCCTCCAAATATGAGGTTGCCTCAAAATCACCATATGGATTCATCATTTCTGTTGGGTGGGAGTCATGGAGATGGCTATGGGGATTGTGGGGTACATTTGATGTATTTCCTAAAGCTCCCATGAAATTCAGAGCATTTCTTAGGAGGTACAGGGGGTTGATGTAACAATTGTGGTTGGGTGGGGGAGGAAAGGAAAGGAATAGAATAAGATGGGGAAGGGAAAGAAATGTTAACTTTGGTTGTTGACAAAAGAAAGATGAGCAAGAGAAAGTTTTTTTCCCCCAAGTCCCTAAAGTGCTTTATAAAATTTTAATCTTTTTAACCCACACAAAGACCTTAAATGAGCACACGCAAATACATACATACCCACTCATGCCCTTTCTTTTAATGGACTGAGTAAAAGGGCTGGGGACAAGGGAAAGCTGTGCGATAGAAACAACTCTGAAATTAAGTGAAGATGAATCTGAGAGGAAATAAAGGAGACAATAAAGACTGAAGAAGATTGAGAGAAGGACAGATGACAGAGAGAGAACGTCATTCTTCCAACACTTGAGATCGGCACGGGTTTCTTTAGCATCTTCTCACACGAGACACACTAAATGAAGGGGGGAGGGGAAAAGAGTGAAGCTGTCCTAAAGATCGGATGTGCTGGGTCCCCATCTCCTAGAATCCTGTACAGACAGCACAGACACTAAGAAACTGGGAACAGTCTAGCTCTGGTACAGTCAGTCCTATTAATGAGTTGGTGGGAAAAGAAATCACATTGGGCTCCTGTGTAAAGTAATTTTCCCCTCTCTTTCCAACTTTCCCGAAAGTCTCCCAGCCAACTTTCCTGAAGACCTATGTGCCCAGAGCCCAGCACACTCTCAACTGAAATCAGAGGAGTGGGACCTCTCTTTCTCCAGCCCCAGGCTCAAGCATCTCTGCCTTCCATCCACTCCTGGGCGGGACGCCTGCTCGAGGCTTAGCCTCAGTCCCTTTCCCCCAGAGTCCAGAAAGAAGCTGAGTCTTTATCTGCTCTGGATTTGGGGAGTTGTATAGGATCCCCCTTTCCTGCCTGGAGGAGGGGGGAAGATAGCTTGGAAGGGGGTTCATTTTGCACACAGTCTTGTGCACACAGCATGTTATAATCCTAAGAACACAGGAAGGGCGGACTTGCTTGCCGGCGACTGAGGACCATGGAGCAAACACGAGTGAACCTGCTGAATCAAAACTATGTTACGGGAGGTTGAATTTTCTCTTTTCATTCCTCCACCTCCTCACTCTCAAATATGTCCCCCATGAAGGAAAATAAAAATAAAGTAAAAACAGTGGACAGGAGTCTTTTTCCTTCGAGGAGCGGACTCTCCCTTAGCCCGAGAGCCGACGTTAAAAACTTCCCTCTCTGCACCGGCTTGGGGCTCTCTCATCCCTACCCAATAATAATGCAAATATTGTCTTCACAATGGAATAAAGGAGAAAAAAACGGAGGGAGAAGAGAGGATGAATGAAGGAGATGCCTCCCCAAAAGGTAAATGAATAGGAAAAGGGGAGAAAAAGTTACGGGGTGATTTATCCGAGCAGAGAAAAACCCGAAAAGTATGACAGTCCTCCTCCTCTCCTACTGAAAGTAAAGCACCTGCCACTTTTCAGGTCCCCAGCTGCGTTCTGCACCATCCCCGTCACTTTATTTTTTAATGCCTGGTAGGAGGATTGCCAAACTGAGAACAGAGACACAGACATAGACAGACAAGCAGGGCACCTACTGGTTGTGGTAGCTGAGGGGGTCCGAGATGCAAAGTTCTGACATGTCCATCAGTCCAGTTTTAGCATTCCCAGTTGGTAGAGAAAGGCGACAAAAAGAATCACACGGAAAACAGAGTGAAGGGCAATGAAAAGGTCCGGAATGCAGGCAGGGGGACAATAGAAGGGAGAAGGAAGGGAGAGAAAGAGACAGTGGAAGAGAAAGAGAAAGGGAGGATGGGGGTGGGGAGAGAAAGACATATGCACATCCAAACGCTCACACTCATCCAGACACACTGAGGTTGGCAGAGGGGAAGGGAGACAGCTGAGGAGACTCGGGCACAAGAGATTTAGATCCCACTAACCCCACTGTAGCTTTAAGACTGAGAGACTGATGAATATGGTATTGCTCCTATTGGCTACCTCTCGGGGGCTGGACTTAAAGTGACAGAACAGAACTGGGGTGGGGGGAGGGGGGAAGCAAGTGAGACTTCAATGGAATAAAATACCCACACATGGTCTAATACCATCAGAAGAGGAGAACATGGATTACATAGCCAGAGGGCTTTCAGTCTCACAGTTAATGAAAACATGTCAGACTGGTTGGGCAAAGCCAGGGCTACTTGGGGCTGGGGGAGATAGGGTGATTTGATTAGATTAAGACCCCTCATCCCTTTTTCCTTGGGTATTCAAACCAAGCAGTCTGGACCATTCTGCTATATAGATCTCAGTTTGCCTTCCCAACTGAGTAAGGGCCACATCTTTCCTGTATCCATGATAGTCTTTTCTACCAAAGGGATGAGAATTTCCAATACTTGGGAATTCACAGACTTAGACCCTGCTTGTATGTGGCAAAGTGCCCGTGGGAAGTGTGAGTGCTTGTGAAAAGAAGTAGATTCCTTAATAGTGTTGTCACTGAATCAGTCTTGAAACTCCCTTGAACAATTGGGATATCGGCATTCATTTACTATGGAAAAAACAAAGCTTTCCAGATGTACATCATTCTTTCTTTACCCACACAATTTATGAGTATACAGGTCTCAGATTTGTGGCAATACATGCATACCCACTAAAGTAAGCAAAGGATGGCGGCCAATTAAAATAACCCACATGCCCAAACTCACTGGAAGGTGTATACACAAGGACAGCCCTTCAAATATACACCTCAATACCTGTAAAAATCTATCACATATCTCATATTTCTAGACAGAGCCCTTCATGGACCATACAATGTACAATTATATAGTGGCATCTTATTGAAACAACTTGTCAGACAAACCATTTATTTTTTTTTTCTGCCTTTTCTTCTGTTTTCATCTTTTGAGCTTTGCCAGCCAAAGGGATAATAATCAATTTAATAATTTAAATGAGTCAAATAAGGTAAAGAATTATTTAAAGAGAGAAGAGAAAAAAATCTCAGGAGAGATCACCACCTTATTCTCCTATAGTCTGCGGAAGACAATGAACCAGTAGGGGAAAGACATAATTTTATCATCAAAATAATGTCTAAATGGAATGTAACGGCAGGCAGCAGTATAGCCCGTCAGAAATAAAAGCAGCGAGAATTGTGAGAAACCCCAGGAGGGGCTAATCATATAGGGAAGAGGTGGGGGTTTGGGCAGCATGGTGGCAGATGATGTTTGACTTGGATAAATGCAAGTTAATACATACTGGGAGATGGAATTGAGATTTTTCATGTATATGAATGTTCTCAGAACTTGTGGGACTCTCTGAAGTGAGAGGCTTAGGAGGCATCACAGAGAACGATGGATGGAGATATCTGCTTGGTGTGCAAGACCAAGCAGCAGTCCCAATTCTCTTTTTAAAACCACATAGGGTACTTGGTTACATTAGAAAGAAAGAAGAATCATAAGCACCTACCACAAAAAATCACAGACGAGTTTCCCCCTGAGCATGGTCCCCAGTGTTAATTTACATAAGTGAAGTATACTGGGAAAGTTGGGAATAGGATATCCAGCCTGGGATGAGACTGCCGTGGTATGAGCCAAATATATTGGGAAGACAGATAACCACAAAGGTTAGCCAGCATAAGGGGACTGAAGGAGTGGTTTATTCAAGGGTGTCTCGTTTAGTCAGACTGTGACCACTGTCTGTAAACAAAGGCACACACTTGCATGTTTCATCTTAAGAAGGGACTGACTACATACTAAGGGGATCAAAAGTCTTTATACATGATGCTAATCCAAAGAAAAAGAACTTTCCAATACAGTGGCACTACAAAGTAAGCCTCCAGTGAGCCACTGGAGGGCATAGGGTAAATAAAGTGATGTTGACTAAAAATCCTGGCTAATGCTCTGACCAGTATTAATAACATCAGCAGCCACAGCATAGAATTAAGGATGACTGAATGACATACTTCAGGGCACAAACTGATTGCCCTTGTGAGACAGGTGTCCTCTGATCTCCCTCCTCTTACCTGCATCCACCTAAACCCCACTCTCTCACTGCTTGTATAGTGTGAGGGCTTTGGTATCCTGTGCAAATATATGGAAGTTTTTTCCCCTTTTCCCTCCATGAGAAGCAGGACCTAATAGCCTATCTCATGACAGAGAGCTGAGTGCCAGTGATATGATCTGACCTAGAAGATGTAAATCCTTCCTTGGATTCCCTCTGCAAAATATCTCCTGGGTCATGACTATATGTGGAAGTGACTTTTCTAGGTATTCTTTTACAAGGCTTCTCACATAGGATGGGATAGTAGATGAAGCAAAGTTATTTGTTTCTAAAGCCCAAGGTCAGGTCCTGGCAACTCTAGTTAGAGAGGAAACCTTGTATACCAGAATGAACACTGGATAAAGGGTAGGAAGATCTGGGTTCTGGAGTCCCCGTTATACCACTAATTGTCAGTATGTTCTTGGATACTTCTCAGTCTCTCCGCTAAAATGACAAGATAGCCTCAAAGGCCCCTTGTAGCTGTAACAGTCTATGAGCCTATGGGTTGTGGTTTTGTTCAATCAAGCTGCTAGTGAAATTTTCCATTTTCTGCCACCATGTTGGAAAGAAGAGGAGGTCTTGCTTTCCTAGAATGGGTGGCTTTTGTCACCAGGTACTGTTCATAATACAACCATGTGGGATGTTTTGATGAAACAAACTCTCATCACCCACATACTTTTCCCTTAGCAAAATACTCACTGTGTCTCCTCCCACTCCTTCCAGTTATCCCCAAAGAGATAAGTCAATGAACCTTCAAGAAGGTGAGTAAAGGGCATTATATTGAGTGGGTTTAGAAACTGTAAAGTTTCTATGACTCAGTGTGAATGCTAGAACTCTTCAATGCATTTGTTTACATCTTGCCCATCTCTGAGATCTTATCCCTTTATTCAACTTCTAAGTTCTTCTCTGAACAGCTTTCCATTCTTTCATTCCCCCTTTCTTTAAAAAGTTTCAGTTTCTTGCTAAGAAAAACTAAACTTAGTAATCACAGAAAACCTGGTAACAGCAATAGCAGCTAACATTTACATAGCACACTAAGGTTTGTAAAGTGCTTTATGTTTATTATTTCATTTGACCTGCAGAACTTCCTTGGAAGGTAGGTGCTTTCATCTTGGCACTTTATAGATAAAGAAATTGAAGCAGATAGAGGTTAAGTGATTTACCGTGGGTCACAAATTTACCTTGGGTCAACAAGCGTCTGAGGAAGAATTTGAACTCCAGTCTTTGTGGTTCTAAGTCTAGTATTCTATCTACTACACCAATATACACTCAAGAGAGGTTTGGTACCACTGTGCATGGGATAGAAAACAATGCCCACACTCCTACCTCAAACATCCCCCACTGATACCTTTTAGGGAAAAAGGTAATGCTGATCAGTAGATTAAAGATTTAGCTCTAGACGTGACCTTGGAGACCATCAAGTTCAACTCCCTTTTTTTTTTCATTAGATTGTAAGCTCTTGTGGGTGAGGCTGTCTTTCGCCTCTTTTCTTTTATCCCCAGTACTTAGTTCCTAGCACATAGTAGAGGCTTAATCAATGTTTATTAATTGATTTTTATAGATGAGGAAACTGAGGCAGATAGAGGTCATGCGATTTGCCCAGGGTGACACAGCTAATCTGAGACAAGATTTGAACTTGGGTCTTCTCAACTCCATCTATCCTCTCCACTATTAATGACCTATCCGATATGCTACTTAACTTCTCCACAGCATAACACAACATTAGACATACCTCCTCCTGGTAGGAAGGGTGAGTGGATGAGCAAACTCACATGCACCCATTGAGATGCTTGGTCCAGACTGGCCAGTCCATCCTGCCCCAAAACACTCAGTACACTAGTAATTAATACACATATCACAGCAAGGAGGCTGGATCTTCCCAATGTGAGCACTGCTTGAATTCACATAACAAGGTAACCTGATTCTATAATCAGGATGACTAGAGATGGCCATGTGAAGGAACTGAGGGGTAGACCTCAGTAAGGAACTTCTTCCCATGAGTTTACTGAGAAGTTTCTACCCCAGAGTACACTAATTATTGCCTGACATGTTCATTCAACCTCTGTTCTCCCAAGGTCATGTTTCAGGACTGAATAAATAGCTTTTTTATGAAAAATAAGGCAAGTATAGATTTTTTTAAAATCCCAAATCTCCCCATACCATTGACTTACTAATTCTAATAAGAAATAGATAAGAATAGTTACTAATTCTAATAATAATAACTCACACTTATATGGTACCTTAGAGTTTATAAAGTATTTTACACACATTATCTCATCTGACCGTCACAACAACACTGTGAGCTAGGTGCTCTTATCATGACCATTTTACATTTGAAGAAAATGAGACTGATAGCAATTAAGTGACTTGCCCAGGGTCACACAGCAAAGTGTCTGAGGCAGGGTTTGAGGTCAAGTCTACCTAGCTCTAGGTCCAACTCTCTATCCACTGAATGAAAGTTCATTGCCAGGAGGATTTATATGTTCCAAAAGTGATAGCTCAGCAGGTGCTGCAGCAACCACCCTAGCTTCCAAAAAAGCACAGAACTAGATTGGACTGATCCTCCCTAGAAGATAGAATCAAATTAGAAGCTGTAAGACAACTCCACTGAATAAAAAGACACTAATGCTTGTGGGTCACCATTCATTTAAATTAACTATTCTTTTCCCTTCCCACTTTTCCCAGGAAAAGCTTCCCTTTCAGGGTGATGTTTTGCAAAAGGATGTATGACATGCCAGGATTTTTCTTACCACCAACCTGGAGTATGGAAGAAGCCTTCACTGAACTCCTGCAAACCTCAACTCAAGCTCGCTTCAATTCCACACGAGGGCAAGGACTGGGGTCAGTTGTTCAGGAAATCCATCTTGGCCAATAGTCACTCACTCTATCTTGGGCCTGGTTGGTGAAGTTGGTCTATCATTCTAGCCAGTCAATTCCAAGGATGAGAGTTTCATGGATTCCAGGTTGGAGGGAACACTGTCCCCTACTTTATATGCTGTTTTCTGACTCCCTTTAAGTTAGAATTTGGAGTTATGTCCCTGAGTGGTGGTCAGTCAGCCTTCTACCTGATTGGTTGGCATAAGTCCCACGTGGCATAATTAACTGATAACATTAATACAATGTGAGTTTGTGCTCCTATAATAGTCTCCTGCTGACAGATAAATGCCCAAAAGACAAGATGGTTTTTCCTAAAGCGGTAATGGGCCATTATTGGTGCAAAAAGTCTCATATCCTACTAGTTTTGTTGCCATTACAACAGAGGTAAAAAAGTAAAGGGAACTTCTTGAGGGAAGAAAGATTTGGATTCCTCCCCCTAGTTCACTTACACACACACACACACACACACACACACACACACACACACACACACACACACTTCACCCTAGGAAGGTCACTAGAAAGAGGAAGGAATCCTAAGAACTTCTTTCAAAAGATCACTTTACTTTCTAAGACTTTCAAGACCCATGCCCGACATGGCATTGGAGGCCAAGCACTTGGTCTTCCTTTAACCAAGCAGATTCATACCCTTGTAAGAGGTTTGTAAGATGGCAGTTATGGTGAGGAAACAGGATTCAGGAACTGACAGTCTGTGGAGGCTAAAAGATTACTTTCTTCTTTATCATCCAAAAGAAAAAACAAACATGTGCCCTCACCCTAATAGCTTCTCCTCCTTCAGACTACACTTTTGAAGTATAGACTGAAGCTGAAATATAGTGTGAAGCTGAAAGATTTCACCTCTCTGGTGAAACTGGTTTCCATTGTAGTGGGTTATTTTTGCTGTAATGGGAAAATGAGAGCCCATACCTCTCTGTACATATCACATATAATGTCTCACGAATTTCATGTCTTTGCCAACCACCCAAGCATGATGCCTCCTTAAAATAAAGAAACTTCAAATAATGATTCCTGAGAATCATCACTGATAGAAGGAAAACGTCACATTTGTTTCTACATTTGTTAACAGCTCAGTTAACAGTCATAGCAGGAAAGAACAATTGCAGACTCCTGAGTTATTCTTCTATTTACACTTCTGTTCCGAAGTCCAGTCATTGAAGAAGTCTTGGGTGGTGCAGTGGAAAGGGTCTGGAGTTAGAGAACATGGGTTCAAATGCTGCCTATCATGTCACCTTCAAGAGCCTGTGTTTCCTCCTCTTCACAATAAAGAGATTGTACTATAGCTTCTGAGGTCTCTTCCAGCTCTGGACTGATCATGAGAAGGGGGGGTGAAGTCTGGAAAATTCTGGCTCATCTGTCTATTTATCATTATTGTTATTGCCTTATTTTAGTGATATCTGATTCTCCGTGACCTCATTTGGGGTTTTCTTGGCAATGACACTTGAGTGATTTGCCATTTCCTTCTCCAGTTCACTATACAGATGAGGAAACTGAGGCCAAGAAATCCCCAAATCGAGTCACAAGGAGTTGGACACAACTGAAAAATGACAACAACAACTGGAAAAGGGAGGAGTGTTTTCATAGGTAAATAATTCTCAGCATTCTTGTGAAAATAGTTTTGACCTCTTGAAAAGGTCTCAGGGACCCCCAAAGGTTTAAGTGAAGTGACTTGCCCAAGGTCACATATCTAGTAAGTGTCTGAGGATGGATTTGAACTCAACTCTTCTTAAAGACTCCAGATCTGGGGCTCACTTATTTTTGATGGAATAATGGTAAAGGCAGATCCTCATTCTTTCATTCTTAGATGGTTCTTTTGATAATAGCAGTACAAAGGGTCATAAGATCTAAAGGAACCTTAGGGATCATCTGGTCCAACCCCACTCATCTTCCAGATTAGGAAATATTTGCGTACTGTAAGACTAGACTATTTAAAAAGATACATGGTGAGGGTGGGGTGGCTAGATGGTGCCGTGAATAGAGCACCGGCCCTGGGGTCAGGAGGACCTGAGTTCAAATCCAGCCTCGGACACTTAACACTTAAAACTAGCTGTGTGACCTTCGGCAAGACACAACCCCAATTGCCCTACCTTCCCCCTCCAAAAATCAGGGAAAAAATGGTACATGGCATGCAAGCTGAAAAACCAGTTACTGGACTTCTCACTCAAGGCTACTACTAAGTCATACGATCATAGATTTAGACCTGTAAACAATCTTAAAAGTCACTGAGTTCAACATTTTACAGATAAGGACACTGAGGCACAGAGAGGTTAAGGACTTGCCCAGGTCCACACAGCTAGCAGATGTCTGAAGGGGATCTGACTCGAAGTCTTTCTGACTCGAAGTCTATTCAACATGCCAATTCTCAGACTTCCAGTATACCTTTACATTCACAAAAATTATTGAGGCCCCTTTAATACTTAAAATGATGACCTTGAAGAGCTTTTGTTTAGATAGGTTATTATATCTATTTATATTTACTGTATTAGAATTTAAAATTGCTAAAATTTTGAAGTATGTATTGATTCATTTAAAATAATAAAAATAAGCCCATTACATGTTAACATAAATGACACATTTTATGAAAAGACTATATTTTTTGAAGCCAAAAATAATAATGATGAGAAGTTTGGCATTGTTTTCCATGTTTTTCAACTGTCTTTAATGAACAGCTTAAAAGAAGACAGCTGTATTCATGTATCTGCCTCTGCATTAAATCTGTTATTATCTATTGGTTTCACTAAAGTCTAAGAAAATCTGATCTCCCCTAGCTAGGGCAGCCGGGGGTGCAATAGATAGAGTGCCAGGCCTGGAGTCAAGAAAACTCATCTTCCTAAGTTCAAATATGGCCTCAGACACTTCCTAGATGTCCCTTGACAAGTTGTCACTTAACCCTGGTTTGCCTCAGTTTCCTCATCTGTAAAATGAGTTGGAGAAGGAAATGACAAACCACTTCAGTCGAACACAACTGAAAAACAACTGAACCACTGGAAAAGGGAGGAATGTTTAAGTAGGTAAATAACTCTTAGTATTCTTATAAAATAGTTTTGACCTCAAAGACCTCCCAAAAGGCCTCAGGGACCCCCAGAGGTCTGCAGGATGCACTTTGAGAATTGCTACTCTTTGCCACATCATTAGGATTGGTGCTGTACCAATCCGAGGCAAAACTGTTTTGTATTGAGGATTACCCTGCAACCCTGTGTTAAATGACCTATGGTACCAAGCTTTGATAGGACTCATAGATTCAAATGGCTTGCTTTACCAGGAAGAGAGATACCATTAACAAAATGCAGAAAGTGAACCAGCAGAAAGATTAAAGAGAGTTTAGAAAAATAGGCAGAGGGCAGTTAATGATACTAGATTTAATGTGGATAAACACAGGTAATACACTTGTCAGGAATGACCCTATCCAAAGCTGCAGCCTGCCAGGGAGCTGGTTAGAGAGCAATGATGCAGAAAGAGACCCAGGGTCAAAACAGATAGCACATTAAACACGGCTATCCAGTGCCATGGAATTATAAACACTGCTTTGGGATAATTCTGTAGAGCCCAGCAGAGCAGGGAGTTGCAATAAGTCCTCTTTACTCTGGTTTAGTGAAGACACAGATTGAGTTCTATGTTCAGCTCTAGGGGATTCAGTCCACAAGTAAACTACGAAGGGGACACTAGTGATCTGGAAAGAACCCAACGATAATAAAAGATGCTGATGCGGATCCAAAGGTGCTTCTGAAGGGGAAAGACAAAAGGTGCCAGGCATACACAGAGGCAGGTCCCAAAGGAGATGGTGTGCCCATATCCAAATGCCTGCATTCCAGGAAGCTGTCATTTGATTTAGACCAGAAGGGGTCCTAGAAACCACCTAGTTGACTGTCCAGTGAGGAACTGAAGACCAGAGAAAGAACATCACATAGGTGGTAAGATGAAGAACTGATATGTAAATTCAGGACTGTGCTGATTTGTTGTTGTTGTTTGTCCTTCGTGCTTGAAAAGGACCTGAAGGACCTCCAGATGTCAGGTTTGAGGTACAGTGTATCCAGCTGTGACTCCTGGGTCCGATACGAGCTCGGAAGGCTCTACCACAGATCAGACACAGACAGTCTGTAGGACCATTTGGGAAGGAGATGTCTCTAAATTTGTGCGTTTCACGTTTTTTTTTGACCTACTGCAATTCTGCTTTGCTCAGAAAGCACAGCCCCTTCTTTGATGCAGGCACACCATGCTGGGCGGTCCTATGCCAGTGTCTCCCAGGTCTCACAATCAATACCAAAGTTCTTCAGAGAGACCTTGAGAGTGTCCTTGTATCGTTTCTTCTGACCTCCATGTGAGTGCCTGCCTTCTGTGAGTTCTCTGTAAAATAGTCTTTAAGGCAAATGTACATTTGGCATTCAAACAACGTGGTCAGATCATGGGAGTAAGTATGACTGTTTGGCAATAATTGGCTAAAAAAAATTGGCTATAAATCTAGTGCATCACCCTTGGAGCAAGCTCAGCTCAGATTCTACCATCTATCTCAGTTCTGAGTCCTGACCTTCTCTAGATGCCAATCTCACCCCCCCCCCATTCCCTTGCTAGATATTTCCCATATACCTACATAAAACACCTTGTCTCCCCTTAGAGAACATAGCACTTTGAGATTAGGAATTATTTAATTTTTGTTTTTATATTCCTATTATCTATCATGGTAATGATGGGGTACAAGCTCTGGGAACCCCCTGGAATTCTCCTTGAATCTTCCCACTTGCCTGAGGCCATAAGCCTTTATCACTAGACCCAAATCTCTGTTTCTAGCCTAGCCCTCCACTGTCCAGCTACTCCCCACCCTTGATCCTCCCAAAATATCTATGCCCAAATCTGTTACCCTTAAACTAACCTAGCCCTCCATTGTCTGTCATCTCCTGGTAGCCTCCAGCTATTTCCCACCCTTGGTCTCATTACTGGAGTCTGACCTCATTTGATTCCTCCTCAAGACTCTCCCCAACCTCCCCCTCTCAACCACCCCTAGATCCGTCCCACAATCTTTCTGTACATAAGCATCATCTTGCCTCCATGAGATGGCCAAGAATTATCTAGAGCAGACTCACACTGTGTCAGATTATTCTGGCCTACTTGTCAATACAAGCATCACAGATATCAAGGCTTCTTAAGAGTCTAGCCATCTGGGGTGGCTAGGTGACACAGTGAATAGAGTGCTGGCCCCATAGTCAGGAGAACCTGAGTTCAGATCCAGACTCAGACACTTAACACACACACACACACACACACACACACACAACCTAGCCGTGTGACCTTGGGCAAGTTACTTAACCCCAATTGCCCTCCAAAAAAGAAAAAAAAAGAGTCTACCCATCATGGCAAAGCTTTAATAAACTTTGCTTTTCTTTGGCTGAGAGAAGACTTGAGTCAAAATCATTCGGCAGGACCCGACGTGTTGGTATTTTGGGGTCACACACCCCTAGACTAAATCTCAACTGTGGCACATTGAAGGTGTTTAATAAATGCTAATTGATCGATTGATTGATTTGGGAAGGAAAAAGATGCTAGGATCAATTCATCTATTTTTACTGGTACCCCCTGAGTTAAAAAACACTCAGCTTAGGAACATTGCATGCACACATTCACAGATACACATATGTGTGCATGTATATGTGTGTGGATGGATAGATATGGATATGAATATGATATAATGTATGGCTATATATATTATATATACATATCGATATACTACCACCCCACATGGTTATTGTGAGGAATATACTTCATAAGACTTTAAGGATGACGTAAATGCTAATTATTTTTATTTACTCTACAACTCTTGAAAGTCCTTGAAATTGACCTCAAATTTCCTGCCAAGTACCCCCTGTAGACTCCACCTACCAATTCACCTCCTGAACTTTCCTGCTTTAAATATATTTTTATTTTATTTATATATATATATATATAAATTATATTATTAAATAAATTATTAATAAAAATATTTAAATCAAACCTGCTTTACCTCAAGAAGCAGCATTCAAGGCCTCATCAGCTCCACAATTCTATGATTTATGATGTAGAAGATAAATAAAACTATTTCCTATTCAGTTGCACTATTTCTCTGTTTTTGTTTCCTTTCTGGCATCACAACTATAGCTTCCCACTATTTTCCCCATCACAAATGCACTGAGTTAATTAGCTAATAATATTGTCTCAGTAGAAAAATCTGTCCTTAATTCCAAACAACCAACTTATTAAATAGTTTAAAACACACCCAAGTTGCAAGATGAGGCATTTGAAAATCACTCGAAATGTCCTTAATGAGAAGTCCAGCCAATCAATTCAACAAACATTTATATTTTTTGTCCCCTGTCTGGAAAGGTTATTTTTCTGTCAACATGAGTGTGTGTGTGTGTGTGTGTGTGTGTGTCACACATACATATACATATATAGTGTGTACACATACACATATGTGCATATACGTATATATACATACATATGCATTGTGTGCATATGTATATGGGGCAATTATTATTAGAGGGCGGAACTAAGAGAAAGAAGCTAAGAAAAGTATAAGAGAATCATAGACTTAGAGATGGAAGAGCCTTTAGAGGTCATTGAGTCTACTTCTCTTACTTTACAGATAAGGACACTGAAGTCAGAGAAGTTAAGTGACTTGCCAGAAAGTCACACAGGAAGTATCTGAGGCATCATTTGAACTCCAGTCTTTGTGACTCCAACTCCAGAAGTTTATCCACTATACTGCCTAAGAAGCTAGCCGATTCCTGAAAAAAAGTCAGATACCTAAAGGACAAATTTTTATGAGAGAGAGACAGAGAGAGAGAGAGAGAGACACAGAGAGACAGAGAGACAGAGAGACAGAGACAGAGACAGAGACAGAAAGAGACAGAGAGAGACAGAGACAGAGAGAGAGAGAGAGAGAGAGAGAGAGAGAGAGAGAGAGAGAGAGAGAGAGAGAGAATGGATACATATATGGAAGCTTGGATGGAGAGATCGCAGATAGATCAGAGACAGAGAGGAAGAAGAGACAGAGAGAGAGAGAGAGGAAGAGAAAGAAAGGAAAGAAGGAAGGAAGGAAGGAAGGAAGGAAGGAAGGAAGGAAGGAAGGAAGGAAGGAAGGAAGGAAGGAAGGAAGGAAAGATAGATACAAATATGAAAGTTTGGAAGGACAGACTGTAGACAGAGAAATATGTAATTCCTTAAATACTTAATATGTGTCAGACACCACACAAAGAGCTAGAGATACAAATGCAAGCAAACAAGACAGTATACTCAAAGAGTTTACACATGATGTTGAGAGGGGAGCGTAGAAATGAAAGTACTTAACTTTTTTTCTGAAAAACAATTTACTGCCCCTTGTAGGCAATTTGCTTGGGTTGGAGAGATTCGAACATGGAACATTTTTCTGACCCACCAGGATTTACTACAATCATTCCTATAGACCCACAAAATAGGAGATCTAGTCTGGTTTCATCTCCCCAGTTAAATTCAGGAGAACTTCTCTCTAGGTACTTTCATTTCCAAGTAGCAGGACAACTAAATAACTAGGTAAATGGTTTTGGTTTTTTGTTGCTCCAAACATCTTTTATTTTCCTTTCTGGGTTTTTGGAAACCAGTTGCTCAAACAGATTGATCTACTTTGTGCTCAGTAGTAAAGGATTGCATAGAGGCTGGGTAGTTCTCTGACTCATCTTCACCGATACAGTCAAAACCAGCAACTTTAACACCTGATGCAGAAATGTGCCAGGAACAAGCAATACAAAAGAACCTTCAAAACAACTTTGAAATTTATGATGTGAAAATACTATAAAAAGTGATTAAGACAAATTTAATTGAGGGGAATTTGTGACCATAATAACTTTATTTTGCACTCATGAGGATACTGGACCAAAGTCCTAGTTAAACCTTTGCTCACCTGAAACTGGAGACAGGTTATTACATAATTCAAGATATTGTAAAGAAATTTGCCACAACTAAGAACATTTTTATTTAAAGCCACTTTTTCATAATGGATCATGAAAGGAGTTATCTTAAGGAGAGTCTCTAACAAAGTGAAATCTAAATTGTAATAGCTAACATTTATGTTTTGAAGTTTGTAAAGTGCTTTGCAAATATGATCTCATTTGATCTAAGTGATGTTATAAGAATGTAAGACTTGCCAGGCTGGGTTAGATGCACAATCTATCACTATCTCTGGCACAGGCACTAAAGATGTATTATGGGAAAGCATGGTCAACTTGTGCGATATCAACCCTTGGACAAGTCAATTTATGGTCCTCAGTCTTCTCATCTGGAAAATGAGTGAGTTGGATTGTGATTCAAGAAGCATTTATTAAGGGTTTCTCACGTGTCAGACGCTGTGATGAGGGCTGGGAATTACAAACAAAATAAAAAACAGCCCCTTCCCTCAAGGAGCTTACATTCTAATGGGGAAGATGAAATATAAATAACGAGGCAGATGATGGAGATGATGGAGATTTGTGGCTTCATACACAATCCTGAAGCTAGGTGGCACTGTGGATGGAGCACTGGACCCAAAGTCAGGAAGATGAGTTTGAATCCTGCCTTGGACACTTAGTAGCTGTGTGACTCTGGGCAAGTCACTTAACTCAATTTCTTCATCTGTAAAATTAGGAAAATAATAACAACTATTCCCAGAGTTGTTGGGAAGATGGAATAAGATAATATATGTGAAGTGTTTGCAAGCTTTAAAACACTACATAACTACTAGCTATTATTACTGTTGTATTCTGCTGTGTCCGTGGATATGATCTTCTAAGATAAAAATCTTAAAGTAACTTGGCTCATACTCCATATAATATATATATATGCACACACATACATAGACATACATATATAGTCTGAATTATATATAGAATATGCATATATAGTATTAATACATTACATATGTAGTATGAACTATATATGTATGTATATGTTTATATGTGAGTGTACATATATACATATATGTAAAATGAATCTACTGTGTTGGTTATATGCATATACATACACACACTCACATATATATACATATGATATGAACCATTACTTAGTTGTATATATACATATACACATACACATACATATATTAAGAACCAAGTTACTTTTAAATTTTTATTTTGAATTTAAACACTGAAAAAGAACATTTCCATGGGCATAGCAGAACACAAAAGTAATAACTAGTGGTAGCCCACAATTATATGGTGTTTTAAGGTTTGCAAAACACTTCACAACTATTTCTTTTCATCCTCCCAACAACCCTAGGAGATAGTTTCTATTATTTCCCTCATTTTGTATCTAGATGTGTGTGTGTGTGTGTATGTGTGTGTGTGTGTGAGAGAGAGGGAGAGAGGGAGGGGGAGAGAGAGAGACAGAGAGACAGAGACAGAGAGACAGAGACAGAGAGACACACAGAGAGAGACAGACAGACAGAGAGAGAGAGTGAGAGAGAGAGAGAGTAGATGGAGGGTCTGGGGAGCTGGGGAAGAGACATTAGCAGCTGGGACCTGGAAACCTACAGGAATTAAGGTAAGATTTGAAAGAAACCAGGAATACTAAGAGGTAGGCAGCAATAAGAAGGCAAAACATTGCAGACCTGGGACTGGGAGATAGTCAGTGCAATGACACAGTCTGGAGATCACACGCTGGGTCCAAGGAACAGCAAATAGTTCCGTGCAGCCAGATCATAGACTGGATGGAGGAGAGTAAAGTGAAAATAGATTGGAAAAGTTCGTCCCAGCTCTCACAATAAATTTTGGACTACACTGTTCTAACCTCAGAAAGTTAGCTATGTGCTCCCTTAGTCTAGTATCCTTTAGTAATGACTCAAGATGTTCAGTATGACAACAATCCATTTGGCCTAGGTAGTAACACAGTGATTAGGATAGTGCAACAGGGCTAGAATCAGCAGAATAGTCATCCCTATTACTCTCTTCTGATGCTCTACAAGGTGTCTAGTCTGGGCCATCAGCCTTAGGGAGTTAGGATGGGAGCTCTCACATCTGACCTATCAGCGATCTTCTCCCTTGTGGCTACATCCATTTACTCTATTACACTCAAACCTTGATAAGATTCTACCCTAGTAGGACAGGACCCAACTGAGACCTTAACTGGTGACTGATCTTATTCAGTGTGACAGCTGTACATTTTCTATTCAGAGGCATTCACTTTCCCTCATCCCACCCCAAGTCCCAGAAGATCTAAGCTCGTATCATTCTGACTGTAGATAAAGGACAACAGTTCTTGAGACTCCAGCACCTGGCAGGTAGATTTTTCAAACTATTTCCACTTTAGCCACAATCATCTCATAGTAAGTTTCTTAGTGATGCCATATGTGTTCAATTGATCTGACCTCCTTCACTAAGGCCACTGCAAGCACCAGAGCTCACACTGCATTGGGCCACTTGAATACCCCAAGGAGGTGTTAGGGAATGGCCACATGACTCTCCTCACTAGCCCTGCGACTTCCCAAACCAAAACACTCCCTGTATATCATTCTCCTACATGACTTCCTTTAATAGAATGGCAGCTCCTTCCTCAAGGACAGGAACTATCTTGGGGTGTGTGTGTGTGTGTGTGTGTGTGTGTGTGTGTGTGTGTGTTTTATTTATACCCCCATTACTTAGCACTGTGTTTAGAAATAGTAGTCATTCTTTCATAGGATGTGAATTGATACTAAGACTTGTACCATAATTTCACCTACTCAGTGTTCCCTGGCCTTCTAGCCAAAATCTCTCATTGTCTGGGGGATGATACAAAAATACTTATCCTTTTAGAGGACTCTGCTAAGAGACTGTCCACTTCTTTCATGGAAGCCAATAGTTTCACCTCCCCTCTGTCACCAGAAAGCAAGGCATTTCCTTACCATTCCTCCCCTTGCTCCTCCAAGACCTTCCTGATAATTAAGTGCCTTGTTACCAAAAGGTATTATGACAGACATGTGGAAAGGCTTTATTAGTTCCAGATTACAGTAAACAAAATGTTAAAATGGTAATTGCAGCACCTATGGTGCTGTGATCTGTCCACTGTTGCTATCCATTCTGCTCTCATTGGGGCCTGTGGCACTCCACTGCCCTTTGCTACTGGTTTCTGTTACATGGCCTATTATGCAAGGGCCAAGAATTTTCCCCTTTGCCCAGGCCCATGGGTCCTGAAACCACCTCTTCCTCTCCCACCTGAGTCATAGCAATGCCCCTTATGCCGGGCTGTAAACACTGCAGAGTCAATACCACCCCCCCCCCGTGCCAAGGTCCTCCTGTGCTGGGGTCTAGCAATACTCTTCTGTGCCAACGTCAAGAACTTCCATGGATACTACCAGTGATCTTCCATGCTGTGTCCTATCTATGCCAGGGGCTGGACACTGCTGTCACGATTCTCCTTCTGCCTGGCTAAACTCTCAAACTCACAGAAATGTCCATTTACTCATGCATAGGGAGAGAGATACCAAGTAGAAGGGATGGGGCGGCTAGGTGGCCCAGTGAATAGAGTACCAGCCCTGGAGTCAGGAGGATCTGAGTTCAAATCCGGCCTCAGACTCTTACACTTACTAGCTGTGTGACCTTGGGCAAGTCATTTAAACCCAATTGCCCTGCCCTCCCTCCTCCAAAAAGCAACCAACCAACAAACAAACAAACAAAGTAGAAGGGATGCCAGAGACTAATCTAAGCCAATATATGTAAACTATCTGCCCAAAGCAAGCAGATGCTATTCTGCAAGAGTTGGGGAGGGTATCTGGGCTCCTCATTTACCCCTCACTGGATGTCCCAAAGAGAAAAACAAGAGCTATGATCTGGAGTAAGAGATGAGGCTGTTTCTCCCTTTACATTGACACAGCCCCCTCTGGCCTCAGTAAATCACCTAGGCTGTAGTTGGTACATTTGTCCCTATACGCTATTCTAGAAAGATCTGTTGAGGGCTGCCAAAGATCAAGGATTATCCTTTCAAATGCCTTGTACTAAAGAATACTCAAAAAGCCTACGTGGCAGAGTTCCCAATGACTTCTCAAACACCACACGAAAAGTCCCAAACAGTCTATTCAGAAATAGTTCTTAGTACCAAAAGCCCAGGCATTCATGAAGGCCTACCACAGCAGGTGTGCCCATAGATTACTTTCACATCCAAATACAAAAGTTATGCAAACTCAACAAATGATACCTTATAGAGACCCTTTTAGATCATATAAAAGTTTGCAAAAGGAAGTTTACTCAGCCGTAGCATGGAAGGGATACTCAGGTGGGATACAGCATTGATTTAATTGGGTATCCCTTCCCTGCCTCTGCTTTGACCAGACTTGGGTCAAGCCTGAAAAAAGAGCTCCTCATTCCTTCTGTGCTGCCTTTTGTAGTTAGATCAGCAAAGTCAGTGCTTTGAACATTACTCATTTGAACCAGTAAGTCTTGAGAACAATTTCAATACTTTGGGGGGCTTTTTTGTTTGTTTTTGGTTTTGGGGGGACTGGCAAGGCAATCAGGGTTGACTTGCCCAGGGTCACACAGCTAGTGTCAAGTGTCTGAGACCAGACTTGAACTCAGGTCCTCCGGACTCCAGGGTAAGTGCTCTATTTACTGTACCACCTAACTGCCTCAATTTCAATACTTTGTAAAGAAAAAGGTGGTCTAGCCAGCTCCTACAACAAAGGAGAGCAAAAGCTGAGCAAAGAGAAAGGAAACAAAGGGAAATGGGAGGAAGAGAGAAGAGAAGAAAGAGAGAGACAGAGAGACAGAGACAGAGACAGAGGGAGAGAGAGAGAGAAGGAAATGTGGTCTCACAGAATGGAAGTCCATTAAATATCATGTCATCCCAACAGGTTTGCTGGAAGGAGTAGAGTCATGTCAGAAAGATAGGATTACATATACTCGGATGCCCTTATTGAAATCTTAAAGGACTAGCTGTGTAACCTTGAGCAAGTCACTTAATCCCAATTTTTTTGCCTTCTCCCCTCCAAATAAATAACTAATAAATAAATGTAACAGAAAAGGCTTCACAAGGGTGCTTAATAAATGTCAGCTAAAACCCCAATAAAAAACAGCTTGCTGAGCCATGATGTTGGCCACAGGTCTGGGGATTTGTTCAAACAGCATCTACCAACTCTACCCCAGACATAACAATGCAAGTGAAATTCTCTCATTGTAACATGAAAGACCTGTATTCTGTATAATATAATTAAGTTCCAGCAGCATTACCCTAAATGGCGTCCTCTGATGCCACAGATATCTGTAATTTAATACAGAACTTAAAGAAGATTGTTGTTGTTCACTTGTTTCAGTCCTATCTGACTCTTGGTGACCCCAGTTGGGTGTTTTTTGGCAAAGTACTGGAGTGGTTTGCCATTTCCTTCTCCAGCTCATTTGACAGATGAGGAAACTGAGACAAACAGGTTAAGTGACTTGCCCAGGATTACGTAGTTAGTAAGTATCTGAGGCCAAATTTGAACTCAAATCTTCTTGATTCCAGATCCCACTTTTATCTGCCCTGCCACCTCGCGGAGTGAGGATACCCATATTTATTCCCTACTGCTATGAGAGAAGAGAAAACATTTCTAGAGTCTTTTTACTTGAAGATGCTGAATTTTTAAAATTATGTTCAATTTTAAAATGGAATGCCTTAAATGGTAGTGGAGAGATGTCTAGATTTGGAGGCCACAGACCTAGATTCAGATTCCAGTACCATTATTTATTACCTGTGTGACCTAGAGAAAATCACTTAACCTGTGGGCTTCAGTTACCTCATCTGTCCCTTCTAGTATTAAATCTATGTTCCTAGATATAGAATGTGGACTCTTTCTATGGCAAACCCTCTAGGGGAAATCCTAGATCTGATGATTCCTGTATATCATTTCTTTGTATACATAATAGTTTATACACCTCCACCTCCATTTCTCACAATGCCCCAATTTTTACTAATTTCTTGTGACTATCTTAAGTCCTAAAATGTTATAATCCTGACTTTCAAATTGAATCAAAAGGTATTTAACTCTGGACCCAGCACTGTGAAGGGCACTGTGGAAACATAAGAGAATTTTCAGATCTGGTCCCTTCCCTCAAAGAGCTTGTCTTCTAGTGGGGGAGACAACTCAAACGTGCAAAATTAAATGAAATTTCATTTAATTTTAAAGATTTCATTTTAAAGCTTCATTTTTTGTCCACACTAGCCATGTTGGGGGGAGGAACAAGAAAAATAGAGTGAAAAAAATTATGTTTCAATCTACACTCGGAATTCACCAGTTCTCTCTCTGGAGATAGCGTTTTCATCGTGAGTCCTTTGGAACTGTTGGTAATGCAAGCTTTAGATAACAGTTCAAGGTATCAAAAAAGAGGCCACTAGGTAATAACTGATGTATAGGCAAATATTTTGAGAGATAATAACGAATGCAGTAGGAAATCAGAAGAGGGAGGGTCCCTTCCAACTGGGGCGGTCATGTGTGGCTTCATTTGAGCTTTTAAAAATGAATCGAATCTAAATTGATGGAGAGGAAAGAAGAAGTAAAGTCAATGAGCATTATGAAGCCCTAGTGTGTGCCAGGCTGTGTTCTACAGGTATTCCAGGTGAAGACGACAGCATGAACAAAAGCATAGAGTATTGCAGAGGTGGACAGGTCCTTAAAAAGTGAAAGGTCTATTGGGGAGCAATAAGGAAGCAAGTTTGACTGCAGTAGAGCTAGGGTCAGAGTCAAATTCCCTAGGATCATCTAGGTGACAGTGGACAGAATGCTGGCATTTCCCAGAACAAATCACTTAACCTTGCTTGCCTCAGTTGCCTCATCTGTAAAATGAACTGGAGAAGGAAATGACAAACCACTCTAGTATCTTTGTTAAGAAAACCCAAAATGGAGTATGAAGCAGCAGTCATCAAAACTACTTGGTACTGGCTGAGGAACAGAGGAACATCAGACTCAGCAGTCAATGACTGTAGTAATCTACTGTTTGATAAACGCAAAGACCCCGGTATTTGGGATAAGAACTCGCCATTTGACAAAAACTGCAGGGAAAACTGGAATAGAGTATGGCAGAAACTGGGCATAGACCATTATCTAACACCGTATACCAAAATCAAATCTGAATGGGTGCATGATCTAGTATAAAGGTTGATACTGTAAGCAATCTGGGAAAGCAAGGAATAGTTTACCTGTCAGATTTATGGAGAAAGGAGAACTTTATGATCAACAAGAGATAGAGAGCATTATAAAATGCAAAATGGATAATTTTGATTACATTAAATTGAAAAGTTTCTGTACAAAGTCAACATAACAAGGAAGTGGAAAATTGGGAAAGAATTTTTTACAATCAATGTCTCTGATAAAGGCCTCATTTCTAAAATATACAGAGAATTGAGTCAAATCTATAAAAATACAAGTGATTCCCCAATTGATAAATGGTCAAAGGATATGAACAGGCAGTTTTCAGAGAAAAAAATTAAAGATTTCTATAAGCATATGAAAAATGCTCTAAATCACTATTGATTAGAGAAGTACAAATTAAAACAACTCTGAGGTACCACATATCACCAGTCAAATTGGCTAAGATGACAAAACAGGAAAATGACAAATGCTGGAGAGGATGTGGGAAAATTGGAACATTAATGCATTGTTGGAGTAGTGAACTGATTCAACCATTCTGGAGAGCAATCTGGAACTATGCCCAAAGGGTTATAAATAATTGCATACCCTTTGATCCAGCAATACCACTTCTAAGATTGTATCCCAAAGAGATCATGGAAGTGGGAGGAAGACCTATAAGTACAAAAATATTTTTAGCAGTTCTTTTTGTGGTGGCAAAGAACTGGAAATTAAGGGGAGGCCCATCAATTGGAAATGGCTAAACAAGTTGTGGTATATGAATGTAATGGAATATTATGATGCTATAAGAAATGAGGAGCAGACGAACTTCGTATTTACCTGGAGAGATTTGTACAAATTGATGCTGAGTGAGAAGAGCAGAACCAGGAGAAATCTGTACACAATTACAGACACAAAGTATGTATAACGATCTCTTCTCAGCAATGCAAGGCTGTAAGACAACTCCAGAAGACTCATGATGGAAATAGATGTCTACATTAGGAGAAAGAACTAGAGAGAACAGAGTTTGAATGCAGACTGAAGCAAACCACCTGCTCTTTCTTTTTCTTTCTTGGTTTTGCTTCTTCTTTCCCATTGTTCATCCCATCAGTTACAATCCTTCTTTATAACCTGAATAATGTCTAATGTGAAAGTATTTGCAGATCCTATACTTGATTGCATGCCACCATGGACGGGTGGGGGGGGGGAGAAAGGAAGGGGGAGAAAATTTGAAACTCAAGGAACTGTGGAACTGAATCTTGTAAACTAAAAGTAAACAAATCAATAAAGACCCCCAAAACCCCAAATGGAGTTATGAAGAGTCAGACATGACTGAACAACAACAACAAATTCCCATGAGTACCACCACTTAAAGGCTCATAGAATAACAAATTCAGAGTTTGAAGATAACTTAAAAACCATCTAATCCAACCTTCTCATTTTACAAATGAAGAAAACAAAATATAGTTTGTCCATCAGTATATATGTAACCTGTGGTCTAGGGTACCTCCTTCTTCAGACTTTGAATTCACACTTTCTGATCCTGGGGAACGATCCATGAGGGCCAATTTCTTTCTTTCAATCATTATCCCCATCTGGAGTTGATCCAGGAAAAAATTCAACTATGTTGTTTTTGTTGAATCATTTAAGTCATGTCCAACTCCTCCTGATCCCATTTGGGGTTTTCTTGGAGGATACGAGAGTGGTTTGGCATTTCCTTCTCTAGTTCATTTTACAGATGAGAAAATTGAGACAAACAGGGTTGAGTGATTAGCCCAAGGCCACACAGCTAGTAAGTGTCTAAGGTCAGATTTGAACTCATGAAAATGAGTCTTCCTGATTCCAAGTTAAGTGCGCTATCCACTGCACCACCTAGCTGTCCCTTTAAGTAGTTTGCACCATCATATATTTCTGCAGACAGTTAAAAGATTTCCTTCCTTCCTGTGTGTCTCTTGCCTGCCTACCCAACATGGCCACAGTTAGAAAAACAGAGAGAGATGATATCTTTTTCAAGGCTTTGAAAGTTCAACTCTACTCATAATAAAGCTCATTTCCAGGTTTCCCAAATAGAGTCCCATATGAGCACACAAAGTAGTAAATACATGCCAGGCACAGGACAGTCTTTATTTCACCTCATGTATATGACACAAAGGATTCATAGGAACTTATAAATACATAAAATACTGAAATATTTCTTCAACCATCCCCAACTCTTTCAAGTTCAGTTTCTTTATCTAATGCGAATACACCTGGGCAGTCAGATGGCACAATGGATAGAATGCTAAGCCTGGAGTCAGGAAGATTCCTCTTCATGAGTTCTAATTGAACCTCAGGCACTTACTAGCTTGTGACTCTGGGCAAGTCACTTATCCCTGTTTGCCTCAGTTTCCTCTCCTATAAAAAGAGCTGGAAAAGGAAATGGCAAACCATTTCAGTATCTTTGCCAAGAAAACCCCAAATGGGGTCATGAAGAGATGGACATGAGTTAACAACAGCAAGCCAATAATAGCACCTACCTCCCAGAGTCATTGTGAGAATCAAGTGAGATAATGTATAGAAAGTGCTTTACAAACCTTAAAGAGATATGTAAATGCTAGCTATCATTTCATTACTTACAAAGGGCGAACCTTTGATATTCTAGTGAGTCCTTTCCAAAACTAATCTGCAGCCTTTCTAGGACTTCTAGCAATTCCCTGTAGTTCAGATTCTCCTAAGAAGATAAACAAACTTTGTGGACTACTGAGTTAATAATCCCCTTTCCTGTCTTAGTAACTCCTGGCTTTGCCCTCCAATTAAAATTCTAAGCAAGAACAATGTATATACACTTCTCTTATTTCTCCAAGAAGCTCACTGTGTCAGGAAATCCCCTTCTCTTTCTAAAAAGTCTGTTCCCAGAACTCTTGAGCTTGGCACTCTCTAACTTAAGATCCCCCCAGGAGGCAATTCCCCAAACTGGCCCAGCCCAGGAAATCTTCCTCTTGTGACTAGAAGCCTCAATACCAGTACCACATTGCCCAGAAAATTCAAAATCTCCCCTCTTCTACACAAGAGTTTGGGGTTCCTAAACATTGACCATTTGCCCTCTCAGGTCGAGGGGGCATGAACATGTCTATCTCAACTTTGTGTTCTTTCAGGAAATCTATCAGTCCACCATTTGCTACCATCTGATGAGCTAGGAAAGTCCATACACATGAACTCTTCCTCTCGGATAATGTGAAAGCATATAACTATATCTTTTGATGTATTTCTACTGCAAGTCATTACCAACCACTTCTGAAAGGAAGACCCTACGTGTGAGCACAGCTTCCTTCCTAACTCCCCAGTATTCAGGTCTAATCTACTGACTCTGATCTGTCTTTGCTTTTATAGATCACATAATGGGCAGTTGCTTAGACAAGTTTATCCTCCTGAGTCTCAGTTGGATGATCACTAGGAAATCCTTATATCCTGTCAGCAAAGTGCCAGTGAACATTTCATTTTCCATGGAGAGATGTCTTTTAGATGTGTCTCTCATGGCTTATCTCATCAAGTTGATTAGGGATTCGGGACTGACCTCATCAATTTCCTTTTCCTATGTGTATGTGTATGTATGTATGTATGTACATTATGTGTAGCAAGCACTGACGATAGATGGAGCCCAGAATTAAATAAAAGGAAGGAAAACAGTCTGAATCAATGATGGGAAAGTGCAGTTATTTTAACAACCCAAAGCTTCTCTCTAAAATAAAGGTCTATCTTTTTAATACCCCTATTCTTCTGGTGTTATGTCTGTAGTCATATAACATGATGGTCCCCAAAGAGTTAAAACTGAAAATCAGCCACAGGGCCAAAGAAGAAGCCCATGAGTATGAACAGGCCAGAAAGCATTTCAATTAAGGAATTAGAAGAAAGGGAATTAAAAGTGTCATTCAAGAATTCTATGAATGAAAAGGGCGAGTTCGTCACATGACAAGAACAAGAGCTAACCTATGGAAAGCGTATGTGCTACCAATGGCCTCCTTTTTATGCCATGATCAAATGAGATAATATCTGTAAAGCTTTAGCATCATATCCTGGCACATAGTAGGTTACTGATAAGTGCTTGTTCCCTTCCCCTTTCAAGAGAAATTGAGGAAGGACTCCAGAATGTAGGGTGGGCCTATGGAAAACTTATTGGATGACATGGATAGGGGTTATGGGCATGGATTAGTTGCCATCTGCATCACTGGAAGGAATGCCAGACTTGGATGAGATTAATTGAGCAACAAATCAATAGGAGTTCATGAAACACCTACTATGTGCCAGGTATTATGTTAAGATGATGAAGATAAAAGGCAAAAAAATTAAACAATTCCTGCTTTCAAGGAGAGATCTACCTTTAACACCTGGGTAAGTAATTAATTCACGGGAACTTTTCCTCTTGGCTTTCTGTTTCCCTCTTCTTCTCAATTTAGACTAAGATGAAGGAGCCAAGTAGAACCAAGTCTTTTGTGGATTACAACTTGTCATAAAGTTGTTTTTATCATCTTTTCCTCCTTCACTAGTGAGACAGTAGTGGGAATACTTTGATCCAAGGTCTTAAATTCTTGATCTGTTTATTTTTTAACCTTTTCATTAACCTTGTAAAGCTGCCCAGATTTAGATATAATGTATTGAAATTGGGGTGTAGCATGCATGCATAGAGCACTTCTAATGGTGTCTTCCCACATGAAGATGCTGGAGAGTCTGCATTCTGCTCCTGGGAGAGTCATGATGATGGGGAATGGAAATGGTTTGGAGAGACTAAGAGGATCACTTGGCCATTCTGTAACTGGTCTTGGTTGGCTTAGCCATGGAGTGAAGAGGTGGCTCTTTGATTGTCTGCAGAGGCACACAAAGAGGCTTCTACCATGTTCTCTTTGGGAGAGCTGGATGACTCTTTTGTTCACGATGACTTGTGAAAGGGAGTAGAGCCTCCAGTCCTATGAGTTTAAAGGGTCTGGAAGGCACCTAACAGCAGAATCATCACAGTCATCATATATCCCCCATGCGATAAAATGCCATTACAGGGACTCTGTACACAGGCCATGCTGCCATTAAAATGTTTCTCATACTCCACTACCATGTATGAACAATGTCCATGTCCTCAAGAAATTTATAATTAAGCAGCCAATTAACTACTCTGTACATCTAATTCCAGCCAATGGGAACAGAGCGCAGAAAACCTCTCCCCTAGGATGCTGTGAGGAACTCAGTTCAATAAGGTAAACCTATCTTGGCATCTACATGGTGCAGTGCAGAGTGGAGTCAGGAAGACCCCTCTTTGTGACTTCAAATCTGACCTCAGACACTTTACTGGCAGTGTGACCCTGAGCGAGTCACTTAACCCTGTTTGCCTCAGTTCCCTCATCTGTAAAACGAACTGGAGAAGGAAATGACAAACCACTTTAGCATCTCTGCCAAGAAAGTCCCTAATGGGGTCATAAAGATTCAGACACAGTTGAAAAATACTCAACAAAAACAACAAAAACCATATCTTATTTAAGGTATTTATTAAGGTATTTACCTACTAGATACAAGAGACTATGCCGGGAGTAATAAAAGCTGTGATTCTTATTGGCTTCTACCAGCCTTCTTTCCCCTCTCCTTCTCCCCATCACTAAGGAACACAATCAAGCTAGGTCTCAGTAGCCTTCCCAGAATGCTGAGGTTGCCTCAGAATCTCTAACCTTAGTCATTCAAACTGAAGACAGGAAACTGTATTTCAAAGGCCTTCAAGGCCTGATTGACTTTTCCAGATAAGGGAGGCTTCCACAAATCCAGTGACTCCAGGGATTCTGTAAAGCATTAACCCATTTTACACTGCAACCTAGCACAAACTCATCTCTGCAAATAAATGTCTTTATGCAGTCAAATTCTGTGATTATTATTAGGAAAGAAGGAAACTGAAGCACCAACTATGTACCAGACACTGTACTAAACATGTTTCAAATACTGTCTTATTTGATTCTCACGACAGCCCTAGGAAGTGCTGTTATTATCCCTGCCTTACAACTGACAAAACTGAGACAAACAAAGGTTAAGTGGCTTGCCAAGGGTCCCACAGCTAGGAAGTGTTTGAATTTGAACTCAGATCTGCATGACTCTAGGCCCAGCTTTCAATTCACTGTGCTACTTAGCTATCTCTAAAATAAAATTTACATTGTAAAGACAGAAGGGAGGCTAGGTGGCACAGTGAATAGAGCACCAGCCCTGGAGTCAGGAGGACCTGAGTTCAAATCTGGCCTCAGACACTTAACACAAAACTAGCCATGTGACCTTGGGCAAGTCACTTAACCCCAATTGCCCTACCTTACCCCCTCCAAAAATCAAAACAAAACAAAACAAAACAAAACAAAAAAACATTGTAAAGAGAGAGTAGTGTCATAGAAAAAGCAATACATTTGATTTCACAATGCTTGGGGTCAATCCTCAACATATATAGAAAATTCTGTATATGACATGAATATAAAATTCTATGTATAAAATGTATATAAAATTCTGTTCAAAGTATGTTTAAAAATGCTATATATACAATAAGCATAATTCTATGTAATAGTTATGAATATAAAATTTTATGTATAAAACACAGATAAAATTCTATATATAATGTATATGTATATTCTATATAAATTTGTCTATAATATGTAGATGATGTGCCTATTGTATATAGACATGCCATATTATACATATATACATATGTTGCACATTTACACACTAACTATATATATGTAGTATGTAAAATGCTATGTATATAATATGTATATAAAATACACAAAGAGGTGGCATAGCATGGTGGATAGAATACTAGACTTTGAATCAGGAAGACTTGGGTTGGTATTTTATCTGGAACAGTTATTAGTCATGTGACCATAGGTAAGGCCCTTAATATTAAAAAAAAAAAATTCTTTTTAAAACTTTTGAGTTCCAGATTTTTTCCCTTCTTTTCTCTTCACCCACCCCCACTGGGAAGATAAGCAATTCAATATAGGTTGCACATGTGTAGTTACCCAAATCATTTCCACAGTAGTTATACTGTGAAAGACTAACTATATTTCCCTCCATCCTATCCCGCCCCCCACTTATTCTATTTTCTCCTTTGACCCTGTCCCTTTTCAAAAGTGTTTGCTTCTAACTACCCTTTCCTCCAATCTGCCCTCCCTTCTATCATCCCCCCTCCTATCCCCTACCCCCCTATTTTCCTGTAGGGTAAGATACCCAACTGAGTGTGTATGTTATTCCCTCCTTAAGCCAAATTCAATGAGAACCAGGTTGTCCCATTCCCTTTCACCTTCCTGCTCTTCCCCTCCATTGTAAGTTTTCTCTTACCTCTTTTATATGAGAAAATTTACCCTAATATATCTCTCCCTTTCTTCTTCTCCCAATAAATTCCTCTCTCACCTCTTAATATTATTTTTTAGATATCATCCCTTCATATTCAACTCATCTTCTGCCTTCTATGTATACATGAACATATATGTGCCCATAGTCACATATATATTTATATACACATACACCCTCCTATACATACATATACATATATATGTATATATATATATATATATATATATATATTCCCTTCAACTATCTTCATACTTAGAAAAGTCTTATGAGTTACAGTTATCATTTTTCCATGTAAGAATGTAAATAGTTCAACGTTAATAGTTACTTATTATTTCTTTTCCCTGTTTACCTTCTCATGCTTCTCTTGCTTCTTGTATTTGAAAGTCAAATTTTTTGTTCAGCTCTGGTTTTTTCATCAAGAATGTTTGAAAATCCTCTATTTCATTGAATGACCATGTTTTTCCCTGAAGCATGATACTCCGTTTTGCTGTGTAGGTGATTCTTGGTTTTAGTCCTAGCTCCTTTGACCTTTGGAATATCATATTCCAAGCCCTTTGAAGCTGCTAGGTCCTGTGCTATCCTGATTGTGTTTCCACAGTACTCAAATTGTTTCTTCCTGACTGCTTGCAGTATTTTCTACTTGACCTGGGAACTCTGGAATTTGGCTATAATATTCCTAGGAGTTTTCTTTTTGGGATCTTTTTCAAGAGGTGAATTCTAGGGGTGGAGCCAAGATGGCAGAGCACAAACAGCTCGTCCAAGCCACACTGCCCCCAGATTCCCCCCAAACTATGTAAAAGGGGACTCTGAACAACTTCTGGAGCCCCAGCACCCACAGAACGACACAGAGAAGCTAACTTCCTGCTGAGGACAGCCCAGCAGCCCTGCAGGAAGGATGAGCGCAGAGGTCTGGGAGCTGGCAGTGCGCAGCACACAGAGCGCAGGGAGCCGAGAGGAGCCCAGGTCCGTGTGAGCCGAGGTTTTAGCCCCAGGGCGGCAGGGCCAGCAGCTGGCTGGAGGAACCCCAGAACACCAGGAGCCGTGGCAACTCCAGAATTATCAACATAGACATGCCTAGGACAAAGTAAGAGGCTAGTGTCTTATAGACTTTGGGACCAGTATTTAGGGAATGCGTCGGCTCCCTCCCCTGGGGGCTAGAAGTCGCTGAGGAGACACGCCATTTTGTAGTTTTCAGAGGCAGCTCCAGCTACTGGCCTGCAAATCGTAGGGAGATCCAGCAATCAGTCTTGGGGGGTAATCACTCTTGCTTTAACCTCCCTGGGTCTGGATTGTGATCTAGGGTGGAAGTCGTGGGTGGGTTTACAGCTTGCCAGAAACGGAAGTTGCCCCCCCACACGTTCGGGACGAAAATTCCTCTAGCTGGCCTTAAAGCCATAGTGTGGCAACAAGCCCAAAAGTCAAGTAATTAAGTGGCAACATGCCAAGGCAAAGGAAACAGAAAAATGCAACCCTAGACTCCTATTTGGGGGCATAGAGCAGGAAAAGGACTGTGAGGTCAGAAGTCCTGCTCCAAAAGCCCCAGGGGAAAACATGAGCGGGTTGCAGGCCATAGAGGACCTTAAGAAGGACTTTAAAATCAAATAAGAGAAGTGGAGGAAAAATTGGAAAGAGAAATGAGAAGGATGCAGGAAAAGTATGAAATGAGGGTCAACAGCCTGACTGAGGAAAACAACACCTTAAAAAATAGACTAACTCAAATGGCAAAGGAGGCCCAAAAGGGCAATGAGGAGAAGAATGCCTTAAAAAGTCGAATTTGCCAGATGGAAAAAGAATCTCAAAAGTTCACTGAGGAGATTCATTCCTTCAGAGTGAGACTGGAGCAAATGGAAGCTAATGACTTTATGAGAAATCAAGACGCTGTTAAGCAGATCCAAACAAATGAAAGATTAGAAGGCAATGTGAAATATCTCATGGGAAAAACCACTGACCTGGAAAATAGATCCAGGAGAGACAATTTAAAAATTATTGGACTACCTGAAAGCCATGATCAAGGAAAGAACCTAGAAATCACCCTTCAAGAAATTCTCAAGGAAAACTGCCCTGATGTTTTAGATCCAGAGGGCAAAATAGAGGTTGAAAGAATCCACTGATCACCTCCTGAAAAAGATCCCAAAAAGAAAACTCCCAGGAATATTATAGCCAGGTTCCAGAATCCCCAGATCAAGGAGAAAATACTACAAGCAGCCAGGAGGAAACAATTTCAATATTGTGGAAACACAATCAGATTAGCCCAGGACCTGGCAGCTTCTACACTGAGGGATCGAAGGACATGGAATATGATATTCCAGAGGGCAAAAGAACTGGGAATGAACCCAAGGGTCACCTACCCAGCAAAACTGAGTATTTTGTTTCCGGGGAAAATATGGTCATTCAGTGGAATAGAGGACTTTCAAGCATTCTTGAGGAAAAAACCAGAATTGAATAGAAAATTTGACATCCAGACACAAGAAGCAAGAGATGCCTGAGAGGGTAATCAGGGAAAAGAAATCAAAAGGAACTTATCAAAGTTGAACCATTTACATTCCTATATGGAAAAGCAATAACTGTGACTGATGATATCTTTCTCACTATGAAAATAATGGAAGAAGGGTGTGTGGTCATATGAATACATATGTGAATGTGTGTGTATATGGTTACAGTTATATATGGATAGAGAGCATAGGTTGAATTTGTTGGGAAGGGAGAATACTCAAGGGATGAAATTATGAGGTGAGAGAGGAAAGTGGCAAGAGGAGATGGGGAGAGACAGGGTAGGGTAAACTATCCCATGTAGAAGAAGCAAGGGGAAATGGTTGCAAGGGAGGGGGAGAATAGGAAGGCTAAAAAGGCAAAACCACATTCACATTGAATTTGGTTCAGGGAAAGAATGACATACATACTAAATGGGATATCTCAAACTGCAGCAGGATAGGGGGAAGGGGGATGAGAGGAGTGATGATGGATGGGAGGGCATCCTTGGGGGGAAGGGAGGTTGGAAGTCCCCACTATAGAAGAGGAACAGGATTATGTAGGGAATGGACCAGGTGGGGGGTGGGATGAGTGGGAGGGAATTATAAGCAGCCTTGTACAATATATCTACTATGATAATGTTTTGCATAGCTAGACATGTACAACATATACTGAATTACTTATCTTCCCAGAGGGAATGGGTGACAAGGGAGGAAGGAAATGGATCTGAAATTTGAGGTATTATCTTTTTCTTTTCGTTGTTTGTTTTTTTTTCTTCCTTACCATCTTTCATCCCACCTAGTACAATACGCCTTTGTAATTGGAATAATGTCTAATATGAATGCATTTGCAGATCTTATACTGGCTGTCATGGGGGGGGGGGAGAGGGAGGGAAGGAAAGGAAATTTGAAAATCAAGGAACTATGGAATTGAATCTTGTTAACTGAAACTAAACTAATAAATTAATTTTAAAAAAAGAGGTGAATTCTATCAACTTCTATTGTGCCCTCTGGTCCTAGAATATCAGGGCAATTTTGCTCAATAATTTCTTGAAAGATGGTACCTAGGCTCTTTTTTTTCATCATGGCTTTCAGGCAGTCCAATAATTTTTAAATTATCTCTCCTGGAGATAATTGGAGTGGTTTTTCCAATGAGGCATTTCACATTGCCTTCTATTTTTTCATTTGTTTGGATCTATTTTATAGTATCTTGATTTGTCATAAAGTCATTAGCTTCCAGTTGCTCCAGTCTAATTTTGAAGGATTTATTCTCTTCAGTGAGTTTTTGAAATTCCTTTTCCATTGCAAATTCAGCTTTTTAAGGCCTTCTTCTCCTCACTGGCTTTTTGGGCCTCTTTTGCCTTTTGAGCTAGTCTATTTTTTAAGGTGTTGTTTTCTTCAGTGTATTTTGGGGTCTCCTTTAGCAGGCTGTTGACTTGCTTTTCATGATTTTCTTGCCTCATTCTCACTTCTCTTCCCAATTTTCCCTCCACTTCTCTTACTTGATTTTCAAAATCCCTCTTGAGCTCCGCCATGGCCTGTAACCAATTCATATTTTTCTTGGAGGCTTTTGATACAGGAGTTCTGACTTCACTATCTTCCTCCCACTCCATGCCTTGATCCTTTTTGTCCCCCCAAAAAGATTCTATGGTCTGATTGTGCTGCCTCTGCTTGCTCATATTGCCAGCCAATTACTTAACTTTTGAGCTCTTTGCCATAGTAGAACTCTGCTTCCAGAATGGAGAGAGCTTTGTACCAAAAAGCTGGGGTTTTTGCAGGTGCTGAAGCTATTAAAAGGGCACCCTCTCTACAGCCCCCACAAGCTCTGGCTCATTGACCACACACCCCAAGACCACCACCCAAGACCATGATCCAGATCCAAGCATGCTAAAGCAAGAGCAATTACCCTCTGAATGGTCACTTTGTCCCCCTACAATCTGCAGGCCAGGAGCTCCTGAGTCAGCCACTTGGAGCAGCCGCTGTGCCTCCACCACTTCTCATCCCAGGGGCAGGGGCCAGACAGCACTCTTTAGTCCACCCCCGTTCCAACAGAGTTCCACATTGACCTTTTATTTTTTATTTCGAGTTTATGGGTTGATAAGTCTGGAAACCACCACAGCTGCTAGTGCTTTACTCTCCTGGTCTGCTCTGACCTCTGTTGGTCGGAGCCGCCCTAGGGCCAGAACCGTGGCTCACAGGGCACTGTGCTCAGCTCCCAGTCTGGTGCAATAGTCCCCTCCAGTCTGCCTGCCAGGCTCCCTTTGGTGGGAAATCTGTTTCTCTCTGTCTCTTTGTGGGCTCTGTAGCTCACAAGTTTGTTTAGAGCCATTATTTTGTATGTACTGGAAGTGATTGGAGCGGGAGCCCACACCAAGTTTGTGCTTCTATGCCGCCATCTTGGCTCTGCCCCGGCTTGAGCTCTAAGGCCTTTAATCTCACAGAGTGAGCCTCACTTTCCTCAGCTGTAAAGTAGGCATAAAAAACCTAACCCACAGCGTTGCTGTAGACCCAGATAAGATAACATGAGAAGGGAATGGTGTGATGACTGTAAAGTTGGCCTTGGTCCCAGGAAGATGCAGGTTCATGTCCTACCACTGAAACACATTGACTGTGTGACCGTGGGCAAATTGTAACTATTAAAGGCCCTAAGCAACTCTCTGTGACTAAGGTGCAGAGGTGTCAACCTGCATTGTAGAGGGATTTCCTGATTTGGGAGTTCCCTAAAACTATATGCATGCATGCATGCACACATACATGTGTGTACATGTATTTCCATGGATGTATATGTGTATGTGCATATAGATACATACATTGTGTGTATATATGTGTACCTGTGTGTCTATGTGTCTGTGTCTGTATACATCTGTATATATATGTGTGTGTATGTACATGTACATATATGTATATATTGTGTGTCTGTCTGTGCATGTATATTGTGTGTGTGTGCATGTGTGGCTAATACCTAACCCTAAAGTACTATATAAATGTCAATTTTACCGAACACCCCACAGGGCAACTTATACAAATAATTGTAGGTGACTACCAAAGTCCCAACAAACTCTTTCCCTGTGTCCCATGAGATCAGGAGCAAAAATGGACATGAGGGGAAAAGAGAGCCGGACAGAAGCAAGAATGAGGTTGACTTAAAAGCTGTCTAGCCACCCACGAACCATCAAAGTGCTGTACACTGATGGGGATGGACAGAAAGGATTATTTATTGATGTAATTCTTGTCCTCCTCTTCCCTGGGGTTTTCATCTCTGCTATGAAAGTCTGGCGAGGAGCAAAGCAGCAAGATGAAATCTGGGGTGATTCCATTGTTTATGTAGGTTCATGTGAAAAGACAGTGAAGGTTCACTGGAAAGACCACTGGATTTGGAATCAAAGGAGTTGGGTTTGAATCTCATTTCTGCCACTCACTCCCTATGGGATCCTGGACAATTTGTTTAACCCTTCTGGGTCTCAGTTTCATCATCTCTAAAATGGATAAGAACTACATCAGGAGGTCTTAACCTGCCATCCAGAGACCCACACCCACCCTCCAAGAGGTCACTGGGTAGATTTAAGGCATCCATGAAATTAGATGGCAAAAAATACATCATTATTTCAGTAGAATTGGTTTCCTTTGTAATCCTTTGTATTTTACTTTATGCATTAAAAAAAGTTATTGTTAGTAGGAGGTCCAGAGGCTTCAACAGATGGCCAGTGGGATCTACAACCCAATAAAAGGTTAAGATCCCAGGTCTAAATGACCTCTACAATCCCTTCCAACTCTAAATCTATGACCATGTGTCTAGAATTCAAGATGAAGTATGCTATAGACTAGCCATAGAGAGGCCCATGATCCCTGGCTCTCAAAGATAAGTAAGTTTTGGGTGGGTAAGAATTCGATTAAGATTTCAGGCTCTATCATTCTTTGGACTGCCGATACATGGTGTAATAACAAAATCCAGTACAAGGATCCTGAATATTGTGAAAGGTTCAAGAAAAACAACAACCACTGCAAAATCGTTTATTTCCTAAGAAATCTCTCATCTCTACCCCCATCCTCCCTATCCCCTAGTTACTGAAGAGCGCAAGGGATGTGGGCCTGAGCAGCCTGCCCAGAATTCTGAAGCTGACTCAGAATTTCCTCTCCCGTCCTGCCCCCCAAACTTGAACTCTGTCCCTGAGACACAAGGCTCTGATAGTTTTGAGTTTTTACTTTCTCTTGCCCCAACTGTTCCACCCCACTGCTCCCTATCCATCTCCACACTATGCTTTCATGTGGGTACCTGTCCTTTTCCAGTTCCCTTTTATTATCAAATGATATATTTATAAAGTGTTTCACATAGTGGCTAGCATATTGTTATAGTTTTGTAATTCAGTCATGTCTGATTCTTCATGACTCCATTTGAGGTTTCCTTGGCAAAGATACTGGAGTGATTTGCCATTTCCTTTTCCAGTTCATTTTATGGGTAAGGAAAGTGAGGTAACTGGGGTTAAGTGACTTGCCCAGGGACAAACAGCTAGTATATGTCTGAGGCTGAAATTCAGTATTCTATTCACTGAGCCACCTAGCTGCCCCTGAAAAATGCATAGTAGAAGCATTTAATAAATGTTTGTCCCTGTCCTTCCCCTCTTTCCTTCTCTATGTGGTATCTTCTTCCATTAAAATGTAAACTTCTAGAGAGAAGATACTCTTGTTTGCTTGTATGTCTATCCCTAGCACTTAGCACAGTGCCTGGCAAATAGTAAACATGATAAAATATCCTTCTATTTATCCATCTCTCTCTCTCTCTCTCTCTCTCTCTCTCTCTCTCTCTCTCTCTCTCTCTCTCTCTCTCCCTCTCTGTATGTGTGTCTCTCTGTCTCTGTCTCTCCCTCTCCCTCTCTCTCCCTCTCTCCCCATCTTTCTATTTCTATTTTTCATTCTAAATGAAGATAGGAAACCGTATTTCAAGACTTGAGTCATGCTTTCAGATAGAAGAGACTCCCATAAATCCAAGAATTCCATATGTCATTAATCTACTTTGTGCTACAGCCTAACATTGTCCCATTCCTCAAATAAATGCCTATAATCGCTTAAATCCTGTGACTTTTTCTACAATACTATTGACATTCAGAGACAAGGTAGCATCATAGGCAAAGCAATGAACCTGGATTCAGAATACTTGGAGTTAAGTCCCAACTCCAGTCCTTACTAAACATGTGACTATGGGCAAATCATATAATTGAAATAATAATAGTAATAATAATAATAATAGTGTCATTTATAATCTAGAAGGAAGTTATAACACATACACAAATAATACAAAGTCCATATTTGTACATAATTATTTGCATATTGACTTCTTTAGATGGTGAGCTCCTTGAGAATAGGAAATATCTTTTGCTTTTCTTTGTATTCTCAGTGCTTGGCACATAGTGTTTAAGAAATGTTTACTGATTGATTGATGTAAAATAGTAGAAGAGTTACAAATAAAGTATTATGTGAGATGTAGGGGAGTAGGGGAGATAGTATTATCAACTAGGAGAATTGGGGAAGGCTTCAAGGAGGAAGTGGCATTTGAGTTTGACATAAGGGAGGAATAAAGGTGAAGGGGTTGAAGAAGGGAATGAGCATTTCAGGAATTAGGAAGAACTTGAGCAAAACTACAAAGGTAGAAAAAGTGAAGAATATATTTAGGATATGGTCTAGTTTGTCCAAAGCACAGCGTATTTAACAGGGTCCAGTATGACATAAGGATAAAAAGTTATGGTCCTGCCATATTGCGAAGAACTTTGAATGTCAATCAAAAACATGTGAATTTTATTTGGGTTGTTACATGAAGATGCTCACATTTTTTTAGCAGAAGAGCTATACAACTAGATCTATTCATAAGATAGAGGAATCAGCATGAATGGGAAGGAGGAAGTAAAGGGAAATAAGGAGTAGAGGCAAGAGATCTCCTATCAGGAAGTTGTTAGCATTGTCTAGGTGGGTGGTAATGCGTTGTCGTTGTCATTGCTTGTCTTTCATTTTTTTAGAGGACTGATGACATCACAGGGTGATGCCTTGACTCACTTATAACCTGAATTTAAATGAAGCCAAGCTGCACAAAGTTGACAGCCTCACTCTCTCTTGCAGAGTCTAGTGACAGGACAAAAATCAGAATGACTGGTGATGGCCCAAGATGTAGCCGATGGCACAGGCATCCTCGATATCTGACCAAGCTTTAAGCATTCCACAGCGTCTTCTTAAGTTGCCTTCATGACCACCGGAACAAATTGCTCTCAACTGCCCATTCCACTGGGGAAATCTGCACGTGCTTGGAGTAGACATCCCCCTAACTTACCTAAGGGTTTGAGGCCTGTTGGTTATCCTCAGCCTTGTTTAGCCCGTCTGCCAAGACAGTTTTACTGCACATACTACAGCGTCTTGGAGTCACAGGTGAGAGCTGAGTAACAGGAGGACACCAAAGTGGTTTACTGAAGGTCACACAAGTCTAACCACATTGATTTCCATGTGGAAGGACCTCCAGGAACTCCCTCTTACCTTGAGGATAAAATATAAGGTCATTTAATGCCTTTTCTATTCTGGCTCCAGCCTGAAAAGGGTTCAACAAGTCCTCATACAAGAGGTGCTAGTCTCCCTTGAATGCCAAGTCTTGTGGATTCTAACACTTCCACATCTCTTCTATCCATTCTCTTCTCCCCACTGACACCCCAACCACCCTAGCCCAGGCCCTTACCACCTCTCACTCAGTATATTGCAAAAAGACTTTCATTGGTCTCCCTATATCCAATTTCTCTTACCTCCAAACTACCTTCAACTGATATTCTTTCTCTGTTCTCTCACCACACCAGAAATCTAGGGCTTTGAAGGGACCTCAGAGACTATCTAGTCCAATTCCCTGATTTTAGTGATGAGAGAACTGAAGCCCAGGGAAGGAAAGTGTTTACTGAAGGTCACATGAGTCTAACCACATCGATTTCCATGTGGAAGGACCTTCAGGAGTTCCCTATTACCTTGAGGATAAGATACAAGGTCATTTAATACCTTTTCTATTCTGGCTCCAGTCTGTGTCTTCAGGTTAATTATGCATTATTTCCATTTACTCTCTGTTCCAGGTAAGTGGCTTACTTGTTGGGTCCCACACATGAATTTCCATCTCTTGTCTCCATGAATTTACTTCTACCCCTCATGATGGGAATGCTCTTCCTCCCCTTAGAAACTCTAACTTCTTTCAAAGTTCATACAAGAACCACTTTCTTCAAGGTCTTTCCTGATCTTTCCCTCAGTTAGTGCTTCCTGCCCAATCTGTATATGTACATACGTATGTATACATGCATGTGTGCATATAGACATGCGTACATATAGAAATTACATTACAACACACATAAACACATTAGTAAATGTATGTGTGTATGTGTATATGTATGTACCTAGGGCACCTAAGTGATGCAATGGATAGATTCCCGGGCCTGGAGTCAAGAAGACTCATCTCTGACACTTCCTAGCTGTGTGACCCTGGGCAAGTCACTTAACCCTGTTTGCCTCAGTTTCTTCATCTGTAAAATAAGCTGGAGAGGGAGATGACGAACCACTGCATTATCTTTACCAAGAAAACCCCAAATGGGGTCACAAAGAGTTGGACATGACCGAACCAATCCATGTGTACATTGTACATGTATGTATATGTGTACACACACATATATACACATATATGTTCATTGATAGGTAAATACATAATATATGGACATGTGTGTACATACATGACTGTCTGCTTCCCAAATGCCAACAAATATGCCCATGTCTTCCCCATCTTCAAAAGACCCTCCCTTATCCATCCATCCCTGTTAGTTGCCATCAAATATTTCTCTTCCCTTACATGGTGAAATTCCTTTAGAAGACAAGAGACAGTCTCCACTTACTTTTCTTTCCTTCTCTTCCTAACCATCTGCAGTCTGGTTTCTGACTTCATCATTCAACCCAATTTGCAATTTAACTGCCATCCTGGACTCCTAATGTTCTCTCCTCCCTCATATCCAATCAGTTCCCAAGCCTTGATATTCCTATCTTTGTGGATTCTCATAGCTACTCCCTCATCTCTCCTCTGGCACCGCCACTGCCCTGGTGCAGGATCATGTCTTGCCTAGACTATTACAACAGACTGTTGTTTGGTCTCCCTGCCTCAAGTCTCTCCCCACCCAGTCCATTCTCCTCTGAGCAGTCAAATGGAACTCCCTAAAGCACATCTGATCATGTCATCCCCACCCAATCAACTCCAGTAGCTCCCTATTTCCTTAAAGATCAAATGCATTCTTCTTACCTCCAATTTTATGTTTTATACCCCTCCATATACTTTGCAATCCAGTAACCCTGGTCTCCTTTACTGTTCCCTTCATCCTCCGGACTCCAGACATTTTCACTGGCTGCTCCTCGTGTCTGAACCTCTCTCCCTCCTCATCTCTGTTTCCTGGCTTCCTTAAAGTCTCAGGTAGAGTCCCATCTTCTGTAAAATTTTTCCCAGTCCTCCTTAGTGCCTTCCCTCTAAGATGATTTCCAGTTTAATCAGGGTGTATCTTGTTTGTATCTGGTTGTTTCCATATTGTCTCAACACAGCCTTACACTGAGGGCTTCTTGGGAGCAGTCTGGGGTTTTTTATTTTCTTTGTATCTCCATTCCTTAGTACAGTGACTGGAACATAGTGGGTACCTAATAAATACTTGCTGGTTTGCCTGGACTATTATTAACTATTGATTGACCAGGAAAGGTGGACAGGACTGAGGTAGGTGAAGATCATTACACCATGTTAAAAGAAAAAAGTGAGTTCAGATAAAGTTTAGGTCACAATCCTTTGCAGTTAATCTCCTTTCTCTAACATTTTCAGTTAAGTAGATACAGCCCTGGGGTAGGAAGAGTCAGGGGCTACATGCTGGGAACTATATTATTAGAGAGGTCAACGAAGAATTTGTCATTGCAAATATTAAAGCAAGGTTTTAAAGGAGAAAAATTTTATGAGTCCTTATAAAATGTAACTTCTGTTTTCCTGGGCTCTACTCTACCCATCCAAGGAGTGGAAGCCCCTTCACCTAACTTAGGACACTAATTACCTCTCTTATTCTCTTCAATTCTGTCGGTCCACACCCCAATCTCCGTGCTGCCTCCAGCCTCATACCCTACTGCTTCCAAAATGACAATATCAAAATCACACCAAGGAAGCTGAGTCACAAAAGGGAAAGTGACTGGAACAAAAACTATACGTGTGGATGTATGGATGCATATACACACATGTATATACATATTCATATAGACATATACATACACATATATGCACTACACACATGTGTAGTTTTCATCCTAGTCATTATGTATTTATTGTGTATTTATTACACATTATACTCCTATATTTATTATGTATAATATGTTTATATTATATATTATATACATATGTATTATGTATAGTTTTTCATTCATGGGGGTGTGTGTGTGTGTGTGTGTAATGTTGAAAGAAAGGTAAGAGTCAGATATGTCATGAAGGTTGAAAATCCAAGTTCCTGGAAGGATGGTGGGTCTGTCTTCCTGGGGTATCACTTCCTTTTTTGGAACTAATCCTGAAGACCTTTTCCCTTGGACCTAGAACAGATATTCCACTTTTACTTTATAAAGTTCCATTATCCTTGAACCTTAGTTTGAGTTCACAAACCTCTGGATAGGTCTATGAACTAGCTTGACTCCCTGAGATCAGAATTTTTCCCTACTCAGTCCCTAACTACCTGTCCCTCTTCTGTCACCATCATCACTAAATTTTGGTGTCTATTTCTACTACTCCCTTTGCTATTTCCTTCATCCACTATATCTTCACACACTTCAGATTTCAAGAGTACATTTTCTGGGGTTTATTTATATATGAACAAAAATATTTCAGAAATATATACTAAGGCAAGAGAATTCAAAGAATGCACAAAATCTAAGGTGGCTGAAGAAAGGAGAGGCCATTATACCACATGAAAAGAATAAATGGAGTTCATTGAAAGTTTAGTTTCTGGTTCCTTGTTTAGCTCTAATATCCCCAACAAGGTATATGACTGGGGTAAGAAGAGTTAGGAGTCACGTATAGGGAGAACCACCATCTTAGAGATGTTAAGGAAGACTTTCTCTCTGCCAGATCTTAATGCAAGATAATGAGAAGAATTTATTTGTGAGTCTTTGGCATCACAAATAGCATGCTGGCCTTAAAGTGAGGAAAACCTGTTTTCATAACTCTTATCAGACACTTAGTTGCTGTGTGACACTGGGCAGCTTGCTATAGCACTCTGAGCCTCAGTTTTTCAACTGTAAAAGGCAGATAATAATAGCACCCACCTCAAAAGGTTGTTGTAAAGAACAAAGCTCTTTGCAAATCTTAAAGCACCATATGAATATGGGTTTTTATTGCTACAGACTAAATGGCAATAGGGCAGCTAGGCCACACAGTCGATAGAGTGCCAGGCCTGAAGTCTCAGGAAGAGTCATCTTCCTGAGTTCAAATCCAGCCTCAGAGACTTACAAGCTGTGTGACCCTGGGTGAGTCACTCAACCCTGTCTGCCTCAGTTTCCTCATCTGTAAAATGAGTGGGAGAAGGAAATGAGAAACCACTCCAGTATCTTTGCCAAATGGGGTCATGAAGAGTCAGACATGACTGAACAACAATAAGAGCAGTACTGAGCTATTCTGTCTAGCTAGCGCCATCAGGATTCTTTCCTCAACCCAAAGTGAGATCCTCCACTCACCTGTTCTGACCACCTGCCAGCCACTAGCTGTTTGCCCTTCCCAATCTCCATGGAGCAGACTGCCTTTCTCCCCAGGTCTCAGCAGCATGGCTGCCATTCAGATGGCATCAGTCAGTGGAATGTCTCATTCTCTTGCTAATCCACTTCATGAAAAAAATCCTTCCGCACTCTCCAAAGCTCACTGTCCTTCCAGTGGCTTTGGCTCCTTTTTGGTAACCACAAGGGAATGATCCATCCCTGTGCCTTTGATATGATGAATCCAGCTGAGTCCCTGAATATTGAGGGTACCAACTCCTCCAACTGGAGTTAATTGGTAGATAGAGATAGAAGCAGGGATGTGATGGTAAATATTTAATGACCACCTTGGGTAGGCAGAAGGATGGGGAAGGTACATTACACACTTTTTAAGTTTTACCTTCATTACTGATATTTTCTCCATCCTTTCTTAAGTCCAGACAGTCAACAAGACAATAAATCAATACTGATTTGTTGCATTTGTTGATTTCTGAGGTCCAGTTGCTCATGACTGAAAATTCTAGTCAGGTCTCCAGAGCCAGTTAGAGATGGCCCCAAATATACACCTGGATAAAGGCATAGGTGCAGTGGATAGAATACTGAGCCTGGAGTCAGGAAGACCCAAGCTCAAAACAGGCCTCAGACAATCACACTAACTGTGTGACCTTGGGCAAGTCACTTAGCACCTATCTCAGTTTCCTTATTTGCTAAAGGGGGATAATAACAGCACTTATCTCCCAGGGTTTTGTTTCAAGATAACATTTGTAAAATGTTTTGTAAGCTTACAAACACTCTATAAATGATTACTATTACTACTGCCAGGCATTGTGATAAGCTTTGAGAATATTAATACAAGCAAAGACATAGCAAAACCCTATCCTTAAAGACCTTACATTCTAATGGGGGAAGACTACACATAATATGGAATAATATGGAGTGAAAGGGAAAAGACACCAGAAGAGAAAGATCAGGGTATAGCTGGTCCAGGTACTTAAATAGAACATAACCTCTATTTGAAGAATTACCTGGACCAATCATACCCTGATCTTTCTCTTCTGGACATAAGTCACCAATAGAAGTGGGCAGCCCTGCCAAGAGGCAGTCATTTCCAGGGTGAGAAGGCAACAAGGATGGAGGTAGAAAAGACCAGAGGGTCAAGAGGAGAAACTGATCAGGAGTGAGATCCCTGAGAAGTTGATCGAGGAGACCTTTTGCCCTTGGACCCAGATCATTTTTATCCTCCATTATTTTCCAATTTTCCCTAGTTACTTAATTCCAAGTCAAGGTATTAGACCTCCTGGATCCTCTCAGATTTCAGTCTAGCTTGGCTGATTAGGTTCAGAAATATGACCCACTCGCCCCCTAATTACCTGTCCCCTTTCTTGGAGGTACTGCTATTTTTTCTTGATCTTATCCTCCGGTGCCCACTTCCTTCCTTCTGTTCTACCCCATCTTTATACATTTCAAACACCAAAAGTAAAATTTTAAGGCTTAATGGAAAGTGGAATATTAAAAATTAAAAATAATAAAAAGATATATTTGATACACATATAAAGGAAAATTCTATAAAGGTCCAGATTAAGGAAGTACTTAACTGATCAGTTATTCTATCTAGCTTTCCTAGACCTACCATTTCCCATTCATGACTCCTTAAGCTGGCCAAATACATCATTCCCAAGATCCTAGATAAAAATTATATCCTTCCTACCACACCATCCCCAAACTTGGGGATACCCTGAATCTATGGTTCATTCTATAACTCCAAGCTTGTCCTTAGTCAAAGGTGACCTGGCCATCTTAGTTGTATCTAGATTCTTCTGTAATTAGTTCTCTGACTGACTTCCCCACCAAAAGAAAACAAAGGAAATGAAAAAAAAATGTTGGGGGTTGCTATCACCTAAATAAAAACAGCATATAATCTAACACACAACTCACCCCCAAAGTTTCCAACAGACACTCTTTTGTTTACCAGGTCAATACACTGAAATAAAGAATTTGTGGCACCTTACTTCTGGTTCTGGGTGAGTCATTTACCACGTATGTGTGTAAACTTACCATGTAAGTGTGCCCCTCTCTAAAGTGGGGCCAGTATTCCTTTGATTGCTCCCTTCTCTCCCCTTTACCAAGAAAGGTGACCTGAGACTTATTGCTGAGTAAACATCAATAGTGAAATTGACTGTAGTTTATATAGATGGACATGGTACAAATTTCTTAATTTTCATTGGCATTCAGGCTTTCTTATTTGGTGCATTTCAATTTAGAATCCTTGCTTAGGTGAGTTGCCAGTCAAGGAGCCTTAGGATCAAATCCTTCAGATCATCAATATCCAAACCAGGATTTCTAAGCAAATGTCACTGAGAGGCAGAATCAGCTAATGAAGATACACTGCACAGACCCCAGACATCCTGGGACTACCTAATTCCAGTCAGTCCCGGAGGTGAGGAGAAAGGATTGGGCTGAATTTCAGGGTGGAGTGCTAGGAGGGTAACCAAGGTAGCTAAGTTGTGGAGTGGGTAGGTCTCTGGAATCAGAATTAGGAAGACCTGAGTTTGAATCCTGCCTCCAACATTTAATACCTCCTTGACCTGAGTTTTTTCATCTGTAAAATGGGAGTAACAGTACTTACCTTCCAGGGTTCTCATGAGGATAAAATGAGATAGCATTTATGAAGTGGTTTGTAAACCTTAAAACACTATAGAAATGCTTTCACCATCATTATCTACCCCAATTATATTACATCTACCACATTTCATTAACACATTAAAGACAGCCAGTGACTCAGTGAAGAAAGCACTGAGCCTGGAATCAGGAAAACCTGAGTTCAAATCCAGCCTCAGACACTTCCTAGCTATGTGACCCTGGGCAAGTCACTTAACCTCTGATTGCCTGACAAAATGGATTCACCGGAGAAGAAAATGGCAAAGTACTCCAGTAATTTTGCCAAGAAAACCCCAAACAGAGTCACAATGCATCAAATATGACTAAAATGACTAAACCACAACATTACAGTAGTCTCTGCTCTTAATAATTATTGACTGACTTGAATTCCAGAATTAAGGAATCATAATCTGTCCTTTTTTCTGTCTGAAACTCAGATTAAACATTTTATAGAAAAGAAAAACTAAGATTTTTTTAAAGGAAAAGTAGACACTCCTTGGTTGTCATAACCCCTGTGGTGCCCAGATCCCGAGGGACTGGAACTCTTGGCCAGCCATGAGCTACACTAATGAACCTATTTCTTCCCTCTGCTCTGTCTTCCTCAGTTCCAGGGGCTTCCTTGTGGGCTCTGTCCAGCAGGATTCATCTATGTTCCCTGCTGTTCTCCAGAACTCTAGAAAAGCAAAGGGATAAGCAGATGACTGGGGGAGGGGGGAAGGCAGAGTATGGCCAAAGCTTTCTCCTTAACAGTAGAGGAGGGGAAAAAAAGAAAAAAAAAAAAGCAAGAGCACCTGGGAATGGCAAATATACCCTTTCAATGACCTTCAGCAAAGCTGGAGACTGGCGGGCAGCCGGGAGCTGTCACAGCCAGTACCCAGATCCAGAGGTGCAGCTGAGACATCCTTGACCACCAGAGGGCGCCCTGAATCTCACAGATGGATATAGCAATAACCGTAATTTCAGATCCAATGTGTGAATGTGCGTCTGTGATGGGCAAGGGAAGGGGAAGAGGGAGAGGTAGTAGGGGCACAATAGGAAGCAGAAGGCTGGATAGAGGCGAAGAACAAATTCATTACACGGGTCTGGTTTTTCCCCAGATCCTTATACTCTCACTAGCAAGTGGAGCCAATGAGTGGAGAAAAGGCCCAAGAGACTAGGAAATGCTCTCATACTCACCTAGCTGGTTAATCAGGGAAACACTATGGAGCAGTTAGAAAGAGGACTGGATTTGGAGTCAGGAGACCTAGGCTCAAGGGCTGAGACCTTGGATGAGTTTAACCTCCCTGGGCCTCAATTTACTAATTTGTAAAAATGAGGGCAGTTGCGGTGGGTTCTTTCTAAGGTTTCTTCCTGGTCTAAATCCTACAATGATCCCATTTTCCAAAATAACCCAGTGTTCTACCTCTGACATCACTAGGTAGGTGGCCACGGGTAAGGCCTCTGAATTTGCTGGACTTTGCTGACCTGATCTGTAAAGTGGGAATAATAAGAATGCCTATTTTTGCTGTTTTTGAGGAAAGCACTTAGTAAGCCTTCACACACTGTTATTGGGGAGAGTAAATGCAAATTGTTTTTTCTGTTATTGTTTTTATTAAGAATAACAATATGATCATACTTAAGCCTCCAGGGGATGGAAACCACAGAGAGAGGTCAATTCTCAGCCAACTGAGTGCGATCATATTGGCAATGTTTTTCAATATCACAATTCACACTAAAACTAAATGTAACGAGGGTAGTTAAAGAAGCCACTTATCACTTTAAGCCTTGGCCTTTCTACCTTGTCTATTTTGGCAAAGATTATACTCAAACAAAGTAACTACAAAATTCATAAAATACCAAGTTACATTCAATACTAGTATAGAGATAATCAAGAATACTCTTTAGAGAAATAAAGATTAACTTAGATAATTGAAGGCATATTCAGTGCTCATGGTTGGGCCATGCCAATATAATAAAAATGACAATACTGCCAATACAAAAGGGATGTTTTATAGTAAAGGCAAAATAATAATAATAATAATAACATTCATCGTAGGAACAACAGATCTAGAATATGAAGTGAAACAATGGGTGGGGGGAAGGTAGGAATGGAGTGAGATCAGCACTTCCAGACCACAAACTATGTTATAAAGAAAATATCATTAAAACTATTTGATACAGGTTTAAAAAATAGAAATATAAATCAATGGAACAGATGAGATGAAAGGAAATCTGAAATTAATAAAATTGTATGTACCATTGCCCTCTTTCTTTAGAAAAATAATGCATTTCCACCCAACACTGTTCATAAAAAAATGTAAATAAACTTCAAAGCTTGTATTGTGTTAATTATTTACTATATTTAAATTAATGATTTATTATAATTTTATAGCAAAAATATTAAACATATACGAAGATAAATACAGAAAATGGTACAAATACTCTGAACTGCATTCACTGTTATAGGATAATAGATTTAGAACTGGAAGGGACCTTTGAGATTATTTAATTCAATATCTCTTCCCACCCATTTTACAGTTAAGGAAATTGAGCTTGAGAAAGGCAGAATCACTTGTTCAAGGTCATATAGGTAGTAAGTGACACAGTTAGGATTTGAACTCAGGTCTTCACTCTCTAACTCCATTACTGTTCAGCAGAATAGCTTCTTCAGAGTTCCATTTCCAAAGGGAGTGTCCTGGGTTATATCTTCGTTACAAATGGCAAGTAAAGAGACTCACATTCTTTTTGTCACACTATGAGGTGAGGGTCAAATAAGATAATATATGTAAGGTGTTTTGCAAAGCTTAAAGAATTATAAAAATGAAGGCTATTATTATTGATACTAATAAGGTGGCCATTAGGGTTGCCTCATTTCCATTAAATCCATTCTGATGGGCAACTAGGTTGCACAGTGCTTAGAGTGTTGGGCCTAGCATCAGGAAGACTCATCTTCATGAGTTCAAATCTGGTCTCTGACACTTACTAGATGCATGACCTTAGGCAAGTCACTGAATCCTGTTTGCCTCAGTTTTCTCATCTGGAAAAAGAGCTGAAGAAGAAAGTGCAAGCCATTCCAGGATCTTTAGCAAGAAAAACCAAAATAAGGTCACAAAGAGTCAGAAATGTCTGAATAATAACAATAACAACAACCATTCTGATTGCTTTTTGTTCCTGGACATATGTACCTGTGTGTACCTGCCTAGACACTGTGGGGAACTTGGAAAAGGGTACAGCGGTAAAAGCTATAGATTGAGAGAAATGTGTTTCAGAAGGGATTTCTAGCTGCATTTCCAGCATCTACTTGCAAGTCCTTCCCATCACCCTGCTTTCCCCCAGCTGTGAGCTTAAACACTTTTAGGTACAAAAGACTATATTTCTTTACATACTGTCCCCCTGCCTTCTCCCTCCTACTACCATTGCCCAAAGAGGTGTTTGCATGTTGCAAGCTTAAGATTGCAAGTGCAATTCTCTAACATCATGGGCCACTTGCTGCCCCTACCAAAAGCTAAGAGAGAAACAGAGAGATGTCCGGTCCATGTCAGGCAATAGCAAACACTCAATGGGTTTGCTCGATTGATGGAATAGTCTCATGCAATGTATAGGGGAAATGACATAGAGACAGTCAACCAACCACACATGGAAAACAGTAACTGAGCACTTGAGACCACACTGCTGAGCGGTGAGAACATGCCAAATCCTAGGATGTGTGGTAGAAAATAGCCAGAGGGGCTTCAAGCTGGCCCCTCTTCTTCCCCTTCTCCTCAGGATCAAAATACACATTTCCATAACTCTGCTAGAGCTGTTACATAACTCTCGATGTCCTTGTCTCCATCTATCTCCAAGAGCCCAGTGGGTTATCCATGCAATAGGGTCTCAGTTTTGTTTCTGGCTGGGGCAACTTCCCTATCTCAGCAGCTTAGTCTTATTTCTGACTCCTCTGACTCCTGAGCTGCCCCCCATCAGCCACTGCCGGTTTAATTTACTCTGCCAGGATGTGCTGACTCATTAGATGGCTTTGTGACCTGCCAGGTTGCAGAGGACACCTCCTCAGACACAATTACATTTGAAGACAAAACATTTCCTCTGGGCTGAGGACAAGCAAGAGAGGAGTTTGTCTTTTTTTTCCCCTTTGTTCCCATCCCTCCCCCCTTCCCTTTTTTCGAAAGACAGGAAGGGAAAAGAATCTGAAGATGAGTCACGAAACAAGCGGTCAGTAGGTTTTCAAAAATGCACAGATGCCGGGCTGAAAGTTGAAGCTTCTTCTTTGGTCCATTGTGTACCATTGACTTTCTCTCTTTGGAGTGAGATAGGAAAGAGGGAAGAAGGGAGGGTTAATGTCTATCTGTCTGTGTTACTTGTGCTTGACACTAGCTTAGCACAGATGAAATCCTGGTAGAAATAGCTGCCTGGTACTCTAAGCCATAACTATAAGTTCCTTGATCAATCGATCAAAAACTAGGATCACAGGGGTCTTAGAGGCTGTTGGATCCAACTCCCTCATTTCTCCTCATTTTCCAGAAGGGATAACTGAAGTGGAGAGGGTGGCTTGCCCCGAGCCACACAGGTACTGTTTGTCTAAGGCAGAATTATAACTTGGTTTTCCTGATTGTAATTCCAATATTTGGCCCATCTTACCATCCACCTGCCCCACTCCCACCCTACTCCCACTCATCTAAATATAAAAGAAAAAACCATCCCTTTGACCTCAAGGCTACTAAAATCTACTGGAGAGAGGACCTTATATTTGTTGTTGTTGACTCATTTCGACTGTGTCTGACTCTTCATGACTCCATTTGGAGTTTTCTTGGCAAAGACATTGGCTTGATTTGCCATTTCTCTCTCCAGGTTCATTTTCCAGATGAGGAAACTGAGGCAAAGAGGATTAAGTGCCTTGCCCAGGGTCACACACTTACTACAGTAGTTATTCCTTCCACATCACAATTTTCCCCATTGAGATTTCAACATATTGCAGGTCGGCATAAGAAATTAAATGGGAATTTGAGGCGAGTTTTGTGGAAACTGCAGATAATACACAAAGGCCAGCAGATGACACAATGCCTATGGCAAATGCCACCCCATAAAAATAAGAAAAAATTCAGACTTCTTCTCTGGCATGAAGAAAGGACCAAACATTTTTACACTGATTTTCCAGATCACTGAGGTACCACTCCCCTAACCCTGGAGATGTGGACAGAATGACTGGTAAATGTCTGAAGCCAAATTTGAACTCAGGTGATGAATCATCCTGATTCCAGGCCCCACACTCTATCCACTGCACCACCTAGCTGCCATGGGGACATCAATGAACAGTCAACACCTCAAGAACCACAGTGAATCAGAGAAAAGTGGGTAAGACGTGAGTTAGGTCTTGAAGTACTGGTATAGATTTACTTTTTGTTTATTTAGTTTGGCTTGGGTTTTTTGGGTTTGTTTTTCTTGTTGTTGTAGTTGGCATTGTTATTGTTTTTAGATTACACCTACTTATCCCACCTAGGCTGGAAGTTCAGAAGGCACTCACAGATCATTTGGTTGTGTTTGCCACCTGGGTCAGTTTTCCCTCCTTAGCCAGCTGGTTCCATCCATCCAACTTCCCAGAAGCTCATCTATTGTTGCAAGACTTGATGTGGACACCCAATCAGCTTGAGTCCTATTGAAGCTCAAAACCGCTGAACTCAGAGATCTTCTAGACCAGAGGTTTCCAAAATTATTTGGCCTACCACCCCTTTTTCAAAAAAAAATTACTCAGTAACCCCCCCCCCCCCGGAAATCCACTTTCTTTAATCCTTTAACAATTATTTTTTTTAAATGAACGCATCCTAAATTTAGTAATTTATTGTAAATTTGTGTGGTTTTTTCCTGCAATGAAATTTTGACGATGCAATATTGTGTCATGTAACCATATAGTATCATATTGTGAACAAGACATTACATGCATGTATTCCTGCCATTGTATGCTGGACTTCCCGACAACGCACAACACTTTTACCTGCTGACACTTGCTTGCTAAGACCTGCTGGCAGACTTGACCACTAATTGGTTGTAACTTGCATTTTGTGTGTTTATTTGGAAAAGACTGTAATCACTATGACTTTAACTCTGTTACACAACAGATGAAACACGTACAAATGGTTTTTCCAAATTTTCTTATCTTTTCTTCTTTCCTAATTTTTATTCAACACCCCACAATTGCACCCAAAGCCGCTACCATCCTCTGGATCATTGTAGCGTCCTCCAGGGGGCGGTATGACCCACTTCAGGAACCTGGGTCCAGTCTTAATCTTAGCACAGCAAGCAGTCCAAGAATGTGCCATTAAGCCCTGTGGGCTTGATAGGATTTAAATAGGTGAAGGGGAAAAGGCAGAGTGTTTCTGGAGAGGAGAAAAAGACAGAATACACACCCACACACACATATACATGTGTACATATATACATACATACATACACATATAGTATATATGTATGTATGTATGTGTGATAGGAATGAACATGTCAACCTCCCAGAACCTCAGTTTCCTTATTTACAAAATTAGCAGGCTGGACTACATAGTCTATAAAGTACCTTCCATTACCGGAACTACAATTCTATGATCTTATATCATTATGAAGTATCAAGAGACTCAGAATGACTATGGAAGAGAGAGGGTATTAAGGAATAAAGGGAAATAAGACTGCTTAAGTAGGGAAGGGCCACATTGTGAACAGCCTTAAAAGTCAAGCAAAGGAGTCCGGATTTGAAATGTGACACAGTTAATAAAGATTAATTTTGCAATTCACTGAAGGGATTGGAGGGGACATAAAGACTGGAGTCGAGGAGGCTAGTGAGTGAGGAGGCTATTTTAGTTTTCCAGGAATGAGGTTGAATGAGGTCCTGGAGTCACTCCATATCAATCCTGCCATCTATGCCAAATGGTCTAGGTCAGATCTGACTTAGAACGGTCCAGTAGTTCAACCTCAGGATTGGAACAAATTAAAATACTCAAAGACTATAGAACAATTTTAAAAAGGAAGTTTACTTAATAGTACAGGAATAACAGTCAGCAAAGATATGGCATTCACTCTGTTGGATGTAGCTTCTCTGCACTCCATACAGAGTTGTATCAACTCAGGGGGTCAGGGGGGTGGAGTCATACAATAATAGCAGAGAGTCCTTCAAACATGAGGAACATTGAGGACTCATAAGCTGAACTTTTTATGCCTTAGGTAACTGGGAAGCTAAGTCAATGGTTCAAACCTTCTTTCATTGGACCAGTTAAGTCCCAAATATAATTCCTCTTCTCTTTTTAGGGAAAAACTAGCCTGCACTGTGTGGCAGGTAGTTTCCAGTCTTAGTAGATACTTCTGTTTCTGGTTGAATTGTTTTCAGTTGTGTCTGACACTTCACAAAGATACTGAAGCAGTTTCTCATTTCCTTCTCCAATTCATTTTATAATTGAGGAAACTGAGGAAAATAGGGTTAAGTGACTTGCCCAGGATCACACAGCTAGGAAGTGTCTGAGACTAGATTTGAACTCAGGAGAAGGAGTCATGCTGACTCCAAGCCCAGCACTCTATCAGCTGCACCATGCAGATACCCAGATGTCAGGTGCAGGAGCTAGATACTTCTCCTCCCACCCAAATACTTAACAACAAAGAAGACAATCAAAATGGAATCTAATCACTCCCTGATCGATAATAACCAGGGTGCCAACTCCAGAATTCTACAGGGCCTCTTCCATGAGATTTGTGATGATAAAAAGAGGTTGTCCTAATAAATGGGCAACAACATGAACAAACACTTACTATGTTAATAACAACTCTCTTTCAGGAGGCATTGTTAGATTTTCAAATTGCTTTTCTTACAACTCTACAAGGCAGGTAATGTAAGTGTTGTTTCTCACATTTTACAGATTCAGAAGCTTAGAGAGGGTAAGTGACTTGGTCAGTCATGAAGCTAGTAAGCATCTGAGCAAAGATTCAAAGCCAGGTCTTCTGCCACCAAGATGAGTGTCCTCCCCACCATATCATTCTTACAGCCAATAAAAATACAGGACCAGTTCTTCCTGAAATGTTTTTTGAGGCAAGGAAATTGGGGTTGAGTGACTTGCCCAAGGTCACACAGCTAGGAAGTATCAAGTGTTTGAGGCTGGATTTGAACTCAGGTCCTCCTCACCACAGGGCTGGTGCGCTATTCACTGAGCCACCTAGCTGCCCCTTTCCTGAAATTTTTGCTGGGGGAAAGGAGCAAAGGGAGGGCTCAGAAGGGTAAGGGTAACTACTATTATTTCTTTTCAGTACCTAACATCACTTTGTGAGCAAATAGGGCCAGGATGTGGAAGCCGACCGTCCTTTGAGACCACAAGAATCTTAAGGTAAGACCCAAGTGACTGGCAAAGCCTAAATTCTGAATCTAACAAGGACCCAGAGAGCAAGACCTCCACTGGGGGTGGCCCGTTTGCCAAGGTTGCATTTAAAGGTAACAAGTGTGTGCTTAGATTCTGGATGCTGTGTTTCTATGGGTGGCCCATGGGGAGAAGGCATGGGGACGAATGGAAGAGAATGCCACACTCGCTGCCCCAAATCTGCCACAGAGCATTTGGGCTTGGCAGCCTGCTGTAAGGAAAGCATTCGCAGAAGCCCGGGAATGTGCACCCCCTGTGATGTTATTCACAGCCACTGGCCGACAGTAAATAAGACAGTAGCGCTTGATTCATGAGGCCTGACAGGAAATCTATAGCATGTGGTGTCTATAATCCGCTAGCTACTACGTCGCAAAATGAAAGAACAACAGTCCAATTACTGAGTCCTTGTTGATCTTAGGCACATTCTTCTGCTCCCGCTTGGCTCTCTCAGCTAAGTGGGAAGCTGCCTGCTGGGCCAAGCCTCGGTGGTCACCCTTCTGTAGCACTGGCTGGATGTGGCAGGCACAGCTCAGGAGCCTGCAGTTCCTAGGCAAAGTCTGGCTGCCTAGTGGGCAGGGGGAAGAGGAGGTAAGCCTGGTGATGCTCTCAGCTGGCACTGCCAGGGGCCAGGCTGGCACCAAGATGCTCAGCATTGCACAATATGTTACTCTGTGGTTAATGAAGAGCTGTTTGGCATGAAAGACAAATAGTTCACCATGGTCCCTTGTTCCCTCCCATCTTTTCCTAGAACTACCAAATACAGGGGGAACTCTGTGATTTGCACAGGGATAAATGTACTTGGTGAATTGAAGAATGATATCAAAGGGAGGAGAAAGGGAATTCCTTAGCAGGGGTGGCTCAGCCAGGCTGTTCATATGTCTTAGATGCTGAACAATGATGTTACCTACTTCATCATCCTCATGGGCCCCAGGAAGTGATTTGTCCAAGGTCACACAGCTTAGCTAATCACGGGGGTAGGGTTTATACCCAGGTCCTCTGACCCAAAGCACTAGTCTTTCCACTGTTAATAGGCAGCCTCCTTCTCACAGGGTAGAAGGAATAATAAGCAACACGAAAACAATGGTAGTTCAGATAAATCACTTAATTTTGGATTTACAAAACTCTTGTGACTCTATGTCTTTGCATGTCTTCAGTGTTTGGCAAATAGAAGTGAACATTTTTACTGAATTGAATAATATCCCTATGAGGCTGGTTTTAGAAGTTATTTTTTATCTTCATAAAAAAAGAATATTTTTATCTTAATTTTAAATGGGACTCAAAGATAGCAAGTGACTTGCCCAAGGTCACACAATGTGTGTCTAGGATTTAAACCTAGGAAAAAGAATAAGAGAATGTGTAGGAAGATTGGTCCACTGGAGCTTGGGTGGCCTGTAGTTCTGGGCTTTGTATTCAGGAAAGTGGATGACATTTAGGCCACAATCTCCATCTCAGAGACTTTTTCTATCATATTCATTCTCACCTCTATATCTTTGCATATGCTGTTCCCCTCCCACCCACCACCCACTCAACTCCTCTACCTCCCCCTCCACAATTCATCTCTGAAATGTCTTTTCTCCATCCTTCTATTCATTTAAATCTTTGCCCTCTAAGGAGGTAAGGGTCCAGCTCAAATCCCAGCATTTCTACAAAGTCTTCCCAGACTTCTCCAGTCCATGCCAATCTCTTTTTCCCTGAATGCCCATTGCATTTACAATCAGCATCCTGTGGTGTAACAATTCAATTCAATTCCATTCGATTCAGCTATCATTTACTGAGTGTCTAAATAGGTACTGTGTCCCAGGCCCTGTAGGTGCTGGGGTTACAAAGACAAATGGGCCTGCCCTCATATAGCCTATATCTGGGGGGGTAGAGGTGGGGTGGAGGCCTCAAAGGCAACATGTACATGCAAAACAAATACAAAGACATTGAAGGGCAGTGAGTGCTTACACCTGGGGGATTCAGGAAATCTAGGCAGAAGTGAGGAAGAAGTACTTTCAGGGATAGATAGCCTTTGTGCAAAAGTATGGAGATGAGGGATAGAATGTAATGGATGGGGAACATCCAGAAGGCCAGAATGGTTGAAAAGTAGTCTGAGTGTGTGTGTGTGTGTGTGTGTGTGTGTGTGTGTGTGTGTGAGAGAGAGAGAGAGAGAGAGAGAGAGAGAGAGAGACAGAGACAGAGAGAAAGGGAGGGAGGGAGAGAGAGAGAGAGAGGGAGAGAGAGAGAGAGAAGAAGGGAAGGAGAGAGAGAGAGAGAGAGAGAGAGAGAGAAGAGGGGAGAGAGAGAGAGAGAGAGAGGCTTTAAATGCCAAACAGAAAAGTACTTAATTCTTTTCTTTTCTCATTACTGTCCTATATGTCTATTGCATCTCCCTTCCTACAGGATAGACTCCTCCAACCTGTGGACCAGGTTTGGTTTTTTCCACATTTCCTACAGCATGACAGGAATGCTTCTTGGCTGTCTGGTTCTGAGGTGAAGAGGACTCAATAGTAACAGTGCTTTAAGATGTGCAGAGCACTTACATAGTGAAGGTAGAAGGTAGGGACATAGCACTTCATTTGATCCTCATAAGAGCCCGGGAAGTAGGTGCTATTAAGAATGACTGGCGATATAACGAGAGCATTTTATAAACATTATTTCTTTTTATCTCACATCAACCCTGAGAGGCAGGTATTATTATTGTTATCTCTAGTTTACAGATTAGGAAATTGAGGCAGGCAGAGGTTAAGTGACTTGCCTAGGCTCATCCAGCTAGTGAATGTCAGAGGCCAGATTTGAACTCGGGTCTTCCTGATTCCAGGTCCATCACACCATACATAGCACCTTCTCTCTGCCTCAAGTCTAAATTGTGAGTCTGTGAATTAAATCACAGATTCAGAGCTGGAGAAAAGGAATTTAGATGTCATCTAGTCCACATCATCTCACAGTGAGGAAGCCCAGGCTGTGAAGAAAGGAATGCCCAAGATCACACAGACAGGCAGTAAGACACAGAAGCAGGATTCAAAGGGGAGTCCTCCCATTCATTTCCATTATATACGGATTGCTTTATCAGACCTGATATTGTAATGCTAGCTCTGGGACCATCCCCACATGTTAACTTGCTTAACATAATGGAAGTGAGTCTTAGAGAATCACAGCAATTCTATGCCACTAGATCACCCCACAGTACCCTTCTAACACTACCACCCTTTTTCTAATCTTCTATTCTTAAGTATCATCCCCCAGGTGGGGAACCTATGACCTCAAGGCCACATGTGGCCCTCTAGGTCCTCAAGTGCAATCTTTTGACTGAATCCAAACATTCTATCATTAAATCAAAGAACTGAGTAAAAGGACACCCCCTCCCCCCCCCCCCCCCCACACACACACACACATCCCAGTTAACCTGAGAATACCTGCTGACAGTCTGAGAAGCAGGGAGGAAGGTATTTGCCTTTGTGGACATTCCATTTGAGAATTCTCATTCAGGGCTGTGCCTGTAACAGGACTATATGAGGCTCCACTCTCTCCACCATGAATACTCAGATCATTATCTAACCCTATACTTAGTCTTAAAATCTAGAATTTTTTTAATGATTTCCATTAAAATTTCACAATAAAGTATTACCCCCCATATTAAGAGCTCCTAAACCTTATCTAACTGGAGCTTGGTTGTGGGGGGACAGGGTAGGACTAGGAGGAACCATGTAGACCTACAGGAGTGAGACAAGACTGGGAATAAGACAGTCCATGGGAACTAGGCCAAAGGAGTTGGACCCCTGAGACTGTAATTTGTGAACATCACAGCAAGGACAGTATGATACCTGACCCATGAGACTATGTTTCTGCCGCTCAGAGATTAAGCTGATGAGATAAAATGTTTACTGCCATTTGAAGCAAACGATAGAAAAAAAGGGGAGCCCAAAGCTAATTTTGAAACTAGTCTATGGGAGAAAAGAAGAGGAAGGCCCCATTGTTAAAGGTCCAGCCCATAGTTAATAGGGGTGGGGAACCTATGGCCTCCAGGCCACATGTGGCCCTCTAGGTCCTGAAGTGCAGTCCATTGAATCCAAACTTCATAGAATGTAATTTAGTCAAAGGGCCTCACTAGAGGACCTAGAGGGCTGGATGTCACCTGGAGACCCCAAGGACCCCACCCCTGTAAGATCTAGGCTCCTATCTGGGAGGAGAGACAGAGAGGGTGATTAACTGTAGTCCAGGCTGAAATTGAGGACCCAGTTATGAAAAGACTGGGTCTCAGGGAGAGAAGATGCTTAGTGTTGAGGGCACTTGGGTAGCAGGGAGGAATCACCACAGAACAGGGCAAGAATTCATGCCTTGGTGAATGGGGTATGAATTGTTCATGTGGAACCATGAGGAAAACTAACTCAATGCTGAAAATTGCTAGAGGGGGTCCTTATATCCATATAGCCTAGCAATAAGACTAGTCTCAGACTAACCTCTAGTCAGGGGTTATGTGGTCCGAGCTTCAAAGGTCAAAGGACTACAAAGGCAGGGAGATAAGCCGACCATTATTAAGTCCCATGGATAGATAGATTTCCCTAACCCACTACCAGTCATTTGGCCTTTGCTGCACTGACCACACCTTCATAATAACCCTATCTTCATTGAGACTATGTTGGAAGGGTCCTTAGAGATCCTCTAATCTAATCCTTACCCAAAGCTTGAATCCCATCTACTGCAACTCCAAAAAGTGAACTCCTAGGTCTTTACTTGGATACCTGTAATCATGTCGAACTCCCTATTTTACAGAGATAGCTCATTCCATCTGGTAGGGGCTGGGACAACAACAGACAAACTTATTATAAGATTTTCCCCATATGGAATGAAATCTGTGTTCTACCCATTGGTTTCTGGTTCTATCATCTGGAACCCAGATGAAGTAGTTGTATCCCTCTTCCACACGGCAATCACTTTCTCCCAAGCTGTCTGGAAGTGCCCAGGCAGTTAACATCCTAAATTATGGCATGTTTTATCTCGTCAGGTTAATCTCTGAGTGGCAGACACACAGTCTCATGGGTCAGGGACCAAAGCCATCCAAGCTGAGCTGTTGGAGAATTACAGTCTCCAGGATCCATCTCCTTTGATGGTTTATCAATAGTGTTGACCAGAAGAAACACCCCCAAACAGCTAGAGGATTCTGTTTTTAGTCCCTTGGGAATCTGAATTATCTTAGATCTCAAAGTAAAAATCACACTTAACAAGCAAATTTCCTATATTCAGCTACAAAGGAATGCCTTCCAGAACCCAATAAGCATTTATTAAATGCCTACTATGTGCCAAGTACCATGCTAAACTTGACACACATAGAAAGGAAAAAGGCAATCCTTGCTCTGTTGGAGAAAAAAAAGAGTAGGAAGAGAGAGAGAGGGAGGGAAAGAAGGAAGGAAGGAAGGAAGGAAGGAAGGAAGGAAGGAAGGAAGGAAGGAAGGAAGGAAGGAAGAAAGGAGGGAGGGAGGGAGGGGGAGAGAGAGAAAGAGAGAGAGAAAAAGAGAGAGAGAGAGAGAGAGAGAGAGAGAGAGAGAGAGAGAGAGAGAGAGAGAGAAGAGACAGACACAAAGACAGACACAGACAGACAGAGGGAGGGAGAGAGCAGCAGCAGCGGCAGCAATTTCAATGACAAACATTTACAAGGCACAGCAGACAATGTGTGCTGAATTTAGAATCCCAGGACCTGGGCTTGAATCCTGCCTCTATTACTCACATGTTAATACCTATGTGACTTAAGACAAGTCCCTTAAATTCTCCGGGCCTTGTTTCTTCCTTTCCAAAATGAGTAGATTGGATTTGATGGCCTCTGAAGTTCCTTCTAGTTTTAAATCTATAATTCTATTTTCCAGTTGAGATACAAAAAATGAAAAAGAAAATAGAAAAAAATAATTGTTTATCCATGAATGCATCTAACCCTTTCCCCCCCTAACCTTTCAGAATGTCCCTTCTTTACTGTTCATTGTGCCAGAGGGGGTTTGAGGCCATATCCTCTGTCCCAGACATTCTGCAGAGAATAAGAGAAATTCAGCTACACTTTAGAGACTTTCTGAAAGGGGCTATCTCCTTAGGTGGATGGACACACTCGGGCTCCCACTGTCCTTTCCCTGTCGCCTCTGCTCCTTTTCCTGCCCCCCAATTGTTATCTGTCAGTAAACAGTAATTAGAGATGTGGCATGCTTGATAAAGATTACCGCCTGCCCTGAGATGGAACTGCCCTCTTGGACGTGTCTAATTAAAATCCTGATTGATAAGATGGAGAAATCCCACCCGGATGTCTGCCTGCCTATCCTTTCTTTTTTGCCACTCTGAGCCTCTTCATTATGGGAGACAGGGGAGAGAGATATAAAGGACCCCAGGAAATACTCCTACAAACCAATCAATATGTCCTTTTGTTGGACGTGATGGGGCACTCAGCTCAGCCTTTTGAACTGGGCCTGGATCGCACAAGGCAGCTGAGTTCCTCTGATCGTTTCTGAGCACCCCTTCACTGCAGGATGGCAGGGGCTGCATTTTGGCTTCTAATTTTGCCAGGTCTCTGTCTGCTCTGATTGTGCCATCAGAACCCAAAGCCAAATGACACACAGGATCATAGGATTGGGGACTGGAACAAACCTTGGAAGTCACCTAGTCCAGGGGTCCTGGAAATTTTTTTAAAACATATTCTGAGTACTGTATTTCAATATAATGGGTCTCTTTCATAATCCTACATATTTTATCTTATACATACAAAAACATTAATCTGAGAAAGGCTCCACAGGCTCTATCAGACTGCCAAAGGATTCCTTGATACACAAAAGACAACAAGTATCCCAGATCTAGTCTATCCCCTCATTATACAAGTGAGAAAACTGAGGCCCAAGGAATCAAAACTGACTTACCCAGATCATACAAGTAACATGAAACAGAGCTGAAATTCAGACTCAGGTCCTCTGACCTCAAATCTGAATAGCTTTAGGGGATCTATCTCACAGTTTGCCTTTTCCTTAATGACCATACCAGCTCTTGACTCTTAACTTAATTTTTCTTCTTTAGGGTCACTTCTTTAGGGTCACTTTAGGGTCACATTTAAAAATGAACTATCCTATGTGTAGGGGCAGTCAGGTGGCAAAGCAGATGGAGCACCAGGTCTGGAATCTGGAAGACTCATTTCACTGAGTTCAAATGTGGTCTCAGACACTTACTAGCTATGTGGCCCTAGGCAAGTCACTTAACTCTATTTGTCTTAGTTTTCTCATCTGTAAAATGAACTGGAGAAGGAAATGGTAAGTCATTCCAGCCAAGAAAACCCTAAATAGGGTCACAGAGAATTGGACATGACTGAAACAACTTAACAACCTATATTGGAGTGGGGGTGTGGAAAGCAGCACAATGATCTTACAGGTAACAACTGAAAGGACCCTTACAGATGAAAAGACCACAGATCTGGAGTTGGAGTGAACGTCAGAGGCCATTTAATCTAATCTCCTTCCTTCACAGATAAGGATTCTGACCGTAGGGGAAGCCAGGTAATGGGCCCATAATTACTCAGGTAGTGAGCTCATGAGCCATTTCATACTGCACCATGCTGTCTTCCATGATTCCCCTAGGAGGCAGCGTTGCTGTTTTCCAGTCTCTTCAATCATGTCCGACTTGTCATGACTCCACTTGAGGGTTTCTTGGCAGAGATACTGGAATGGTTCTCCATTTCCTTCTCTAGTTCATTTTACAGGTGACAAACTGAGGCAAACAGGGTTAAGTGACTGGAGAGTGGAGATGAGCTTTTTTTTTTCCTTGATCCAAGGAGTAAGGTTTATATTTTATTTTGATCTTGGTCCCAGCATCATTGCCACTATTCTGTCACCAGAAAGGCAATGTGGCATCACCTATTGTCTGACTCTGAGACTATGGGCAAGTCATTTCGCTCAAGTTTCAATTTCTTCCTCTAAAATAAAGGGCTGGAGTTGGATGACCTAGTGTTCCTTCCAGGTCTTTATCAGTGATCCACCCATCTCTAACTTTTTCATAGAAACACAGTATAATAGGAAAAACATTGGTCCTAGGGTCAGAAGATATTTAGTAGCTGGGTGACCCTAGGCAAGTCCCATAACAGTTTCCTTGATTATACGGTGGCAATGGGAGAAATGCTGGTTCTCAGTTTCCTTGTTTGTAAAATTCTTATGCTTCCTAACTTAAAGGGCTCTTATGATCACTCTGTAAATTTTTAAACGCCACATAAATGTGAGTTATTACCATAGGAACCAAGCTGCATAAAGAAATGGGGGGGGGGGGCAGCATGCAGTCTGTGTGTAACTTTATTTACATCAATAACAGCTGCTTCTCCAATGTGCCCAGATTTGCCGTTGACCCACAGTCAGACTTGCTATTGACCCAGTGCCCCCTGAAATTCCAATGCTGAGTGGCACAAATATAGACGTGCCTATAGGGATACACCCAGGAGGGTCTATCTGTCTGTGGCCTGTAATAAACACATGGTGCAGGGGGTATCGACAGCTCTGCACAGTTCAGAAGGACCAGTGGGCAGCCCTAAAGTCCCTGGACTGGAGGAAATGACAACAGCAGACCGTAGGAATTGGGCAGCAAGCCCACCCCAGCGCCTGCGGCAGATGGTGCTGTTGGGGCTGGTGGGGAAATGCTCCGCTCCTTCCCAGCCCCAGCCTGGGCTGGCACCTGGGCTTGATAGAATGACACATTGCTGCACCAGCTAATAAATAGAAGTAATTTGATTAGCTTTCTCTAACTAGCGATAAGATCCTGACAAACCCTTTTTAATGCGTTTCTGGAGCAGGATGAAATTGTTTCATTCGGAGAGCACGGCCCCCCGGGAGTTGCCTTGAAGCTCCTTTAGTGAGAGGTAAAAATACGCCAATCATTAATGAGGGGAGAATTACGGAGACTTTAATGCAATCAGAAAGAGGAGCCCTGAGGCAGCTCGGGAATAAAACCTGCCCTTAAATCAGAGAGAGGCGGCTGCAATAAGGAGAGGGAAGTGAATCCAATGTATCTATAAGACACAGGTGCTCACAGGTGCACCTACTTTACAGAAAGCAAGCATCCTGGGTGCTGGGCCGTTCAATTTGCAAAGAAGCCGCAGTATCACCCTGGAAACCAGTGGTCCAGCAGGCACCCTACACCACATCGGGGGCCCCAAGTGGTGATGTATGGAGGATTAAGATGTGGTAGCTGTATCAAGTCAAAATGCAAGCTGTCTCCCCAGGGTGTTGCCTGCCCTAACTATCCCCAGGACTCCCTGTAGGGCCGGGGGGAATCTCATGAATTTGGGAAATAAGGATATACATATATATCCTTTTATATTTATATATGTATATATATAAATATATATGTGTCCATATATATGATACAAATAAGGAATAATGAATGATAAATGAGCTTTAGTGTATACAAAGCACTTTCCTCACAATAGCCTTGAGGTAGCTAGTACAAATATTATTATCCCTATTTTATAAGTGAGGAGACTAAGAATCAGTTTAAGTGATTTATCCATGGCCACACAGTTAATAAATTTCAAAGCTGAGAACTGAACTCAGATTCCCAGATTTCAATTCTAGTAGCTTTCTCACTATACCATATTGCCTCTCCAGTGACAAAGATTTACTCCCAGTGGAAATGCTGCAGGGATCAAGATCAAAATAAAATATAAACCTTACTCCTCTGAGCAAGAAAAAAAATGCTCATCTCTTTCAAGGAATACTATGTTTTACATTGTACAATCAAATTAATAATTTTCAGGTAGCTAAGTCTAGCATTTAACATAGTGTCTGACACATAGTAGGTCTTTAATAAATATTTATTGATTGAGACCCTCCCCTGAACTGCCCTAAGAAAGTTCTTTATAGGAAACCCTCAAAACCATAGACAGTGGTCCCATGGTGGTATGCATCTCACTTTTAAAGTAAGATTTCTTTATTATAAGATAATAAATTAAGAGCTGAAAAGGACTTTAGAGGCCATCTAGATGAACATTCTCATTTTACAAATGAGGAAACTGAGGCCCAGAGAGGTTGTGTCTTGCCCAAGGTCACACAACTAGTTAGTTCTTCCTTTCCTAGAACTCCAGTGGCCAGAAGGAGGCAGGCAGCAAACACTCCTGGGGGACATCCAGCTCTGAGTTTTCTCCTTGGTGTCTTGAGATGGTTGATGTCTATGTCTAAACACACAAGCCTTCCTTTATCCCACCTACTCGATGATTTATGACACCTGGACAAAGACTGATCAGAGCTCAGGAACAGGAAATAGAACCCATAGTCCTAAGTAGCATGGATGAAGCAGAAAATTCAGGATAGGACCCATATTAGCAGTACCATACAAAGGTGAGATAAGGGACACACATAGCATCAGAATGTAACCAGGGCTGGAGCCAACAGATCAATTAATGAAACTAGAATTCATTAGCCATTCCTTCACTCAATAATTATTGAATGAAATATGAATGAAAGAATGTGCTCTGTGCAGCACATTGTCTACTAGGTAACAGGGATAAAGTTTAGATAAAACAATCACTGTCTTCAAGGAGCTTGCCATCGAATAGGGGGATAAGATATAAACAACGAACCATTACGTGGCACATTACATTAATGTACTACAGTAGTTTAGCTTCCTCTAGAGCAATGGATTACAACCTGAAATAAGTGAACAGAATGGTGGTCAAGAACTGAGTTCAGTGTGGCATCATACAGCTGTGTGAGCTTGAACAAGTCAATTAATCTCTGTTTTCTCAGTTTCCTCAACTGCAAAATGGGAAGAATAGCACTTACTTTGCAGGTTTGTTGTGAGAATTGAATTCTTGAGATATTATTTGCTGAGTGCTTAACAGAGTGCCTGGTTGATAGTAGGCACTTTGAAAATACCTTTTTTTCTTTCCTTCCTTCCTTCCTTTCTTCCTTCCTTCCCTCCTTCCTTCCCTCCTTTCTTCCTTCCTTCCTCCCTTCCCTCCTTCCTGCCTTCCTTTCTCCCCCCCTTCCCTCCTTCCTTCCCCCCTTCCTTCCTTCCTTCTTTCCTTTCTTCCTTCCCTCCTTCCTTCCTTCCTTCTTTCCTTTCTTCCTTCCTTCCCTCCTTTCTTCCCTCCCTTCCTTCCCTCCTTCCTTCCTTCCTTTCTCCCTCCCTTCCCTCCTTCCTTCCCTCCTTCCTTCCTTCCTTTCTCCCTCCCTTCCTCCTTCCTTCCCTTCCTTCCTTCCTTCCCCTTCCCTCTCCTTCCTTCCTTTCTCCCTCCCTTCCCTCCTTCCTCCCTCCTTCCTTCCTTCCTTTCTCCCTCCCTCCCTCCTTCCTTCCTTTCTCCCTCCCTTCCCTCCTTCCTTCCTCTCCTTCCTTCCTTCCTTCTCTCTCCCTCCCTTCCCTCCTTCCTTCCTTCTCCCTTCCCTTCCTCCTTCCTTCCTTCTCCCTCCCTTCCCTCCTTCCTTCCTTTCTCCCTCCCTTCCTCCTTCCTTCCCTCCTTCCTTCCTTCCTTTCTCCCTCCCTTCCCTCCTTCCTTTCTTCCTTCCTTCCTCCCTCCTTCTCTTTCTTCCCTCCCTCCCTCCCTTCCTCCCTCCTTCCTTCCTTCTTTCTTTCTTTCCTTCCTAGAGTACCTGACACATAGTAAGTACCATATAAATGCTAATTTCCTTCCCTTCCCTCCAGACATTTTCATTCTCTTGGGCTCCCATTGCACTAGGGAGAAGCTGACCACATCCTCTCTCTCCCTACCATCACCATCAACTCCTCTTGGCTCCCAGACAAGCAGGGCTGATCTCCACAGTAACCTCCAACCTGCTCTAGACCCAAACCAATGCAAATCCAAGAATGCCCTTTCTTCTCTGAGGTGCCCGACCACCACCCCATCCGCGGCCCCCACCAAAGGAATTTCTCTAGAAACAGTATTGTAGTGAGGTACTACAGGAAGGTTCAAATTTCTGCCTTTTGGCTTTGGATCTATCTCATCCGACTTCTCTGAAGTTGGATGGAAAAAGTGAGGATCTCCATTCTGGGAGGTAGGCTAAGGAATTGCCCAGAAGGGATAGGAGCAGAGCTTCCTGGCCACTTATCTCCCACCTTTATCATCCTGGTCTCCCCCTTCACCCCCTGGAGGTCCTTCACCAGGGGCTAGCTTGCAGGGTTGCCTTGCTCCAAATGACTCCCTTTGTCATTCTGTTTTGTTATGATTAAAAATGCATGTCGCAGGCAAGGCCCTGGAGTGGAACCCGGCTGAAAATTGGATCATTAATATTCCCCCTCCAGCCGACTCCTTGGCTCTCTTCACACACGACTGCTACTGGGTGAGCAACAGTTTAGGCTCAAAGAAAATGGGGAAGGAGAGAAAAAAAAAACCACCTCCAGCCAGGGCAGAAAGGCTAGTCTCCAACTCTCCCAGGATCCTTTGTCATTTATAGCCCCAGGCAGGGCTGTCTTCCGTCCCCTGGGGAATAGGGCGATAGACATTCACTAGGTTCGCTCCCAGGTTCTTTCAGGGCCCTCAGGTCCCTCTCATCAAAGTGACAGACGTGAAAATGAATGACCTCTGGGTGATGAAGTTGGTGCTGTTGTCTTCCTTGACTTCTAAAATAGGAAGAGACCCAGAAGCTATTCCAAGGTTTTCCTTTAGAAAATCTCAAAGGGCTAATAGCCTAGGAAGCCATCCTGTTGCTGGGCAAGCACCAAGATCTCCTGGCTGCAGATGATTCTGCATTTCAGCAGTTTGAGAAGAGCAGCAGCGGCTGGAGATGGAGATGAGATGGTTAGTCGTGGTTTCTGTGTGGTCTGGGCAGGGACTTAGGGAGGATAATCAGGCAGCCAGATCTCTGTCTCTGACTGTGATTTCCAATTTTTGTCTCAGTCTCTAAAGCCAGAAGTTCATGACCTTTTTTTGTGTTTTGGACTGTTTGGGCAGTCTGGTGAAGTCTATGGACTCCTTCTCAGAATGATGTTTTTAAATATATGCTGTAAAATACATGGGATTACAAAGTAAATCAATCATGTAAAAGAAAAAAGTTATCAAAAGATTTTTAAAGCAAATTCATGGACCCCAGGTTAAGAAGTCTTGTTCAGGAGGCCAAGTGAATAACATACCAGCCCTGGAGTCAGGACTGGAGTTCAAATGCAGACCCAGACACCTAACACTAGCTGTGTTACCTTGGGCAAGTCACTTAACCCCAATTGCCCTGCCTTCCCCCCTCCAACAAAAAAAAAAAAGAAGTCCTGCTCAGGTCCCTTCTTCCCCAGAGGTCACTAGAGGAAAGATTCTTTTTATGATAGCCTGCCTGCCTAGCAATGAGGGTATATGCCTATGAACAAGGTTGGCATGGGGAGAGGTAACATGAGAGACAAGAGAAAGGGAGAAGAGCATGTATGAGAAAGGATAAGCAGATGAGAGATGAAATCAGATGGAAATTTAAGGAAGTGAGAAGAAAAAAATGAATTTAAAACAAAGCAGCTGCAGGAAGAAAAAAAATCTCTTCTGTCCTCAGTAGCATTCTTTTTAAAAATTGAAATTCAACAAACATTTATTAAGCCTCTACTGTGTACAAACTCTTTTTTCTGGACATCCCCTCAGCCTCACCAGTCACCTTGTAAACCATGGTCAAAGACCATCCCATGGAGGTTTTAACCCATTTATACCCAGAACTTATGCCCTCGGTCCCACTCTCCTGACCCATGGGGGCAGCTATGTCATCTAACCCCAGCTATGATTTACTGCTTCACCCCGCCCTCCACTCCTCAGTGACCTCCACAACTGCCATGGACTCTTTCCCAGTTCTCCCTTCAGTTCTGGAACCATGATCATAACTAATTCTGCCATTATTCCTGAAGAGACATATTGACCTTTTACCCTATGGCCACACTCAGCCTTCCTGTAACTTTCTGGACCAAAATGTCTTTCCCTGGCCACCCTCCCCGCTATGTTTGTTGTCTTTCTCATTAGAATATAAGCTCTTTAAAGGCTACAACTGTCTTTACTTTTGCATTTGCCACAAAAGGAGCGTTAATAATGAGTGGGTATTTTTTCATTCATTTATTTAAAGCATTATACCATGAACTGAAGGAGTCACAAAATTTAGGTAGAACATCATTCCTGCCTTCAAAGAGCCTATAGGTTGGTAAAAGGTATGTGGCACACAGATAGACATGTGTATACAGGATTAAGTACATTGGAGAGGAATAAGCAATGGACTGTGTGGGATAAGAGGGAGAATCTTCCATTTACACACTCTCAAGGAATTTATGGGCTAATAGGAGGGTAAAATGTATGCAAATAATTTAGTACAAGTTAGAATGTGATAAGGGACATTAGAAAGGTTAAACAGAGAGATGTGGGATTCTGTTAGCTATTGTTATTATTAATTGATATTGTTATTATTGAAAGACTACAAGCAAGGACAGGAAATATAATGGGCTGAGTGAGAGGTAATTACAGCCCGAACTAAAAGGCTGGGAATGAAAATTGTGAGAGAATAGACTCACATCGACATAACCACAGACGTGTCTACACAAATGTACATCCCACAAGTTAGTCCAAGAGGATGGTATATATCTCTCTCCTAGTCAGAGCAGTGCCTGCCAAATAGACACTTTAATGTTGATTTACTTTGGCTCCCTATTGCCTTTTAGATCAAGCCCAAACTCTTTGGCCTAGTTATTGGAGGCCTTTTGCAATATGACCTCATCTTGCCTATCCAATCTCACCTAGTGATATCACCAGAATTCATACTGTCCACTGTAATCATGTCCATTTCCCTTCTCTTTCCATCCACCATGCTCATGCATGTACAGTGTATCTTTAACCATGGCTGGCCTTGAGTCACCAAGACCTGAGTTCAAATGTAACCTCAGACACTTACTACATGAGTGACCCTAGACAAGTCACTTAACCTCCATCTGCCTCAATTGTAAAATTGGGATAATAACAACACCTACATTCCAGGGCTATTGTGAAGATCAAATCTGTAAAGCTCCTAGCATGGTTTCTGGCACATAGTGGGCACTTAATAATTTTTTATTTCCTTCCCTTCCCTATATCTTTGTTCATATGCTTTCCCCATACTTGGGATGTCTCTAGCACCAGCAGCCGGACTCCCAAATCTTCTCTCTCACCCAAACAGCCCCTTAAAGTCCTAGTTTAACTTCCTCAAGGGCCTTTGAATGTCTGTGACAGTATTCAGCAAAACATTCAACATTCATTGCATGCATCCACTGAATCTAGGCACTGGGAAGAAACAACAGGAATGAGACAAACCCTCCCCTCAAGGACCTTCCATTTTACTAGGGGAATATGACAAGAAAAATAATATAAGATGAGGAGTGATAGGGCAGAGGAGAGATCTGAACAAAGTGCTCCGGTCAAATCTGAGTAGGGAAAAACATTTTCAGCTGAAAAGGCTTCGTGGAGGAGGTGATCACTGTTCTCTGGCTTGTTGACTGCAATTACTATCTTCCAACTGAAGTGGCTTAGAGCTACTCAGCTTGGAGTGGGTAAGACAGGAGGTCAAATTCTACCTCTGATAGTTAATGGTTAAATGACTTAGCCTTTCTTACCTCAATAATAATAGCACCTCCCTTACAGGGTCATAAAACAAAATAACATATAAAAAGTATTTTGCAGCCTAAGGAACTGTACATACATGTACACACATCTATACACGTATGTTATACACACATCTCTATATTTATAGGCACACATATATGCACATATACATGCATTGCAAACACACATGTACTAGCTACTACAGCCACCATTGCTATTGCTTCATTATTTACTGCTACATTACCATATATAGTTAACTGTATATGTAACCATAGATAGATGGATCTCAAAACAGAAATCATTCTATGTAGTTGTTCCATATATTTATCCCTTGTCTTCCCTGCTAGATTCTAATACCTTTGAGGGCAGGGCATCTCCCATAGCACCTAACACAATATAGGACAGGCATCCACAGGAGGTAGAAGAATTCTCTTTGGCGCCCAAGAGTGTGCTAGCTGGGCATGCCAAGGTAGTAAATACCCTCATCCATGCTGTTGAGGGATGGACCTGGTCTCACTTCTTGCCTGTGGGGGGCAGTTCTGCCTCCTAACCAACTCAGGGACTGGTCCCTTCCATTGAGTATTAATCATCAGTACAGAACAAAGCCTTTCTGTAGCAACTGACTTGGCTGATCACATAGGAGCCCTGTCCTATAGTAATGGCAACACTGGGACTGAGATCTTTCTCCATACAATTAGGAGTCAAGGCCCACAAATTTCAAGATAATGACTTTCATTCAGATGTAAAAAACAAGTAAAAAGAAAGTAAAAAACAGCTACCATACCTTTTTTGTAAATCACAAAATAAGAATTCTCAAAACTGTGATCAAGTCAGCTCTGCCTTTGTTCCTGAAAGGGGTGTATAAATCTATTTACCTTATGCCCCTATTCATGTTCCCCATAATTTTCTGGACCAATGTACTCCTCCCTGATCACCACTCCCTATATTTGTTGCCTCCCCCAATTGGAATATAAACTACTTGAGGTCATAGACTTTTTGCTTTTGTATTTATAACCCCAACGTTTAGCACAGTGCTTGGCACATGTTCAGTTGTTTTTCAGTAATGTCCAACTCTTAGTGACCCCATTTGGGGTTTTCCTGGCAAAGATACTGGAATGGTTTGTCATCTCCCTCTCCAGCTCAGTTTTGCAAATGAGGAAACTGAGGCAAACAGGGTTAAGTGACTTGCCCAAGGTCACACAGCTAGTAAATGTCTGAGGCTGGATTTGAACTCAGGAACCTGAGCTTTCCTGTCTCCAAGCCCCACGCTATTTCCACTGTTCCAGTTCTTAACAGGTCTTCTCATTCGTTCTTCCACTGCTTTCTTTCCCAATTAGGGTCTACGTATTTGTGTCTATAAAGAGAGAAAGGAGACAGTTCTTGCTCTGACTTAGCTATATAGATTTTCTTTATTCACTTCTGCACAAACCAAAACCGTATGAGTAAGCTGAATAACTGATCTTTGGCAAGCTGGTAACTCTTGAAACTTAGAAGGCACAGCTGCGGTTGGTAAGGGTTATAACCGTGGCATGACATGGAGTGAACCAGTCAGTCTACCGCTTTTATTAAGTGTTTGTTCTTTTATTGATTGATGTATTAAGCATTTATTATTAGCACAAGCACTGTGCTAACTGCTGAAAATACAAAGAAAAAAATTAGTTCTTACCCTAAAGGAACTTACATTCTAATGTGATAAAATGCAAGCCATGTACAAGCCATATATAGTGTAACTAGAAGGCAACCTCAGAGGAAAGGCACAACTAGAAGGAGAGACCAGAAAAGGCCTCCTATGGTAGACAGGAGTTGAGCTGTCCTGAAGGAAACCAAGGAAGGCAGTCTGGGAGAGAGAAGGGAGAAACTGCCAGAGCAAAGTCGATGAGTCAGGTGATGGAGCAACACAGTAGAATGAGACTTCCAGGGGTGGCTAGGTGGCACAGTGAATAGAGCACCAGCCTGGAGTCAGTTCAAATCTGGCCTCAGATACTTAACACTTACTTGGGCAAGTCACTTAACCCCAACTGCCCCTCCAAAAAAAGAGCAAAAAAAGAGAATGACTTCTGGGGCGAACAAAACACATAGCTCTTTGTGAGTTAGCAGAACTTTTGAGGAGGCAATGAATTACCACAGCAGCTCTGGGATGGGAGCTTCTATTCCTTCCCAAGCTCTTTGGAAGTTTCACAGGTGATGACTATGCCTAGGCCAGGGGTGGGGATCCTGCAACCTCGAGGCCACCAGTGGCCCTTTGACTGAATCCAAACTTCAGTCAAAGGGTCACACTTGAGGACCTAGAGGGTCACATGTGACCTCATGGCCACAGGTTCCCCACCCCAGGCCAAAGTAACTTAACTGCAACTAACTCCCTTCTGAAGGAAGTTTTCTTCTTCAAACCCTCTTTAAACCAGCTCCACCACCCTCAGCTTTCCTTTGGACCCTACCCTTTACCATGCATTTGAAGGGGTCAGAGGAAAGTGGGCACAGGACAGGAGATGGACAGTTCACTCCCATGAAGCCAGAGAGGGGGAGAGTGTAGGCACGTCTTCATATATACCCCTCCCTCACCCCATGTCCCACCCCTGAAGCCCTCACCTGCCCGACCATGCCAACAAGCTGAACTCCCCTCTCACCCCAGCTCAGCCAGTTCTGCCCCACTTGGTCCTTTCTCCCCCATAACTGCCATCATCCCTTTCCCCCCACCTCCCCAAGGACAAGCAAAGTTATTACAATAATGAATTAGCCATCCTGCTTACTGCTGCCAGTGGCGAAGACAATTATCCCACTCCACATCCCCAGCCGCTGCTCAGCTCCCTCATAAAGAGAGGCTTTTGGGGCCGCTTTGTGCTTTGATTGGAAATGAAGAGATTGCTAATTAGGGAACACCTGCTGGGACCCAGGCTGGCAGGAACAATGGCAGGATGGACTGAGCGTCCATTTAAGGCGGGGTTGGGGGGGACGCTGTACAGAGAGAAGAGAGAAGGCAAGAGCAACCCGGGCACCTTAATGATTTAATTCAACTTCCTTCCACTTCTAGCCCCCTACCCCGATGCTGTAAACAAAAACAGGACAATTTTATGGTGCTTTTCACCTTATAAAGCATGCTAATTTGTTTATGTGCCACTATAATTCTGCCTCTGTTTGCATAGGTCAGTGCCTGAAATGTCTACATAGACATAGGATGAGGTGTGCATGGCTGCCTCCAGATATCTGTGCAGATGGGGTGGTCAGAGCACCTGGGGACCTGAAGGGCCACAGCTCTCCATGGAAGGCAGGTGGTGGGGGATGTGGGTATGCAGATGTGGTCCGCTGGCTCAGGCTCCATCTGGCGTCAATGACCAATCAGGCCAAGGGGGACTCCCTCTGTTGGAAGTTAGACCCCGGAGACCAGCTGAATCATTTATTAATTTTGCTACTTATAGGAACTGCCCGCTCCCCAATCCTTCCACAACCTGGGAGAAATTTCACTGGTGCTTACATTCTCAGAATTAAAGTCCAATTTGGCTCTGAATTTAGGTTGGAGCAATAGTGAAGGACTTTTTTTCCATTCCTTCTTGCCTAAAAAGCATCCCTTTCTCCCCTTCCTTAGGGGAGGGCAGTTGGTGAGGGGAGGGGATTCATGGCTATAGGCAGCTTAAACAGTGAGTCACCAAGTAGACACCTAGGCCAAACACATGTCTAAAGCATGACATCTCACAAGCATATAAAATTATGAAATGGCATTAAAATTGACCATGTGCTAGTGTTGGGGTCAGAGTTGGGAGAGATGGTTCAGGTTTTTGAAAGAATTCATTTAGATCTTCTCTTTAGCCAATGGGAGCTTTATTGACTTGAAAGCATACAGCCTGAGACTTAGCAAGGAGCTAGACAAAGACTCTGATATAGGAAAAGGACCAGACTTACATACACAGAAAGCTTTACAGTCTGTAGGATGATGATGTAATTTTTAGGGTTTCTAAAGAGGCTTGCAGATTTAGGGACAAGATATGTCTCACAAGATAAGGACACAGGATGAGGATGATGAATGATACAAGATAAGGCAGACAAGGGAATCCCATGACCCAGGATGGGGGGAGACAAGGAATTTTATGGTCCAGGATAAGGGGAAGTTTGGGCACCTTCATATTTTAGGGTGCCTTTAGAGGATAGACCAGGGAAAGGGCAACTCAACCTTTAGGGCACCTTTGTATCTACACAACTAGGACATTAAACCTCAAATACAAAAATTTAAAAAGCAAAAAAACCCACACAAAACAAAACAAACAGAAACACTCAATGCTTCCTTTACTGATGAGTCAACAAAAACATGATCACTAAAATAATAGTAGCTAGCATTCACATGGTGTTTTACACATGTTATCGAAGTTTATTTTCACAATAAAGTTTATTTTCACAATAAAGTTTATTTTCACTAAAGCATCACAGCAGCCCCAGCTTCAGCTCAGATGATCCAGAAGCTACAAATAAAGAGAAATTCCTGTTCAGGCCAGCAAGGCTTCCATAAGGTCAGTTTTTAATACAGACACATTACATATGATTAACATTCAATTCCATAAGAACCTAGTGTGTGCAGCGCATTATGTTGTCAGGGCTTTGCAAAGGATTTCTTCACTTATTTCAGAGGCTATAGATAAAGTTTTGCGAGGAAATGTTAACTCTAAAATAAAGACCATGAGGTGTGGAGAGACAGGGGGTCCTTGCCTTTTTGCATAAGCTACATCATGTGGAGTTGAGGACCATAGGAAGCACCAGATAGAAGAGAAAGGGGACTTCCTCTACTCACTGCCCACTGCCGGAAGCTTCTGGCACAGCTAGCTGAAGGAACTGTGCTGATGGCAGCAAAGGCAGTCGTGGACTTTTGGACAGATACTCAGGAGAGAGAAACAATGCCCCCCCACAGAGCAGAAAGCACAGCTTGTGGGGTCACACATGCCCAGCCCGGGACCCTTGGAGTCCTCCAACCCAGCTGCCAATTTAAGGGACACGGTTTGGGGAACTGTGCTGGTATTGGAGACAGGTGCAGAGCCTGAGGCAGATGGTGGCCTATGCACCAACAGCACCCTCTCTCCACGCCAAAGAGAAAAAACATTCCAAACTCTGGAAAGAACTACTGGCAGCCATGCCATAGCCATAGGAGGAGGCAAAGCTTTAGAATTCTTGGCTGGGTCCCGGATCAGTCTGATTGGAGGAATCAGAGGACACCAAAAGTCCTCCAGACTTCACCTGTCCCCTCTCACCCCCCACCCCAGTGGAAATGCCTGATTCAGCAACATTTTCTCATTATATTCGTCACTTTTCCTCTAGAAACTGTCCTTCCATCTCCTCCTCATCTACTTCCTTCTATATAGCACTGAAATGAATTTAGACATTTATTTGTATTGCTCTTCTAACTTTTCCCCTTGGCCTTACCCCTTCAAGTAGGGTAAAAACTCCCTCAAGGCAGTGAGCATCCCTGTGTTAAGTTTTTATTATATATATGAAATTGGCCATAGAATTTTACTGGGACAATGAGACAGGTTTAAAGGTAATCAGGAGCATGGACACTCATATGCATGTGAATATACATGTACATGTATATATATCTACACATGCATATGCATGCATATACCTGTCTGTTTACAATTATTCAACTTGCTCACCAAGCACATTTATTAAGCACATAATAAGTACCAGGCATTAGAGATACAGATTAAAATAAAAAGTCCCTTGTCCTCAGGGAGTTTACATTCTGCTGGGAGGATATGACACATACACAGATAAACTTTTTTTATTCTATATTATAGGACAGCTACGTGGTTCAGTGAATAGAGCACCTGCTCTGGAGTCAGAAGTGAGTTCGAATCTGACCTCAGACACTTGACCCACTTACTAGCTGGGTGACCTTGGGCAAGTCACTTAATCCCAATAGTCCTGCCTTCCCCTCTCCAAAAAAAACTCATCTATTATGAGGGTAATCAGGGGAACTCCCACCCCCCATGCCCAATATCTCTGTGCTAGGACACTTCCCATAGAGCCTCGCCTGTACCTTGGCCACTTTCAGTGATACATGGTCTGGCTTCTTGTTCTTCTAGCCATGTGCAAACAGCTGTCATAGCAGCTGGGGGAAGAAAGAAAGAAAATATCCTTGCCACTTCAGTAGAAGTCCAATGGATAGCTTAAAAAGTTCCAACATATTTGACAGATGAGGATTGGCAGGGGGGAATAGAAAGGGAGGCAGAGGGAGGGGAAAAGAGAGAAAGAAGGAAAGTGAGGGGTCACTTCAGCTCTTCCTGAGTCAAGTGGCCATGATGTATCACCCTCAGGACACATAATCTTTGTCACAGATAATACCACCCCAGCCACAAGAACCAAGAGACCACAGCAGAACCTTTGTTCATGCATGTCCTTTAGCAAGAAGTCAAAACAGATATGCTACTGGAAGTGCCCAGGGCCCAAGTTTATCTCCATGGGGAGTGTCCTAGCCCAGAAGATCAGGGGCAGGGAGGAGGAGCTATCCTGATTACACTCACAAACTAATTGCAAGGGGTAAGGGAAATTGTACATAAACAGTCCAAGAGAATGGGGGAGATATGCGGAAAATGGAGATTATGTAGGGATTTTCACATCAGACTTCATAGAAGCCTTTAGTTTTATTTATTAAAAAGGCAAAGGAAATTGCTTGTGTGTGGGAATATGTAGGATGCTTTAGGACTGGACTAAAGTATTAGTGTAGATGAGCATAAATGGGTGTCAAGACTGGAACAGAAGTCATGAATGAACCTGAGTGTTGAGGCAAATGAGAAACTGTGAAGAATTTGGGTTCCAATATGACCTGAGAAAAATACGAAGTTAGCTGTTCGTAGTTTGCAGTTGCCCATGTGGGCAACAGGGTCAGAACAGCCCTGACCTTCAGAAGTTTTCTAAATTCAATTCCCCAGCCCTGTCAGCACATCCCAAAGACTGCCTTCACTCAAAGAGTCCATTTATGCTTTGGCTAAAATAAAATGTAAGCAAGCTTCCCTCTTCCTCTTTCCCCAATTTTAAAATGGTCAACTCTGTTAGGACAACACCAAATACAAGGTCATATGCATAGGAGCATTTGATAAAATACCTTGGGGCTATGATCAGATACTCTGCTATTACAAGCAGGACATGAACATTCTTGGTGAGGAGCCTCCTCAGAAAAACCCCCTATCATCTCACCCTTGGACCTGTATTCTCATGCCAGGACCCCCGAATCTGAGCCAAGAAGCATTTTTTCCAAGAGGAAAAGCAACAGGCAGATTGATGGAGAAATAAGTGATATGGGCAACCTCTCTAGGCTACCTATAGGCTACATGACTATCTCTAAATGAAAAAACAAAAAAAACCCTTGATTCAGGTAAATGACCACAGTTTTTTTATCGATACTCTTATGATAAGGAACTAGGGATAATCATCTGAGAAGTTAAGGAATTTTGACTTCATTTCCAAGTCTCCAGACAGAGAAAAGGGTATTAGTCAATAAAATCGTATGATATTTCTTCTACTTCTTTCTCTTTGGTGGATGGTCCACAGATGTGGAGAGAGAGATCTCATCATCTCTGCACAGGGCCATTATGCATTCTCAAAGTCACAGCATGACAGGTGGTCATGTCTCTGTGATGTGGAAATTTCAATGAACTGGAATTCAGTTGCATTTATGATGGGTTCTACCAATGGACCCAAGCTGCAGAGGACCTGAAGCTCATATTCAAGGTATAAAGAGAATGGTGATGGCCACACTTAAATTCTAACTTCCTTAACTCATCAGTCCTCCAGAGATCACCTATTCTTAGCAAGGCTAGCATGAGTGTGGAATACGCCTAGAGTGTCTGTCCACACACAAAAAAAGCCTCTCCTTTGCAGAGATTTTTCTATTTCCCACAAACCCTGTGATCAAGAAAATAGATAGGAGATCAAGAATCATGTGATAGATTAGACCCATTGGAAAACATCCAACCTCTGGTCTTTGTGAGGGCCCTGGAAATAGGGGAGGATACCTTGAGATGAGGAGGTCACTCCAGTCTAGAGTCCATAGGGCCAGATCATTTTGCAGTTAAAGGGATTTATCTAAAGGGTATGATTGGGAAAATTGACAGGACCTCCTTTAATAACATCGTTCCTTGAAAGGAAATAAATTGCCGAGCCCTGACTCCATACATTGAATATGGCTGATGTGACACTGAAGTCAGAATGGAATACTTATTTTCAGCATTAGACAGAATAAGTTCTCAAATGTTCTTGGAGAAAACAATAAACAAAATCAATGCAGCTAAAATTAGAAGAAAAGCCGAAAATTGGAGGAGGGAATTTACAGCAAGTTTCTCTGATAAAGGTCTCATTTCTCAAATGTATAGGGAACTGAGTTAAATTTGCAAAAATAAATAAGAATCATTCTCTGATGGATTAAAGAATATGAACAAAGAATATTATTGGTCAAAAAACATGAACAGGCAATTTTCAGAAGAAGTCAAAATTATCAATAATCATATGAAATATGCTCTAAATCACTAATAATTATAGAAATATAAATTAAAACAACTCTGAGGTATCACCTCATACCCATCAGATTAGCTAAGATGACAGAAAAGGAAATAGACAAATCCTGGAGAGGATGTGGGAAAATAGCTACACTAATGCACAGTTGGTACAGTTGTGAACTAGTCCAACCATTCTAGAGAACAGTTTGGAACTATACTCAAAAGGATATAAAACTGTGCATGCCCTTTGACCCAGCAATACTGTTACAAGGTCTATATCCTAAAGAGATCAAAGAAAACTGAAAAGGACCTATAGGTACAAAAAAATATTTATAGCAACTCTTTTTGTAGTGACAAAGAATTAGAAACTAAGGAGATGCCAATTGGGGAATGGCAGAACAGGTTATGATATAGGAATATGATGGAATACTATTGTGCTATAAGAAATGATGAAGGGAATGGTTTCAGAAAAACCTGGGATAAGCTAAATTCAGTAATACAACTTCTGACCTTTGTCGTCAATTGCTTTGACACATTGAAATCCTTTGCTAAAGGTTTAATTTATTGTTTCATGGTAAACACATTGTGGGAGCACAATTGCTTAGATAAATGACTTTATTCACTAAAAAAGAAAAAAGAAAAATCTGGGAAGACTTCTATTAACTGATGCAAAGGGAAGTGAGCAGAACCAGGAGAATATTCTACATGGTAACAGTCATATTGTAAAAAAAAGAAATCAATTGTAAAAGACAGCAATTCTGATCAATACAAAGATCCATGACAATTCCAAAAGACTCATTGTAAAAAAATGTCATCCACCTCCAGATTGAGAACTGATGGACTCTAAATGCAGATTGAAACATATTTTTTCTCTATTTTTCTTACCATGTTTCTTCCGAAATATGGCTAATATGGACACATGTTTTGTGTGACTTCATGTGTAGGATGGGTATTGTATTTCTTACCTTCTCAATGAGTGAAGGAGAGGTAAAGGAAGAAAAATAATTTTGAAACTTTTTAAAATTCAAAAAGAGAGAATATAATAGGCAAAAGGGCCACAAACCAGCATTATTTGGGGCAGCTAGGTGGCACAGTGAATAGAGCATTGGCCCTGGAGTCAGGAGGACCTGAGTTCAAATCCAGCCTCAGACATTTAACACAAAAAATAGCCATGTGACCTTGGGGAAGTTACTTAACCCCAATTGCCCTCCAAAAAGCAAAAAAAAAAAGGGGGGGGGGTCACAAACTGCTTGGAGGATAGTCAGCTGACTCTTTTCACTCAGATAATTCCTTTACATAGAACTTCCTTTATATAGTACCTCTTTGTATATCTCCCTTCTAGTCACAGTTTTTCCTTCCTCCTCAAACTATCTAGTGGCCAAAAAAAAAAGTCCTTTAAGCTATTTTTCTTGGACACCATTTTGTTCTATCCCCAGTTATTTTGACCTCTAATCCTCAAAGTGGGATTAGAGGCAACGAAGCCCCTTCACATTTATCTTCTGTCTCCTTTCCCTGTCCTCCTGGGGAAACTGCTTCTTGGTTCAGATTTGGGGGTTCCTGGGGGAAGAATTCAGGGAGAAAGGTGAGGTGACTGGGGCCAGGGTTTTCTGAGGAAATCCCTTAGTCAAAAGGGTTCCTGACCTGAGTGTAATAACAAGGAATTATTAGGAAGGTTTAGAAACCTTCATAGTTGGGAAATCTCTCACTGTGAGTCACACAAATCATAGGTGAAAAAGTTACATTCAAAATCCATCAGAATCCTTCCTATAAATAAGCCTGGGATGAAACATTCGTGAAAAACAGCGTTCTATTCATTCTGCTGGCATGGACGATCCTGGATTCACTCAGTCAATAAACTTGTATCCCTCAATTTTGTCCTTCCCATTATAAGAAATCCTAAATCTGAACAAAATGCAGTTCCCATGATAGATAAAGGAAAGAATAAGTTTAAAAAGATTCAGTGTTGTTTAGAAATAATAATAAAAAACAAGCTAAGGAAGATAGGTAGCACCATGGATAAAGTGCTGGGTCTGGAATAAAAAAAACCTGAGTTCAAATCTAGCTTCAGACCCTTAATAACTGTGAGATGTTGGGCAAGTCAATTCAATCAGAAGTCCTATGCCCTGTTCTTTCTGCTAGTCCTCATATGACATGAACTGAAATCCACTCTCCATCTTGATTGTCTTCCTTTGGAAGCCTTCCAATTTATCAATGTATTTCCCAAATTTCCCAGAACTGAATATGATGTTCCAGATATAGTCTAACTAGGGCAGAGTACAACAAAATGATCCTCTCCTGATCCCTAACTTATTAGAGGCAGCAAGATGGCTCAATTAAATTCAATAAACTTTTATTAAGCTAATATGGGCAATTAGATGGTTTGGTGGATAGAGCATTGGACCTGGAGTCAAGAAGACTTATCTTTCTGAGTTTAAATCTGGTCTCAGACACTTCCTAGCTGTGTGACCCTGGGCAAGTCATGGAACCCTGTTTGCCTCAGTTTCTTCATCTATAAAATGAGCTGAAGAAGGAAATGGCAAACCACTCACTCCAGAATCTCTGCCAAGAAAACCCCAAATGGGGTCACAAAGAGTGATGCAACTGAAAAACAACTAAACAAAAAATTAACCCCTGAAGACACACCAAAAGTCAGGGTAGGAGAATAGTTGTGAGGAACAACATACTGGTCCTTAGTCTAACTTGGAAGCTACTTTACAGCCAACTCTTTGACTCTTGTTAAAGAAAAATAGAACCAACTTCAGACACCAATGAATACATTTTATATTCAAAATACCACAAAATCAGAATGATGCTAATTAATATTCACTGCAAAATCCAGATACCATAAGATAAGTTCCAAAGATAAAAACATAGCCCTGGATACATCAATAAGTGACAAGTGTCAGCTATGAGTTTCACACCTAGAGAACTTTCCCAGTGAAATGGAGCACTGCGTTAAATCATTGAAAAGCAATTCCACATAGTGGACATTAAGGGTGTGGCATCCCCATGATCTGGAAAATCCATGTAAAATGTTTTGGCCCTCCCTTCATAATGAGAGAAGAAGTCTGAATTATTATGGTATTAAAATTTTAAAATATATTATACACTATTATACATACATTTTATGCATTTCTGAGTTTCTAAACTTTTTCTGTGCCATCTGCTGGCCTTTGAGTGTTGTCAGTGGTTTTCACAAAATTCCCAGAAATTTTCCACTTAATTTCTTATGCCAATCTGTGATACATCAAAACTACAATGGGGAAAGTCATGGTGTGAAAGGGATAACTGTTGTTGGTATAGGGAAAAGAACATTGAATTTGAAGACTTGAAACTTGGAATCCTATCTCTGACACTTACTAGATGTGGGAAAGTCAGTTAAAAACTCTAAGACTAAATGTGTTCATTTCTAAAATTAAGTGTTTGGACTAGGGAATGGCCCCTTCAGATCTAAACTTCTATGATTCTTTATTTCAACACACAGCAGCCAATAATATAAGACCATGATTTTTAGGAACTGCCATTTTTTGCTACTTAAAAAAAGTTATATAAAAAAACTGCAGGATGGTCTTAACAAGAGTTAGAGAGAAAATAATGAAAATTACAACTGGAGAAGTTGAGGAAGAGTCAGAAGAAAAAATTTAAAAGTTGATTCTCAAACTTATCCAGAAAAAAAGGGAAGAAACTAAAATGCAAGAAGACTTTGCCTTGGTTCAGTTGTGTTCGACTCTTTATGGCCCCGTTTGAAGTTTTCTTGGCAAAGATGCTGGAATGGTTTACTATTGCCTTCTCTAGCTCATTTTATAGATAAAGAAACTGAGACAAACAGGATGTAGTGATTTGCCCATCTAGTAAGTGTCTGAGGCTGTATTTGAACTCAGAAAGATGAGTCTTCCTGACTCTACGTCCAGCACTCTATACACTGCACAGCCCCAAAGAAAACTTTAGGATCCTCCAAAAGATAAAGGAAAAGACTGGGGAGGGTTTAGAGGTAAAGATTACTGTCAAGAGAGGAGAAAAAAAAATAAAGTTCCCCAGGAAATGGAGTGCTCCCACAATGAGTTTATCAGGGAATCATATAATTATTTAAAATATATAAAATGTAAATTAAGCTTTTAACAAAGGATTTCAATGGGTCAAAGCAATTGATGGGGTTTCCAATAAAGATCAGAAATTATACTACTGAATTTAGCTTATCAACTGTTTTGCAAGTATTTTTATTGCATGCATGGGGAGTAAGGGATGCATCAATCATGCACACCTCATTCTGGGCTGCCAAAGCTTCCAACTGTAGAGTACTTTAAGAGAGGCATGGAAATGATCAGCCTAATAGACTTAGATCAACTAAAGGTAAGTACACAAGAAAGAGATTGACATTGCTTTTATTATTATTAGTAGTAGTAGTAGTAGTATTTTTGTCTTTTCTGGAGGGGGGAAAGTAGGGCAATTGGGGTTGAGTTGCCCATGGTCACACAGCTAGTAAGTGTTAAGTGTCAGAGATCAGATTCGAACTGAGATTCCCCTCCTTTCCCTCCCCCCAACTCCAGGGCAAGTGCTCTATTCACTGCACCACCTAGCTGCCCCTTGATATTGCTTTTAAAACAATGCAAGCTTATTGGTTATCTGAGGAGTGAGATAGAGAAAATGATATGCAAATGTGACTAGGATCTGGGAGTCAAAAGATGGACTTAAAAAGGTCCCAAAAGGAATGAAAGCAATATTAGCTTGTAGACAACAGCCCTGGATAGGCAACAGATATTCACCACTCCCCAGTTTTATTTTTTTCAAGCTCATATTTATACTTCAAAGCAAAAGTGTCAAACTCAGGTAGAAAGAGCCACTAAACTATATACAAGGATCCATGCTGGCACATATTGATTTAGGAAACCACATATTAGCATTATCTATTTCCTACTGTATTTTTATTTATTTTGTTAAATATTTCTCAATTACATTTTAATCTGGTTCAGGTCTCAATGCTGTGCATTTGATACCTCTGCTTTAAGATATACAACACACTCTAATCACAACTCTGTGAGACAGATGGTACATGTGTTTATTATCCCCATTTTCCAGATAATGAAATTGAGATTTGGAGAGGCTCTATTCCTCTTTGGAGGAACAGAGTTTCAGTAACTTACTCAAGACTACACAGTTAGGAAGCTACCAAGTCAGCATTCAAACCCAAGACTCCTGACCAACTCCAGCTTTTTTCTCCCCTACTACAACATATTGCCCATGTGCTACAAATTTCAGATTAGTACAGTACACAGATAGAAGGAAGATCATACAAATAGTGAGTTAATAGGATGATCCTGGTGACAGAAAAAGGGTGGGTGGGGGGAGGTTAGCAAGGGAAGTACAAACTTGGGATTTCTTTGGTGTTGGGGAGTCCTGGTGAATAAACTTTCTTTATCAATGAAGATCTGCAACATATAGTCTTAGAGATTTGCTTTGTAGCACTGAAAGGTTAAGTGATTTACCCAGGGTCACACAACCAAAAGATGTTATAGACAGGACCAGAGGTAGGTCTTTCTGTTTCAGAGGATAACTTTATCTACTATGCCAAGCTACTTTGCAAATCCCCATTTGTAAATTTATGAAACACACAGAGCTATAAAGATACAAATTAAATAAATATAAAATGCAGAGAAATCAAAATAAGGGCTACCCCTTATCCCTTAGGACAGTATATTGGATGTCAGGATAGGAAAATATCCTTACAAGTTAAAATGCTGATGCTAGTAAGATATGAAAGCAAAATCAGACTAGGTTTCCAAAAATTATAAAGTATGGGATGGGAAAGGTATGGCTAGATTAAGGCCACATCCACAAAAGGGGGGTCTTGGTGGATGGCAAAGTTCATGAACCGATAGGGTGATACAGGATGCCCCCAAAGCTCAAATTGTCTCAGGCTACATGAGGGAAGACCTTGTATCCAGGACCAATGAGATGAAAATATTGCTGGATTCTGCCCTGGTCAGACCACATCTAGAAAGTTGTGTTTAGTTCAGGATGCCACAATTTTTAAAATTGATAATAGGGAGAGCACCTAGAAGAGGAGGATAATGCCTTAGAGAACATGCCATACAATGACCAATGGAAGGAACTGTGGATTTTAAGCCTGAAGAAGAAAATTCTTAGGGAGAGCAGGAAAGGGGAGAACCCAATAACTGTCTTCAAGCATTTGAAAGTTCGTCATATGGAAGAGAGATGAAACATGTTCTGTTTGACCCTGAAGCGTCATCTTAGAGAAGAAACCGATTCATGTTCAACATGCGGAAAAACCAACTTTGAATGCTGAAAAATCTCCAACTTGATCTTCCACAGGAATCTCAAAATCAACATTTCCAGTATGGAACATCCCTGTTTCTGTTGAGGGCATAGCATCCTTCCAGCTACCTCGGTTGCCAATTTCAGAGTCATCCTCAATTCTTCATTCTCCCTCATCCATCAAATCTAGATAGTTGACAAATGCTGTCACTCTCGTTTCTATGACATACTTCTGACATTTTGTCCCCTTTTCTCTGTTTATGCTGCCACCACCCGTTCGGACCCTAATCACTTCTTCCCTGAATTCTTGCATTCACCTTCTAAGTAAACTCTTTCCAATTATTTTCCCCCTTCCAATCTGTCCTCCACACAGCTGCCAAAATTATATTCCTTAAAGCACAAGTCTGAACACGACACTCCCCTGCTTGGGAATCTTAAGTAGTTTCCTATTGTCTCTAGGATAAAATGAACTCCCCAAATTGGCATTTAAAGCCTACCACAATCTGATGCCAGATTACCTTTCCAACCTAATTTTTATTACTCACTTCAAGCAGTCTATGTTTCAGCCAACTTTGCTTACTTGTTCCCTGAGCTCAAGATTTCATCACCCACCTCCATGTCTTTTCATAGTGATTAGCATCTCTAGCCTCATTCAAGGCTTAACTCACATTCCTATGGAAAGTCCCCCCTAGTGCTCTCCTATTCAGAAGTTACAATGTATACCTTCATCTATTTTTAAGTTTATCAGTAGAAGTTAAATTCTCTGTGGGCAGGTATTGTTTTTACAGTTTGTCTTTGTATCACCATTGCCTAGTATGGTGGCTTGAACATAACGGGTGCTTAATAAACGTTTATTGAATTGAAATGTCAGATTAGCCAATAGAGCTATTCCAAATAGTAATGAAGCCTGAGAAGTGGTGTGTTTTCCCTTCACACCAATCTTCAAACAAAGGCTGCATTGCCACTCATCAGGATGATGGTAGATGGAATTCTTGTTTTAATACAAACTGAATCAAATGACCTCTGAGATCTTTTCCATCTCTGAACTTGACCTGAGGGTTTCTTTTCTGTTCTAGCTGAGTGTGACTGCAGGCATAGCAACAGAGTCTAAAATCTGTTGACTAGCCTTTGGCATGTTTTGGCAGTCTTACAAAAGAGTGATGACACTCTTTTTGAAGAAGAAGCCCCAGTAATCAAAAGACAGCTCCAGCAGATGGCAACAGCTTAGCAGAGAAGCAGCAGCCCAGTAGCAGATGGCAGCAGCTCATTGGAGAAGCAGCAGCCCAGCAGCAGACAGAAGCGTCATACAGTAGCTTCAGAGGCAGAGAGAAACAGCAGCTGTGGAAGTGGGATAGAACAGGAGTGAGGCACCTCTGGTTGCTGGAAAAATGAGCCATGAGAGGGCTTCCAAAAGGTAGATAACCTGGGAGTATGAATTTCCAAAAAGCATTCCCTCTCCCACTAGTGATGTGGAACTCTGTGGGAGATTATATCCCTTTGTGCAGGGAGGGGATTCTTTGTTATTACTTTGCTATTTCGTCTTAATTAAAACTTTGGTTACTTGTCTTATAGTTCCAGGTTTGCTAGTAATGAAGGCATTGGATGGGAGTTTGAGTCATCTTTGTATAATAAGCATGATTACCCAAAACACTGAACCTCAGGATAGCAAGAGGCTTCAGTCTTGTGAAATCTGTGGGGCATTTGTAGGGAATGCAAAGCAGAAGAAGAGAGACTGAAGCAAGATGAGACAAATAAAGCTGCAGGAAACAGAAAAGACAGTCTTGTAAAGACAGACTTTATCAAGAATTTTCTTGTTCTGGTTTTACGTATGTATGTATGTATATGTATACATGTGTGTATACATATATAAATATATATCCCAGTTTTGCCTAATAAATTAATAGATTATCAGAGCTGCAAGGGACCTTATCAAATCTTTGAGCAAAAAAGCAAAAAGTGAGTAAGGAAACAAGCTAGGTCAAGAGGCAGGGAGGAGCCTGAGGTCTTGAGGCCACATGTGGCCCTCTAGGTCCTCAAGTATAGCCCTTCGACTGCATCCAAACTTTACAGAACAAATCCCCTTAATAAACAGATTTATTGTATAAAACTTGAACTCAGTCCCAAGGACCTAGAAGGCCACATGTGGCCTTGAGGCTGCAGGCTCCCCACCCTTGAGCTAGATAAAGGGAAAATATATAAAGGTAGATAACAGTATGATATAGTGGGGGAAAATATGAGATCTGAAGTCAGAAAACCTGGCTTAGAATCCATATTCTACCACTTACACAAAGTGTATGTCTTTGGGCAAGAGTCTGGCCCTCGGGAACTTATGATATAGTAGGTAAGACAAGATACAATAACTAAGTAACAACATCTGACTCATATAGTGAAGCAAAAATTAAATGGATGTCACAAAGGGGAAATGTGATCAAGTAACAAATGAGCAGTACAGACAATATAGGCATTTAGAGAAGGAAAGATCACTACAGGAAAAAAAAAGTGAAATGCTTCAGGACTGGTTTCTCCCAAGGGCAGGAAAAAAAGCAAAACAGAAATGCTGAAAAATTGTAAAAACTTGAAATGTGTTCTGTTCTCACTTCCAACATGGAAAGGGTTGGTTAAAGGAAACGTGAGGTTTCAGGGGATAGAGAACAAAGCATGTCCCCAGGCTGAGTATGGAAATGACAGAGACCCTTAAGACCATCTAACTAGTGAAGGTCCAATTGTAAGAACCTTATGGGAACAATTGGTGGATGACTGGGGAGTGCCTGAGATCAGGGGTCTTATATATAAAGCAATAGCTTTATAAACCCTATGAAAAGGTAAAGACAGGAGTGGAAAGAGGCACGGGGGATCAATGAGAAAGGAATTAAGGCATTATGGTGGAATCACAATAGTGAATATTTTAGAAATAAGTGACACTCCTAAGTAATGAGGATATCAAGGCCATGGAGGTTTGGAAGAGAGGGAGGGAAATCTTCCCTACAAAGCAGCAGAGAGAAGTATGGGGAATAAAAGAAATGAAGAGAGGAAGAAGAGAATCTATCCTCAGAGTTATTTTTATTTAACAGCTTCTAAAATATAATATTCTTAATGAACAGAATCTTGGGGGGAGGGGATAAAAAAATGGCAAAATGGTGAGACAACAATGGCAATTTGGAAATCATGTCATTCCTAAATAGATTTTTAAGTGGATTGATTTAAGGCTCTCCTGTTTGTATAGCACTTAGAAAGTCTTTTGATATTGTATAAGCAAAACCAAACAGCTGAGGGCCAGTCAGATGTATAAAGAATTTGAGCTTTTGAAAAAAAGGCAGAGATACACAATACATGCTATTATTATCAACCAAGCCCATGAAATTTCCATATAAGCAATACCTAGACCCCACAATTTCTTGTTTAGGACATGGAGTCATAGAACCTTAGAGTTGAATGGAGCCTTACAGATTCCTTAATTCCAACTTTCTTGTTTTACAGATATGAAAACTGAGAGCCCACAGAGGGGAAGCCACACAAAGTTATGACTGAGTCAGAACTAGAATCTAGATTTTCTGACAGTTAGTGGCAAATGTTTCCTTTTAATACAAATCAGAATTCAACATTATTTAGCCTCCATGAAAGAATGATCCATCCATGCCACTGGGAATTGATTTTTCAAAGTAAGATTTCCAACAAGCAAATATTCATGTAAACTGATTTATTTAGGTGGAGATAGAACACTTCTACTATCTTCCATTTTCTCCCCCACCCAATTAATTTAGTGATTCTATCCCCAAAAAGGAATAGTCTGAGAAGTTGGAGAAATCAAGTTATTCAGTGGATTTAGTCTTTAAATTCTCCCTTCCCCATCATTGCTGTTTAAATGGGATGCTTACTTATTGCTTACTGTCCATGTCCAAGGAGGTTGCTCATTAGATTGTAGATTAGGCTTGGCAGTTTCCATCTCTAACAAGAGTGATCTGGATAAGGATTTCCTTGCAGGGAAAATGCAGTGGGAGATAATGCTTAAATTCACAGAGAATAAATAGCCAATAACCCTTAATCTTTTACCTAGGGCTAAATATCTCTCTCCACGTTTAGATGCTGGCATTTAGATTCCATTGGTTTTCACTAGGGTAGTAGCACATGCCTGTTTGAAGCAAAAATTAGCCTCAAAGACATAATGTGGAGCTATAATCCAGAACAAACAGTAATTACTCTTTCTTTCTAGATTACCTTCATCCTCAAACATGCAAAGAAGAGAAAGGTTTGGGATGACCCTCAACACCCTTAACACTTATTTACACATACAAGATGATAGAAGAATAGATTTCAAATGACCCCCAGAGAGGATGGAAAATCTTAAATTCTCCAAATCCTTGATTTCTAGATAACTTGACTCTCCTTTTAGGTGACAGAAATAACCTTGAAACCATTCTGGCTTCAAACAAAATGGTTGAATCTTATAAAGAGAAAAAAAATCTCAAGATGGATATTCTGCACATGAAAGGCAATAAACCACATGAGAGACATTCCATTTTTAATAATTGCCTAGCACTTGTGGATATAAGGATAGTGAGGGAATACATGAATATAAGGCAACTGAAATTTTCACTGTCCACAATACTGTAAAACATTCTGAAAACTATGCATAATAAAGACAGGAATTCAGGTCTAGGTGGATAGAGAACATTAACCTTACATCCTTAGTCTATCTTTCGTTTTGTCTCAAATTCATTTGCAGCTAAGCCAGAGAAGATCTTGAGAATGTATAATACGGAGACAGCCCTAAATTAACTAGTTAATAGCAACAAAAAGGTTTACTCTCTGGCACAGACATGAGAGTCCAAAAAAAAAAGATCAAAAATTGATTGGTGGGTGGGAGAGGGGCAATCTGACTGGCTTTTGTTAGGTAGGTATGATGGATGACTAATGAACTGTCAACCTGCTTTTATCAGGGAGAGATTCTATCTACTATACCCTAGCCGACTAAAACTGAGGAGGCCTGACTGGCTCGGAAAAGATGAGCCCAGAATGTAGTAGCTGGTAAAAGTGACCAACAAAGACATGCAGAGAGCCAAACAATGCACTAGTAGAATCTATAAATGATAAGATCAGCAGAGATGCTGGACCCCATAGAGATACAATGTCCACTGAAAGACAAGCCTAGTACGAGCAGAATGATGAAGTGGCTAGAAGATATCAGGGATCCTAAAATGTCAGAGGAATGAGTTGTCCTTCAGTCTATATTGTCCACATGTGGGTCCCACTGATGACATTTCTACTTGTGGGAGTGTATGCCCATGTCCTATTATATACCTTCTTACTATGCTATTTCATTAAATACTCTTGCTTTGAATTCATTGTGTTCTTTGGATGGCTGGAAAGAAGTAAACTCATCTTTGGGGACTTCAAGTGAAAATATATAGCTCTGAACCTGCATGGGGCTATTCCGAGTGTGCTGTGTTCTAGATAGGAGTCATATGTAGGCATCCTATTTAAAATAGTTTCCATTTTAGAGGCAATCTTCATGCCTGATCTGCTTTAACAGTAGTCACCCTACACACTGGGCTACACTGGCCCAACTCTCCAAAATGAGAGGAAATATTTGGGTCAGAAAATCCCCAAACAATTGGCAATGTGTAAATCAGGTCACCAGGAGCCAGTAATCCTCACCATTTCCCCTAGTTCTCTAAATCAGAGGTGTCGAAATGGTAATCTATGGGGCATACTCCCAGAGTTACAATTCACAGGAACACAGAGAGAACCTCAGGGGTCATCTAATTCAATACCCTCACTTTATAGATGAAGAAGCTGAGGTCAGCAGACCCTCGGTGATTTGACCAAGGTTCCATACCCAGGAACACACCAAGATTAGAAACTAGGTCCTCTGACCACAGAGCTTTCTATTGAACTTTGCTGTCTCTTAGGCAACTGCTGCCAAAAAGGAAATGAGAGAAAAGAGAATAGTTTCCAATCACTTATAAAGTAGTAACTACTATACTACTGATTATAATGCAGTAATATAAAAATAATAATATGGGGGGGCGGCTAGGTGGCGCAGTTAATAGAGCTCTGGCCCTGGAGTCAGGAGGACCTGAGTTCAAACCCAGCCTCAGACACTTAACACTTACTAGTTGTGTGACCTTGGGCAAGTCACTTAACCCCCATTGCCCTGTCTTCTCCCCTACTAAAAATAATAATAATAATAATAATAGTAATAGTAATATGGATCCTAAGTGTATTACAATTATTATCTCATTTGATCTTCATAGCAACCTTGAGAGATAATATTATTGTCCCCATTTCACAGTTGCAAAAACTGAGACAAACAAATCCCCCAAATAATTACATAATAACCAGGTTAAGGGATTTGCCCAGAGTGACACACCTAGTAAATGTGACCATATTATGAGCTCATGTCTTTCTGACTCCAGGCCTGGCACTCTAGCACCTAGCCACTGCACCACCTAGCTGACCCTGTACTATAGCATTATGAGATACCACGGGCAAAAAAGTTCTAGGTTTGGAGTCAGGTGACCCAGGCTTGAATCCCAGCTCAGTTACTTCCCTGCGCTTCCAATTTCCTCACTTGTGAAAATTTTGGGCTTTGGACTAACAGACTAAAGTCCCTTCTACTCCTGAATCTATGATTTCATAATTGTTAATTATCTGAATAAGTTAAAAGACATTGCCAGTTTTGAAAAATATTGATCTTTTGCAAAAAATTTAGCTCCCATTTAAACAGTGTAAGATTTGCAAAGAGCTTTACTTAACATCATTTCGTCAGAGTTCCACAACAAGCCTGTGAGACAGGTGCTATCGTTATCATCATTTTACAGACAAGGAACTTGGAGGCTCAGAAGGATGCATGGACCTACCCATCTTCATACAGCTAGCAAGTTTCTAAGGCAGGACTTTAACCTACGTTTTCCCAGATCAAAATTTAGTGCCTAACTGTCCACTGTGCTTGTCATTCCCATCCCATCATGCTGTCTTATTGACAATAATCTAACCTCACATGTATAGCACATTTAACTTCTTAGAGTGATGTCATATTTGTTGCCTCATTTCATGTTCCTAACAATTCTGGAAGGTATGTAGAGCAGGTATTATTAGCCCAGTTTGACAGTTAAGTGACTTGCCCAAGATTGTCACTGAAAACATCTCCTGGCTCCCAGGGGTGAATTCTTTTCACTAGTTTCCTACAAACTACAAATACAGAGAGAATAAAAATCAGATCCTTCCATGTGCCCTATTATAGAAATATTGTTAGTAATCTGGTGCCCACAGATTTAGAAATGTAGAAACCCAAATACGGTTTCTGGGACCATAGACATGTCAAGGTTTCACTTTTGGTATATTTATAGCTAAGCATGGATAAACTATGACAAAATAATTAATCCTGACTGATTTTCCCTCATATCCTAAATGGGATAGGGCTAGGGACTGGATCCTAGCATGATCTCACACTTCCAAGTGAGAAAATTCCCTCTACCAATGCAGGTCAGCATTTCCTCATCAACTTAGCAACTTGAAAGAGTTGTCTAGAACACTAGAGCCCAAGGTTGTCATACAGCCTGTGTTTGTCAGAGGTGAGATTTGAGCCCATGTTTTCCTGGCTTAGAGACCAGCTCTCTATCCATACTGCCTCTCAAATCCCCAAAATATTTTGAAAATAAATCAAAGAAAAAGACATTATAAGGACACAGGAGTTCCTTCTGGTGTTGGTTACACCACATCAGAGAGTATATATGTAGGTAGATAGAAAGGATAAAAAGGGGTCAGGAGGGAAAACATGATTGAGCTCAGTCCTTGGCAAGAACTTTCCCCCAAAATGCTGCACAACTGAAACCTCTTGGGCCTGTCTCAGCTGTAGATGGGAATGCTCAGGATCTCACCTGAGGACCTAGTAACTAACAACAGAATTGAGGGTTATCCAGTGATCCCTTCCATATACTTGAAACTCACCATTTTATACAGAGAAAATGCTCTGTGGTGGCAGATTCCGTTCTTGGAGTGAGTTGGAAACAATCAACCTAGCAGCATTTTTTTTTCTTTTTCTAATTACATCTCACCCCAACATGGCCCCAAATCTCATCATTCTGCAGTACTGTGCTCTCTAATATACACATACTCACACACATACACAAAATCTGGTTAAATCAGCAATAATTTCAGTCCTGAATATTGCTAGAGAGATCACTAAGCCACAGTAATCAATTCACTCAGTCAGTCACCATTCCCCAAGGAAACACCTTTATCAGTATCATTTAACCCCTTCAGTCCATCTAGAGTTTTTACCTTTTGTTTGCAAAGACAAGATTAAAATGTTTTGGGGGTTGGAGAGGAGGGGAAGAGAAATAGAAGAGTGTATTTAAATAACTTTCAAAACATTCATATTTGGAAATGACAAATAACTCACACTTATACAGCATATCCCAAAAGCCTCAATGTGCAGTTTTAGTAAACTTTTAAATATACTATGACTTTTGGGATGCCCGGTATAGTTCCTTATGGCTTATAAAGCTTTTTTTTTTCCCTCATCATGAGCCTATTAGGCAGGTAGTACAAATTCTTTTATCCCCATTTGAAAGATGGAGAAACAGGCTCCGGTATTAAAATAGTTTATCCCTTGTCACACAGCTAGTGACCTCACAAAGGCAGGATTCCAATGCCAGTCTTCCCACTCCAAGCATAGCACCCTCGGCCATTTTTTCTTCATGTGTACCAGCTGGGGCCAGAAGAGATCTAAAAAGCCACCCAACAGGTCTGATGACCAAAGAAAGGATAGAATAATAACAATTTAACCCATATGAGCCACACAACAACCCTGTGACGTAAGTGCTGGCATTGTCATCTTCATTTTACAAATGAGGAAAAAAAGGAAAGAAGCATTTGTTAAGTGCCTACTATATGCCAGGCACCGTGCTAAACACTTTATAACTATTATGTCATCTGATCCTCCCAGCAACCTTGGGAGGCAGGGGGCTGTTATCCTATCTTACAGTTGAGAAAACTGGACATGTTAAGAGACCTGTCCAGGGTCACACAGCTAGTAAGTGTCTGAGGCTGCATTTGAACTCAGGTCTTCCTACCTCCAGGCCCAGCACTCTATATACTGTACCACCTAGTATGGCATAGACTTTAGAAACAGGAGAGGATGGAGTGCAAGAGTAGAATTTGCATGGAAAAGACATCACTTTAGCAATTACATTGGATAACTACAACTAAGTCACATTAGTAACTAGAGCAGAGGTGGGGAACCTATGGGCTTGAGGCCACATGGGGCACTCTAGGTCCTCATGTGTGGTCCTTTGACTGAATCCAAACTTCACAGAACAAATCCTTGGATAAAACTTGGACTCAGTCAAAAGGCCAGACCCAAGGACGTAGAAGGCCACACGTGGCCTCAAGGTTGCAGGCTCCCCAGCCCTGAACTAGGGTTTATTTTGGGGGAAAGACAGTACATAGAAATGAACAGAAGATGCACCTGATTTGAGGATGAGATTAGGAGAAAGAAAGATCCGAGGTGAGGACCCAGATGAAGGAATGATCTCACCAAGGCCATTTAGCTAACTGGACATTTAAAAGAACAAAGCATTCTTCCAAGTGCCCCTGGGCTACAGTAGTGTCTTTGGAATGTAAGAAGCTTGCTCTTATTACCCATGGAGGAACACAAAAGCTTCTAAGTGGAAGGAAGGACATGGGCACTTGATTGCCTGAGAATATTCACAAACACACAGAGAGAATACAGCAGACAGTGGAAAACCGCTGAAAGTTCAGAATAATGTTACCTGTTTTCCAGGAATGACGACCTAGAGGCAGGTGCAGGTGTAACCTCCTGACAAAAGAGGAGCCATCCATCACAGCATGGAGAATGTGTGGTCTAGGGCCAAGGAGGCACTTTTCAACAAACAGCATTAGGGAAGAACAGGAATCTGTCTATTGATCCTGGGGATCTCTTTGGAATCCTAAACAACTGCCCACTAGGTCTGCTCTGTCATGTTGGATAAAGACCCTAATCTCTTTTCAGGTTAAAAGGTTTCCTGATATAGCTTGATCTTTTGTTTCCTTCTGCAGTGTCCAATTGAAAGATGAGACCGGAAGCTTTGTTAACAGCAGAGGCATCTGCTCAGCCAACACAAGGGAGCAAGGACTCTAGCTTGGGGCATGGCATGCCGTCCATTGTTAGGGGGCAGAGTAGAAAAAAGCACTGGATTTGGAGTCAGGGACCTGGGGCTCAAATCCCAGTTCTGTCTCTTATAAAATATCTAACCTTGAGTCAATTAACTTAATTTCTCTGGGCTTGAATTTCCTCCCCTGTAAAATGAGGGTTGAACCAGATGGGCTCCAAAATCCCTTCTAGTTCAAAAATCTATGCTCCGAAGTACTTTGTGGAGAGATTGGGGGATGGGGGCGCCAAGAGGAATAGAATGGGAGAGCTAGCCAACTTTCCAATTGCTTCCAGCCAACATTTCCAAAAAGTGCTAAAAAGTGAATAGGCAAAAAAGAAAACCTCAGCCTAGAGCACTAAAAGCCGGCATCTCTGATTCTCTTTCACTTTCACTTCCCTAGAGGTAAATGGGTGGGTGGCCAAGACCAGACCACTCTGAGTAGGAGTAAGAAAAAATTCTGAGCACAGTTTTGCCCTGACACTGTTTGACCTTGGTAAAGTGACTCCTCACTTTCTCTGGCTTAAAATTAATTCCTATCTGCCTTTCACCTGGATGTGAAGAGACTGTCATTACAAAGCTCTTTGAGATCCTCATGGAAAAGGTATTGTTTGAGGATGAGATATTATTCTGAAAGTAACAGAAACCAGAACACCTAAATAGTTTTTGGTCCACACCACCCCCTCCCTGTTCAAAGCTTTCAGTCACCCAACTGTATCACCAAACACTAGTCTAACCTTCTATCCACCCTTGGATTTTTGTAAACCGAATCATTGATAAAGGGGAGAAAGTGACTTGATAAGACTTGCATGTAAAGGGGAAAAGGGAGGGCAGAATGGTTTTTAGTATTTTGAGGAAGGGACAAGAGTAGGGGATTCATTTAACTTGGCTGCTTCCTCTCCCCACCCCCAATCTACTCTATATCCATACACCCATACCTTTCAACTAACCTGTTCAAAGCTACATGAAAATGCCAACTTTGGAGTAACTGAGCTACAGTCCTCTTTCCTCCAATCTAGAAGTAGGAAAACTGGGAGAATGGATCTTTTCTGGAAGGTTTATGACACATACTCCTCCCATCAGGCCTTTGGTGTGTATATTGGGTATATGTGTCTACCTACAGGGGACTGAATCCTAAAACTATCACCTGATTTTAGCTTCAGAATTCTTGCTACTGTTTTCCTTTCAGCTTTGGGAAATTATTTTTCCTTTCTCCTCAGCTCCTTACTCCCTTCCACTTTGCTGAACTCAAGTTGTACAGGTAGCTGAAAATGCTGATGGCTTTAACTGGCTTAATTTTTTTCCACAGCAGCCCTGAGGGGTTTTAACTCTTTCCTCCTGCAGAAATCCTGCTTTTGGAGTTGAATGTTTAAACTCTCACTGGGAGACTCATAAATATTCGGAGTCACTCTCTCCCTCTCTGTTTGATTAGGAAATGAGCCTTTAACTCAATGTAATCCCCAAGCCATTAACAAAAAAGCCCTCAACAGTTCCACTATTAGAATTTCACTCTTAACCCACAGAGGATTGAATTAGATTAACATAACTACCCACAATCTGAGTTTATTTTCTGTGCCAGATAGAAATGTGTTTTCAGGAAAGGAGAGAGAGGGAGGGAAAGAAGGGAAAAGGAAGAGAAAGAGAACAAGTATAATGCAACGGAGAGTGAGACGGAGGGGGGAACAGGAAAGGAGAGGAGAAGCAGACAGACAGATAGACTTTGCAAGTGAAGAGATTAAAAAAACCCTGCTGGCTGCCATTTTTTATTTATGGGATATTTGGAGAGATTTCAGCTATGTAAAATTGTTTGAATTAGGTGAGTACTTTCGAGGTATTTGCACTTCTTCCTGGAGATTTATAGCTGTGCACCTGAGCCTGCTCTGTTCCAGACACCTGCACCTCATGCTTCTATCCCACATGGAAGATTGGTTCTGGATTTCCATGCGCAGCACTAGAGAGGGGGGACAGAAATAAAAATCACAGTGCGCCCAGGCACACATTCTAGTGTGTTCACGACTGCTAGCTTACATTCAGAGAAATAAACAATGACAAGGATAGAATGAGTTAGACTTCGCAGTCCTGAAATCACAGACATCCCCGTGACAAATTACATTTAAGAAATCAGTTTGGAAAAAATGAGGCTGATGGGAGCTCAGTCCACACAAAATTAATCGTTATTGAAGCAGAAACTAAATAATCAGAAGCTGCCTCATGCAAATACATCGAAGTTTCCCCACCAACTGCATCTCTCCATCCAAGCACAAAAAAAGGGAAAAACACCCTCCCCCAAGTTCTGAACACCAGGCCCTTCATCATTTTTCCAAAGAAATTGCCCACATCCTTTGGAAAAGCATCTGCAAGGTAGCAAGAGATAAGGACCAGTTCTTCCCTAAAGGGCTCCAACAAATATTCTTTTCACCTAATAGTTAACACGAAAGAAATAGCAGGACCTGTGCAGGAATGCTGGGATTTCTCCCGATGCATTTAATCATGGATGTGTGTGCAGTCATGCCTGAATGTGTGTACATGCTGGTGGGAGAAGGGAGCTGTTGATCCTTATATTAAAAGGTTAATTTTTTTTTTAAATTTACACTTTCTCTAGAAATCATCAGAAGCCAGAAGTCAACATATAGTTTACTCTCTCTTCTAAACTTTACTAAGACTTAGTTTCTACCTGTTTTATGCATACCCTTGTCACAGTCTCTGTTCTACTATCTGTCTTACCTGCCCAAGTGGACTAAAATCTCCTTGAGGGTAAGAATCATTTCTTATTGTTTTATCTAACCTTGTATCTTAGAACTATTCCCTTGGGAGACATTCAATGAGCATTGGCTGGATTGGACAGTGAATTGTTTGATTTCTTTTCCAAACATTTCATTCCCCCTTCCATGTAATTGGGAACGTCAGGGGGATAAGGGTTACCAAAATAAATCCCAAAATGCTTCAAGAGGCAAAGTTGAAAGTCTTCAACTCTGTATATAGTCATTCACTCCTCTCTGGGGGAATTTGTTTGTTTCATCACATTTTCCTAAAGAAGCATTATATAGAAATCATTTTTCATTTTAATTCAGAATTCTTGATTCTGAATTTCCCCATTAACTAACTTGTCCTTATTAACAAGGTTTGTGAAGCTCAAATCCCTTCCCTCTTGCCCCCAAAGAAAGTATATAGGTTAAAGTTAGCAAGAAATTATATACAAAGCCATATAGAAATAAAGAACTGAGAAAAAGTTTAAATTGCATTTATCCAGTATATACAGAATATGTATGTGTGTATATACTTACACACATTATATATATATGCATATATATGTGATATATACATAAACTCCTATCTATGTTTTTCTTAAAAACATGGACTAAATATTTAGTCTTAAATTTTCTACCCTTATGAAGTTCAACTTCCTGCTAGGCTGCTGTTTATTATGAAAGACACTGGAGATTCTTTCTGATATGATATGAGATGATCTTTTAAATAAATTGAGTATTTAAGAAATTCATCTTATCAACCTTGCTTCAGAACTTAAGGACAATAAAAGCAGGTCAGGGAGTCTTCTTTAGCATCTTAAAATATTGCAAATAGGATATTAAAGAAATTGTGTGCAAACACTAAAGTATCACTTTAAAGTTGAGCATAAAATGTCCATTTAAAAACATCTTACATACAAGTCCTATGACATTGCATTTCCCCCTGCTCCCACCTCTTTTAGGGATTCTGTGCTATTGTTAAGATTATAAAGTGATTTTCCCCCTCTTACCTTCCATCCAAAATTAAACTTGTTTATTGATATTCCACTTGCCTAAAGGTATAAACTAAAGCTTTTTTAAAAGACTTACAGAATAGATTTTATAAAATACAAGTCAATTGAACTTTTAAGTTTCTTCTTTGGGGACAAAAGGACTCACAAGCTTGTATACACTTTTAAATGTCTGAAACAAATGCTGTTTCAAGAAGAATAATGAGATTAAGTTTCTCCTCTGTGAATGATGCTGAGCTGACTTCCTCAGCAGCCCTCAACTCCTGGTGGTGATCTCTTTGAGAATCTCCCCCCATCCTTGCCCAACCCCTCCAAACCTACACACAGAGCCGAAGGACTAAGGATGCTCAATGGAACAAAAAACTAAAAAGAGTTTTTAAAATAAGACAAATCATCAGATCTTGACTGGACTTCCCCCCACCCCCCACCCCTCACTTCCCTAAAGGAACTGAATTCCTGGGCAGACACGCGCATGCAGGCATACACACAACACAACACAACACAACACAGCATGAAGCAAAATTGTTTTTAACTTGCTGGCTCAAAAAACTACGTATGCCAGATTTCTAAAATCATTCTGACAATGATGACGGCAGCAATAATGACTTAGCATGTAGAACTTTATACCCTACTGGACCAGAGGTTCCTAACACCAAAATATTACCTGTCCTGTGTGAACTGGGTATCTTTCCTCTCTAAGCTTCCTAGCATAGCAAAGGACTGGATTTGCCACCAAAGAAAACTTTTCATGCTGTGAGACATAATCACCCGCTGAGCAGTGTTGGAACTTCCCCTGCCCTCATGATCCACTTACTTTTCTGAACACAAACAAATAAAAACAAAAGGAAACCGACTGATTCCCAATGGGTTTGTGGAGCCAACCCACCCTAGCATTCTGAGTCACTCTGACCTTCCTGTGACAGGCTGAGAAAGGCAAAAATTTTCCTCTCAGCCTCATTAGAGATGCTTCGGAGTTTTGAACCAGGATGAAAAGTGGAAAGATTAGTGCCGGATGATATTTCAATCCACAAATAAAGGAGAGGGGGAAAGGGGTGCCTAGAAAAAAAGAGGGGGGAGAGAGGGTAAGGAAGGGCACGGAGGGCAAGAAAAAAAGAGAAGTTTGGTTACTCACATGCTTGAGGTTTGGAGAACAGGACCAAGGGGGCTGTGGTGGAATTTTCTACCCCTCAGGTGTTCCTAATTGCTGATTAGACGTTTGCTTGGCTCCTCCTGCATAAGCCGACAGTCCCCTGTCTGTGTCTCTCTTTGTGACTAAGGACACAGTACTCCCAACCTATAAATAGATCCCAGCTCCGTGATTGATATAACAGGCAGCTGACAAAAAAAAAAAAAATAACCAGGTCTTAAGCAAAACAGCTAAAGCTATAATCTCTCCACTGTATCAAACCCCATGCACATGTCTTCACATATACCAATAAGCACCTCTCCCCAAAAAAGTAAAAAAAAAAATAATTAATTAAAGAAAGATGTATGTAGTGGGGAGGGGGGAGGGGAAGAGGCAGATGATTTCTAGAAGGTGAAAAAGGGAAAGTGAAAAAGATAATTACTTCCCCAGCAACTTGGGGTCACAAAAGCAAATGAATGAAGTTCAGCAGATGGAGGATGAAGGGGAGAGGAGGGAAAACACAGTTCTGGACTGGTTTGTAGATGTTTTAAAAGACAAACCTGAAACCCTGAACTCCAACAGCCCAGGCAAGAGGAAAAGTTTTGATTTGAAGGCATTCATCAGCTCAAAGTGCTTTCCATGAAAGTTCCACCTCTTGTGAACTACTCAGACCATTCAGGAGAACAGTTTGCAACTCTGCCAAAAGGGCTATAAAACTGTGCATACCCTTAGCCCACTAATACCACTATTAGATCTATATTCCAAAAAGATCAAAGAAAAGGGGGAAAAGATCTACGTGCACAAAAATATTTACAGCAGCTCTTTTTGTGGTGGCAAAGAACTAGAAATTGAGAGGATACTCATCAATTGGGGAACAAGTTCTGGTATATGATTGTGATGGAATACTGTTGTGCCATAAGAAATGTTGAAGGAGATGGTTTCACAAAAATCTGGGAAGACTTATATGAACTGATGCAAAGTGGAGTGAGCAGAAGTAGGAAAACATTGTATATAGTACAGTAATATTGTAATGATGATCAACTGTGAAACTCTTGGCTACTTTGATCAAATTAATAATCTGAGACAATTCCAAAGGACCCATGATGAAAACTGTTATCTACCTCCAGAGGGAGAACTAAAAATTCCACATACAAAAAGAAGCACACATTTTTACTTTCTTTATTTTTTCTTATGTGTTTTCTTTTACATTAAGGCTAATATGGAAATGTTTTGCATAACTTCATGTGTATAATAGATATCATATCGCTTTCCTTCTCAAGAGATGAATGAGGGATGGGAGGGAGAAACATAATTTGGAACTCAAATTTAAAGAAAAATAAATTTAAAATTTTTAATGAATTTTAAAAATTTTACATGTTATTGGGAAATATTTAATGAAATTTTAAAAAACCAAAAGAAAATTTCTATCATACTTCATAATTAGGAGGGAGAAAAAGACACTTTTCCTAACTTAGTGATAGGAATCTCATACTGAGATTATGCGAGGGTTGGGGCATAAAAACATGGGACTGAGAATAAAGTCTCCAATTCTTTATAGACTCTCATCCCAGGACACAGTAGGCCTATGGAGAGCATGATTAAAGGAATCCTGAAAAAGATAGTCCCATCAGAGGAAATACTTGGAGTTAGAAATTTAGATTAGTTTGGTTTAATTTGGGGGAGATTAGACACATTTCCATTTATCCAGGAAATTTTCCTAGAGGAGGTATTTATCTGAAGAAGTATCCTCCAGGAAAATATGGAAAGGCTCATCATTTGAGCCTGTCGATACCTGTGAAAACACAGGTAGGAAAGGACTTACTCTATCATTCTTACAGTGCAGGGAGGGCTAGGGTCACACCCACTGAAATCACTGGTTAAGTTTCTTAGGTGACACCCCCCCCCCCCCCAGCAGAATTTTACAAGGAGCAACAGAAAAGTGAATAAAATATAGGTTATTCTATAGGTGACCAGATAAGTACTTGATTGTCATTTGGGGAAATCTAATCCTGGCTCTTGAGATAGATTGGGGACAGAGGAGGGAAGGGAAGAAACCTCTATTTATTGTAATTGTGCCAGAAGATTCACTTGGGAGAATCATACAAGCCCTCTTTCTTTTCAATGGATAAGAGTGAAGCCCTTGGAACTAGAACCTCTTCTTTTATGGTGAGGGATAGAATACAGTATTTTATAACCTTGAGAACCATCCTAAGGTTTTCAGTGTTCAAAAGGAAGATACTAGAAAGGTAAGTTTTGAATAGGGTGACTAGGTGGAGGAGTGGAGAGAGTGTTGGGCCTGGAGTCAGGAAGATTCATCTTCCTGAGTTTAAATCTGGTCTCAGACACTTACTAGCTGTGTGACCCTGAACAAATCACTTAATACTTGTTTGCCTCAGTTTCCTCATCTGTAAAACAAACTGGAGAAGGAAATGGGAAACCACTCTGGTATTGTTGCAAAAAAAAAAAAAAAAACCCACCCAAATGATGTCACATACAACAACAACCAAAAAAAAAAACCAATGATTCTGAATGGTGGCAGTGAGGACATGAAAGTCCAAGTAAAGGGTACACTTCAGGGACATGTAGGTAGGGCTCTTCAATGAGTACTCTAGAAAATAGGTCATTGGACCACTAGGGCTATAGATGGTGGAAGGACTTCAAAGGCAATATGATGCAACAGATATGTTAAATACCTAGTGTATTCATAACCCTATGCTAAGCATTGGGAGAGATGCAAGATTTAGATTAGGCATTCTCTGCTTTATGGATCCAGCAGGAGATAACACAATAATAGATCAATGCCTTAGAGAATAACAAGATAAAGTGTTGTGGAAGATCTGAAGGGGAAGGCTGTTACCCTGAGCAGCAGGGAAGGCTTCCCAGAGGGAGCACCTTCTGCCTTTCTTACCGTTTTGTCTGGGATGGTTCCACTCAAAACTACCAGGTGGACAGTTGTCTTCCAAGTATCTACATTTTCCTCTGTGCTAGTCATAAGTCAGGACAGCAGCCAAACCCAGTGCTCTGTAAATATAATAGGAAGGAAGTGCTATGTGGTGAGAAGCTGTTCAAATCCTGGCTTTTTACTTATTTACCAGTGTGATCTTGGGCAAATAGAAGAGGAAATAATCCTGTGTTAAGCGCCTACTATGTGCCAGACACTATACTAAGTGCTTTAAATATATTATCTCATTTGCTAGTCACAATAATCTTGAGCACTGAAGATCTTAGGATGGTTCTCAAGGTTATAAAATATCATATTCTATCCCTCACCATAAAAGAAGAGGTTCCAGTTCCAAGGGCTTCACTTATATCCACTGAAAAGAAAGAGGGCTTGTATGATTCTCCCAAGTGAATTATCCCCATTTTACAGTGGAAGAAACTGAGACAGACAGAAGCTAAGTGACTTTTCCAGGATCACACAGCTAGTGTGTGTCTGAGGCATGATTTGAACTGAGGTCTTCTTGTCTCACAGTGCAGGGCTCTATCCATTACACTTCCTAGGTACATGGGCAGCTAGGTATTGCAATGGATAGAATACCAGTCCTAGAGTCAGGGAAGATTCATCTTCCAGAATTCATATCTGGCCTCACGCACTTACTAGCTGTGTGACCCTGGGCAAGTCACTTAACTCTGTTTGCCTAAATAAACCACTCCAGTATCATTGCTAAGAAAACCCCAAATGAAGTCACCAAGAGTCAGACATGACTAAAATAACTGAACACCATCACCTAGGTATATGCCAAATTTGAAAAAGAAAATCATTATGATAATGATAAAGCAGCAATTGTGTCTCAGGAGGTACAATTCTATACCAGATTGGATGGGACCAGAGGTTCCCAACACTAAAATATTACCTGTTCCAATAGAACTGAGCATCCTGGGGGCAGCTAGGTGGCGCAGTCAGTAGAGCGCCAGCCCTGGAGTCAGAAGGACCTGAGTTCAGATCTCGCCTCAGACACTTAACACACACAAATAAAAAACCTAGCCCTGTGACCTTGGGCAAGTTACTTAACCCCAATTGCCCTCCAAAAAACAAAAAAAGAACTGGGCGTCTTTTCTCTCCAACCTTCCTAGCAAGGTAAGATTTGGAATAAACTTTTCACTCTTTGACAAGACCATCTCCTGATGGGTGTTGGCATTTTCCCCTGGTTTGGGGTTTTTTTTTTTCTTTTTGGAAGGCAATTGGGGTTAAGTGACTTGCCCAAAGTCACATGGCTAGTTTTTGTATTAAGTGTCTGAGGCTGGGTTTGAACTCAGGTCTTCCTGATTCCAGGGCCAGTGCTCTATTCACTGCGCCACTTTGCCACCCCCCCTGCTTTTTTGATCTACTTACTTTTCTCAATCCAAACAAATAAAAATAAAGGAAAGCAATCTCTCTGGGCCTCAACTCCTCATCTATACAATCAGGGGGCTCAACCAGAAGGCCTCTAAGGTACCTTCCATCTATGATCCCAGTGGAAAGAACACAGAATTTGGACCCATGTTAAAATCCTGAGTGTCAGTGTGACTTTGGGAGAGTCATAATTTCAGTTCCCTCATTTGTGAAATTAGGGTAACATTATCCTATAATCTCAAAGGCCTCTTCCAGCTATGAATCTATAATTCTAAATTGGAGAGTCATGATGCAGAGGAACTGTACTCCAGAGAAACCAAAGTGGTTTCCATGTTTGATCATTTGGGATTGAAAACCTACATTAAATTTTTTTGCAGATAGCTTCTTCTCTGGGAGACATAGCTTCAGAAATTTTTCCCCTTCAACCAAAAATAGTATTCTACACTCTGGCTCTCTATCCTTGCCTCCATTCCATCACCAGCCCCTTTGAATTTGGCTTCAGACTTTGACATTCTATTGAAGCTTCAAGGTCACTAGTGATCTCTTAATTACTAAATCCAATGGCCTTTTCTTGAATCTGAGCTTCCTTGACTTCTCTGAAGCTTCAGTCTTTGTTGACAATCACATCTTCCTGGATGGTCTTTTTTCCCTTAACTTCTCTGATCTGCTGGAGTATGTGGGTGTTCAAGGAGGACTTCGGTCACCTGTCCCCAACTCTCACCTGTGGCTCCAAGTAGTTATAGCATGTGCAGCAGCCACATCCCGATAAAATCATCTCAGCACATGGGCTAAACCAGATTGAGGGAGAATGACAGGCCTCCAACCCTTTGGTGAGGTAAAGGGATGTCTGTCCCAAATGTGTGAAGACTTTCTCCAGTGGGATGGGCAGAAGAGAACAATTTGTTCCAACAGTCACAAAGGTGGCTGAAGCAGGTGCCAGGGAGTGCTTAGAGTTTTGTTAGACATCAAAGTTGCCAAGGTCATCCACTGCCAGTCATCTTTACTTTCGTCTTGCCTATGGACTTTAATGACTGAGGAGAGAGTGTGGCTGACCTCTTCACATGCTTCTGTCTCACTTAAATCCAATTCAAATCAAGACATCACCCACGATGATACCAGTCCTCTGAAAATGAAGGGTGAACAACAACCTGTCTGATAGCTCCTTCTCTCCCCTTCATGAATCCTCCTCCTTCCCACTCCTTAAATATAAATATCCCCCCAGGCTATGTCTCAGTCCCTCTTCTTTTATTTTTATTACAGTCCTTCCCCTGTGACCTCATCTATTCCCATGAGTTCGATTGTCCTCTATAGGCAGATGACACTCAAACCTGTTTGCTATTCAGCCTAAATATTCTGCATGCACCTCGAATCAACATGTCCAAATTTGAACTTATCTTCTCTAAACCCATCTCTCCTCTCAGTTTTCTTAGTTCTCCTGAAGCCACCACTGTCTTCCTACTTTGAAACCTTGGAATCCTGTTCCCCCTCCCTTACTCCCCACATCCAGGCAGTGACCAAGTCCTGCCAGTTCCTAACCCTTTATGAGGCAAGGTGACATGGAGTGTTAGACCCAAAGTCAGGAAGACCTGGGCTCTTCTACCATTTCTGACACTCGGTATTTGTGTGACTATGGGCAAATCAGGTAACCTCTTTTAATCTCAGTTTCCTCAACTATAAAATGGAAATTAATGCCACTTTATAATACCTACTTTATAGAGTGTTTATAAAAATGAAGATAATATTTACAAAACGCTTTGCAAACTTTAAAGCATTATATAAATACATTAGATTCATTTATATCAGCAGTTTTCAAAGTGTGGTCCAAGGACTTCTGAGGATCTCTGATACCCTTTCAGGGGGTCCTCAAGGTCAAAACTATTTTTATAATAATATGGAGTTTTAATTTCTAATACAGTAAACATCAATATATAACCTATATAAACAAAAGCTCGGGGGAGGGGAGGTTATTAATATTTTTTTGTTTTAGCTAATAGGACATACTTCTTTTTTTCAATTTATTAATTTATTTGTTTTCAGTTTTCAACATTCACTTCCATAAGTTTTTAATTTTCTCATCCTCCTTCCCCAAGGCATCTGATATGGGCTCTGTACATATGTACCTATTAAACACATTTTCCTATTAGTCATGTTGCATAAAAGAATTGTAAAAAATGGAAGAAACCATAGGAAAGAAGACAAAACATAACAAAGTAAAACAGGAGAGAAAACTCTCTGCTTCACTCTGCATTCTGACTATAAATGTTTTTTTAAGAGTATAAAGAAAAGTTTTAGAACCACTCATTTACATAACACTTAAGAGGAGAGGAATTAGAGGGAGACAGACCATTCAAGAGATTATTGCAGCAGTCCAGGTGATGAGGGCCTGAGCTAAAGTAGTGGCAATATTAGTAGGGAAAAGATGACAAATGAGAGTAATGTTATAGAGTTCAGTTGTTATTGTTTAGGGAAAGGTCTAGATTCTGAGCACCTAGGTGGTACAGTGGGTAGAACAGTGGCCCTGGGGTCAGGAATGCATTCAAATTCTGCCTCAGATGGTCCAGATGCTCACTAGCTGTGTGACCCTGGGCAAGTCCCTTAACCCTGTTTGTTTCAGTTTCCTCATCTGTAAAATGAACTGGAGAAGGAAACGGCACTTTGCCAAGAAAACTCCCAATGGGGTCACAAAGAGTCAGACATGACTGAACAACAACTGGATTCTGTGATTTTTTTGAGAGATGGGATGTAGAAATTCTCAGGATGTGAAGTCTTTCTGTAGATTAGCAACTCACCTCTGATTTATAGATATTGTCCTAAAGAGTTTCCTTTGAGAGGGGGAAGAGAGAAGGGGGAACCTAGTCAGAATCTGGGAGTTAACTGGAGGCTCACTTGCCCATGGTCACATAGTTAGTATGTAAAGGTGGGGTTTGAGCTCAGGCCTCTGTGATCCCAAGGCTAGCCCTCTATCCACCATGTTTCACTGACTCTCCAGCTATTATTGTTATTAGTGGTGGTAGTGGTGTTTTTTTTAGCTCCACAACATTTCTCCCCTCTCTTCTACATTAACATTCCCATTTCACTAGCTCAGGCCCTCATCACCTTTCATCTGGACTGTAATGGTCCCTCCAAGTCTTTCTCCTCTCCAATCTATCTTCCAAACAGTCATTAAAACAATTTTCCTAAGGCACAAGTCTTAATATCATACCCCCCTACTCAGAAACTTTCAGTAAGTATCCTTACTTCTGGGATAAAATACAAACCCTGTAGCCTAATACTTTTGGCCTTCCACAGTCTGACTTCAGTCTGGGTCTCCAGCCTGGCTCACCCACAAGCTTTTCGACTTTGGGGAGTTAATTTAGCAGTCTGATCTCAGTCTGCTTTTCTAGAAAAGGAAAGGATTGGAATCTGCTGGTCCTATTCTCACCCTTTATCATTCTTTTGATTTCAAGAAGCAGGGAAAAGGACACACACACACACACACACACACACACACACACACACACACCCGTACATAAATGTTGTATCAGGAGTCTAATCACAGATACCACCAGGTCAACTAAGTTTATACTTATAATATACCATCGTATTTCTGTATAGTATTTCATGTTTTTCAAAGCATTTTCATGTATATTATTTTTAAATTTTATTTTATTTTTAATTTATGAAATAAAACAAGTATTACTATAATGCAAATTTCTATAATACAATAAAAAGATGATTGTGCATGAAACTGCAAATCTGCTATGCACAATTTGCTATCCCTTTCAAATATACAACAAATTTATAATGAAAGGTTTTTTTTCTCTTCCCCCTTCCCACCCTAGAGACGGCTGCCATTAGACACAAATCTCATTAACTATCTGATCCTCACAACAACCTTTTGAAGTAGGAGGGTATCCCTGTTTCCTAGACTAGGAAACTGAGGCTCAGCAAAGTTAAATGACTTGCCCAAGGTCACACGGTTAGGAGAAAACTTCTGATTCTCTCTCCTTTCCATTAGCTTGGTTTAGTAGAACCAAAGTGGGGGGAAATAGAATTACTACTTAGACATGAATCATTCTATTCTCCCTCTGTCTCCTGGCACTTGCAGAACCTGGATAGAGTCCAGAATTGGAAAGAAAAAAAAAAGGCATAGGCTTTTTTTCCCATTTGCTTGTATCTATTTTGGGGCTGTGTGTATGGGTTTCTTTTGAACTGTATGTGTCGTGTGTATGTGTATGTGTGTAAGTGGATATTTTAGTAAGAGCAAAATGGAAAGGAAAAGTCAGGAAAGAAACACAAATAGATGGAAAATTCATAGGCTTATTGACAGAATTAGAAGGATTCTTGGAGGTCATCTTGTCCAACCCCCTCACTTTACAGATAAGGAATAAGGAATAAGAAAGAAACCCAGAAAAGGGAGCAACCTGGCCAAGGGCATACAGATTGTAAGGGGCAGAGCCAGGAATGAACTCCAGGTCCCTTGACCCTAAATCCACTGCCTTTTCCACTCTGCCCCTCCCAACAATGCACTGCCATGTGCCCATTCTTGCTCTCTGTGCATTGACTGAACAGATGACCCTGCCATTAACAATACTCATCTTTCAATTGGACACTCCACCAGGAAACAAAAGATCAAGTTGTATCAGGAAACCTTGTAATCTGAAAAGATCTCAGGGTCTTTATACACCAGGACTGAAGAGACGTGGTAGAGAGTTGTTGGGGATTCCAAAAAGGTCCCTGTGTCCCCTACTGCAAATGTTGTCATTGTTGTTCAGTCACTTTAGCATCCAACTCTTTGTGACTCCATTTGGGGTTTTCTGGACAAAGATACTGGAATGGCTTGACAGTTTTTTTCTCCAGCTCATTAGACAGATGAGGAAACTGAGGAACACAGGGTTAAGTGACTTACCCAGGGTCACACAGCTAGTAAATGTCTGAGGCCGGATTTGAGCTCAGGTCTGATTACAAATACAGCCCACTTTATACTATACCATGCTGTCTCTACTAGGATTTCCCCATACCCTAGAATGTCAGATTAAGAATATTCCTTTGCCAACTCGACTTTATCTCTGGAGATGATTTTAGTAGTAGGGCAGAGGGGCACCAATCTACTCGTATCTACAACTCAGCAGACCAGACAACAGCTTTACAAAAAAAAGGGGGGGGGGGGGCAGGTATGGTGGTGCATACCTATGATCCCTGCTGCCTAGAACTGAGCCTGGTGCTTCGCTTGAGCTCGAGAGTTCTGAGTGGTAGTGGGCTAAACAAATTGAATGTCTGTGCTACGTTCACCATTAAGATGATGAGCTCTCAGGGACAAGGAGCTAACACGTTGCCCAAGAAGGGGGCAAACTGGCCCAGAGACCAAACAGAGCAGGTCAAAGTTGTTGCAATAACTAGTAATGGTACCAGGTCAGAAAGTAACCCCTGTATGCCCAACATGGGCAAGACAAAGGGCTTTGTTTGATCATTTTAGTTATGTTCTACTCTTCAGAATTGCATTTTGGGGTTTTCTTGGCAAAGATACTGGAGCGGTTTGCCTTTTTTTCTTCTCTGGATCATTTTACAGATGAGCTGAGGCAAACAGGGTTTAATGACTCCCTCAGAGTCACACAGCTAGTGTCTGAGGCTGGATTTGAACTCATGAAGATGTACCTTCCTGACTCCAGACCCAGCACTCTATCCACTGTGTCACTAGTCTTAAAGAAAGGAAAAGGAAAAAAGAGATTTAAACCTGATCTTGGACACGTCTGTCTCCACAGCCAAATTGCTTAAACCCTCGGAGTCTCAGTTTTCCCATCAATAAAATAGGGATGATAACACCAAAAGTACCTAAACTAACAGGGTTCTCATGAGGATCAAGTGAAGAAATATATATATAAAGTGTTTTATAAAACAGAAATCAATGTAACTACATGACTCTAAATCTAACTCTATTCATCTAACATTGCCTCTCAAGACTGTCTCACCTCACTGTCTCCTGGGGGAAATTGCACTCTCCCAGCTGATTGTTCTTTCTCCCACATGTTTCATCCCCACTAGGAAAGGACAAGAAAGCTAGGAAGTATACACCGTGTCTTCTAAGCCCTGCTCTACTCCTGCAGAAACATACACCCACACACCTGGCTCGATGCCACAATGACTTTTCAACTTTCTCTCCATCTGGCTTCCACTAGCTGGCATTATCTACAAGCACATCAAGGTGACTTTACACTATTTACATCAGCCACTAAGGAGCTCTGCCCACCTTGCACACACAGTTCCAGCCCCAAGTCCTCACCAGGCTTATCAATTCACTTACATTTCAGCTAACATAGGAGAGCCAGGGGTGAGATGGGATGTTCAGTCCAGAAGTAGTAATACAAGCAAATATTAGAAGGCATTTACATTTGTTTTATCTGAGGGGGAAATATATATGTATCCTAATACAGACACATATACATACATATATATATATATGTATGTATGTATACACACACGTGAACACACTTAGGAATAGACTTAAGTAGTTTTTTATGTACCTAGTTCATTAATCATCTACCTCCCTAAGGCAGCAGATGAGGCATCAGGCATTTTGAGTTCTCCTTTTAATAACATTCACTTCCCTGGATTGAGGGCATGTGGAAGAAGGGTCACCTCTGGATGCATTGTGCTCTGGCATGGGTGGGAGAAAATGGGATGGGAATGAGAAGACTTATACAAACTGATGCAGAGTAAAAAGAGCAGAACCAGAGAACAATGTATTCAATTATAGCAACATCGTAAAGACAAATAACTTTGAAAGACTTAAGAGCTCTGATCAATGCACTGACCAACCATATTTCCAGAAGACCCATGATGAAGCATGTTACCCACCTCCTAACAGAGAGATGATAGAATGCAATAGAGGTGTTAGAAATGTAGAATGAAACATACATTTTTGGACATGATTGCTGAGGATATTTGTTTTGCTCAGTTATTAATGTTTGTTATACGGATTTTCTTTTTCTTTTTCGATTGGGGGAAGGAGTTATGGCAGGCAGAAAAAAATTTGTCAATTGAAATAAATTTAATTTAAAAGGAAGGCAAAAGGTAAAAATAGTTTAATTTTATGAATAGTCCTACATAGAAAATAAAAGATGGCATCTCAAGGTACACATGTGCACAGAAAGATGCCTGCCTAGATTAGTTCATAATCTCTTTTTTTTTTGGAGGTGGGAAGGTAAAGCAACTGGAGTTAAGTGACTTGCCCAAGGTCACAAGGTAGTAAGTGTGACAAGTGTCTGAGGCTGGATTTAAACTCAGATCCTCCTGACTGTCAGTAGTCTATTCACTGCACCACTTGAGCTGCCCCTACTTCATAATCTCAAGACTGGAAGAGACCTTAGAGGTTATCTGCTCCAACCACAGCCTGTAAAACTGTTTACCAGCTACTATACTAACCTCAGAAGCTGGGTAAATGTCTTATGGTTCCTTGGGTCACAGTCCATTGACTTAGAATGCCAGAAGGTACCAGGAGTAGCAAAGAGAAATAACAAGGGTTAAAACCTCAAGCTAAATTCTTAATTCAAAGCAAATATTCCAATTACAGGATCATGGATTTAGAACTGGAAGGAAGGCCATCAAACTGGATTCCCTCATTTTACATATGAAGAAACTAAGGCAAACAGATGAAATGACCTGTCCAAAGTCCCACAGCTAGTAAGTCTCTGAGGCATGATTCAAACTCAGGTCTTTCTGATTACAAATCCAGTCTGCAGGTGCCATCTAGCTATTCCCCACTCCATATTATCCCCCACTACCTCTCTCATAAATTCCCTGCCAGTCCCCCCTCTTCTTCCAAACTAGCCTGCACACACATAGAAAGATGCTTTGTGACCTATGTTTTGTTATGTTCTCCTGGGATTTGGCTATTCTATTTACAAGGAAGTAGAGGTCTAGGATCTAGGATCTCCACCTAATTCCTGTCTTTTCTTCAAAGATGCTTCCACTTTCTGCTACTCCAAAAACCCTTTCCTGATCTCTATACCCAAGGTAATCGCTCCTTACCCTGAATACCTGCCTGCTGCCCCCATCATCTGTATGACTCAAATGACACCTGACTACTGCTCTGTATCACTAATAAGCTTTCTGAATGTACTTTCATTAGTACATGAAACTAGCTTCTTTGAATTCCCCAGAGTACCTAGCATGGCTCTATGAATACAGTAAGTCTCTGTCTCTCTCTGTCTCTCTGTCTCTCTCTGTCTCTCTGTCTCTCTCTGTCTCTCTGTCTCTCTGTCTCTCTCTCTCTCTCTCTCTCTCTCTCTCTCTCTCTCTCTCTCTCTCTCTCTCTTTCTCTGTCTCTCTCCTCTCTCTCCACATATATACATATCTGTACATATGTACATATATGTATGGATTGATTGAGTTTTTGAGTAGAGACTCTAGCACCGATTTCCCTACAGGATCAGGCAACAAGTCATTTGGTGGGTGCAAAGGGATAGAAGGCAACAAGCTCAGCGAATCAATGCTGCCAGTTGGCTTGGTGGATGGGCTCCCCTCTGCTTGGTTCCAGTGTCAAGGTCTCAGGGTCTCTTGAAAGGGTGTCAATCCATTTCCATGTCTAGGTCATGACAGCCCCCTAGAACATAGTAAAGGGTGATTTCTGAGGCTCAAAAAACAAAAAGCTGAGTGGGAGGAGGGAGTCACAGGAACTAGACCCTCCCCTTTACTTTGCTTGGGGAGTTTAAAGTAAGTAAATGGGAAGAGGAAGAAGAGAAAGGGAGAAAAGGAAGAAGAAAAAAGGAAGATCATCAAGATGTAGAGAACAGAAAAAAGTAATTAGCTTTCACTTCTCTTCCTAGCTGTCCCTCCATCACTGGGCAATCAACCCTCTCTCTAGATTTTGATTTTCCTCTTTAGAAAAACAGACATGACTACGCTTGACCCCAGCCCATCTCTCAGGGGCAATATATGGATGAATTGGCTTTTCTTAAGTCTTTGAAGGTGCAATGAGCATGTTGGAGAGAGAGACTGTTCACTGGTGTCTATTAACAGTGCAGAACTGATCATGGTCCTTGTCCCAAATGGGCATAAAAACTTCACAGAAAGAAAAAAGAAAGAAAAGCTAAAATATGTCCCAAAATATTAATGTATCTGAGAGCATAAAGATCTAGTTTTCCAGGCTTGGGAACATAAGCGAATAGCCCTTGGAACCAAGAAAGGCTGAGGCTGGCAGATCTCTTAAGCTCAAGAGTTCTGAGTTTTACTTGGCTATGCCAGTCGTGTATCTACATTTATTTTGTTTGTAATTACCACAATAATTGGAGAAGGAGGCTACCAGGTTGCCTAAGGAGGAACAGCCTGGCCTGAGTAGAATGTAGAAAGGGGGAATGCTCCTGTGTTGATATGAGTGAAACAGGTCCATGAAAAGCCTCCACGCTCTCACGCTAGGAAAGATAGGAAGATCCAGTCTCAAAATTAATAGATGGATAGATAGATAGACAGAAACAGACAGATAGATAGATGGATAGATAAATGAATAAATAAATAAAACACTAGTTTACTGCCTGTTTCTTGTATGTCTATTGATGATAAATAATAAGGAAAAATAATGTACTATGTATTAAATAAAGCACAAAACAAAAAACTCAATTGCAACAGATGTTTGGATTTCTTTTCATTTTGCCAATTTTAGACATTTTCTCATTACATTTCAATTTAATTACCATTCTCCACCTACAGGGTGTGGAGGTATGTTTCAATGCTTTAAAAGATTGGCGATTTTATTAATGTGGTTATTCCACTCAGAGGCAGAATGTCATGGTAGATAGAGCACTGGTCTCACTGTTAGGATGACCTGGGTCCAAGACTGACACATATTGATGGTGCAACCCTGGGCAAGTCTCTTTAGTTCCCTAGGTCATTCTCTAAGGCTGTAAGTTGCTGAGAGAGCACCAACCTACATTGACAAATGTAGTTTCCTCTTCTAGGAGTTTCATATCTCAGTGAAATCAGAGTTCTACTCCCTATTCCCTTCGTTGACAAATATGCCCTCTATACCTTAGCTCTCCATGATTTTTCAGGGCCAAAAGAATTCATCATCATTTCATGAAGCATCTCTCCAAACTTAGTTAAGTTCATCTCCAGACAATAGACATTTATTGGTGAGTCTTCAGTCAAGGCTTTTCGAGTTTGTACTTCGTAGACATAGTCTTTGAGAACACTACAACTAGACACCAGAGTAGGGTCTTTTTAAAGCTGAGACGTGTAGTGAGCAAGAAAATATTTGGTAATTGATTTCAGGTGGCTTACATTCCAGTCCAAATGAGACAAGTCAATCAATTAGTCAACATATACACATTCAATATGCTCCTACTACTCCCAATATGCCAAGAATCATCCATCATTATTTTACATATGCAAAAAGAAAAAGAGAAAAATTTAAAAGTCCCTGCCCTCCCTCAAGAAACTTATATTCTACAGGGGAAAACAACTTGCACATATGTAAGTACATAAAAAATAAATATATAGAAAATCAACATAAGACAAATATAAGACAATGGTGGGGGTTAGGGAGGGACTAGTTGCTATAGATCTCAAGAAAAGTTCATGAAGGAGGTGGAACTTAAGCTAAGCTTTGAAGAAAAGTAAATGTTCTGAGAGGCAAAGAGGGGTGTGTATATTCAAGGGGTGCCCTGAGCAAAAGCAAGGATCTAGGAAATATACATGAGGAACAATAAGAAGGCTAGTTTGGTTGGAGTACAGAGTATGTGAACATGAAGAGTATTGGATGATAAGATTGAAATGGTGGAGGGCTTTTAATGCCAGTCATAGAATCTGTATTTGATTCTAAAGGTAATGGGGAGTCATTGGATTCTTTTTTTAGTAGGAAAGTGACCTTTCCTCACAGATTCACTTTGGCAGTAAAAATATAGGTAAATTTATAGGTGTAGATATAGATAGAAGTATAGATATACGTATTTGTTATTCAGTCATTTAGTGGTGTCTGCATCTTCATGACCCAGTGAGGGGTTTTCTTGGCAAAGATACTAGAGTGTTTTGCCATTTCCTTCTCCAAAGTACAGATATAGATATATAGACATGGATATGGCCATGGATATGGATGTGGATGTGGATATGGATATGGATACAGATAGAGACAGAGATGATAGTGATGGAAAGAATGTAAAGACTGAGTGTTTAAGTCTAGACCATGAATTTAAGGCAATCTGCACTGGTCACACTGGATCTGTATTTTTTTCTTTTACTTGAACTAAGGTTTAAAGAGTAGGAACCACAACTCCAACCTAGTATACATTAGTGAGATAAAGATAAAAATTTGGCCTTTTTCACATAATAAAATAGTATAAACTTATTACATCTTATCTAAGTGACTTTTAAGGCCCTTCCCAGGTCTAGGATCTATGACCTAAGGTCTTTAGTCTAAGGATGACCACACCGCAATTCAAGGGTACCAGGTTATACTTGGCAGCTCCATGACCAAGGATAGGTAAAAGACTTCTATATGAGTAGGGATTTCTATATCATTAATATTGATTCTAAAGGCTTTAATGCCCTAGTTCCAAGCCTCTCTATATGAAATAGCGAACTGTTGTCACCATAGACTTGGGGCCGAGAAGAGGCTATTCCCTAAGAAAAGATACCCACTGGTTTTAATGAAAAGGGCATTGTCAAAGGTCACTTTGCCCCAGGTAAGGGGATTATGGCATATTTACCATAGTGAGATGGTCAGTTGCCAGAATGACCTTCAAGAAGGCAGAACGTCAGCCACATTTAGGAAAGGGCAGGAATCCTTCACTTCCTTCAAAATACAGCTCAGGCACCATCATCTTCACAAGGCCTTTCCTAATCCCAGGAATTAGTGCTCCTCCTTCCGTTCCCACCATCACTTTATATTTATCCGTACCTCTCAAAATGACTCCATATATACTTTGTATTTACTTCTCTATATATTTACATCTCTCTCCCCAGTAGAATGTAATTTCCTTGAGGGCAGGAACTGCTTTGGGTTTTGAACTTGCATTCCCAGAACCTAGCATAATACAATGTACAATGCACTTAATAAATTATTTTTGTCAATCTGAATGTTAACAGGAACAGAATTTGGTGATCTTCTACCTCGTCTATCTCTGAGGGCACAAATCATTTCCTAGTATCTTTTTAAGTGGTTTCTTGAGTTTCAAAAAGTACAGTAACTCCTACTGTGGCAACATGGTATAATCTTGAATAGAGATTTATCAAAGATGATAGGAGAGCCAAGTCCAGTGATATGCAAGGGAGGCAGTTATCTAGGACTCTATACTTTGAGAAGAGACACAATAAAGGATACTTTTAATATAATTATTTTTTAAAAATAAATGTAAATTTAATGCTGGAAAGTTCTATTATCTCCTTATCACACATTAAAAAAATATTTACATGCAGCAAGGTCACAAGTGTATCATATAAAAGCTCAAAGCTTCTTGCCTGAAATGCTCATATGCTTTGTGCTGGATTATGGTAATTGTGACTTCAGAATCCTTCTTCTACATTAATGCTTCTCCCACTTTAGAGAAACTCGAGCAGCTCATTACAATAAAGAAGTTGAATTGCAAGTGAACTTAGAGGAAAACATATTATCATTTCACTTTATTTCCCAGAACAAGAGGTTAAACAATTTAGAGAATTGTCTTCCTAACTGTGTGACCCTGGGCAACTCACGTAACCCTGTTTGCCTCAGTTTCCCCATCTGTAGATGGTAAACCACTTCAGTATCATTGCCAAGAAAACCCCACACAGGATCACAAAGACTCAGACGTGACTGAAACATCTAAACAACAACAACAACATCATTGATTAGAGACATTGACCAATAGAAAACTGGTCAAGGGCTATGAACAGGTAGTTTTCAAAAGAAAAACTGTTATCTAACAACCATATGAAAGAATGTTCTAAATCACTAATACAAAAACAAATGCAAATAGAAACAAAAATTCATTTCATATCTAACAGATTTACCAAGGTGGCAAAAGATGAACATAGTCATTGTAGAAGGGCTATAAAAGGCAGGTATACTGGTGAATTATGATGAACTCTGAATTATTCTAACTATTCTGAAAAATAATTTGGAATCATCTCTAAAAATCATTGTGTTGCATATAATAGAGGTGATCAGAAGAACCCATGATCCATTTGATGAGGCCCTTAATCAACTTGTTGAGATTAAAGGACTTTTACCTTTGTTGGAAAGAGATATCTCCTGTGGAGTTAGACTTGCTTTAGACCCTTACTTGAATTTAGGACACAGGAATTGTGTTCTCCAATTGGTTCCCAGTGACTGGGGTGATTGACTTGCCTCCCCATGATTGGTTGACTGAGGCCAAGGAGGAGAGACTACTGTCTAAGGAACCCCTTTTCCAGGGCTCTATAAGAGTAAGCTATTATTATTACTATTATTTGATGGAGAAGCAATGAGTCATAATGAATAAAAAGCCAGCAGCAGCATCAAGAAGAGCTGGTATTGACTCTGGATGGGCACTGAATGGGTAACCAGTATTCTTGGTTAAATCACTTAATTTCTGATTCTCCTGAGGCAACTCTCTGAAACTATAATCTCAAAACAATTGCAGATTTTCATTAGTAAAAAGTTTCCTCTCTAGGAATTCTCTACTCCCAATGAAATCACAAATTGATGCTTTGTAATATCTATTATTTCATTAATGTGGGTACTCCCTCTACCAGTGCAAACCATAGCCACTACTCATCCTGTTCAATTCTTGTTCATATTTTTCCATAATTTCATTATGGATACTCCACCTTGTATCCTGGGAAAAGTTTTTTTATGCTTTTCTTCATATTCCATGGGCTATTCATTCTCACAACATGACAAAGTCATCATCTTTGTTGCTCATGCATATGCATACAATATTTGGGTTTGGGGGATTTTGATAAATTTTTATTGATGTTTTCTATTTTTACATTGACAAAATTTCCTCCAATATCCCTTTCCCTTTCCCCATACCAAAGAGCCATTCTATATAACAAATAATATTTTTAAAGAAAAAGATAAAAGGAAGAGAAAAACTCAGCAAAATATTGACGCATTTCAGAAGTTTTGCTTGAATGTGCATATTTATAACAAAGGTTTCATTTTTGTTTTTTACCTTCTCAATGGGGGAAAGGAGAGAAGAAAAAAATGCTTGTCAATTTTTTAAAGTAAAATTCAATTTTTAAAAAAATAGAGAATTTTGTAGAATTGAACAGTCATTTTGAGTCAAAGAAAATGTACAATTTCCCAAGTTTGAATTTGCAATTTAATTGATCTCATACGTGTAGTAGTAGTAATAATAACAAGAATATGATAAGCCACTAGTTAGATGACAACACTACATTCATTGACAACATTTAAAATGGCAGTGGTTTACAAGTGAGTAGGTTTGGTGAACAGAAAGAGCAGATGAGGGTAGAGTAAGTAGGTTTGAGGAAATACGTAGGTAACATAGAGGAATGTAATATAGAAGAATCCCCAGAGAAAAACAATTTCAGACTAATGAAACAGGAATATTGAAATGGAGTGTCAAGGAGCTGGTAGGCAGGGGAATGAAGAGATCAACATAGGAATGCAATAGAGAGCCTCTTCTTGACTTTTAGGTTTACAGGACCAATAAGATAGGGGATCAGACACTTTCACTAATCTCCACTAACTCTCAAAGACTCCCAAAGAAGAATTATGAACCAGAAGTAGGGCAATTACAGCTAAATCCCTAGGATATGAAGGAGGGAGGGAAAGAGAGAGAGAGAGAGAGAGAGAGAGAGAGAGAGAGAGAGAGAGAGAGAGAGAGAGAGAGAGAGAGAGAGAGATCCAATGAGTAAAAATATTTGTGAATTAAGACCTAAAAAAACTTCAGAATTAAGACCAGGAAACAGTTATTCTTAATTCTTAAAGTGCTTACTCAGTATCCTTCCCCCACTACCCTTCATGCTCACTGTAAGCAAGAAACTATTCACTGGCTTTATCTGTGGGAACCTATCCCATGATAGAGTCTCTGCCAGCACATATTAACCGCCTTCCCATTTCACAAGTAGTAGATATTGATTCTGCCCAGTCACATGTGTGTGGGTGTAAAGGGTGGGGAGAACTTCTGCTTTCTTTGGGGGACAATCCAAGGCTGAAGAGATTGTCTAGAATGCTCTTCCTACTCTCCCACCATACCCTGAAAAAAAATGGTAGATATTAATTAAGTCTAGCCACAAAAGGAAAGGAGAAGACTCCAAGGATAAACTGGGAAATGAGACCAGTGTGAATGATTGTCCTGGGCCTGAAGAAAAGGGGATTAAAACTATTGGGGCTAGTCCTATTTTCCCAGATGCTACTTAGAGAAAAGTTTAAATCTAGTGAAAGTTAAATCTATCAGTGTGGAAAGAGGTTGAAACATCTGTGGAAGGAGGAAGGAAAGGTAACACCAACAAAAGAAGGAAAAGTAGGAAAAATGAGTGCCAGGGGAATATAAGAAAAAATTCAAGACATCAAATATTTCAAGGGGAATAAAATTCAATAAAAACCCAGAGCACAAGCAGATAAATCAAAGAGGATCCTAAAACTTGAAGGAAGGATGAGTACTAAATCCTCAAAGAGATTATAAGTTTCTCTTAACAAATATTATGAGACAAGAGAAACTTAATCAATGCCACCCAAAACACAGAAACCCAGGGAATCCTAAAAGGATCATGGGACAACAACAAGAAATTTCAGAAAGGTTCAAAAGAGAAATGATATATAAAAGAGAAATTAGGAATGAATATATTTCCCAAAACAGTAATAAAGAACCTCAGTTATCAGATCAGAAAAAAAAAATCAGAAAAAAAAACTACTATGCCTTTATGACCAACATCTTGCCTTAGGAGTAGAGATATTCAAATTCCTAGGGGAAGGTGGCACCCAGAAGGGTGAAAGATATATGAACCCAGAAATAATATGGTACAGTTAATGAGAAGATGAATGGGAAGGACGTGGGGTAAAACTGAATATATCTGTAACAAATTAATAGTACAAAATTTTAATGTTTCTCTCTCATAGATGGACAGATATGTCAGCAAGATTTAAAAAATTGATTAGTCAAAAAAGCATTTATTATGTGCTAGGCATTGATTCCTGAATGGAATTACTAAAGAATATATGTATTTCTAAGTATTCACTTTTATAAAAATATAGTACATATTATGGTACAGGGAAATAGTGGATAAATGTGTGTGCAGTTTTTTTTAAGTATAAATACTGAATCCCTCAAAAACAATAAAATTATAAACATAGTAAACAATTCAAGAAGCATAAACAAAAACATGGATAATAAAAGCCTTTTAAATAGAAAATGAATGAAAGAACAAATCATAGAAATAATTACTAGGCAAAAAACAATGATAATGACTAGAGAACATGCCAACATTTCTTGAATGTAGCTAAATTTATCCTCAGAGAAGTAATTATATACATAAAAACATATATTGATCAAAAAAAGATTAGCAAAATGAATACACAATTTTAAAAATTAGAAAGCTAATAGATAGACAAACTCAAATTAAACATGAAAGAGAAAATGTTGGAAATTAGAGGTGATCTAGAAGAGTTAGAAACAAAAAGGGAGATAGAACTGTTAAACACAGTCAAAACTGCTTTTTTAAGAGTAACAAAATTGTTAAACCATTAGCCAACCTGATTAAAAATCAAAGAGAGGAAAATTAAATTAATAAAATTGAAAATGAACAAGAGAAAATTGCAACAAACCTAGGAAAAATAAAAAGTATTATCAGAAACCACTGTAAATAATTATATATCAAAAAACTGAGAATTCAAAAGAAAAAGAGGATTTTCTATAAAAATATGAAACACTCAAATTAACACAATGCCAAATAAAGTTCTTAAGTTATCCAATCTCAGAAAATAACCTAGATGAAAGAAAATTATTACTAAGAAGCAGAGAGGAACTTTGGTCCAGATGGATTTAAATGGAATTCTAGCAAAATTTTCAATAATAACATATACTACAGTACACAAATTATTCTCAAAAATTGAGAAAGAACATATCCAACCAAACTAATTTACGTGACAAATAACATTAATCTATAACTCAGGGAAGGAAAATGAAAAAAAAAGAGAATTATTGTTAATGAATTTAGACTCAATTAATTTATTATTCTTTTTTATCAAATGCTTTATTAACTTCTAGTTTATATCATGCATTTCCGCAAGATTTTGAGTTACAATTTTTCTCCCCATTTTTCCCCTACCCACCAGCCCAAAATAGCAATCCCAAAGGATATCCCCTCCTCCAATCTACTCTCTCCCATATCTTCTCCCACACCCCCTCTGATTTTCCAGTAGGGCACAGTGGATCTCTATGCCCCAGTGCCTGTATATCTCATTTCCCAGTTACATGTAAAATAATATTAAAAATAGTATGCATGTATATACATTAAACATTTGATTTTAAAACTTTGAGTTCCAGATTCATTCCCTTCCTCCCTTGTCACCCACCTTTACTGGGAAGATAAGCAGTTCAATATAGGTTGTACATGTATGTGTAGCTATGCAAAACATTTCCATAGTGGATATATTGTAAAAGACTGACTATATTTCCCTCCCTCCTATCCGACCTCCCACTTGTTCTATTCTCTACTTTGATCCTGTCCCTTTTCAAAAGTGGGTGCTTCCAACTTCCCTCCCCACCAGCCTGCCCTCCTTTCCATCATTCCCCCTCTCATCCCCTTCCCCTCTACTCTCCTGTAGGGTGATAATACCCTATTTAATGTGTATGTCATTCCCTCCCTAAGCCAAATTCAATGAGAATAAGGTTGACCCATTCCCTTTTGCCTTCCTGTTCTTCCCCTCCATTGTAACCATTTTTCCTTGCCTCTTCTATATGAGATAGTTTACCCCAATCTGTCTCTCCCTATCTCTTCTCATTATATTCCTCTCTCACCTCTTAATTTCACCTTTTAAGTATCATCCCTTCCTATTAAATTGGTCCTGTGCCCTTTATCTATGTATAACTGTACACATATATACACACACTCACATATTTATTCATACGCCCATATGCCCTCCTATGAGTGTGTGTATACACATTTCTATTCCCTTCAACTATTGCCATACTGAGAAAAATTTCATAAGCTACAAATATCATTTTTCCATGTAGGAATGTAAATAGTTCAACTTTGACAAATTTCTTATGATTTCTTTTCCCTGTTTACCTTCTCATGCTTCTCTTGCTTCTTGTATCTGAATGTCAAATTTTCTATTCAACTCTGGTTTTTTCATCAAAAATTCCACTGAATGACCATATTTTCCCTTGGAACGTGATACTCAGTTTTGCTGGGTAGGTGATTCTTGGTTTTAATCCCAGGTCCTTTGACCTCCAGAATATCATATTCTAAGCCCTTCAATCCCTCAGTGTAGAAGCTGCCAGATCCTGTGTTATCCTGATTATGTTTCCACAACATTCAAATTGTTAATTCCTGGCTGCTTGTAATATTTTCTCCTTGATCTGGGAACTTTGGAACCTGGCTATAATATTCCTAGGAGTTTTCTTTTGGGGATTTTTTTTCAAGAGGTGATTGGTGGATTCTTTCAACCTCTATTTTGCCCTCTGGTTCTAAAACATCAGGGCAATTTTCCTTGAGAATTTCTTGAAGGATGATTTCTAGGTTCTTTTTTTGATCATGGCTTTCAGGTAGTCCAATAATTTTTAAATTATCTCTCCTGGATCTATTTTCCAGGTCAGTGGTTTTCCCAATGAGGTATTTCACATTGCCTTCTATTTTTTCATTTGTTTGGATCTGTTTAATAGTATCTGGATTTCTCAAAAAGTCACTAGCTTCCATTTGCTCCAGTCTAATTCTGAAGGAATGATTCTCTTCAGTGAGCTTTTGAGATTTTTTTTTCCATCTGGCAAATTCAGCTTTTTAAGGCATTCTTCTCCTTTTTTGAGACTCTTTTGCCATTTGAGTTAGTCTATTTTTTAAGTTATTTTCTTCAGTCAGATTGTTGACTCTCATTTCATAATTTTCTTGCATCGCTCTCATTTCTCTTCCCAATTTTTCCTCCACTTTTCTTATTTGGTTTTCAAAATCCTTCTTAAGGTCCTCTATGGCCTGTAACCAGCTCGAATTTTTCTTGGAAGCTTTTGGTACAGGAGTTCTGACCTCATTGTCTTCTTACTGTTCCATGCTCTGCTTCTTTTTGTCCCCAAAATAGGAGTGTTAATTGGGATTGCTCTGCTTGCTTTCCTTTGCCTGTTCATGTTGCCACTCAATTACTTGACTTTTGAGCTTTTTTGCCCCAGTTAGCTGCAGTAAATTATAGTATGCCAAAGTAAGGGAGATAAAATGACACAGTGAAAAGATGGCTGGATTTGGAATCAGAGGACCAGAGTTAAAATCCTGGCTATCACTTAACTACCTTTGTGACTTTAAATGAGTCATTCAATCTCCTCAAAAGTTGGATGTCATTCAATCTCCTCCAAATTTATTTTGGATAAGTTGCTTAATTCCTCAAAGAATCTCAAAATTTGAGATATAAAAGGGATTTTGGTGATCATCTAGTCTGATCCATACACAAAGAGATGTCCCACAATAACAAACATCCATCATCTTCTTGAAGACTTCAAAGGGGAAACCACCACTTCTAGAGGAATCCCATGCCACCTCTCAACAGCTCTAATTGTTAAGAAGTCTTTCCTGTTATCGTACCTCCTTGTAACTTTCACCATGTCTCCTAGCTCTAACTTCTGGGGGCTTTCTGGGGCCTCCTCCATAGGAGAGCCTTTCAAATACTTGGATACAACTCCTATGACCCTCCTGAGTCTTCTCTTTTCCAGGATAAATGTTCCCAGTTCTTGCCACAAATCCTCATTTGGTAAAGATTCAAGGCTCTACTTCTGGACACTCCATATCTTATCAATGTTCTTCTTAAACTGGGTTGCTCAGAACACAACACTCCAGATGAAGGGCAAATTACACTGAGACCATTCTCCCTGTTTCTAGAAGCTATATCTCTCTTAATGTAATCCAATATTATATCAGCTTTTGTGATCACCACGTTATACTGCCCTCTCATCTTGAGCTTGTTGTCCATTAAAATCTCCAAACACTTTTTCAGGATGTCTTGTATGTGTGAAGTTTATTTTTTTTAACACAAGTGTAAAACTTTACATTTATCCTCATTGAATTTCATCTTATTAGGTTCAACCTAGTGTACCAATTTGTCAAAACCTTTCTGGGTCTTCTCAGCTGTAAAAGAGAAGGTGTTCAACTAGAGGACCTCTAAGGTTTCTTCTAGTTTAAATGTATGACTCTAAGATATTTTTGTAACTTTCTGTTGTTGTTGTTGTTCAATCATTTCACTTGCATATGATTCATAGTGATCCCATTTGGGGTATTCTTTTTTTTTTCTTCTCTGTCTTTTATTTTTTTCATTTATTTATTTTTTAACAAACGCTTTATTAACTTCTGTTTTACATCATTCATTTCCGCCAGATTTTGAGTTACAATCATTTTCCCCCCGTTATTCCCCTACCCAACCTCCCAGAATAGCAGTCCCACAAGATATCGCTTCCTCTAATCTGCTCTCTCCCATACCTTCTCCCATACCCCCTTCGACTTTTCCATTAGAGGAAGGTGAATCTTTGTGTCCCAATGCCTGCACACCTTATCTCCCAATTACAAGCAAAAGAGTATTAATAATAGTATTTATATATATTTGAAACATTTAATGTTACAACCTCAAATTTCAGATCCATTTCCTTCCTCCCTTGTCACCCATTCCCTCTTGGGGGATAAGTAATTCAGTATATGTTGTACATGTCTAGCTATGCAAAACATTATCATAGTAGATATATTGTACAAGGCTGCTTATAATTCCCTCCCACTCATCCCACCCCCCACCTGGTCCATTCCCTACATGATCCTGTCCCTCTTCTATAGTGGATACTTCCAACCTCCCCTCCCCCCACATTTGGGGTATTCTTGCAAAGATACTGACATGTTTTGCCATTTCCTTCTCCACTTCATTTTACAGATGAGGAAACTAAGGCAAACAGGATTAAGTGACTTGCTAAGGGTCACTCAGCTAGTAAGTATTTGAGGCTATATTCAAACTCAGGAAAATGAGTCTTCCTGACTCCAGGCCTGGCACTTTATCCACTTTGCCACCTAGCTTCTATTCTTCTTCAATACCACTGGGTCAAGAAAGGACTGCTATCCTGAGGTTTTTCTTGTCTGTTGGTTTACAAGTTTTCCCTAGATGATTCGTTTTTCCTCTTTAGGTTTGATAAAATCTGATAATCTTGCAGTAATGCTTCTGACCATGATAATGTATACTTTTGGAATTTGGCTTAATTTCCTCGGGCATAAACACAGTGGGGTGGAGGTGGGGAATAAGGTTCAAACTACATGAGATTTATTTAATAATCAACTTTTTAATTATATAAATGAGGTAGATGAGTTGATATTTTACTTACTTTGAAAGGTAATTAAATTGCCATACATCCTGTCTTCATGACTTGAAAGAGGGTCTAGAAATATAGTGAGATGGCACTTATAAAGAGTGCGAATTGGGACTCATCAGCTCCCTATTAAATTCCTAACAGTAGCTTTCCCATCCTACCCAAGCCCCTCGCCCATTCACTCTCTCCGTAGCAGATGAGCTTTGTCAGATGAGAATCATTCAACACTAGCTCCCTCAACTTTCTTCTTACATACATAGTTCAGAGATTAACCCCTCCATTTTATCATTGATCCCAACACTTTCTAACTCACCCAGGACAACCAACTTGTCATCCACACATGCTAGAATTTTTCATATCTTTTTCTCCACTAATTCCTTCCTGCCAACTTAGAAACATGCTCAAGTCTAACCTATCCTTAAAGAAACAAACAAAAAAATGTCAGTGTCAAATATACATGCATTAAATGACGGCAGCTAAATATTAAAAGGAAAAGTTAATCAAAGAGCAATGAGAAATAACCAGTAAAGCTCTAATATTTGGGAGCCTCAAATGTGTTCCTTTTAGATCTAGACAATCAAACAAAAAAAGAAATAAGTATAGGGCTTAGATATAATTTTGTAAAAGTCAGATGATAACTCTTTGGTGACTGCTAAGTGGGAATAGAAAAGAATATACATATGCATCAGTTATGCATGGCATATTTACAAAAATTGGCCCTACTATGGCATAAAACCTCATAAATAAAGAAAAGCAGAAATACTAAATGCAAGCTTTACTGACTACAATACTATAAAAATTACAATTAACAAAGATCATTTGAAGAAATAATCAAAATATAGATGAAGTATAAATAATTTAAAACTAAAGAAAGTCAAAGCACAAATCACAGAAACATTAGAAAATATCGTCATCAAAGTAAATTAAGACAATGAGATAACATGATGAAACTTTGGGAATTGATCCAAAGCAGTATTTAGAGGAAAACATATCTCACTAAAAACTTTTACCACAAAAGAGAAAAAAGAGCAGTTCAACAAACTGAATATTCAACCTTAGAACTTTTTAAACCCACCTGAAAACAAACAAAAAAAAAAAATCAAGAAATATATAAACAAAATTTAAAGCCAAAGTTAAAAAAAAAACTTTTAAACTAGGAGCTTAAAAAAACAATAAGATAGGTAAACTATTGGCTAATTTTTTAAGAGAAGCAAATTAAATAGCCAACATAAAAAATGAAAAGAATATTTACAACAAATAGAAAAAATAAACTATTAAAAACTTTTTGTCATATGTCAGTAAAATAAATAACAAATTTAATTTAAATATGTACTTGTAAAAATGTGAAGTACCCAGATAAAGATAATAAGGAATAAAGAATTCAAATCATATAATCTTAGAAAAAGAAATTAAACAAATCATAAAGGAACTTCCAAAGGGAAGAAATCCCAGGACTAGATGGATTTATAAGTGAATTCTATCAAACAAAGAATAAATAATTAAATTACATAAATTATTTGCAAAAATAGGGAAAGAAAGAATCCTACCAATCTCCTTCCATGACACAAAGAGAAGACTGTAGATCAATATCTCCAATGAATATTAATGCAAAAATATTAAATAAAAGCTTAGCAAAAAAGTTACAGTAACTTATTTTAAATAGTATATGTCATAACCAGATTAGAGTTATAACAAAAATGAAAAGTTGGTTCAATATTAGGAAAAATATAAACTTAATAAATTCTATTGTGCAGAAAAAGCTTTTGCTAAAATACAATAGTCCTTTAAAAATTTTAAACACAATAATAAATTGATAGGGAGAGAAACTGAACTTTTGAATCCATTAGTGTAGGAAACTCTAAGTGAAGAAGCAGTCTCTACTAATATGTGATCACAGAGCCAGCATGTATCAGAGGTAGAATTTAAACCAGGTCTTCCTAGCTTCAAGGCTGGCTCTATTGTCATTATATCATGATGCCTCTCTTGGACAAAGGAATAAATGAACTGTTCTTGGGTAGGGTTTCTATTTAAAACCAAGAGCATGCATCATTTAAAATGGGAAAACACTAGAGACCTTTCAAGTAAGATCACAAGTAAAACAAGGATATCCATTGTCATTGCTATTATTTGGTAGAGGTATATAAAAGCCATTTATAGCAAATAAATAAATAAAAAGACAGGATAAAGAATTTGAGGAAATAAGCAGAGGCAAAAAGGAAGCAAAGTTAATGTTTTTGCAGAAGTTATGATGTGGTTTTTTAGATAAATCTAAAAATTAAATCAAAATTAATTGAAGTAATTAATAACTTTAGTAAAGTAGTAGGGTATAAAATAAACCCACAAAAATCATTAACCTTTCTGTATGTTACAAATAAAACCCAGCAGGAAAAGACAGAATAAGAAATTCCTTTAAAAATAATTACATGATGCATAAAATATCTAGGATTAGACACATGCATGAATTATACAAATACACCTATGAAATACTCATTACAAGCTTAAATAATCAAAGAAATGTTCATTGATCATGGTTGTACAATGTCAATATAATTTAAAATGACAAAACTAAATAAATTTATGGATCCAGTGTTTTACCAACAAAAATACCAGTGTTACTTCCTAGAAATAGAAAAATATAATGAAACAATTTAAAGAGATAATGTCTCAAGGGAAATATTTTAGTGGGAAAAAGAGGGTCTAGCATTACCATATCTTAAACTTTATTGCAAAATAGAAATGATCAAAACCATCAAAAACTGATTTTTTTAAGTTGATCAGTGAAACAGATTAGCTGCATAAGAACCAAAGGCAATATTTTACACAATGTTGGATAAACCAAAAATTCTAAATACTGGGTGTAAGGATGACAAAATCTGCTAGGAAAACTGAAATATGGTCTGGCATAAATTAGTTTTAGAGCAATATTTCACACCATAAGCCAAAATAAGACCCCAGTGTATACATGACCTAAATATTAAAAGTCATATCATAAACAAGCTAGAGAAACAAAATCATTTTCTTCAGAATGGGTAGGAGAAGAATGCTTGGCTAAAGGATGGAGAAGAATACAGAAGAGAAAATAGAAAAGTTTTGATTACATAAAATCTAAAAGTTCTTGCACCAAAAAAAGTCAACGCGGTGAAAATTGGAAGTGAAATAGTTAACTGAGAAAACACAACCTTGGTCATATACTTCTCTGAAAATAGGCAAGACAACAAGTCTTTATTAAGTGTTTACTATGTGCTGGGTACTATGCACTGAAGATATAAATATAAGCAAAAAATAAATAAATATATATGATCTCTTCCCTGAAGGACCCAAATATTGGCAGGGAGAGGGGAAGACAGATACCCATTTGGGATTATGTGGTTGATGAAGTCCAAAAAGTATATCTTTTGACCCAGGAAAATGATTGCTAGGCATTTGCCCCAGAGAAACCAAATAAAGAGGGGAAATATCCCAATGAAATTACAGTAGCACTTTTTGTTGCATAAACAATGCGAGTGTCCATTAGTTGGAGAATGGCTGAACAAATAATAACATATGAACATATTATTATGACATAAAAATTATTTTAAACCTTATTATTTTATATTTTCTTGTTTTCCATTACATGTTAAAAAATATTTAACAGCGATTTTTTTAAATTTTGAGATTTTTACTTCTTTCCCCCCCCTCACTTGAGAAGGCAAGCAGTTTGATATAGATTATTATTTGATTATTAGCCATGTTGCAAAAGAAAACATAGACCCAAAAAAGAAAAGAAAAGAAAACAAGAAAAAATAAAGTTTTAAAAAGCCTTTGATCTGCATTCAGACTCCCATCAGTTTTTTCCTCTGGTGATGGGTAGCATTTTTTCATCATAAGTCCTTTAGAAATTGTCTTGGATCATTGTATTGCTGAGAATAGCTAAGTCATTCACAGTCGATCTTTGTATAATATTGTTGTTACTATGTACCACATTCTCCTGGTTCTACTCACTTCATTTTGTATCAGGTCACATCTGTCTTCCCAAGTTTTTCTGATGCCATCTTGCTTGCTATTTCTTATAGCAGAGTAGTATTCCATTACAATCATATACCAGAATTTGTTCAGCCATTCCCCATCACTTCAATTTCCATTCTTTGCCACCACAAAGAGAGCTACTAAATATTTTTTTTTACAAATAGTTCCTTTTCCTTTTCTTTATTCTCTTTGGAATACAGACCTAGTAGTGGTATTGCTGGGTCAAAGGGTATGTACAGTTTTATAGCTCTTTGAAACTTTCCAATACACATATTCTGATTTACATTATGATAGAGGCAGCTAGGTGTTGCAGTAGATGGAGCTTTGGGTTTGGAGTCAGAAAGTCTTGAATTGGAATCCAACCTGAGATGTGTTACCCTGGGAAAATCACTTAAACTCTGCCTCAATTTCCCCAAATGTAAAATGGTGATCGTAATAGCATATACTTACTAAGGTTGTTGTTGAGGATCAAATGAAATGATATTTATAAAACACATGGGGCAGCTAGGTGGCTCAGTGAATAGAGAACAAACCCTGGGGTCAAGAGGACCTGAGTTCAAATCCGGCCTCAGACACTTAACACTTACTAGCCATGTGAGCTTGGGCAAGTCATTTAACCCTAATTGCCCTGCCTTTCCCCCTGCAAAAAAAGGGGAAAAAATTATAAAACACTTAATATAGTACTTAGTTCATAGTAGGTACTTAATAAATTCTTGTTCCCATTCAAATTGCACATATATCATTTAGATTTTAAGTTCCTTAAGGGAATAGATAGTCCCTTATTGACCTTGTTATCCTTCATATTATTGAGGATAATTCCTGGAATATACACAATAATTTTGTTTTACCCCAAACTATGTAATTTTTTAAAAAGAAATGTATCTTTTGTAATCTGTAAAGGAGAGGTGGTTTAGACGATATTTAAGATCCCTCATGGCTCCAAAAATGTTCTGATGATCCATATGATTCAAGTATCTATAGTAACTCAAATTAAATGTTAACAGATGCCAAGTTGCATTCCTGCTGGGCCTGCTTTAATGAATAGATAAGACTCATCTGTAATTATAATGTTGTTTGTATATAAATAGCTGCTATTAATGATATGAGAAATAGCTTGTTCTCTTAAGTAGGTCAAACATTTGTACTTCAGACTTACTGATGCCATTTCTTTACTTAGTAAACCCTTTTTTCAAATGTAATATAGAAAGAAATTTCATGGAAACCTTGGAGGCCACAAATTCTAGATCTGCTGGATTAACTGGCTTTGACTTCAGTATTTGTCTGGTAGTTGACTAGTCTTTATAGTAACATTGGTGTCCATTCCTTAGCATTCAACAACAAACTCAGCAGACAGTGTGGTGTTAAAAAAAAAAAAAAGTATAAGCCTGGATGTGTAGGTTCTAGTTCTAGCTCTGCTTCATCATCATCATCATCATCATGACCAACATCATCACCACCACCATCACCATCATCAATATCCTTCAAAGAACTGAGATGTTGTTACTCTGGGTATATTCCTTTCACCAGCCCTTCCTGTATGACTAAGTGGATGGTTTCAAGCAATTCCTATAACCACACACATTCATTGCCTTATAGTCAACCTTATGATTAGTTTCTCTGAGCTAAGATAGACTGGTCCTAAGATGACAGATGCAAAATCAATTGCTGGTACCATTCTAAATGATTTTCCAGCATGGTAGCACCTGCTCCAGAGCTTGTGTTCCACATGTATAGCCTTTAAGAATATACCTTCATGCTGAAATGAGGCATCAGAGTAGGACAAGTAGGTAACTTAGCTAGGCAGCAGCAAATGATGAAAATAACAAAACCATTTACTTTTTTAAATGAGTTTTTATTAATGTCATTTTTATATCACCAAAATTTTTCCCAGTAATCTTTCCTCTCCCCCTTCCAGAAAGTCATCTCATTTAACAAATAATATTTTTAAAGAAAGAAAAAGAAGAGAAAAAAATTAGCAAAACTTGGAATATCTTGGAAAAAGTCTAGAAAGAGGTGCAATGCACTACACTTGTGGACCTCCTACCTCTGCAGAGGAGTGGGATAGAAGTGTCTTCTAAATCTTTTCTCTGGGGTAATGGTTGTTCTTGGTCATTTTGCAACATTCACTTTTGATCATGTAGTTCTTTCTATTTGTATTGTTGTAGTTATTAGGTATTTTTTTCTTAGCTCCATTTACTTCTCTACACATCCATTTATAAAGGGTTTTTTTTCCCATGTTTGTCTCTATTAATCAAATTTATCAAATTTTATAGCACAGAATTATACCATTAACATTCATATACCAGAATTTGTCTAGCCATTCCATAAATTGCTAGGGATATACTTTGTTTCAATTTTTTTGGTATTTCAAAAAGTGCTGCTATAAATATTTTGGTATCTATGGGACCTTTTTGACTTCTAAACCACTTACTTTTACGTAGCATTTCATACAGGGCAGATGGACAGTGCAGTATATAGAGTGCGAAGCCTGGAGTCAGGAGGATCTGACTTCAAATGTGATCTCAGACACTTAGTAACTCTGTGACACTGGACAAGTCAGGACATTCAGTTTCCTCATCTGTTAAAAATGAGCTGGAGAAGGAAATGGCAAACCACTCCACTATCTTTGCCAAGAAAACCCCAAATGGGGTCACAAAGAGTTGGACATGACTAATTGATGAGAGAGAAAGAGAGAGAGAGAGAGAGAGAGAGAGAGAGAGAGAGAGAGAGAGAGAGAGAGAGAGAGAAGGAGAGAGGGAGGGAGGGAGGGAGGGAGGAAGGAAGGAAGGAAGGAAGGCATTTCACATATATTATTTTTGGAGCCAGAAAAAGTGCTAGACAATCACAATGACTTGGAAGGGAGGAGAATGGTAAGAGGGAAGCAAAACTTTCCTCCCTAGGGGACATCTTACCTTCCTAGTGACCTTACTGACACCTACCTACCTCAATTGTCCTCCAGAAGCCTTTAACTCACTATTAGGCCTATATCCCCAAAGAAATCAAATGAAGAGTAAAAGAACATGTGTAAAAAAATTTAGCAGTTCTTTTGTTAGCTAAAAGTTGTAAACTAAGGGGCTATGTTTCTATTGGGGACTGACTAAACAAATAGTGGTGTATGAATGCAATGAAATATTATTGTGCCATCAGAAATTATGAAATGGATGGTTCAGAGAAACCTGGGAAGACCGATATGAACTGATGCAGGCTGAAGAAAGCAGAATTAAAATAATTAATATGATGGAAACATTATAGAGAAAAATAGCTTTGAAAAACTTTAGAACTGTTCTCAACAAAATGATAAACCACATGTCCAAAAGAACGAAGATGAAACCTCCTAATGGAGAGGTGATAATCCCAATATGAAGAGAGAGGCATATTTTCGGAGGTAGTCAATGTTGGAATTTGTCTTAATAAACTATGCATCTATGTATGGGAAGGCTTTTTTTCATGTTTTGTTTTGGTTTGGTTTGTTTTTATTTGCTCAGTGGGTGTTAAAGGGACAGTTATAATGGTACAGATGGATTTTTTAATAAGAAAAAAACAAAAGATATTTATGGTACGATATGTAACATTTGTTTCAAAATAATGAATTGCTTATTTCGATATAATTTATAATTATGCAGTGTTGTTGCTCTGAATTAAAGCTTGGATACTAAATCACACTGTCAAAGAAGAATGGTAAAAATACACTTCATAATCTTGCTACTAAAAAAAAGCATTTCAACGAATTGTCTTTATTGGCTAGAACCACTATTGATATTACTATTATTGGGAATGAACTGGGAGCATTTATTGAAGAAAAGTATATTAAGTTCACAGGATATTAAATATATTGAGTACAATAATTATATAAATACATATGTATATCATTTGTATTTCTAAGTCACTTTATTGCTAAGACACACTCATAATATGATGAATTTTAAAAGAAAATAAGTTAAAACCTGCTAATCTAGGACTCCAGTTATTTCATTTGAGTCTCATAGAAAAAGTGTATTATCACCATTTCAGGATGAAGAAACAGACTCAAATTAATTGCTTCCAAAGCTCACCCAGGGTCACACTGCTTGGGGGCTTGGGTCACACCCAGGTATTCTGGCTTCAAGTCCCAGGTTCTTTCTATTATTCCCCATTGTATCCCTTGTGACCTTGGACAAATGACATCATTCCTCTGTGCTTCCCTTTCTTGATCTATGAACTGGAGATAACCATATCTACTTTATCAACTTCATAAAGTTAAGGCATCATGAAAGGAAGCTAATAGGGGTGGGTAGGTGGCGCAGTGAGTAGAGCGCTGGCCCTGGAGTCAGAAGGACCTGAGTTCGGATCCGGCCTCAAACACTTAACACACACAAACAAAAAAAATCTGACCTCAGACACTTATTAGCTGGGTGACCCTGGGCAAGTCACTTAATCCTATTTGCCTCAGTTTCTTCATCTGTAAAATGAGCTGGGGACGGAAATGACTAACTACTCCGGGATCCTTTTTTTTTTTTTTGGTCTGTTTTCTTTTGCAACTGAACAACAGCATTGTTAGTATTAACAGGGAGCAAAACTTCCTGAGATGCTCTAATCAACAAGCATCTATTGAGTACTTACATATTATACACAAGGCACATCGGAAAAAGCACTGACTTGGGCACCTGAGGACCACAGTTCAAATCCTGGCTCTCTCACCAACTGTGTGACCTTGATCAAGGCCAGGAAACTTCTTGGGACCTCAGTGTCTTCGTCTTTAAAATGAGGGGGTTGGAAATACATACATACATATATACATATACACACATATGTACATAATTTTTAAATGAGAATAATGTACTAGATGAACCCTAAATTTCCTTCCATCTATCACGCAGATTCCCCATAATCCAAAGTAGAGCAAGACATAGCCCCTGATTCCATGGATCTTACGGTATTCTTCCCACCAAATCCATAGCACTTAAAACGAGATTTTTTTCCCTTAAAAAAAAAGTGATTATAACTTTGGATCATAGATTAAATGCTGGAAGAAATCTTGCAGTTCACTTATCTAAAACGCTCATCTTCCAGACGAGGAACCCATAGCCTAGAGAGATGAGGTGAGCTGGTAGGTTATACAGCTTGTAGCTAGCCAAGCTAGAAAGTGAACCCAGGCACCTGCTGCTAACTTCAGTGCTCTTTCTACTAATCTCAGTGTCCTCTATGGCTAGGTTACACAGTGTTTGGAGTACTGGACTGAAGTCAGAAAGACCTGAGTTCAAATTTGGCCTCAGCTGCATGACCTTGGGCAAGTCACTTAACTATGTTTGCCTCAGCTTCTTCACCTGCAAAATGGGCGTAATAACAGCCACTGCCTCTCAGGGTTGTTGTGAGACATAAATTAAGTAATATTTGTAAAGCACTTACCATAATGCCTAGGACATAGTGGGTGATTGTTGCTGAGTTGTTTCATTTGCATCCAACTCTTCCTGATCCCATTTGGGGTTTGACTGGAGTGCTTTGCCATTTCCTTGTCCAACTCATTTTACAGATGAGGAAACTGAGGCAAACAAGGTTAAGTGACTTGCCCAAGGTCACACAGCTAGTGAGTGTCTAAGTCTGGATTTGAATTCATGAAGATGAGTGTTCCTGACTGTAATGGAAATGCAAATTTAAAGATCTTTCCTGCCCCTAGCTTAAGTGCACCTGGAGCCTGTGGTGGGAGGCTTGTTTTTCAGGAAAGCCCACACCTTGATACTTTGTGATTGGGCAGTGGGTCCAGAAGGTTGTTACATTCTCTGAGCCAGGAGAAGGCTATATAAACCCTTAGGAGAGGCTTTGCTTTGGGGCTCACTTTGAGAAGTGTTGTGTGATTTGACCAGATGAGACTCTGGGAAGCCGTTGTTGAGAGCCCCCCGGCTTTGAAAACCCAGATGTTGATGCTTCCCTCTCTGGTAACTGTGATTTGGTATTGATATAATGGGTGGACAGTTTGGAAGCCTGTCTGTTTGATCTGTAAGTTCTGTAACTCTGAAGTTTGGGGTGCTGACCTTTTTCCCCTGAACTAGGTAATGTGTGTTTGTTTGATTAAAGTAAGCTTGTTAACCCATTTTGAGTTGCTTTCCTTTTGAAAAGCAGATCTAAGAACCTATATTGGCAGCTACCCTGGGGATATTGGGGTGCTTGCCGCTACACTGACTCTATCCATCAGCCCCCTAGCTGCCCTAGTTTATGCTTATTGCCTTATTCTCCTCCCTTTTACCTGTATGTTAATGCCTCAGATCCCAGCTATTAAGGTGAAAACTGCAGTGGACTAAACCAGTGCTGGGCCTGGGCCTAATAGAAAAACTGTAACCAAGGATACAGTCAGATCAAGGTGGAAATGTTAAAGACAAATAAAAGAAATTGACATTATGGCAAGGTGACAAGTTAAAGATTAAGCCGTAAAGTAAGAGATTTTATAACCTCCCTCCAAACACATTTATATATACCTATTTTTATATTAATGGTATAGAATAAAAATTTTCTATTTAATCTATTTTCTCTTTAATTTATTTTGCCTTTAATCTATTAAGGCACTCTTTTGTTTTTGAAAAAGGTTTCTGGTATACTGTGTGTGTGCGTGTGCGTGTGTGTGTGCGTGTGTGTGTGCGTGTGTGTGTGTGTGTGTGTGTGTGTGTGTGTGTGCCAAGACAGGCCAGAACTCAGGCCTCATTATTTTTTTATTTAATTTTTAAAATTCATTTTGAACTTAAATACAAAAAGATAAAAAGAACATTAACACGTACACAGCACAATCTAAAGAGAGGATTCACTGTAGAACCATGACTTTACATTTCACTGTTTACCTTTTTTTAAAACTACATACTAAAGTACTTCTTGTCATTTTTAAAGCTACTCAGCTTTCTATGCTTCCTTGAAGATTTTCTTTTATTATCTGCTGTACACTTTTTAAATTTTTTTTGTCTTTTTTTTTAGAGAGGAGAAGGCAGAGCAATTGGGGTTAAGTGACCTGCCCAAGGTCACACAGCTAGTAAGTGTTAAGTGTCTGAGGTCAAATTTGAACTCAGGCCCTCCTGACTCCAGGGCCAGAGCTCTGTTCACTGCACCACCAAGCTTCCCCTAAATTATTATTTAAAGTTATTTCTATTATTATTTTTAAAATTATAAAAGGCATTTCTGGTATATTCTAGGATGAATGGGAAAAGAAAGGTGAGGCATCCAGTGGCTTAGACAGAAGAACCAAGAGAGGCATCTATCTCTGTTCTGGCTTAAAGATTTTCCCCCTAATAACAATAAAAAGCATTGTGGTAAAAGAGGACAGAATGCTACATCGGAAAGACACAGATTTGAATTCTATGATCAATTAATCATCAAACATTTCTCAAGTATCAACTATATGCCAGGTACTATGCTAGACTCTACCGGTAGAAAGATGCTATCTGCATCCAGAAAAAGAACTGATAAATGGAAGTTTGTATAGAATGATTTTGCATATGTAAACATATTTATAGCCATCTCTAGGGTGGAGGTGGTGGAGAGAAGAAAAAAAGAGAAATCTACATCATAATTTTGCTATTTATATTAAAGGAAATAGCAAATTGTACATAATAGATTTGCAGTTTCATGTGCAATCATCTTTCTTTTTTTATTCTACTGTGTTATGGAAATACTTGTTTTATTTCACAAATAAAAATAAAATAAATAAAATTTTAAAAATACAAAATCAGAATCAAACCAAGTCTTCAAAGAGTGTCTAAACTAGCCAAGGGAGGTAACAAATACATATACAGATTTATACAAAATAGATATGTTAATTTTTCATGCGGAGGTGCCAACAGGTGAGGGCATCAGGAAAGGTAGCTTCTGATCTGCTCCTTAAGAAAAGAACAACAAAAAAAGTTTATATGAGACCCAAAAAGGCCAGATATTCCAAAAAAAATGTATTTATTAAACTGGTAAGATCTAAAAAAGAAAGAAAGAAAACAACAAAAAGAGGAATTTTGTGAAATAGTTGTGCAGAGGGAGTGAATTCCAGGCATTAGGGACAGCCAATGCAAAGACATGAAGTGGTAGATGAAGTGCCATGTATAAGGAGCAAAATTAAGGCCGGGTTGTCTAGACTGCAGCATCTATAGTGTGGAGAAATGTGCAATAAAGTCAGATAGGTAAATTAAGGCTAGTTCGTGAAGGGCTTTAAATGCCAAGCAAAGGAGTTTATATTTAATCTTTGATGCAGGCATTTAAATAGGGAAAAGTGACATGGTCAGATCTGCACTTTAATAAAATTGTTTTGGCGGCTGTGTGAAGGATAGATTGAAAGGAGAGATTTGAAGCATGATGACCAGATGGCACAGTAGATAGAACACTAGGCTTGCAGCCAGGAAGACCTGAGTTCAATGTGACCTCAGACACTTACTAATGTGTGACCCTGGATAAGTCACTTAACCCTTTTTGCCTCAGTTTCCTTATCTATAAAATAAGTTAGAGAAGGAATGACAAATCACTCCAGTATCTTTGCCAAGAAAACCCAAAATGGGGTCATAAAGAGTCAGACATAACCAAAATGCCTGAACATTTAGATCAATTTAGAAGTTTATTGCAATAACCTGGGCAAAAGGTGATGAGAACCTGAAGTAGGCTGATGATTGTGTAAATAGATAAAAGTTAATGGATGTAAAAGAAGTTGTAGAGGTAGAAATGGCAAGATTTGCCAACTGAATGGATATGTTAGGTGAGACTGAGGAGACACGGAGGTCACTAACCCGGAGAATTGGAAGGAAAGTGGCACCCTGTCAGAAATAGAGAAATTCGGAAGAGAGGAGGGTCTTAGAAAAAAAAATAAGAAGTTCAGTTTTAGTTGAATTCTCGATGTCTATCAGTGGATAGAGTGCTGGGCCTAGAGTCAGGAAGACTCAACTTCCTGACTTCAAATCTGGCCCCAGACTAACTGTGTGACCCTGGGCAAGTCACTTAACCTTGTTTGCCTCAGTTTCCTTATCTGTAAAATGATTTGTAGAAGGAAATGGCAAACCACTCCCAGATCTTTGCCAAGAAAACCCCAAATGGGGTCATGAGGAGTCGTCAGACATGACTGGAAATGACTCAACAGCAGCAGCAGCAGCAGCAGCAGCAGCAGCAACAGCAGAACATCCAGGTCAAAATGTTCAATAGTAAGTTGGTGGTGTTCAGAAAAGAAACTAAGTCTGGATGTGTAGATCTGAGAGTCATCTGCACAGAGATGATGAAACCCATGGGAGCTGATAGGAACAGTGATAGTAGCAATAGTCAGGTAATAGCAGCAGCAGCAGCAGTAGGAAGTAGTAGTAGTAGTAAGTGGTGGTAGTAGTAGCAGCAGCAGCAGCAGCAGTAACAGTAGTACTGGTAATATTTATATGGCATTTACTGTTTGCCAGGCACTGGCATTAGGAGACATTACCTCATTTGATCCTTACAATAAACCTGGGAGGTAGGTGATATATAAGGTGAAGTAATAATATCTCTACTTTACAGCTGAGGAAACTAAGATATAGCTTGTAAGTGTCAGAGCTATGATTCAAATCCGGATCTCCTGATACCAAATCCAGTACCTTTCCTACTATGTCAGCCTTTCCCCTTCTCTCTATTCAGAGCAGGCATTATGAATGCTTATGGATTACACCTATAATACGCAAGTCATTGTGCTAGGTTCTAGTAATAGAGAGACAAAAGGGAGGGAAGGAAGGAAGGAAGGAAGGAAGGAAGGAAGGAAGGAAGGAAGGAAGGAAGGAAGGGAGGAAGGAAGGGAGTGAAGAAGTAAGGAAGCAAGGGAAGGAAGGAGGGAAGGAGGGAGGAAGGAAGGAAGGAAGGAATTACTATTACTATTTCTATTTCTCCCCTCCTACTGTTTTCTTGGCAGCTTGGTTAAAAGAGGTGATATCAGTAACACTGTGCTGCCACTCACAATACCTTTAATACTTACCATCAACACCTACATCCACATGTAACCATTAAGGACTTTGATGACTCGTTTTCACTCTTCCATTATCTATATCTGAGAAAGGAAGTCTCACTTACTTAGCCTGCCTACTCCCCCTCTCTTTCTGTAGACTCACTCTCTCAACGTGCAGCCATGCTGGCAGGTTGGGGGCCCCCCTTAAAGGTGACAGCTGTCATTACTCTCACAGATCTATAGGTAAAGGGAAGGGGGGTGTACAAGGGGGTCCTGAGGTCCCACCAGTGTGTTTCTCTTTAACCAATCAGCCAGTTGACTCAATTCACCCTTAACAAAAGAACGTACTCAAAATGTAAAACAATAATAATAATTACATAACATTCCACTCACAAACCAGGAGCATACTTTTCCACCAATGTACACAGTGCACACTGGAAAAAGTGGACACAAATTTAATGGACCATTGTAGGGAGGAATATATGTAGAAAATACATGGAGGCGGGAAACGTGCCTCAATGGCCTTTTTATCCTCTTTCTAGGGTCAGCTGGTGATGTAGTAGGTAGAGCACTGGGCCTAGAGTCAAGAAGATTTGAGTTCAAATCTACCTTCAGACATTTACTAGCTGTGTGACCTTGGGCAAGTCACTTAATCTCTGTCTGCCCCAAATTCCTCCTCTTTAAAATGGAGGTAATAATAGCATCTATTTCAAAGAATTGTTGTGAGCTAATAATTATGAAGTGCTTAGAGCATGGAATCTGGCACATAGTTACGTGCTATATAAATGTTAGCAATTATTGTTATTAGAGGATTGTCCCTACAAAATTCACTGATGGCTGTGCTGACCTGCTTCAAGGCAAGGGGATTCTTCTACTGCTGCATTACCTCTTCCCTTACAGGATAGTAACATACTCTTTCAGAGATGGTGTAGACTGGGATTTGCATGGGATTTGCAGAAGCTCTCCAATTCTATTGGGCTCTACAAGATTTCTACCTCCAAAGCATCAAGCAGAAGGGCAGGGAAGTGGTATCTCTCTTCCACAAAACTCTGCCTTCTTTTCTTAGACCAATCTTGGTTCTGGGCTTGATTCTTACTATGAGAAACATCATTCTAGCCTATGTTGAGTAATCAACTCATCATCTCTCCTGACTAAACCATAGCTAGGCAATGCATATTTATCCGATAATCAAAAAAAAACAGTTCTGGGGTTCAAGGCTACCCAATTGCTAACTCCAACATGCTTTAGTTGGAAATATACACATGAGAAATGGAATACAAGGCACTTTTCCCTGGGTAACTACATTGCCTCTGCTTTCTTAGTGTTGTGTTTTGATTTTTTTTTCATATCCATGGCTCACATTTATCTTACTCCTCACCTCTTTCAATCAGCAAAATTGTCAAAGTCTGAAAGAGGGACACCCTTCCAACAATCCATCGTTTTAACTCCTACATCATCCCAAACTGCAAAGAGAAGTTGAAGTCCTAGTTTAAGGACCATACCCAGGCATGTATCAAGGCACCTACCCTTTGCATCATCAGTTTAGTGGTTAGTGGCAGAAGAAGTTGCTGATTTTCAATTTTGAGTGAAATATCTGACCACTTTCTCCATCTCTCAATAAATAAATCAACTCTCTACAAACAGCTAGAGAAATTCACAGAGGCCCCATCCTTTAATGTGGGAAACCAGCCCTGCTATTTTTAGGTAACCCATTTGTTCTGCTATCTCACCCCTCTGTGGATAGATCTCTTCTCTTCACAGGTGTGTGTGTGTGTGTGTGTGTGTGTGTGTGTGTGTGTGTGTGTGTGTGTGTGTGTGTCACAGTAAGTACACTGTCTGGGACAATCTTTCATTCCCAGCTCTTTCTGCAGGATACCCACTGTCTTCCCCTCTCTACCCTACTCCCATCCATCCGTTTTTGTTTAGATTAAGCATGAAAGATAGAGACTACCTCAATTCTACCCTCCCCTTGAAACAATGACTCTTGCAAAAATTATCCATTCATTTAATTTTTAAAATAAGCATGGTGCTTGGATATTTACCAAAAAAGTGTAACACCCGGGAACCATGCTCAGCTAACAAGCATATCTCAACTTTCCTTTCCATCACTTATTGGAGGCAATTGGGGTGTGGTAGGGTCAGAAGACTAGGTTCAATTCCAGGTTATGATACCCATTAGCCACATGACTTTGGACAAGTAACAACAACTTCCATAAACCTCAGTTTCATCGTATGTAGAAGTGAGGTGAGTAGTACCTGCCCCAGTTACCAAAAAAAGTTATAGTGAAGTACTTTGCAAGTTGTAAAATGCTATAGAAATATGTGTGGTTATTAACATTTATCACAGGTCAGACTCTTTCTACGAGAATGTAATTGGTGTTAGTCTCTACAAACACATGGAAACTTGGAGATGAGGTAAGCCAGGTAATGATTAAAAGGTTGAGAATTTGCTAGAGTGTAGACTCCTCGAGGGCAGGGCCCTTCTCTCATTTACCTTTATATCACTCTCTCCCTAACAATCTGTAGCAGGGTCTTACACACAGTAGGTGCTTAATAGTAGGCCTGTTAGTTGGTTGGGTGAATAAAGCAGGTAAAAACATTCAAGAAAGTGTCAGACCATGTGCTTAATGGTCTATGAAATAATCTATGCTTTTGAGGTCAAAGGGTAACAGCAGTGATCTGTTGTCTCCTACAAGCTCAGTTTGGTTTCTGATACTGCTTATAAAGAAAGACAGAAAGAACTACAATCCACCAGGCAAGAAAAAGGATGTGACTGAGAGGTTACTTAATGATATTCAGGTATATTTAAAATGACAAGTAAACTATTCTCTACTTCTGTTAAGGACAGAACAAAAAGAAATAGACAAACTGAAATACAGAGACAGAATGAAAATTGCCTAGTGGGGCAGGTACCAGAGGAAGTGATTGAAGGGACCTGTGCCATTGCTCCAAAATATGTAGCCCTGCCAATGATGGCATCTCAGTGTCCCTACCACCCCTTGGATTCTCTAATTTCTGGAAATATATAGTCCCCCCCGACACCAGCTGAGGTCCCCTGAACAGGGAGCTTGACTGTGCCCCCCAGAAGATTGTGTTTTAGGGGAAAAGGCAAAACAAGGGGCCCAAGGAAAAGGATCACAGCCTCCATCTGCGTGATACAAATACCTGTGACTCAAATTTCAAATCAGGCCACACAGGAGCAGAGAGCTGCTGCCTATGGTTGATGTGTTTTTCAAACTATTTTAACAAAATGATGAAATAATGCCACAAAAGATAAATCACTGGCATGGTGAAAATAACCAGACAACCTTGCCTCTTGCTACCTGTCATTTTCATTTCAACTGATTCTTTAAGCAGGAGACCCACATTTTCTTCCTCATCTTGACTCTCCATTTTCCTGAATAAGCAGTGAAAATCCTGTCTTGCTCATTTGTCTCTGCCTCCCTTCCTGTCTCCTCCACCCCCTTTTATTTTGGCTCGGGAACGTGTCCCCAGCATGTCAACAGCAGTGGGAAGTAACCTAATTAGTAGTTACTTGATAGTCTGCCCACCCTGATATCCCACTGGCAATTCAGCAGCCCTTTCTGCAGACGTGAAAAGATTTCCGTGCTAATTAATATGAGCACAGGGAATTTGGGGATGGACGGAGGCTGGGAAATCCATCTCGGCTAGTCTCTCTCTCAGTTGCAGATGTTTTCCCCACAATTATTTTCTTTCCCCAAACTCCTCTGGCCTAACCCGCCCCTCTTGGATCTTATGTTCTACCTTTATTAAAAACTGGTTACACGGCGACTTTCGATTCCATCCCTCATGGCCCTGCTTATGAAGAGGTTACTCTCTAAAGACACACACTCCGATGCGGTTTCCTTAGTACCTAACACTTCCAAAGGGTAAGCAAGTTCACACTTCGTGAGTACACCAATGGCCTTGCCTGTTCCCTGTCTCAGACCCCATCAGAACAGCACAAACCTCATGGAGGTCCCCCTCTTCAACTCTTCATTCCCAAACAAATACAGACTGATCCACTGTCACTTTAAATAAAACTCAGCTCTGGTCCCTGGGCCACAGCTGGGTCCTCTGTAGAATTGTCTATTTGCATTCAAAGCATTTCATAAAGAAGGGAACAACCATACATATGTACCTCTTATATGTCCGATCCTACAGGAGGCCGGTCTTACATCTCCTGGAGACCTGAGTGCTAAGATCCAAAACAAGCTGGAGTAGTCATGGACATGATGACAAACCAGTGAGGAAAACGGTAGAGGGTCAGGGGTCAAGGTGATAAGCATGCTACTGATGAAGAGGGTAATGATAGTTTTACTTTGACGATCTTTCAGTTATTAATTATAGCCTAGGATTTCAAATTTAATTCTATTTTTTTCTTTCCCTTCTTGTTTTGGTGCGGAGAGAGAAACTAGGAGGCGACATTTCATAAGAATGCAACTTTGAGTGAGGCAAAAAGGTAAGATTATTGGATGTTTAAAAAACACTTTTTCTCAGCCTGTCTATACTAAGCTAATAATTCAGTTGTTTAGCTCTATAATCTCCATAGCTAAAGGGAGTTCTAGACTGGGTAATGCCCTAATGACTTCTGTAAAGTATGTTGTATGTGCTATCTGGGCAGCAAGGTGGTATGGTGGATAGTGTACTAGTTTTGGAATTAGGAAGACTCATTCTCATGAGTTCAGATCTGACCTCAGACACTTCCTGGCTGTGGAACTCTAGGAAAGTCATTCAGCCTCAATTTCCTCATCTATGAAATGAGCTGGAAAAGGACATGATAAATCTCTCTAGTATCTTTGCCAAGAAAACCCCAAATGGGTAATGAAGAGTCAGACACAATGGAAATGATTCAACAATAAATATATTACCTAAGGTAGAAATACCCAAATTCCACCAATCAGCTGTATTTAAAACAAACAACAAAACATCTCTCAAATCCAAGCTATCAAAATTGATTTGACCCACTTACAAAGATGTATAATAACAAAGAGATTATTCTCAAAGTATGGACAAATCTCTCTCCCCACATGCACACCATCGGATCCAGATGAGGGTCTTCCATAAGCACTTCTTTGATATGCTATCAAAGATTCATCCTATAATGCCTAGAGGCCACACAGACTATGGGCCTACAACACCCTAAATGTGCCCAGATATCCACTTCTCTTACTCTAGAGAAATATTTTTCATCACTTGCTTGGTTTTTTTGTAAGCTTCAAGACCTGATGAATAATCATCTCTCTCTCTTAGAGAAGCAAATTATCCTGAACAGCCATCATATGCTCACCATACTGGGCTAGTCCATAGGACAAAGAGACATTTCTCAGTTGGGATTTGGAGCTGTCTTTGCTAGACTCTTCCCTTTTTCATCCTAACCTATGTATTATTAAAACAGAAGCAGAAGAGCAGAGAAAGTCAGATCCGCTAATTTCTCTATCCAATGTTTTTTTCTTCACTTCTAACACTCTATGCAACACTTGATATTTTCCCTTCTCATAATGTTCTTCTCCCTTGGCTATTATGTCTACACTTTCCCCCTCATAACTATATCCTCTCTTGGGTTTTGTGTCTACACTCTCCTGACTCTCTTCCTGCCTCTTTCTGGCCTCTATCTCTGTTCTACATCTCTGATTCTTTTTCTTCCTCCCCAACCCTAAATATAGTCATTCCCAGAAGGGTTCTTTCTTCAGGCTTCTCTTCCCTCTCTATATTCAGAAATCCTATCCATTGTCAGGCTTTCAACTATCACCTTTATGCAAATGGATTCCAAATCTTCATATCCAGCTGTGATCTCTCACCTGAATTCCAGAACTCAATTTTCAACCGTGCACTAAACATCTCAAATTTAAATTCAAATAAATCAGACACAACCAACACCTACTTTGATTGAGGCACTATACTAGACCTTTGGGTTTTGAAAATTAGAAAATGGCAGAATTTCCATTCTCAGGAAGCTTATAACATCCATAAATATAAAATAATGCAGAAAATGATCTAGCTAAAGGAGAGATACAGACAAAATATTCTAGGAAGATTTGAGGAAGACAACTCAACCTGGATATCCTGTCAATACTCCAAAACATTTCCAAAAGTTGTTGTTATTGGGGTTTTCTTGACAAAGATACTGGAGTTCATCACCATTTCCTTCTCCAGCTCATTTTACAGATAAGGAAACTGAGGCAAATAGGGTTAAGTGACTTCCCCAAGATTACACAGCTAGTAAGTGTCTGTGGCCAGATTTGCCCTCAGAAAGATGAGTCTTTCTGATTCCAAGCCCAGGGCTCTATCCACTATATCACCTAGCTATACTTTTCCAAAAGTAATTTAATCTTATTCCTCCTTAGTCCTGCCCCCCAAACCATTTCCTACTCTTATTGTCTCTATCCAAATTATTAGCTTTACCAACTTCTTAGTCACACAGGTTCAACTACACAAGAACAGGATAGGGTAGGCAAGACTAGCCAATAGCTCATGATGTACACATGAAAATCTAGCTGATTTTCGTGGTCTACAAACTCAATGTGAATCAACAGTGTCATATGACAGCAAAGTCAAGTCCAGTCAAACTGAAGTGATAAAGAAACTAGGCATTGGATTAAGTTCTAAATATACAAAGAAAGGCAAAAATGGTCCTTGCCTTCAAGGAGTTTCTAGTTTAACAGGATATTCAACATGTGAAAAACTGCATTCAAAAAGAAGCAAAATGGAGGCAGCCTCAGAGGGAAGGAATTAAAGATGACCAGGAAAGGCTTCTCGCAAAAGGTGGGACTTTAGCTGGGACCTGAAGGAATGCAGGGAAGACAGGAGGCAGAAGGGAGGAGCAAGAGAATTCCAGGCCTGGGAGAGAGCCATCGAAAATGTCTAGAGCCTTAAGGCGGAATGTCTTGTGTGAGGAATAGCAAAGAAACTGGAAAGGAGGCAAGTCATGAATGGCTTTTAAAGAAAGAAGACTTGTATATTTGATCCTGGAGTCAATAGGAACCATTGACCAGGGAATAGGGAGTGACATGGTCAGACAAATGTTGTTGTTTGTCCTTTGTTTCAAAGAGGAGCAATGAAATCATGAGGGAGATATCTTGACTATCATGTGAGTTGGATTTAAGTGAGGTACAGTCACCCAGTCATCACCTCACCCTCTCCTCCAGAGTCATCAGAGTGCAGTGATGAGACAAGTGTCGAGACAACTGGCAATGACCCACAATGCAAACTAAGGTCTCATTTTATCTGAGGCAATGCCCATTCAGATCACCTTAATAGGTAGGAGGATGGATGGAAGTGGGGAAAGACTTGAGGCAGGGAAGTTAAGCAAAGTGGATTACAAAAGTCTAGGTGTGAAGAGATGAAGGTCTACACCAGTATGGGGCAGTACCAGAAGATAAAGGCGGGGGGGGGCGGGATATACAAGAGACATTAGGAAGGTAAAATGGACATGACTTGGCAACAGATGGATTGTGGCAGGGGCTGGGGAGATGGTGAGAGTCATGTTAAGCGGTTAAGTGATGAATAGTTTACAAGTGTCTTATTTCATTTCAGTTCTGAGCTTGAACCACCATATCAGCTCGAGTGAATCAGGCCTGGCTCATAACAGTTGGCCACTGGAACTGATTGAATAGGGGAGTAACATGGCCAAATCTATACTTGTACAAAGATCACTTTGATAGCTGACTGGAGAATAGACTATAAAGCATGGAAAGACCTGAGTCAGAGGGATCATCAGAAGCTATTCCAATAGTCTAGACAATGAGGACCTCCATCAAAGTGTCAGGGGAGAGAAGGGCACATATATGAGAGAGGTGCTGAAGGTAGAGTCAGCAGAAGTTGGTAATGGAATGGATGGGAGGGGTTAGTGTGAGAGACAGTGAGGAATCAAGGAGGAGAGGCTTCAAGCCTAGGTGACTGGGAGGATGATGGTGTCCTTAACAGTAACAAGGAAGTTAGGAAGAAGGGATGGTTTAGAGGAGAAAGATAATGAGTTTGTGATATATCAAGGCTAAAATGTTTATGTGACATCTAGTCTAATCCCTATCCAATTGGCATTGGAGATATGAGATTGTAAGTCAAGAGAGAAGTTATGGCTGAGAATATGATATCTGATCCAAGATTTTCAGATCTATGATCTGAGAATCAGCCAAAAGAATGAACTCGAAGCAAGGCTACATTAATGGAGGTATTGGGTTCAGGAAGGGTAGTGATAATCCTGTCATACTCTGCCCTGCTCAGGTTATTTCTGGAGTACTGTGCAAAGTTCTGAATACTAAGGATAATGACAAACTGAAATGGGTTCAGAGAGAGGCAATCAAAATCATGAGATGATTAGGACATGCCATATGTGGACTCATTGAAGACATGGGTGAATGGATGAGGATGTTGAGATGAGATTAGAATCCTTATATGGCAGAGGATAGCTGTACCTGAAAGCCAAACATGTAAAAGAGAGTAAAAGAACTATGTCGCCCCAAAGTGTAGAATTAGGAGCAGTAGGTGGGAGTTCCAAAGGAAGATTTTGACTTGAAAGTCTTCCTAAAATGATTAAAAAGTAAAATAAGTTACCTTAGATGGGCAGAGCCAAGATGGCAGAATGGAGGCAGTAACTTTTCTAAGCTCCTCCATGAATCCCATCACTAAGCTTTGAAAAGTGAATCTGAATGGATTTTAGAGTGACAGAATCCATTGGGAGGCAGAGCATGGCAGATTCCCAGCCCAGGAAAGTGCCCACGTAGGTCTGGGCAAGCAGAGTGTGGAGCATGTGGGGGCTGCATCAGCACGGACCAGAGAGAAGACTACAGCAGAGTGAGAAGGTGACCCAGCCAGCCGACTCACCCACCGAAGCAGTGATTCGAAGCCATCTCACCGCAGGACAGAGGATTGGCTGGAGCTCGGTAAGAGAAAGCGCAGGGCCCTCAGCAGACACAGCAGCTTCTCCTGGGGCTATCGGCCTACTGCCTGGAAATTTTAAAAATCAACTACCTGAATTTGCAGAAGCCAAGATGGCAAAGTAAACCCTAGCTGCTCTAATTCACCCTCCCTGACCCAGAAAACCGAGATAAATGTCCCATCCAGAATAAAATCCTGAAATAGTGGAAATAGCCTCAGGCTTAGGAGTCACTGAGAAAGGGTGCAACTGAGTCAGTAAGGAGTCTGAAATGAAGGGTGGGAGAGGTTCCAAATAGCCCCATCTCACCTGACCAGCAGGAGCTCCCAAAGCCCATGGTGGTGGAGCCAGCAAGCACTAACATTACAAGCCCAGGTGGACCTTAGCACCACCAGGGAAATCTGCAGCTGAAAGCACTGCCAATGGCCTGCTGCACCTGCTTGAGCTGTAGCCCAGTGGCATAGAGGCAGAAATCTGAAGCTGCCAGACCACCCTCCACAAAAGTTACTCTGTGAACCTCAGAGGAAACGCTGAGAATCCTGGCCTTGGCCTCAGTCTACACAACCGGAGGAAACAGCACACAAAGTCAACAACCAGGCTCTTAGCTCCCAGCCTGAGAAATAAAGAAATAGGAAATCACAATGGGAAAGAAGGAAGCTGAGAAGGGAAAGACAACAAAATCGATCAGAGCTTATTATAGCGAGCAAGAACAACCAAATACAGAGGACAACATGAACTCTATACTCACACCTGAGACCACAGAAGGAAATATACTGGTCTCAAGCCCCAAAAGCATTCATAGAGGAGCTCAAAAAAGATTTTAAAAACCAAATTAGAGAGGCAGAAGATAAATTTAAATCTATGGTGACCAAATTGGAAAAAACATCTCACTGAAGAAAACAAATCCTTAAAAAGTAAAATTTGTTGGGGCAGCTAGGTGGCACAGTGAATAGAGCATCAGCCCTGGAGTCAGGAGGACCTGAGTTCAAATCCAGCTTCAGACACTTGACACACTTACTTACAAAAAGCAAAAAAAAAGAAAAAAAAAGTAAAGTTTGTGAACTGGGACAGAAGGTTCAAAATCTAACTGGAAAAAAATGCCTCCCTAAAAAGGAGCTTCAAAAACTAACCAAAGAAAATTATTCACTAAAAATTAGAATCAGTCAAATTGAAGCTAAGGACTCTATGATGCATCCAGAGTCAGTTAAACAAAACCTAGAGATTGAAAAATTAGAAGAAAGTGTAAAATATTTCACTGGAAAAACAACTGATCTGGAGAACAGATCCAGGAGAGATAGCCTAAGAACTATTGGTCTATCGGAAAGCCATGATGAAAAAGGCAGCCTGGACAACATCCTCCAAGAGATTGTCAAAGAAAACTGTCCTGAAGTCCTAGACTCAGAGGGTAAAATAGTTATCAAAAGAATTCACTGGACTCCTCCTGAAAGAGATCCCAAATTGAAAACTCAAAAAAATATATAGAATTACTAGGTCAAGGAGAAAATACTGCAAACAGCCAAAAAGAAAAAAATTTAAATATCATGGAACTAGTCAGGATTACACAGAACCTAGTAGCTTCTATATTAAAAGATTGGAGGCATAAGAATTTGATATTTCATAAGGCAAAAGATCTAGGACTGCAACCAAGGATCAACTACCCAGCAAAACTGAGCATTATCTTTCAGGCAAGGAGATGGTCATCTAATGAAATAAGGGACTCCCAGACTTTCCTGATGAAAAATCCAGAGCTCAATGGAAAATTTGATCTCTAATTACAAGACTCAAGAAAGACATAAAAAGGTAAACAAGGAAAAACACACACACGCGCGCGCGAGCACACACGCACGCGCACACACACACACACACACACACACACACGCACATAACTTGGGATTCAATAAGAACAAATTGTTTACATCCCTATATGAGAAGCTGATACCTGTCAATATTGAAATTTATATGATTATCATAACCCTTAAAAGGGATTCACATAGATAGAGGGTATGGGTATAAATGAACTAATCTGATGATAAAAAAAAAAAACCTTATTAAGGGACTCAAAGGGACTGCAATGGGAGAAAAGAAAAGGATGAGGTGGAAAAAGGTAAATTATGCCACACTAAGAGGCATGAAAACATGCTATAGTAGAGGGGAAGAAGGGAAGGAGATGAACATAATATGAACTTTATTCTCATTGGTTCTGGTTCAAAGAGGAATCAACATAATCAGTTAAGTTTAAGATTCTAATGTAAAAAGACACAAAAAATCATTATAATAGAGGGAAAGGAAGGAGGAAAATAAGCACTGTATGAAATTTACTCTCATTGGTTTGGGGTCAAAGAGGGAATACTCTGATAAGTATAAAAATCCATTGTGCCCTAGAGGCAGTAGGAAGGGTAAGGGGGGGCTTAAGAAAGGGGAGGTAGTTAGAAGGGAGGAAAATAGTAGTAAGGGGAAAAGGGTAGATAAAGAAGGGGGGTCACAGGGAGGTGATGGTCAAAAGGAAAACCCTTAAGGAGGGGAAGGGAGAAGGAAGAAACAAAAACATAAACAGGGGAGGGAATAGGATGGAGGGAAAGAGACAGATAGTAATCATAACTGTGAATATGAATGGGATGAACTCTCCCATAAAATGGAGGTGGATAGCAGAATGGATTAAAAACCATAATCCTACAATATGCTGTCTACAAGAAATACATTTGAAATAAGAGGATATGCACAGGGTAAAGGTAAAAGGCTGGAGTAGAATATATTATGCTTTAGCTAAAGTAAAAAAAAGCATGGGTAGCAATCCTTATCTCAGATAAAGCAAAAGCAAAAATAGATATAATTAAAAGAGATAAGGAAGGAAACTATATCCTGCTAAAAGACAACATTGAGAATGAAGCAATATCATTACTTAACATATATGCACCAAGTGGTATAGCATCCAAATTCCTAGAAGAGAAGTTAAGGGAATTAGAAGAAGAAATAGATAGCAACACTGTGGGGGACCTCAATCTCCCCCTATCTGAACTTGATAAATCTAACCTCAAAATAAACAAGAAAGAAGTTAAGGATGTGAATAGAATTTTAGAGAGGCTAGATATGATAGATCTCTGGAGAAAACTGAATGGGGATAAAAAGGAATATGCCTTCTTCCCAGAGGTATGTGGCACATACACAAAAATTGACCATGTGCTATGGCATAAAAACCTCATAATTCAGTGCAGAAAGGCAGAAATATTAAATGCATCATTCTCAGATCATGAAGCAATAAAAATTATACGCAATAAAGGGTCATGGAAAGATAGACTAAACACTAATTGGAAACTAAATAATTTAACCCTAAAGAATAAGTGGGTCAAACAAGAAATTATAGAAAGAATCAGTAACTTCATTCAAGAGAATGACAAAAATGAGACAACATACCAAAACTTATGGGATGCAGCAAAGGCAGTTCTTAGGGGAAATTTTATATCCCTGAGTGCATACATGAATAAATTAGAGAAAATGGAGGTCAATGAATTGGGCATGCAATTGAAAAAGCTAGGAAAAAGGAACAAATTGAAAATTCACAATTAAATACTAAATTAGAAATAATGAAAACGAAAGGAGAGATTAATAAAATTGAAATTAAGAAAACTATTGAATTAATAAATAAAACTAAGAGCTGATTTTATGAAAAAAAACAATAAAATTGATAGACCCTTAGTCAATATGATAAAAAAAGAAAGAAGAAAATCAATTTATGAGTTTCAAAAATGGAAAGGGTGAATCTACCTCCAATGAAGAGGAAATTAAAACAATAATTAGGAATTATTTTGCCCAATTACACACACATAAATATAAATTGTCCATATTAACTGAAGAGAAGTAAATTACTTAAATATTCCCATCTCAGAAAAAGAAATCAAACAAGCCATCAGTGAACTCCCTAGGAAAAAATCTCCAGGGCCAGATGGATTTACTAGACAATTCTATCAAACATTTAAAGAACAATTGATTCCAACACTCTAAAAACTTTTGGGGAAAATTAATGGAGAAGGAGTCCTATCAAATTGTTTTTATGACACAAATATGGTACTGATACCTAAATCAGGAAGAGATCGAAGGGAATGGAATATGATATTCCAGAGGGCAAAAGAGCTGGGACTGAACCCAATAACTGTGACTGATGAAACCTTTCTCAGTATGAAAATAATGGAAGAAGGGTATATGGGCATATGAATATATATGTGAATGTGTGTATACATGTTTACAGTTATACATGGATAGAGGGCACAGTTTGAATTTGGTGGGAAGGGATGATATATAAGGGGTGAAGTTATGAGTTGAGAGAGGAAAGTAGCAAGTGGAGATGGGGAGAGACAGGGTAGGGCAAACTATCTCATGTAGAAGAAGCAAGGGGAAATGGCTGCAGGGGAGGGGAAGAATAGGAAGGCAAAAATGCAAAACCACATTCTCATTGAATTTGGCTCAGGGAGAGAATGACATACATACTAAATGGGATAGCTCAACCTGCAGCAGAAGAGGGGGAAGGGGAATGAGAGGAGGGATGATGGATGGGAGGGCATCCTTGGGGGGAGGGGAGGTTGGAACTACCCACTATAGAAGAGGGACAGGATCAAGTAGGGAATGGACCAGGTTGGGGGTGGGATGAGTGGGAGGGAATTATAAGCAGCCTTGTACAATGTATCTACTATGATAATGTTTTGCATAGCGAGATATGTACAACATATACTGAATTACTTATCTTCCCAGAGGGAATGGGTGACAAGGGAGGAAGGAAATGGATCTGAAATTCGAGGTCTTAAGATTAAATGTTTCAAATATATATAAATACTATTATTAATACTCTTATGCTTGTAATTGGGAGATAAGATGTGCAGGCATTGGGACACAAAGATTTACCTTCCTCTAATGGAAAAGTCGAAGGGGGTATTGGAGAAGATATGGGAGAGAGCAGACTGGAGGAAGCAATATCTTATAGGACTGCTATTCTGGGAGGGTGGGTAGGGGAAAAACAGGGGGGAAAATAATTGTAACTCAAAATCTGGTGGAAATGAATGATGTAAAACAGAAGTTAATAAAGCATTTGAAAGAAAAAAAAACAAAAAAACCAATAGAAAGTATAAGAATAAATGAAGTCTTCCTTAAAATAATAGGTAGCATTTATTTAAAGCCATCAGCAACTATTATATGTAATGGGGATTATCTAGAAGCATTTCCAATAAGATTAGGGGTGAAACAAGGATGTCCACTATCACCCCTCTTAATCAATCTGGTACTAGAAATGTTAGCAGTAGCAATTAGAGAAGAAAATAGAAATCAAAGGAATGAAATAAGGCAAAGAAAAGACCAAGCTATCACTCTTTGCAGATGATATGATGATATACTTAGAGAATCCTAGAGAATCAAGTAAAAAACTACTTGAAACAATAAATAAATTTGGCAAAGTTGCAGCATATAAAATAAACCCACATAAATCCTCAGCATTCCTGTATATTTCTAATGAAATCCAACAGCAAGAGATAGAAAGAGAAATCCCACTTAAAGTTACTGTAGACATTATAAAATATTTAGGAATCTACCTGCCAAAACAAACCCAGGACCTATACAAACACAACTACAAAACACTTTCCACACAAATAAAGTCAGATATAACTAATTTTACCTAAATTAATTTATATATTTAGTGCCATACCAATCAATCTACCAAAAAATTACTTTATAGAGCTAGAAAAAATAATAACAAAAATCATTCGGAAAAAAAAGTCCAGAATATCAAGGGAATTAATGAAAAGGAATGCTAGGGAAGACCAGACCAGATTTTAATCTGTATTATAAGGCAGCAGTCATCAAAACTACTTGTTACTGGCTGAGGAATAGAGTAGTGGATCAATGGAATAGATTGGGTACATGAGACTCAGCAGTCAATGACTATAGTAATCTACTGTTTGATAAACCCAAAGACCCCAGTTTTGGGGTAAGAACTCACTATTTGACAAAAACTGCTGGGAAAACTGGGATATAGTATAGCAGAAACTGGGCATAGACCATTATCTAACACCATATACCAAAATCAAGTCTGAATGGATGCATGATCTAGGGATAAAGGCTGATACTGTAAGCAGTCTAGGAAATCGAGGAATAGTTTACCTGTCAGATTTATGGAGAGGGGAAGATTATATGACCAAACAAGAATTAGAGAGCATTATAAAATGCAAAATGGATAATTTTGATCACATTAAATTGAAAAGTTTCTGTACAAACAAAGCCAATGTAACCAAGATTAAGGGGAAATTAGAAAATTGGGAAAGAATTTTTATAATCAATGTCTCTGATAAAGGCCTCATTTCTAAAATATACAGAGAATTGAGTCAAATCTATAAGAATACAAGTCATTCCCCAATTGATAAATGGTCATAGGATATGAACAGGCAGTTTTCAGAGAAAGAAATTAAAGATATCTATAAGTATGAAAAAAATGCTCTAAATCACTATCAATTAGAAAAATTTGAATCAAAACAATTCTGAGGTACCACATCTCACCAGTCAGATTGGCTAAGATGACAAAACAGGAAAATGACAAATTCTGGAGAGGATATGGAAAAATTGGAACACTAATGCATTGCTGGTGGAGTTGTGAACTGATTCAACCATTCTGGAGAGCAATTTGGAACTATGCCCACAGGGCTATAAGTAATTTCATACCCTTTGATCTAGCAATACCATTTCTAGGGTTGTATCTCAAAGAGATCATAGAAGTGAGAGGAAGACCCATATGTACAAAAATATTTATAGCAGTTCTTTTTGTGGTGGTAAAGAATTGGAAATTAAGGGGATGTCCATCAATTGGGGAATGGCTAAACAAGTTATGGTATATGAATGTAATGGAATACTATTGTGCTATAAGAAACGAGGAGCACATGGACTTCATATTTACCTGGAGAGGCTTATATGAACTGATGCTGAGTGAGAAGAGTAGAACCAGGAGAAGTTTGTACACAATTACAGACACAATGTATGTGTGATGACCAACCTTGATAGACTGGACTCTTCACAGCAATGCAGGATTATAAGACAACTCCAAAAGACTCATGATGGAGAGAGATGTCTACATTCAGAGAATGAACTAGAAAGAACAGAGTCTGAATGCAGATTGAAGCAAATTACCTGCTCTCTTTCTTTTTCTTGTTTGGTTTTGTTTCCTGTTTCCCAAAGTTCATTCCATCTGATATAATCCTTTATAATCTGATTAATGTCTAATGTGAAAGTATTTGCAGATCCTATACTTGATTGCATGCCACCATGGCGGGGGCGGGGGGGAAGCAGAGGGAGGGGAAGAAAATTTGAAACTCAAGGGATAGAGGGACTGAATCTTGTAAACTAAAAGTAAACAAATTAATAAAGACAAAAAGAAGAAGAGAAAAATTACCCTTAGATAATGAATGCCCCATCATTAGAGATCTTTGTCAAGTAAAGACCACTTTTCAGGGATGTTGTAGGGGATTTTGTTCAGGAAATTGTTGGACTTAGTGACTTCTGAGGTCCTTTTCAGTTCCTATCTTATGTGATTCTATTATCTTTGATTCCTTCCTCGTCCCTCACACCTAATCCATTATTAAAACCTATCATCTCTACCTTCCAATATCTCTCATATCCATCTTCTTCTTCCATTTCCCATTTTTACCCTAGTTCTGGACCTTATCATAAAAATCTGCATTCTCTACTTCCCATAGAGTAAAACACTATGGCATTTAGAGCCTTTCATAATCTGACCTCCACTAATGGTTCCAGGTTTATATCAATCACTATTTCATTTTACAAATCCTAAGACAGAGGTTCTCAGAGTTTCTCAGTTCATTATCCTCTCAGTAACTTTTTTTCAGTGAAAGCCAAAAGAAATACCAGCTTCATTTATTAAGTTGAAAATTAATGTTGAAAACTTAAATGTTCCATGTAGTCCCTCTGAGTTTGCTACGTTGCCACATGGTGCATTGTTGGGAAGCTGTGGTTATAAGCACCAGTTGTGTTGTATTGCTTTCTCTCCCCCAACTATTGAACTTCCCTTTCTTCTATCTTTGCACATGCTCTTCCCTTTTCTTAAAATGCCCTTCCCCATCTTTGCCTGGCAGGATACACCCATCCCTCAAAACAGTTCAAAATTAACTTCTTCCCTGATTCAACACTCTTTCTCAACACATACAAATAATCTTAATTCAATTCAACAAACATCTTAATGCTATATATAGTCTATGATGAGGGAATGCTGGGGATATGAAGATGACAGTCTCTGCCCATAAGGAGTCTTCAGTCTGTAGTAGTAGAGAAATACAGCATTTCCAGGAAAAGGGGGGAAAATCTTTGACAAATTAAAATGTAAGATGTGAATAAGAGGGGTCACACTAAGAGAAATGAGAGTTTAAAGGGGGAAGAGAATCTTGATGGAAGGGAGAGAACTAAATGTTTCATTGGAAGATGATGCCTGAGTATCTTTTATGAAGAGAAAGGATGTTGCTAGAGCCATGAAGGAAGACCCTTCCAGGCATGGGGAATGAGCCTATATAACTGCCACAAAAACAGGATGAGCAATTACAAAAGATAAAATAGAAGAATTTGCATGAAGTTGAAAATGTTCTGTATAAACAAAATTAATGTTACAAGGGAAATGGTCAAACAGGAAAATCATCTTTGCATCAGATCTCTGATAAAGATTTGGTATGTAAGACATAGACAGCTAGGAAACCCAGTGGATAGATTGCTGGGCCTGCAGCCAAGAAGATCAGAGTTCAAATCTGGCCTCTGACACTTACTATCTGTGTGACCCTGGGCAAGTCACTTAACGTGGTTTGCCTCAGTTTCCTCATCTGAAAAATGAGTTAAAGAAGATGACAAACCACTCCAGTATCTTTGTTAAGAATGTCCCAGAAGAGTTCAAGAAGAATCAGACACATAGGAAATGACTAAACAACAACGATCTAAGATATATAAACAATTAACAGGTATATAATGTACATATGTATATAATATGTATATATCATAATATATGTGTGTAATATATAATGTGTAATATATGTAATAATTATGTGGGGTATTCTATGCAATATAATATATGTAATGCAATAGATATGTTATGTGTATATATATGTATGTAACATGACACGTTTGGTGATGAAAGCTAGAATTTACACTTTAACACTTTAAAGTTTACAAAACACTTTAAAAACATTATCTCATTTTATCCTCACAATAATATGAAGTACTCTTACTATCTCCCTTTTACAGATGAGGAATATGAGACAGTTAGAGGTTAAATGACTAGCCTAGGGTAACACAGCTAATAAGTGTTGAGAGCTGGATGTGAACCAGGATATAGATATAGAGATACAGATGTATACATGCGTGTGTGTATATATAACACATACATACACATATATAGAGATACATGCATGTATGTGTGCATATGCATATGTCCTGGTTCACACCCAGCTTCAGACATTACTAGCTGTGTTATCCTATATACATGTATATGTGTGTATACAACCAAAAGCCATTTCCCAAGAGATAAATGGTCAAAGGATATGAGCAACCAGTTGTTGTTTTTTTTTTATGTAAAAGCAAGAGACCAATAAATATTTATTTTAAAAAACCACCAAATAAACAGATCTTGAATAGGAAAAAGGCATTCGAAACAAAATATACATTTGCAAAAAATGTGTAATTTTATTTAATCAGTTTTCATATTCTAGATCCTTGAGGGATAGAGCATCACTCGGATCCTGTGTCCAATGGCCTTGGCAGGAAGATTGCTTCTGAACTTGGCTTGAACCATTCCACTATTTCCATGGGCCCGAGTAACTTTCCCCCAGATAACTCTTGTTCTGTTTGGTTTCCCACCAGGAGTTACTGTGTTGTTTTTGGCTTTGTATACATAAGCACATCTCTTTCCCAAATAGAATTCGGTTTCATCCCGTGCATAGACGCCTTCAATTTTCAAAAGAGCAGTATGTTCCCTCTGGTTTCTTAGGCCTCTCTTGTAGCCAGCAAAAATGGCCTTGGACCACAGTCTTCCAGACATTTTGCTGTTCTAGAAGTCCTGTTTCCAGCAGGCCTCCACAGCTCCAAGATGGAGGAAAAAGGAAGTGCCCAGCAACCAGTTTTCAAAGAACGTTGTAAAATATTAATAACCGTATGGAAAAATGCTCCAAATCACTAATAATATGAGAAATGTACATCAAAACAACCTTAAGGTTTCCTTTCACACACCTGAAAACTGACAAGGATGACAAAAGATAGGTATAGCCAATATTGGAAGGGTTGTGGTAAAATAGAAACTATTGCATTATTGGTGGAGTTGTGAAGCAGTACAACCATTTTGGAAAACAACTTGGGATTACGCAAATAAAGTGATTATATGTCCATACTGTTTGATGATTTGTTTTGATGTTTATTCTAGGCTTAAATTCCAAGGATTTCACTGAGTCCCCATATATACCAAAATATTTATAGGAACACCTTTTGTGAAAGCAAAGAATTAGAAACAAAGTAGAAGCCCTTTGAGTGGGAAATGACTAAATGAATCAAAATTTTAAGAAGTGAATGTTAAAATTTTTACATGCAGTTGAGAAAAAAATAAAAGAAAAAAAAACATTTAAAAGAAGGATAAGGGGAAGGAAGGAAGGAAGGAAGGAAGGAAGGAAGGAAGGAAGGAAGGAAGGAAGGAAGGAAGGAAGGAAGGAAGGAAAGAAGAAGGAAAGGAAAGAGAAGAGAAGAGGAGAGGAGAGAAGAGAGTCTAATTAGGGCAGGGTTCCCAGGACTACACAGACCATATTGTTTTTCAGTCACATCCAACTCTTCGTGACACCATTTTGGGGTTTCTTGGCAAAGATACTGAAGTGTTTTGACATTTCTCCAACTCATTTTTTACAGATAAGAAAACTGAGGCAAACAGGGTCAAGTGACTTGCTCACAGTCTCACAACTAATAAGTGTTTAAGATTAGATTTGGACTCACAAAGATAAGTCTTCCTGGGGCAGCTAGGTGGCCCAGTGAGTACAGCACTAGCCCTAGAGCCAGGAGGAACTGAGTTCAAATTTGGCCTCACACACTTGACATACTTAATAGTCGTGTGACCCTGGGTAAGTCACTTAACTCCAATTACCTTGCCTTCGCACCAAAAAAAAAAATAAATAAAAATAGATGAATCTTCCTGACTCCAGGCCCAGCACTCTATATGATAGTTTCATTAAAACAGACCTTGTGCCTGAATGCAAAGCAGAGAGGGGCTTTTGTGCCCTTTTGCTCACCACTGCCTCTTCTGGAAAAGTTCCTCTGGCACAGGTTTCTCATCACATTGAGAATAAATCTGTGGTAGCTGAAACACACACAATAGGGAACGGACAGAGAGCCAACACACCCACTCCCCTTTAATGGAAAACTCCCCATATTGATCTAGGATTTACATTATTAAAGCAGCTAGGCAGAGAAGTGGAAAGAGTGCTAAACCTGGAGCCAGGAGGATCAGGGCTCAAATCCTGCCTCAGACACTTACCAAATGTTTGTGATACCTTCCCCCTTTGCAAGGAAGTGAGATAATACTCATAAAGCCCTTTGCAAATCTTAACGTGCTGTATAAATGTCAGCTATTATCATTATTTTATTGTGGAGGCCATACTCTAATGAAAGAGACAATGTACAAAAAATGTGTATATACCATTATTATTATTTTATTGTGGAGGTCACAAAGATACAATGTACAAAAACTGTGTATACACAACTATTATCATTTAATTATGGAGGTCATATTCTAATGGGATACAATGTACAAATAATTGTGTATACAGTGTAAATGGGAGATAATTTCAGAAGAAAGGTAATCAATGGGGCAGGAGAGGATGGGAGAAAAAGGGCTCCTGGGGATGGTGTGATTTGGCCTTTGTCTCAAAGAGAGCCAGGGAACCTAGCAATCCAACTCCCTCATTTTACAGATGAGGTAACTGGGGCACAGAAGGGTCAAATGATTTGCCTAGAATCACACAGCTAGTAAATATCCGAGACTGGATTCAAACCCAGGCCCTTCCTCCCCTGGACTGCTTCCTCTGCGCTAAACTTCCTTGTCCAGTTTTATATTTATTTATCTCAGCATTCATTTGTATCCAACCTGGCGCTCTGGCCTCCTGCTCATTACCACCACCTGTCTTTACCTCATTCCCATTACCACGTCCAGATCTCCATATTGTTCCTTCCCATTCCACTAAAAAGAAACATACGCTTTCTTGACAAGCATGGTCCTTTGGGCCAGGGATTTTTGTCTGTCCCATCTCAGCGAAAGGAGAAAAGACCGAAGGAAGAAACATGACTAGAGAAGAGACAAGAGAAAGACCAGATGGAAGTATACAAGAGTGAGAGGGGGAGAGAACACACAAGAGGGGCCATAAATTCCCTTCTAATTCCAAATAATTCCGATTACACGGATGAGTAGTTTTCAATCAGGAAGATAATCTCAGAGATAGATGGCAGGATAATTGTTCGTCGGCGCGACGTAAATATTGTGTCGTTTCTATTAATCTCAGCGAATCGGGTGTCAAGGTTGTCACTCATTCATCAAAACAAATTTTTTAAATTTTTTTTTAAAAGAGAGAATCACACCCGTGTGTGCGTGCGTGCGCGTGTGTGTGCAGGAATTGGGGTGGGGGAGGACTATGAATAGGAGGGAAGAAGAGGAGAAATATCTAACCAGCAAGCTGCAGAGGCTCCTGTTGCTGGGTAATGAATTCTGCTTATCTGCTATTTTTTATTTATTTACAAAAAGCAAATAATAACCAAGGCTGTAGATCTTTATTAACCTTCCTGTGGGAACGTGTGCACCTGTGCGCATGTACACATGCACAGAAAGTGAGAGCATGTGGGATTCTATAATAAATAACGGGAAAGGGCAGTCGTGTTAGTCCTGGGCATTGCCTGAAGTTAGACTACCATTCCAATACAACTGGACTAGAGACTGTCAAATGGGGTGCACGTGAAGAGATATTCCCTAATCTTCTGGCTTTGTCTGGACAACATGGGGACAGTGGGAGGGATTTGCACTAAAGGTTTGCTCTACCTCGTGTCTCACTATCTAAACCCAGAGCTTTGTTCATTGGTGGGGTTCAAACCCCGCACTGCACACCCTTCCCAGAATCAGAATTCTTCTGATAATATCCATGCTTCTCCCGCCTATTCTTCTGTCTTCTGTTATCCCAGCTGAGGAAAGGGGAGGGGACACAGCTATGTAGACACAACTGGAAGTTCACCTCTAGCCTCCCAATGGAATGAATTGCCTTCTTGGTAGACCAGGTGTCTGAAGGCAGAGTACAGCAGAAAGCACTCTTGCAAGAGGGATCTGTTGTATTTAATGAATTCAAATGTTGCTTTTCTGGTTTCAAAAAAAAAAACAAAACATCAAGGGTGGGTCAGAGGGAGACGGGGAGGGAGGGACTGAGGCAAATTGAGAACCATTAGGTGTTATACTGAAAAAGGAATATTTCTCTCCCTTTCCCCATAGGGTAGACCACGGGTAGTCCAATCTTACCTGGTCCTTCATTAATTCCGGCATTTCCTCTATGATCTTTTCTGAGTTTGCTTTCCAAAATACTCTCAACTGTGAGGCACTGCTCATAATATCAGTGCGTGGACACAACTGTCTCTCAGGGCAGAGGCAGCTTGGTGGCACAGGGGAGAGATAGAACACTAGACCTGGAGTCAGGAATTTCTGAGTTTAAATCCAGTCTCAAACTCTAGCTGTGTGACCCTGGGCAAGTCACTTAACCTTAGTTTCCTCACCTGTAAAATGAAGATAGTAATAGCACCTTCCGGGGCAGCTAGTTGACACAGTAAATAGAGCCCCGGCCCTGGAGTCAGAAGGAGCTGAGTTCAAATCTGACCTCAGACGCTTAACATTTACTATCTGTGTGACCTTGGGCAAGTCACTTAACTCCAATTGCCCTGCCTTCCCCTCTCCAAAAAAAAAAAGACAATAATAGCACCTACCTCGTAGGGTTTTTGTGGGGATCAAACAAGATATTTGTAAAAGCATTTAGCACAGTGCCATCCTGGCATATAATAGATACTTATTAATAATACAGTTATATATTTATATAATAAATATGGAATTATATATTAACAATATGTAAACAACTAATGCTTATTCTCTTGCTCGTCACACCCTTCCCACAGTTGTCAAAGTGCTTCTCCTTTCAAGTAGGACTACATTACTTCCCTACTCAAAAGACTCCAATACCACCCTATTATCTCTAGGACAGCGTTCTTTTTCTATTTTTGGAGGGGGGAGACAAGGCAATCAGAGTTAAGGAACTTGCCCGGCCAAGGGCACAAAGCTAGAAAATATCAAATGTCTGAGGCCACATTTGAACTCCGGTCCTCCTGACTCCAGGGCCGGTGCTCTATTCACTGTACCACCTAGCTGCCCCTTTAGGACAAAGGTTCTTGACGTTTTCTGTGTCATGGACCCCTAAGGCAGTCTGATGAAACCATTGCCATCTTTTCCCTGTGCCAGTGGGAAAAACATTGACCTTCTCAAAAGATCCATGCAGCTCTGGCTCTGCCATCTATAGCTGTATGACTTCAAAAAGTGTACAGCCTCTACAGGATATCAAAAGGAAATTACATTTGTGAAAGTGCATTGTAAACTTTTAAGTACTCAAAGCTATATCATACACCATTATTCTTACTATCATTACCACTTCTGCCTTGGGAAATACAGGGACGGGAGACTGATCATCTTTTTTAAAAGAAAACTGGTGTAATTTGTAATTATGCAAATAAAGTGACCAGATTTTCTTGTCCTTTGAATTAGACTCCATTACTGGGTTTACACTAAAAAAAAAACAAAGTCGCTATGTACGCCAAAATATTTATAGTAGCAGTTTTTTCATGATAGCAAAGAATTGGAAACAAAGTAGATGTCCACGGATTGGGGAATAGCTAAACAAATTGTGATATATTAATATAATGCAATATTATTGTGCTGTAAGAAATGTGTGCAATGAAAACAGAAAACTAGAAAGATTTATATGAACCCATGCAGAATGAAGAAAGCAGAGACAAGAAAACAACATACATAGTAGCTACAACAATGTAAATGGGAAGAACAATTACACTAATAAATCAAAATAAATGTAACAAAATTATATAGATCATGAAGGACTAGAATGAAGAGATATGAGTGGACAGCACCAACCCACCCCTCCATGGAAGTGGAAGACCCACAGGTGTTACACATTGTATATGGTTTCAGACTTTTTCAATGTATTGATCAGTTGTGTTGAATTATTTTTCTCTCTAAAAGTATCCTTTGGTCTCTGGGATGACACTATGGGAGAGGTAGAGGAAAATATATTTGGGATAACTATGATGGTGTAAGAAACACAAGATATAAATAAAAGCTATTTTTAAAAAGGGAAGTAAATAAGCATGTATATAGCACATCCTACATGCTCTAATTCAACATCTGCATTAGGTTAAGCACTTTTTTAGACAGCTCTTATCTTATTTTATCCCCACAACAGCCTGATGAGGTAGGTGCTGTTATTATCTCCAATTTACAGTTGAGGAAACGGAGGCAAACAGAGATTCAGTGACTTGCCCAGGATCAGAAAGCTATTAAGGAGGAAGGGAAAGAATACTGGTGATAACTATGGTTGTGTAAAAAACATAAGATGTTGATACAAACTTATTTTAATAAAGAAAGGTAAAAGGATTTGTCCAAAGACACACAAGAAATAAACAGGATTTGAATGCAGAGCCTAGCTTCTTGGTTCCCTGCCCTGGACTCTCCTACTACCATATGACCATGATGATTAGTCTGTTCTAAAAAATCATCCTCATTGCGGAATACAGAGCAAGAAGAGCCAAGGACACAGATCCAGTAGGTTACAAACCTGTTGCCTTCATCAGCAATATGATGCCACTCAATGGAATTTTAGCTGCTTTTTGTACTTGGGTCTTATCTAAGACTCTAGTGAATCCAAAGAAGTTCTTGACCATTGCTTTAAGATTGGTTGATTGATATTGATATATAGAGATGGATATCAAGTCTATATAGATATCAATATCTATTTTAGTTAGTTGTCCATTATACTTAAAGAGGATTAAAATGACATCACTATGTCAGGATAAATGTACAGTGTATCCAACTATGGCTGATCAGACCAATATTAGCTCAGAAGGCTCTACCACAGGTAGGGCCCAAATAGTCTAAATGAACATTCAGAGTGAAGATGTCTCTAAAAATATGCACATCTCACATTTCTTTTAAGCTACTGCATTTCTGTTTTGCTTACAGAGCGTAGCACCTTCCTTGAGGTGAGCATGCCATGCTGGGCAGTCCCATGCCAGTGTCTCACAATTGATTCCAAAGTTCTTCAGAGAAACCTTGAGAGTGTCCTTGTATTGCTTCTTCTGATCTCTGTGTGAGTGCTTGCCTTGTGTGAGTCCTCTGTAAAACAGTCTTTTATGCAAATGTACATTTGGCATTCGAACAACATGACCAGTCCATGGGAGTTGTGCTCTCTGTGGCAGAGTTTGAAAGCTTGGCAGTTCAGTTTGAGGAAGGACCTCAGTGTCCAGTACTTTGTCTTGCCAGGCTATCTTCAGAATCTTTCTAGAACAATTTTAATGGGAGTGATTCCGTTTCCTGGTGTAGTGCTGGCAAACTGTCCACATTTCACAGGCATACAACAATAAAATCAGCACAATGATTCTGTAGACCTTCAATCTGGTAGGTAGCCTAATCCTCCTCTCCCACCAGGAAAGTCTCCCAAACGCCGAGCTAGCTCTGGCAATATATCCATCGACTTCATCATCTATGTGTACATCCCTAGAAAGTAGACTGCCAAGGTAAGCGAACTTATCTAAAGCATCCCAAACTTCTCCAACTGCTCTAACCAATGGTAGCGAATATGGATGGTGTGATGCTGGTTGATGGATAATCTCTGTGTTCTTGGTGTTGTCAGGTCAAAATGTTACAAGCGGCAGAGAATCAATCCATACTCTGTGACATCTAAGCCTCAGAGTTGGCATCGACTACACAAAAAGTCACATATTAACTCTCCCTCCCCTTTAGTCTTGACTTGTAGCCTTTTCTTCAATATCTGCATATAATATAGACATAATAGATAATCTAGATATCTACATTTTATGTTAATATATGTAGATTTTATATGTATCTCAGTATCTCTCAATTTATCTATTTTAAGCAATGGGCAGTAGGTTAAGAACTCCCTTGGACTCACTAGAATCTAAGACAGGGCCCAAGTGCAAAAGAAAGCTAAAATTCCATTGAGCGGCATCATATTGCTGATGAAAGTAATAGATAGATAAAAATTTAGATAGATGTATATACATATATACACACATATATAAAATACTGGGGGAATAGAGGGAGGGTAGAGTGATATCTGTTTTGAAAAAAAAATGGATGGAGGAAGCTAGGTGGCACAGTGTATTGACAGAGTATTGACCTTGGAGTCAGGAGGACCTGAATTCAAGTCCAGTCACAAACACTTACAAGCATTGTAACCCTTGGCAATTCACTTCACCCTGATTGCCTCAAAGAACAAGAAAAGAAAATGGATGAAATTTGTAATTATGCAAATAAAGGGACTAAAAAAAGTCCATATCCTTTGAACCAGAGATTCTATTACTAAGTTTATACAAGAAAACCATCAAAAAAGAAAGTCCCCATATACACCAAAATAGTTATTCTATACTAGTAATATATATATATATATATATATATATTATTTGTAAGTAATATACCTATATATACACATATTGACAACTATACATTTAGGGGGAGAGAGAGAATTGGTTTCCTCTGGTAAATTATATATCTTGTTTTATGAATTCAAAAATATGATTCTGAGAAAAGGTCCATAAGTTTCACCCAACTGCCTAAGAGGTTCATGATAAAAAGGTTAAGAATCCTTGAGATCTTTTCTAACTAATAAGCAGGGACATATTGTCCCTCTCCCTTCCCCCATCCTTCTTTCCAAGTGGAAATGGACCTGTATCATTGGCATAAGGCTAGAACAACATGTCTGGAGTGGGGGGCAGGGAGAGAAGGAGGAAGGGCTCGAAGACCTGAGCTGTCATGGGTTGTCAAAACCCCACTGAAAACAGGCTGTGCTTTCCCGTGTCAGATTCCAGGCTGAACACTGTAGTTTTCTGTTCAATCCATGACTTATTCTAAATGGAGTCTTTGATGAGGATCCAAGTGGTTGTCATCACAAGGAATGGCCTTGTAGGTAAGACCCAGGAGGAATAAACACCTGGGGATATACCACATCCAGAAGGGAGAGGGGAATCTTGGCATCGTAAGGCAGGAAACTGCTAACCTCAGAATAACACGTCAGATTGGAAAAAGAGTAAGATATAAAATATAAAATTCTGTGCTACCTATAGCTTGAATCCTATTCATCCCCAAAGGTTCCTTATTATTTCTTTCCATGGAACCAAAAATCTGTTCTTTCTCATATCATTACCCTTCATCCAACTGAGGAATCAATGTCTGGATCACTCCACAGCTATATTATTACACCAATCTCCATAGTTTCTCTGTCTCCAGGCTTGCCCTTACCTAATTCAGCCTGCCTACCATCACAAGACTGGTACTGCTTATATGCCATTTTCACCATGTTACTCCCCAGTTCAAGGACATTCATTGACAAAGTGCTCAGACTAACACATATGAGTGTGCTGTAATAAATCATAGGATTGAAAGCTCAGAACAACCTTAGGGACCACCAACTCTAGCACACCAAGTTCAAATGCTTTCACTTGACTTTAAGACTGCATTGTCTGTGATTATTTTGTAACTTCAGGTTTGCAAGTTAATCATCTAAGATGTTCTGTGCTTTTTCTGCAATTCATATGTAGGTATGTATATATGTAAATTTATATGTATGTATGTATGTGTACATATACTATACTGTATATATGTGTATCTATGTATATATAATAATTTTCTATATGCTGCCATCAGATAGTAGGTATACTGATAAATGGGTTCTTACAGCACTTAATCTAAGTTCCAGACAACAACCATGAATTTTTCCCTATTTGAGGGTCAAAATATATTTCTAGTTTCTAGCAAAATATCTGAGGCAGCTAGGTGGCACAGTGGATCTAGTACCAGCCTTGCAATCAAGAAGACCTGAGTTCGGGGGCAGCTAGGTGGTGCAGTGAATAGAGCACCGGCCCTGGAGTCAGGAGGACCTGAGTTCAAATCTGGCCTCGGACACTTATACACACAAAACTAGCTGTGTGACCTTGGGCAAGTCACTTAACCCCAATTGCCCTCCTAAAAGAAAAAAAAAAGACCTGAGTTCGAATGTGGCCTCAGACACTTCCTAGCTGCGTGACCCTGGGCAAATCACTTAACCCTGTTTGCCTCAGTTTCCTCACCTGAAGAAGAAAATGGCAACACTCCAGTGTCTTTACCAAGAAAACCCCAAGTAGGGTCACAGAGAGTCAGAAATGACTGGACAACGACAAAAGCAAACTATTTTAATGCATAAAACTTTAACAGTGAAAAAATCTTTGACAACAAAAAGGCACAATTTAGTACCTTTCTCACTAATACTTAACTATTTAAATTGAAGCTTAGTCTTAGTTCTTTCCCCAAACCTTGATTAGAATCCTTCCACTAATCCTGAATTCTTTCTTGCAGCTTAATATCTCATTCCTCTCACTGCCCTCTCCTCACAGTTTATCACCAAAAATCGTTCCCCACTAGTCTTACCTCTCTCCTTTTCATGTGGCAGGGAAGACAAAGGCATCTTTTATAAGGAGAGTGTAAAACTTTCTGTGATAACTTACATTTATATACCATTTTAAGGCTCACAAAATGCTTTCATTACAGCAATCTTGTGAGGTTCACCCTGCTAATATCTATGTGCTCATATTACAGATAAGAAAGCTGAGGCTCAAAAGGACTGCAACTATTCCAGTCACAGAATTAGTCAGCATTAGAGCCAGAACTTGAATCTGGGTCTAAATAATAATAATTATATTAAAAATAATAACAGCTAGCATTTATGTGGTGCTTTAGAATTCTCAAAACTCTTTAGAAATATTATCTCATTTGATGCTCACATCAACCCTGGAAGGTAGGTGCTATTATTATTTTATAGATGAGGAAATTGAAGCAGACAGAGGTTAAATGACTTGCCCAGGTCATATAGCCACAAGTATCTGCAGCTGGATTTGAACTCAGGTCTTTGCTCGTGGTACCATATCCTTTTTTTTTTCTTTTGGAGAGGGGAAGGCAAGGCAGTTGAGGTTAAGTGACTTGCCCAAGGTCACACAGTTAGTAACTGTCAAGTGTCTAAGGCAGGATTTGAACTGAGGTCCTCCTGACTCCAGGGCCACAATCTATTCACTGCACCACCTAGCTGCACCCCCATACTAAACACCATGCCACCTAGCTTCTGACTCCAAGTTCATTTCCCTTTCTACTACCTGCTGCTGCCTTCCTTAACTAGCTCTTTCTTATCATACAGAGATAATTCCACACTACTCAAAGGCAGGTTTGATCTTCTACTTCCCAACAGCTGCTAGGTAGAGATTATTTTAATTTTCCTCATTGAAGCAACATGATATGGTAGGAAGCATGCTGGAGGACCCAACTCTAACACCACCTCGCTGTGTTGGGCAAGTCACCTAACTTCCCTAAGACACGGTTTCTTCTTCTATAGTAGGGGCATAATGATATTTGCAGGTCCCCCTTTCAGAGGGTTATTGTAAGACTGACCTGTACACATTCATATGCTAATGTTAATCTCGACCTAGGAGCAGAGAATGCAACACACTTTTCTCCCCCCAGTACAGAGCTGGGGAAAGCATCCCCAGAAGCAATCATTTTGTCAATTGACTTTGCTTAGCTGTTTTTTTTTTCAGTGTGGTGGGAAGTGCACTGGGGAATGACAACGATATAAAAAACAGCATCAATAAAACTTTTTAAAAAATACTTTTAGAATATAGAGAGGGCGTGTGGTATAGTGGAAAGAAATGAAAGGAGACCTCAATTCAAATCTTTCCTCCAATACTAACTGTGTGACTGTGGATAAGTCACTTAGCCTCTTTGGGTCTCAGCTTCCTCATTTGTAAAAGGAGGTGGTTGGACTCAATGGCCTCTAAGGTTCCTTCTAGCTCAGAAACTAAAATGGAGAAGTACCTATTTCATAGGGTTGTTGTGAGGAATAAATAAGACAATGCGCAGAAAAACCTTTACAAACCTCGGAGTACTTCAGAGACGCCAGGTATTATTATAGTTAGGTGGCACAGTGAATTGAACACCGGCCCTGAACTCAGGAAAACCTGAGTTCAAATCCAGCCTCAGATGCTTAACTAGTTGTGTGACCCTGGACAAGTCACTTAACTCTGTTTGCCTCAACTCCCTCATCTGGAAAATGAGCTAGAGAAGGAGATAGGAAACCACTCCAGTAACTGACAAGAAAATTCCAAATGAGGTCATGAAGAGTCAGACACACCCAACAACAATTATTATATAAATGATTTATTTATCTAATAGCCTGAACTCACAAACAGCTTTCTCTCTCTCTCTCACACACACACACACACACACACACACACACACACACACACACACACACACACACAGATTTAGAGTTTTATTTCAAACTTCCAACAGGAAACAGTCTTTTAAAAAACAAATTTAATTTGGGGTGGGTAGTGGTGCAGTGAATAGAGCACTGGCCCTGGAGTCAGGAGGACCTGAGTTCAAATGTGACCTCAGACGCTTGACACATTTCCTAGCCATGGGACTTTGGGCAAGTCATTTAACCCCAATTGCCCTCCAAAAAGCAAAAACAAGAAAAGAAATAAATTTAGTTTTTTGGTTCAAAAATTTTAACTGGTTTCACTACTCCCTTCATGATAAGATCTGTGCCACTTTCCTGACCTGATCTTCTCTTGTTCCCCAACACACACACACACACACACACACACACACACACACACACACACACACACACACACACACACACACCATTCCTGTTAAATGTGTTGCTTCCTTGTCCCTCACACTAGGCTATATCTATTCTCTACTGGCTTGCTTTTGCTCCTGCTGTTAACCCAAACCCAAAATGCTCCCCCTGTCCCCCTGCAACCAATCCAAATCCAAGCCACATTTCAAGGGACAGTTTAAGTCCCACCTTTTCTAATCCTATGGGGAAAGTATTAGACTTGTTCTGTTTTATCCCAGAGGCCAATGGGTATAAGTTGTAGCCTTAAGATGCTATAAACTCATGACTCTTCTTCTGTTAGCACTGTTCTTGCATCCCTTCTGACTCTTCATTCTCTTCTCCAGTCCTTTAAACATAAATATCCAATCAATTAATATTCATATATTAAGTACCTAGTAGGCGCTACACACTGTGCTAAGCACTAGGGACATCCACCAAGGCTGTGTCCTTGATCCTCTTCCTTTCTCTTTTCAAGGTTATTGTGAGGATTAAATAAGGTAGATTTTGCCTTGCTGTAAAGAAAGCCTGACAATTAGGGAAATCCACAAATAGAATGGGTTCCCCCAAGAGATAAGGGGCTCCCCACCACTAGGTACATTCAAGCAGAGGATGTATGACCGCTGATGAGGAGGACATCAAGAAGCCAACTTGCCTCCGGCTCTGAGACCATGATCCTGTCACTAGCCCAGTCCACGCTGATTTCTCCTTTCTCCAAACTTCTCTTGCTTTAATGATCAGTCCCATGGTTCAGCATTTAATTGCATTCTAATTATCTCATTCTTCTGCCTTCCCAAATCGTTTATAAACACTTTGACTTATAGTTCTTCTGTCACCTTCTTTCCCTTGCTCCCTAGCACAGGGCTGGGCACAGAACAAGCACTGAAAGGAGCCTTAAATACCATCCAGGCTAACTTCCCTGTTTTGGACCTGAGAAAACTAAAGTTCAACAGGATTATGATGTCCAAGGTTATTCAGAGAGTAAGGAACAGAGCTGGGATGAAGATCAGATCTGGGATTGGGACCCAAGTCTGCCGTTTTTGAGTCCAAGGCTGTTTACAAGACTCTATACTCAATACATGTATTGACTTATTGATTTAAACCAATACCAGCAAAGTCCTTTTGCACTAAATAATTAGATTTAGAGCTCTCATCCTCCTCCAGCAGTTTCCTAATCTCCTTTATTTTACCTCGTTTTCATTAGGCAAATAAAAGATAAATAGATAGATAGATGATGTAGATAGATAGATAGATAGATAGATTATATAGAGAAATGATGGCGATAAAGAGATGCTATATGGATAGATATAAAGAGACTTAGATTATATAGATATATAGAGAGAAATAACTGATATGGTTATGGAGAGATAGATTTTATATGTGTGTATACAAATAATATATGCATATTATATATATATATACATACATACATACATACAGAGAGTCCTGTATATGTGTTGGTTTGTATATATTTACAAACTCAGGCAAATTATTGACTCTCAGAAGTTTTTGATATATTATTAATACTTTGATGGATTTGTGATCTTATAAATGTGGGCACTCCCTTTGAAAGTATAGATCATTGGGGCAGCTAGGTGGCCCAGTGAATAAAGCATCAGCCCTGAAGTCAAGAGGACCTGAGTTCAAATCCATCCTCAGACACTTGACACTTAACCAGCTATGTGACCTTGGGAAAGTCACGTAACCCCAATTGCCTTGCCTTCCCCCTCCCAAAAAGAGAAAGTATAGGTTAAAACCCATCTATAATTTATTATTGTGTTCGACTCTTGTCTATGTTCTCCCATAAATCTCCCATAGGGAGTCCACTGGAACAGAGTATGGGGGCAGGATGGCTGCTTCTCCTTACATTATATGAATGACACTAGTCATTCAGTCAGCAAGAATTTATTAAACCCATATTGTGTGTCAAGTACTGTGCCAAGCACTAGGAATATAAAGGCAAAAACAGTCCCTGCCTCAAGGATTTTACATTCTAATGGGAGAGTCATCATGTAGATAAATAAGCATATAGAAAATAAAAAGTAGATGGAAGGTAGCCAGAGAGCACAAGGCTTAAAACGTGGGCAGTGGCCAGGAGCAGCCTCCAGCAGGAAGTGGGATTTAAGGCTAGTCCTGAAGGGATCCAGAGACTTCAACAGGGGGAGGTGATGAAGGAAAGTGCTGCAGGAATGAGGGAGAGCCAGTGTGAAGGCATGGAGATAGAAGACGAAGTATCACATGCAAGCAAGGCAAGGGAAGGTTAAGAATAGTGGAAAGGTGAGGAGGGAACAGGTTATGAAGAGCTTTCAGAGAGAAACAAAGGAGCTTCTTTTTGGTCTTGGAGGTAGTAGGGAGCCACAGGAATTTATCCAGTAGGGAGGTGATATGGTCATACTTATCCTTCAGCAGCTGAAGAGGGGATAGATGGGAGGGGGGAGAAACTCAAAGCATGGAGATTGATTGGGGGCTACTGGAATAGTCAAGGCAAGAAGTGGTGAGAGATTGAGTATGGGTGGCAACAGTATGAGAGGAAAGAAAGGTAGGTAGGTAGACAGACAGACAGATAGATGATAGATAGATAGATGGATGGATGGATGGATATTTCTCTGTGTGTCTGTATGTATGTATAAAAATATATATTCTACGTATATGGATATACACATATTGTGTGCATATATAAAATCCTATTATATATGTATATGTATGTGTGTGTGTACACACAAATACAAGATGTTAGGAAGGTAGAAACAATGAGATTTGGTAATGGATTGGGTTCATACATTGAATGAGAGTGAAAAGGTTAGTATGACACTAAGGCCATGAACCTGACTGACTAAGGGGTGGTCCTCAACAGTAATAGGAAAGTTCAAAAGGGGGATGGTTTTGGACCCGGGGGGATGGAGGGGCAGGTGGAACCTGTGACTTCAAGGCCACATGTGGCCCTCTAGGTCCTCAAGTGTGGCCCTTTGACTAAATCCAAACTTCACAGAACAAACCCCCTCAAGAAAAGGATTTGTTCTGTAAAACTGGGACTCATTCAAATGACCAGACCCTAGAAGTGCACATGTGACCTCCAGGCTGCAGGTTCTCCACTCTCTAAGATAATGAGTCCTGCTTTGGACACATGACCACACACAGGGAGTATATTTTGAGATGACTACACTACACTGGTACTGAGGTACAATGTGTGGCCCGGGTCCCTTATGTCTCCAGCAGCACAGGGCTTTTCTGAGTAATAGTAATGATAATAACCAGCATTTATATGGAGCTTTTAAAGTCTTTTGCAGAGTGTTTAGCACATGTTCCCTCACTTAATCCTCACAATAGCCTTGTGCTGAAGGGGCTATTATTGTTGACATTTTACAAAAAAATTTTGAGAGCAAAGTGAAGTGACCTGTCCTCTATCACAGTTAGCAAAGATCTGAGGCAGGATTCGAACACAGGTATTCCTGACTTCATGTTCTGAGCGCCATCCAAGGAGCCACCTAGTGTCCCTTCTCTCTTGGTGGAGTATTCGCACTGTGCCCCATGGGTGCAGAGTTTCTACTGGACAGGTCACTCACGTCTGAGGGCCCCAAGTCTGCTCTTTTCCACAGGTCAATTCCCATGTGTCCAGTTCCCTTAATTCCAGTCTTTAGAATTGTCCACCACCTCTGATCTCCCCACAGCGGGGGTGTTCAGCTTTTTAAGGTGCCGTAAGAAGCATAGTGGCCAATCTCCCTTTTCAATTCAATCAAGGAAAATGCTTTCATATCTCACAAAGGGATAGCAGGGTATTAACTAATCTTTGGACTTAATTAACATATCAATACCTCATTACCTCTTTTATTTGTCCCTTGCTTTTGGTGACTACATTAACTGTTAGGGTGTAGGGGTCAGAGCTGGAATCAATTGGCCAGAGACCAATTACTACCCCCCTTCCCATTCTCCCTGAACTTAAACATGTGTGGTCCCCAGCAAATCAGCTATTGTGTTTTGGGCACGTTTGTCCATTATCCTAAACACTGGATAGCTCTTTAGTGATTTGAGGAGTCTCAAGCACCATCCTTTCAAATGTTTTCCCTAGAACCTTGTCCTAAAGATGCACAGTAAAGTCCATATGGTACAGTTCTTAAATAATCCAGAAATTAATATTCTTCCGCAAGGATCCAGATCTACCATAGCTGAGGGGCCTGAGGATTATATTCATCCCTAAATACGTGGTTATACATAATAGAGTTGCATATAATAACCAAGTGCACAGGTCTCGTGTAGGAATGCGACATATAACCTTACCATAATATGGCAGCTATTTGGTGCAGTGGATGCAGTGCTGGGCCTAGAGTCAAAAAGACTCATCTTCTTAGGTTCAAATCTGGCCTCAGACACTTACACTTACTGAGATCCTGGTCAAGTCACTGAAACCTATTTACCTTAATTTTCTTATTGATAAAAATGAGTAGGAGAAGGAAATGGCAAAACATTCCAGTATCTTTGCCAAGAAAACCCCAAACGGGGTCACAGAGAATTGGACACAACTGAAAGCTATTGGACAGCAACACCTTTCATGGTTGTTGTGAGACTCAAATGAGAGAATAATTGTAAAGTGCTTAGCACAGGGTCTGGCTCCTAGTAAACATGCTGTAATGCATGTCAGAGAGGCACCTGTCAGCATCTTAGTGCAAAGCCCTGCATATCAGCCTGGAAAGGAACACTACATCCACACAAATATAACTTGATAACAAAATACTTAGCATGGAAAAATGCATAAATCTGTCAATGAGTTTAGTTTTTAAGTTGGTTACATAAGTAACAACCTCTCCCATTTTTCTTGAATCATCCTCATGAAGTCCGTTTCCTGCTTGAATAATCCTGGCATTCCTGTAAAGCCCTCTTTGAGCTTATGGTTGCTTGATTATCAACATCGCCAGGACTGTTGGCAAAGGATTCCAATCCTAAACTCAGTGCCTGGCAGCCTCTGCAACTGGAGCTCAGGCTGACTCCATGTTGGCCTTCAGTTCCAACCCCGGGAATCTAGGGATCCCCAAATAATATATGTAACACGTTTTGTAAATCCTAAAGAGATGTCTAAGTATTTTTGTGGTTGTACAGTCGTTTTTTCAGTCATGTCAGACTCTTTGTGACCCCTTTTTGAGTTTTCTTGATAGAGATATTGGAGCAGTTTGTCATTTCCTTCTCCAGCTCATTTTGCAGATAAGGAAACTGAGGCAAACAGAATTAAGTGACTTGTCCAGGGTCACACAGCTGTTAAGTGTCTAAGGCCAGATTTGAACTTAGAAAGATGAGTCTTCCTGACTCCAGGCCCAACACTCTATCCACTGTGACACTTAACTGCCCACATCTAAATGTAAATTGTCTTAATTCTCCAAGGCAGGATTGAAGAAGTGCAATCTAGATGTGGGAAATCACCTGGGTGTGTATATATATATATATATATATATATATATATATATATATATATATATACACATACACATGTATATATATATTTATATATGTGTGTATATTTATATATTTGTAATGTTTTTTTCAGCAGAATAACATGGTCAGATCTGTGTTTAAAAACACTAATTTGGTAGTTCTCTGTAAAATGGATTGGAGAGGGAAGAGATTGGAGGCAGAAAACCTGATTGGAAAGCTATTGGAAATCGAGGAAATGTTCATCAATTGGGGAATGACTGAACAAGTTGTGGTATTAATGGAATACTATTGTTCCATAAAAAATGATGAACAGGATGCCTTCAGAAAAACCCAGAAAGACTTACATTAACTGATACAAAGTAAAATGACAAGAACATTGTACCCAGTAACAGCAATATTGTATAATGACCAACTGTGAATGATTTAGCTATTCTTAGCAAAACAGTTATCCAAGACAATTCCGAAGAATTTATGGTGAAAAAATGCTATCCATCTCCAGAGAAAGAACTGATGGAGTCTGAATGTAGATCAAAGCTTACTTTTCTAAACTTTCTTAATTTGGGGGGGGGGTTATCTGTGTTTTCTTTCACAACATAACTAATAGGGGAATGTTTTGCATAATTACACATGCATAACCTATATTAAATTGTTTGCTTTGAATATGGGAGAGGAGAGGAAGAGAATTTGGAATTTAAAATTTAAAAAAAAAGAATGTTAAATTTTGTTTTTAAATGTAATTGGAGAAAAACAAAATGTTAAGTTAAAAAAATTTAATGACAAAAAATAAATCTATTACAAACTGTGAGGCAGTAAGAATCTGACCTAGAGTAGAGGCTATGTGAGTGAAGAAAGAGAGGAGACAGATATGAGAGATATCACAGAGGTAAGTTCAATAAGATTGGGCCACTGATTGGTGCCAGCTTTGAAGCAGAGAGAAGAGTTGAGGAGGACAACCATATTTTCCAATGTGGGTGACATATTGGATATGGGAGACAGGAAATGATCAAGCAGAGAAAGATGAAGGAATGGGATCAGGAGCATAAGTGAAGGGGTAAGCTTCAACAAGGAGGAAGTCTAACTCTTCATCAGAGAGAGAGAGAGACAGAGACAGAGACAGAGAGAAGAGAAGGGAGAAGAGGGGGAGGAGGAAGAGGGGGAGGAGGAGGAGGAGTTTTGAGATAGGGAATGAAGAAGAACCCAGAAGGATGATCTTTTAAAATAACTGATGAATGAATGAATGGAGAAACAAACAAAGAAGGAAGGAAGGAAGGAAGAAGGGAGGGAGGAAGGAAGGAAGGAAGGAAGGAAGAAGGGAGGAAGGAAGGAAGGAAGGAAATAGGAGGCTCACCTCTGCTAAAAAGGAAGGGTGGAGAGATGAAAGTGGTACAGTTAGTGTGAGAAAACAGGAGGTTTAGAATAACTGTTGTGAAGAGGGTGATAGAAGTCTAGTTAGGGAAGAATAAAAGCATTACTATGTGATAGTGAGGGCCCAGTTAAAATTAGAGAGTATCAATTTATAGTGAATCCAGTCTAAAAAATTGAATGACTTTCACCAGAAGCAATACCCACATGTGAAAAAGAAATGGGAAGGTGGTTTGGACAACCCAGGGTTAGGATTTATCTCAAGTCTTCCTACTACAATCTATATTCCACTCAAGCTATCAAATTGGTCTTCCCAAAGTGCAGGTCTTGACTTCTAATCATTTAATCCCAATAACTCCCTATTACCTCCAGGCTCAAATATAAAATCCTATGTTTGACTTTTAAAGTTCTTGGTAAGCTTGCCCTTAACTACCTTTTCAGTTTTCTTATACCTCATTCCCCTCCATATACTCTGATCCAGTAACACTGGTCTCAATGCTATTATTCCTCCATAACACTCCATCTACCATCTGCCAAGTACATCTTCACTAATTGTCTCCGGTGCCTGGAGTTCTCTTTCTCCTCATTCTGATTTCCTTGCTTCCTCCATGTCCCAGTTAAAGTCCTACCTTCTACAAGAAGTCTTTCCCAATTACCCTTAATATTAATACCTTCCCTTTTAGAATATCTCCAATTTCTCTTGCATATATTTTGTTTATATATGAGAGATTACATGTTGTTTTCTCCTTCTGACTGCAAGATGTTTGAGGGCAGGGACAGTTGTTTTTACCTTTTTTTGTATCCCCAGCACTTAGCACAGTGCATGCCACTTAGCAGACATTGAATAAATTTTCTCCTTGGCTTGACTAGGTCATTATATATATGATGGGCAAGGAAGAGGGACACATTCAGGGGTGCTGTGTAGCTAATTCAAGCTGGCTAGCAAAAGCCAATTGATAAATTTTTGGTGCAAGCATTTACACCTGGGAAATCGCCAAATGCTAAAATCTGGGCTCAATTTATTGTTTTGCTCAGCATCCAGACCTAAGAAAGTGATGGAGAAGGTAATAACGATGCAGATTAAGCTTAAAAGCATGTCGTATACACATTTTTTCCATGAGAGCTGGTTATTACTAGCATGCCCTGCATGAATTAAAGATGATACCAAGATTTTGAGTGTGGCTGCTTAATGCCATTAAAAGCAAACAGGGAAATCAGGAGGAGCTATTGTGATCGATTAGTTGGTGATTGCTTACATTTGATGTCCCAGAAGCACATGTGGATGGAGGTGTCTAACTGCAAGTTTGACGTTTCTGATTGGAACTTGGGAGAGAGATCAGAGCTAGTGATGGGGAAATGTAACCTGTTAACATGGTGCCAATGGAGTAGATGCCAAGAGAAATACAGAAAGAGAAGAGCATATATATTCATTACACACACACACACACACACACACACACACACACACACACACACACACACGTGTAATTTTATCCGTGTGCGCGAGATTTTTTACCAAGAAAAGTCCTCCCAACATGCATCACAAATTTCCCGTTAGCATATTTAACTATTACTTTCTAAAATATTTTCCCTTGAATCCAAATATAGATTAATTTTGCCCTTTCTCTCCAGCTAACTCTCCTCTAAAATTATCGTTTTCTTTGTGATACACAGCCCAAACATAAGCTGAATCTGACTGTAAATATCAAGTACCTTCATAGTCTCCTTAGAGATCCTTGGGGAAAAAAGACAGATATTCCAATGTGAAAATGCCCAGGGCACCCAAGGGGCTAGTTGGCCCTCAAGCCACTCTGGTCACTGTCGTGGTCATTCAAACTTTCAATCTGAAGGAAGCTGTGTTGAGTCAGGAAGACCTCAGACCAATATGGTCTCAGACACTTACTAACTGTATGACTTTGGGTAACTCATTTAACCTCTGTCTGCCTCAGTTTCCTCAACTGTAAATAAAGAAAATTATAGCGCCTACCTCACAGGTTTGTTGTGAGGTTTAATGAGGTAATATTTGTAAAGCACTTTACACAGTGTCTGACATATGATAGGTACTTTGATTTTTTCCTTCCTTTTCATTTCATTCAGCTAAAAAGCACTCATTTGAGAGGGAAATCTTCACAGGACAGTACGTCAAACATTTTATTTGAAATTTTTTGAACATTTTTATTTAAACAAGTACTATTTGGTTCATTTTGTACTACTCTCCTATTCATTGAAGAAATAAGTATTTTTTCCAAATATCAGAGGAAATAATTATAACACTGCAAAATCTAGATAGATCAATCTAACTTTAAGGGGTTTGCCCCTCTAACAATTTAGGGGGAGAAACTGACCTAGTTCATAAGTTATTGCAATGCCAATATTCTGAAGCATTTCCCATCCCCTAAAAGTGAAAAGTGTCCAAGCATTTGAGAACAGATGCAGAGAAGATATAAGTTTTAGAATGTTGGAGCTGATCAAAAACAAGGGCATGAATGAAAGAAAAGATATTTGTTGGAATGACTGGAGAAAACGATGTTGTGATGACTTTTAACCATCCAACATGTTTCTTGCTAATAATCGTCAAAGAGCATTTAAGTGTTGATTTGGACAAGTTATATATGGAGCAAGAGAGACAAACAATCATTGATATCTTGGGGAGTATATAGAATGAGCACCCTATTCAAGAAATAACTCAGTTTCTATTCTCTGCTCTGGCTTCTCTTTGAAATCATATTCAATGAGGGGACAAAGAACTTCATAGTGGTAGGGAGATATGACAGACAGGGGTCTTATGTGGATATTAAAAATGGCAATCCTAAGTCATAACAATACTGGGGAGTTTGACTCACAAACGCCCAATATTTTCTTCATTTATAGTAAGAATAAAAATATAATACAAAGATGTAGATAAAAGTAATATAATAAGAATGGCTATAGTGGGGGGAAAATCATATTCCAGAGGTCAAGAACAGAAGCGCTCTCACTCAAGGGCTGGAATATTCCTCTGGAGTTAGGTCCCTGATAGGGAAGGTGACAGACACCCCAACAAGAGATACCTGACACTCAGCCCAAACCTGGACTCTTCCCCCTCAGGCAAGTTAGAGAACAAAAGAAAGTTTTCTATTGGTTGGTTTTATTTTTCCTCTCCCTCTGGTCTTATCTCATCCCCAAAGCTGGTGATAGAATTATGTCTACAGATTTCTTCCTAAGAAGGAAGCAGCAAAAAAAAGAGCTCTCAACATCCAAAGGAACTAATTGGCTTTGGTTACAATTGCCCAGTTTAAGCAGCACCAACAGATATATCTCCTGGAGAATTCCAAAGCAGCTGTACCAGCTCTCAGGGACTAAGGAGCCATTCTGAGCTCGGAAGCAAAGAGAGTTCCATTTGTCTCCACCTGAATTTAACCCAAGTGGAGAGAGGGCAGCTGAGTTGTTTGCCAGATGGGAACTATGAAACCTTGACATGAAATAAATAAATAAATAAATAAGTACTCTTCTTTCTCATTTCATTAAGGCAAAATAAATTGAGAGGTCGGAAGACATAGGACAGATGCCCAAGAGTGATTTTTCTTCTTTTTTTGCAAAGAACAGGCAGGCTCATATACTCCCCACAAAAAGGAGGGGGTAAAAATGGAGCAGGGTCAAAGAGAAAAAAAAATTTTAAACCTCAAGATCGTCCCAGAACCCCTAATTCAGAGAACAAGTTTTGGCTAGGCATTTCAGTATATTTTGGTTGAAAAACAGAAAAAAAAACAGATTGTCCTCCTGTTAATGTGAAGTAACTTTTTCCTCACCCCGCCCCAATGTTATGTCATGATCCCCAGTAGTACTGAGAATACTACCACCGTCCAGGGAGTGAGTCACAATTTTGGAACCTTATATCATGGCGGTGCTGCAGTCCTGGAGGCGGACACTGCCTTTGACTCTATTAAGGTCTCCTTCTTTATGTTACTTTTACTGATGGAGATTACAGATGCTACAAAAGTCTACTTAGACAAAGGTTTCTCTATTGGTTTCTCTTTAGTTGTTTTGTGGTGAAGAGATGAGTAGAAATTGAAATGGGAGGTACTTTATCAAATGACAGGATTACTCTGCCTTCCTGTACCTGTTACATCCAGACACCTTGGGGTTTCCAACATTAATTCGCATATCCTGCTCACTTAGGTGATTTCATAGCATTAGGGGCACAGAGGCACTGAAGAACAGCATGATTTTGCCTGGGATCACAGGGGCTAAGTCTGTACAGCAACTAAAAATTTTTAAAAGAGATGAAACTGATTCATTAACATTAGCATCTCCCCACTGACACAATTAATGGTCAGCTCTCATTCCTCCTTTGTGAATTATCCACTTTGTAAAGGTTTGGTTTCTCTCAAACTCAGGATGTGAAGTCCCACAGCATTCTGTGCAGGGATGGGAGAGTGTGGAGGCAGCTTTCATCCATTGGTACCCTGCTGGAGGCTTCCTTCCCAAATTATGTTATATTTAGCTATTTGTTATATATTTGTATTTATTAATTTTATATCTACTACAGATATATTGTATGTGCACATATATACATGTAGATACATATGTGTGTATATACATACATACATATATAGACTTATTGTTTCCCTAATTAGAATGTAAACTCTTGTGTGTAGAAATTCTTTTGTTCTTTTTATTTGTATCCCAACACCTAGTACAGTGCTTGGCCCACAGTAGGGGCTTAATAAGTACTTGTACACTGGCACCCAGCACAGTGCCTGGCACATAGTAGGGCTTAATGAGTACTTCATTGATTGGATAAGAGTAATGGGTCAGGAAAAAGAAGGAAGTGACAGATTTGAAAATAGCTATGCAGACAAAGCACTTACCTGTGTACTTTGGATGGAGTGAAAAATTAGAGCTTGTGAATCAAAAATTGAATGATATGTTCTCAGTAACTAGAGAACCAAATATGACCACAGGTAAAACTGGAAGGAAAAGAAATTGTCCTTCCTATTTCTTGCACCATCTGCTTGTCCCCATCCTGTGTATTTCCAGTGTCTTCACCACCACCCAAAGTATATGCTCCTTAAGCTTATCTCCTTTCTTCTCTGGTAACATCCCTCTCTCCCCCAGCTCTCCTCCTTAGTCCTTGACAGGGTTTGCAAAGTACCTGGGTTGAAAGTTATCTAATAAAACAACTCACCGACAAATATCTACAGAGCTCCTGACAGCAGTCCAGCTCCAGGCCTGGAGTTATAAAGAACTAAAATGAAACCACCCAAAGTATAAAACTTGGTGCTCAGAATACTTACAACATAAGGAGGAAGAAAAGGCCCATTGGAAGAATTAGAGAACAAGGAATTGACTGTATTGATTTTAAATGCTATAGGCATTCTGAGAAGGGGGAGATTAGTATAGGCTGGAGAAGTCAGCAGGGTCTTACAGAAAGCTGTTATTTGACCTGTATTTAAAAAAAAAATCAATGGATAGGATTTCTATAATGCAGGATATTATAAGTATGTAGCACAGTATGAACAAAGGCATAGATGTGAATGAGCATGAGACAGCCAAGAGGTTTGCTATCTCACCGGTAACACATCTCTAATACGGCACAAGGGTTTATGTTGGGAAGGATTAAAAATAAAGCTGCATAATAATATTAGTATAGTATTGTGATTATTATTGCATGGCATTTCTATAATGCTTTAAGGTTTACCAAGTGGTTCATATATGTTTATCTCATCTGATCCCCACAATAACTCTTATCAAGTGGGTGCTAATAGCATCTCCATTTTACAGATAAGGAAAATGAGACAGAGAGAAATTAAGTGACTTGTCCAGAGTCATACAGCTAAGTAGAATCCTCTGACAAGATTTGGATTTCTTATCAACAGTAGAAATGTGGGTTCTTAAATTATGAAGTCATATACACAGTGATTTAAGGAAGACAACTCTCACAGCAGTATACAGTATAAAACGGAGTGAGAAGCAGAGGAAAGGAGACCAGTTAGGCAGCCAAGAACTAACTTGATAAATTAATCCCAGCTAATATTTTAATAGGGCAACTAGGTGGCAGAGTGCATAGAGTGTTGGGCCTAGAGGCAGGAAGACTCATCATCCTGAGTTCAGATCTAGCCTCAGACACTTAATAGCTATGTGACACTGGGCAAGTCACTTAACCCCAATTGTCTTGGCTTCCCCCCTCCAAAAAAATTTTATTGTTGTTGTTGTTCAGTGGCTTACAATTCCTCATTACCACATTTGGAGTTTTCTTGGCGAATACATTGGAGCAGTTTGCCATTTTTTTCTTCAACTCAGTTTACAGATGAGGAAACTGAGGCAAACAGAGTGAAGTGACTTGCCCAGAGTCACATAGCTATTAAGTGTCTGAGGCCAGATTTGAACTCAGGTCCTCCTGACTCCAGGACTGGTGCTTTATTCACTGCCCCAATGACAATATTTTAATGGGATATGATTAAGGGAGAGGAAAAAGTTGCCCTACCCATAAGTCTTCTGGAAATAAGGTTCGTGCTTCCATCCACAGTGCCTCCCTCGTCCCCACCATTCTCTCAGTCAAGGAGGTTTTGATGGAAATAGAGGGGGGAGGAATTCTCTGTATCATCACTATCTGCATTCCAGTATCCCAAGAATTTAAGCATTCATGGCATCCATTTCTGTGTTTTTTAAATTTATAAGCTGGCACCAAATCCATGTGTCTTCTAGGCCTGCTTCTCTTTTCCTTGTCACCAGGTGACTGGTCTTCCCCTGAGTCCTGTTGGCCATCCAGCCCCGGCCTCTCTCTAGACCTCCCGAGGGGTTACTTCTTGATCTGTTCAGCCACCTGCTGCTTAGATGACAATGTGATCAAGCAAACATCCCTCTTCGTTACTGCTGCGCGTGTCTGAGAAAAAACAGCATCAAGGATCACGTCTGTTGGGATAACCTATTGATTTGTATCACATTCTCCCAATCTCCATTTGATTGTTGTTCAAGAAGGGGTCAGGCGAGGTCAAAAATAACTCTTTCCCATGGAGGCAAGAGAATGAGGAATTCTAAAAGGAATTCTAAATTCTCCAAGGGGTATGGGCAGGGAAGTAACAGCAGATGAAAGAATCTCTCCATCAAATGCGGACTGTGAAGACGGGACAGGGTGGAGTCTGCCAAATGACATCGTAGGGAAAAAATTGTGAGGGCATGCAGATAACCCATAAAGCAAGGATGAGGAGTATTCTGTTTATACTTATTTTGTGGTAATTAATAATTATAACAAATATAACAGCTAGCATTTATACGGCAACCTAGTATGTTCCAGGTATTGTGCTGTGAATTTTACAAATATTATCTCATTTGATCCTTACAACAACCCTGGGAGACAGGTACTCTTATTTCTCATTTTACAGATGAGGAAACTGAGGCAGACCGAGGTTAAGTGACTTGCTAGGGTCACACAGCTAGTGTCTGAGGCTGTATTTGGTTTTGGGGTATTTTTTAGTGGGTTTTTTTTTTTTTGGAGGGGGTAAGGCAGGGCAGTTTAAGTGACTTGCCCAGGGTCACATAGCTAGTAAGTGTTAAGTATCTGAGGTAAAATTTGAACTCAGGTCCTCCTGACTCCAGGGCCAGTGCTCTATTCACTGCGCCCCCTAGCCGCCCCAGTTATATTCCTTTTCTTTTGGGGTTAAGTGATTTGCCCAGGGTCACACAGCTAATAAGTGTCTGGATTTGAACTCAGGTCTTCCTGACTGCAGACTCAGGCTCTAATTGGTCTCTCTGTTTCCAGTCTCTCCCCTACTCTGATACAGCTTCCACACAGCTGCCAAAAAAAATCTCAAGGTGCAGGACTGACCAACGCACAGGATTACTGGATGGCAGGGACACCTTTCCTGCTTGCATTCTCTCCTCATCTCCTCCTCCACTAGGGTGCTCCCAGAATCCACCCTGGGCAGGGGGAAGAGGGGGGACACTGCCAGCTGGTCTTTCCCCTTCGTCTGGACAGCTTGACTGCTTACAGGGTTAAGAGTATGTGACAGTGTCCATTCCTTCTGGAGAGACAGAAGGCCTCCATCCTGGCACCTGCCCTCCTCCCACACTGTGTCCTAACTCCCTGTGTAACTTCAGGCTCTCTAGAGCCTGCCATCTACCTGCAGTTAAAATGGCCTTTCCATATGGCCTACAGCCCTGCGCTCTCTTTCATGTTGTCTCTCCCAGTTAGAGCAGAAGCTCTTTGGAAGCAGGAGGTTCCTCTCTTTGTCTGCCTGTCCCCAGCACTTAGCACAGTGCTTGGCACACAGGGAGCTCTTAATAAATGTTCATTCATTCATTCATTCACATCACTCTCCTACTGAAAAAGTTCAATAACTCTCTATTATCTATCAGATAAAAGACACATTTTTTACCCTTGCATTTAAAGCTCCAATCTACCTTTCCAGAGCTACGTCTCACATTATTACCCTTCGTGCACTATATCTTCCAACCAACCTGGCCTGGTAGCTAGTGCCTGAACTCAACATGCCATCTCCTGCCTCTATGAATTTGCACAATTTATTCCCAGTACCTGTAATGTGTTTTTCTCCTCATGGCCCCTTCTCCAAATCCTTGTTTTCCTATAAGGTAGCTAGGTAGTGTTGTGGATAGAGTGCTGGAACCAGAGTCAGGAAAATCTGAGTTCAAATCCAGCCACAGACACTTGCTACCTGTCTGTGTTAGCTTGGGCAAGTCACTTAACTTATGTCTGCCTCAGTTTCCTCATCTACAAAAAGGGGGGTCATAATATTACCTACTTCAGATCCATCAGTGAGTTAGGGGGATGTCTACCCCAAGCATATGAAAACTTCTCTGGTGGACGGGTAGATGAGAATAATTTGTTTCAATAGCCACTAAGGCAGCTGAAACAAGCTTGGTGGAGTTCCTGGAGACTGGTCGGACATCAAAGATGTCATCCTGAACCATTGCCAGTTGTCTTGACTTTTGGTTTGCTACTGGACTCCAATTTCTGGAAGAGAGAGTAAGGCTGATGACTTTGCGAAGCTGCAAGTCAAGACTTCATCCCCTTATATCATTGGTCTTCTTCAAAAATGAAGGATGAACAACAACTTCCCGAGGTTGTCAGGAGGATGGAAATGAGCGCCTTTTGTAAAGCGCTTAGTGTGGTGCCTACTGTACACACAAGGTGCTGTATAAATGCTAGTTGCTATCATTACTAAGGTTCAATTCAGGTGCCACCTCTTCTACAATCCCCGCCACTTCTCTTATCCCTTGATTTGTTCATTGTCCTCTCCCTCCTCATTACCTTGTATTTATGAATCTGGATGAAAGTTCTATTTCTACCTAACAACAAGCTCCTAGAAAGCAGAGATTTACTTCATTAGGCTTAAGAACCCTGGACTGAGAGTCAAAGGACCTTTATTTGAACATCTGCTCCACTACTTACTATAGTCACTGTATGACAGGGAGATTCATTTAAACTATCTGGGCTTTGGCATCTTTGTCTGTAAAAGTAAGAGGGTTGGATGAAATGGTCCCTGAGTTTCTTTCAAGTTCTACAGTTATAATCCTATGATGTGATGACCCCACGACTATGCCATTTCCCAGCCCAAAATTGTTCAGTGGCTTCCCATTGCCTATAGACTACAAACTTCTTAGCCTGGAATTTTTGAAGTCTTCCACAGTCTGACTCTCATCCATCTTATTTTTTACTACTCCTTGGCAAGCTCATAATCTAAACAAAGAAAACTATTTGTCATCCTCTGAACTCCTATATTCCATCTCCCACCTACATACATTCACTCAAGCTACTTTCTCAGCCTGAAACATCCCAAAGTCTTCCAGAAAACCTTCCCTACCAGCAGTTCTTAATCCTCACTATTTTTTTTTTTTTTTTTTTGCGATTTTTGGAAGGCAATTAGGGTTAAGTAACTTGCCCAAGGTCACATGGCTAGGTTTTTTCGTTTGGGTGTGCGTTGTCTGAGCCGGATCCGAACTCAGGTCCTTCTAACTCCAGGACTGGATCCGAACTCAGGTCCTTCTAACTCCAGGGCCGACGCTCTACTCACTGCGCCACCTAGCCGCCCTGAGTCCTCACTATTTTTTCAACTAAGTACTTTGAAGTCAATAGGCAGTGAGCAACCATTGAAGTGATGACTGGAGTGATGTGGTCATAGAACTTTCCTCGTACTTAGCTGTACACAAGCTGTGCTATGTCACCTCATGGAGTAGAATGTAAGCTACTCTAAAGATAGGGAATTTTTTGTCTCTGGATACCTAGCACTATAACCATAAATATTAAACATTTAACAAATACTTATTGAATTTAACTTAATTTATATCCCCATAATCCAGCACAATGTCTCGCATATGGTAGTGTTTAATGCATAATTATTTATTTGAATTATTGTCCTGGGATTTGATCTCTAGCACATTGTAATTTAAAATCTCACATTCTCTCCTCAGTCTTCAAATATGTATATATGAGGTGGGTTGGTGGCCAGTGCTGCCGTACCTGTTTTACACATGTGAAATGTGGAGATAGGAAAAGAAAAGTTATGCAACCTAATGGATTGTGATTTGGGATTATTCCCAATCTATCTGCCATTCCTTTGGTTCTTCTCTTCCTTTGCTTTCCCTAGGTGTAAAATTAGTCTCTAAGTCATGAGACACTACAGATACTGCTTTCAACCCTGTGGAAGGCAAAGAAATGAGCAGAGTGCAATGGTCTCTATAGAACCTCTGATAGATTTTATCAAAATACTCTAACATTTCTCTGGAATAGAACAAGAAACTTGATTCTACAAGAATCAGAGTTAGAAAGGAATAGGGACTAAGCTAAAAAAAAGTAAAGATCTAGAGAATTTCCAATGACTATTTAGAATTTCTACTTAATAGTTAACATTAATATAGAATTTTAAAGGTCTGCAGAACTTTTCACATAAATTAGCTAACTTGCTCTTCATACCAACCCCATGAGGTAAGAGTTATAATTATTTCCATTTTATTGATGAAAAAACTGAGGTAGAGATTAAAGGACTTGCTCATGGTCACACAGCTAAGTGTCTGAGGCAGGATTTGAACTCCTAGACTCCAAGTCTAGCACTTTATTCCCTGAACCACCTACCTGACTAGTTAGTAATAATCATTATTGTGTGGGTTGATTGGCAGGCTGACAATAACACTGTAATGAAGCTGATAAACATCTGATCTGGGAAGAGCTTGGCAGTAAGAAGCTCCAGAAGAATCTTAGAAGATAACTATTAATGGAATAACATGGAATAGAATTAATAAGGGAAAGAGCTTTTAGCCCAGTTTACTCTGTATAACCCTCTTCTCCCCAACCCCCATCCTCATCCTGAGGTTAAGTCAAGCCCAAGAGTGTAAATCAGCAGTGAAGCCTTCCTGAGGATGGTTCACTCCAGAATGGTCCTGTGGAGCCACAACTGTCTCTTTCCATTGGATGTAAAATACACCTAATTTCTCTGGGACTCTTTGAACTGGGGAATACCAAAGGTTAGAGCAGACTTCTTTTCTATTTTATTTACTTAGTTAGTTAGTTTTAGTTTTCAACATTCATAAGATTTTTCATAAGATTTTGAATTCTAAATTTCCCCCTTCTCCCTTCCCTCCTCTCTCCGCTCCCCAAGACGGTGTGCAATCTGATATAGGCTCTACATACATATTCATATTAAACATATTTTCACATTAGTCACATTGTAAAGAAGAATTAAAACCAATGGGAGAAATCATAAGAAAGAAGAAACAACAACCACCACAAAAGAAAGAGCAAACTCTAGCTCTTCTGTATGTGTATAGCATTTTCCATCATGAGTCCTTAAGTTGTCTTAGCAGATCAGAGTTCTTAAGGCTTCTTTATACAAGAACAAAGTTCTTGAATCTTTTTCCTAGTCCTGACTAGTACAGGATGAACACATTTGGACTCTGCATTCTGTTTCCCATAAGATTACTGCTGATTGAAGAGCACCTGGCTAGAACTGCAGCCCCCGGCATGCAATAACTTTAAGACAAGGGACAGCACCTCTCAGTTCCTCCTCTGGCAAAAAAAGGTCAAGTACTATGAAGGTGAAAGGGGAAAAGGGAGGAAGGAAGGAAGGGAGGAAGGGAGGAGGGAAGGAGGAAGGGAGGGAAAGAAGGAAGGAAGGGAGAGAAAGCCTCCATATAAGGGGAAGTCTATGCAATTTCTAATATAAACAAGTGAGAGGGGAAGAATGGGAAGCTGTGATGGCAATTGAAGCATCTCAATGTACTCTCCCTCTTGCTCTTTATCTTCCCAACTCACCATCTAAAGGGAAAAGAGGATAAACAATTTAAATTAAAACAAATATTGAAAATAAAACCTATTATAAATGTTAGTTACAGTCCTTATCCCTACATTGCATACAGAGCCCAACTCTTTCCTTGGGCAAAAAGAAAATATTATCCTTTAGATCAGGGATTCTTAACCTTTCTGATGTCAAGAACCCATTCTCAGAATAATACTTTTAAATACATAAAATAAAATACATAATATTAAAAAGGAGCTCAGTATTAAAATATAGTCATCAAAATATTTTTAAATAAAACAAATTCACAAATCCTCTGTAATTTATCTTATAGACCCCCTACATTAAAATCCCTTGTTTTAGATGATGTTATGGTCATAAAAGTCCAGGGAAAGGATGGTCCAAATTCTTTCAAGGGCCACCTCAAGGGTTAACCAGGGCTATGGGTATTTATTTACAGGTTAAAGAGGCAAGATCTGATTGAAGGAAAAGTAAGCCAAGGAGTTGAACAGGAGCTAACAAGGAGCTCTCTCCAGCGGCACTGCGGGCGATTACTCCCGAGCACCCAGCCATACCAAAATCAATAAACAATTTCAGCGAGGCCCAGGGAACTTTGCCACACTTAATAAAAGTCTCCAGTCACAGTTATGGCTTCATTTCACCTTAACATCTTCTTTAACTGTCCCTTCTTTTCAAGATCAATTAGAGGTTCATGCAAAGAGAATAAATAAAAAATATATACCCACACACATACCCCTAAACAAACAAGGTCAAGACAAGTTTTGAACTCTCTCATACACACTTTCCCATTTAAAATGTTGAATATGAGACAGAGCTAGAGAATATGTGGGGAGAGGGGGGTGGACACAGCAAGAAGTGGGGACAGTGACTTGCTCTAGCTTTCAAAAACAAACAAATGTTAACAAATATGCAAAGATCGATTATTCAGTTTCTGGATTGTCCAGGGCCTTTCCTGTCTATTCATTTCCATCCTGCTGTTATCTTTTGGACATTTCCCCATTCATTAGCACCTCTACTTAAGGGTATATAGCAGAGAAGAATGGAAATCAAACTGAAATTTGCCAATTAGCACTTCTAAGAAAATGGTTGGGGAACATGGTCAAGAGGAGAGAAGTACTTGACTTTATTGGTTAAAATGATTTTTTTTAATTTGCATCTTTCATATTACCTTGCGTACATTGTAATCTTTATCTAATGATATGCTGAGTGGAGGTGTAAAGTTGGAGCCTGCCATACTGTAAGATCGGTAGGTACTAACTATGTCAGGATTTTTTAGCATATATTATTGAGTGGAGATGAGTTAGTCCATGGTAAAATTAAATCTATTCAATAATGAGAAATGTTAAAAAAAATAAAAAACTGGGTCCTACAATTTTCCTTTCCTGGATAGCAAATACGTAGATATATATGTGTATGTATGTATATATAAAGACATATGTGTGTATATGTTTACACACATCCTTCTGTATTATGCAACCTTTTTTGAAAATTAGACAATTGGGGGTCTCTGAGAGATGGATTGGAAAATAATTCATCCTCTTTTGGAGATCTCCAACACTAGTTAATTCATCATTTTCCCTAGATCCAAAAAGACCTTAATTTAGAAAGGCCAAGGTCATCCTCTGCATCCCAGGCCATCTCCCATTTGACTTTGTCTTGCCATTGGACACTGATGACTCCGAAAGAGAGAGGAGCGCTGATAACTTTTCCTAGCTCTGCCTCATTTAAATCAAATTCACTCGAAAGTATCACCCTCATCGTGTCATCGGTTCTCTTCAAGAATGAAGGGTCAACAACAACAGCTTCTAACGTATAAGTAAAAACAAGGAGAGATCCCTAATTCCATGAAGTGTGAAAACAGACATCTTCCAACACAGCGATATATAATTTTATCCATGTGGGCATTCTACCTGCCTAAAGATGAGATGCTGAAATTAATATCTTAATGAGTTTCAATGCTTAAATGAATATGGTTTTAAAAGGAGGTGGGGGATGGATCCTGTGTTTAGAATAGGAGCTGGTGTTGTCTCTGAGAACTGCTATAGAAGTTGGAGTCATAAAGAAAGGGATATATTAGGTGACATCTTTCTCTTTTTCTCTCAGTTGTATTCAATTCTGGAACAAGCTCTAGAGGAAAAATCAACAGAAAACTTTTTTTCTTTTCAAGACCTTACAAAGAGGATGAGTAAACTTTGTTGATTCTCTATTTACTGGTTTCTTCTTTTAATAAATTGCACTGACCACCCAGCTATTAGAATGATGTGTTAACCACATCTGGAGTGTGGGGGTGGGAGGAAGAGGAGGAAAGGGGAAAAGAACAACATAAAAAGTGCACAGCAGGAACAAAAGGAAATTTACAAAGAAGCAAAGAAAAGATGGACAGCTCTGAACACAATGTGTAGTATTTATTATGCAGGCCTTCTTAAAATGGAAATTTATGGCTGTGTATTTTGAATCCTCTCTTATGTTCTGCTGCACACATGGTAATGCTTTTTTTTTATTTTCTTATTTTGTATTTAAGTTTCAGTATGTAATTTATAGAGCGTTTCTTTTTCTTTTCTTATTGTGTATTTAAGTTGTGTTTTTTGGGGGAGGGGAGGGGAAGAAGGTGACGTCTTTTCCCAAGGACAACAGTCCTGGAACCTTCTTTGTCTCAAGGATTGTTAGCACATGTACGCATGGTCTATTAGAAGGCAAACTCCTTATGGACAGAGTGATACAGTGGGAAAAGTACTGGCCATAGTCAGAGAATCTGAGTTCAAATCCCCATTCTGACACTTTTTACTATGTGATCTTGGACAAATTACTTAAGCTCTCTGGGCCTCAGTAACCTCCTCTGTGGAATGAGGGAGCTCCACTAGATGACTTTCCAACTTCTTTTTAAGCTCTAAATTTATCACATGGACATAGGAACTATATCATTTTCCATCTTAGTAACCCTAGTAGTGGTACCCTTATCAGTTCCTCATTCTCATTCACCCCACATATTCAATTTTTTGTCCAGTCTTGTCATTTCTACCTTTGAAACTCTTGTATAGGTGCCCTTGTCTCCACACAGACACAGCCCTAGTTCAGACCTTCACGACCTCTCATTTGAACAACTGCAATAATTTTATAACTTAGCTCCTTATCTCAAGCCCTTTTCTACTCTACTCCATTCCATCCTCCACTCAGCTGCCAAAGTCATTTTTCTAAAGCACAGATAGAACCATGTTATCCTCCTCCCCACTCCATGCAACTCAATGGCCTCCAGTAACTCCCTTTTACCTCTATGACCAAACATATAATAATGCTTGCTATTTAAATCTTTTCATAACAAGATGCCTTGCTCACATGCTACAATCCAGCTACACTGGCCTGTTTGCAATTCCTCAAACCCAACATTACATCTTCCCTCTCTTGGTCTTCAGCTGTCCTTGCCTGCAATGCTCTGCACCCCCCCCCCCCCGACCTCTGCCTTCTAGTTTCCATAGCTTTCTTCAAGACCCATCTTCCATAGAAGGCCTCTCTCAATCCCCCAGCTGCTAAGGTCTTCCCCCTTCAGATTACATTCATCTACTCTGTACAATCATCCCTTCCAGGGGGACTATGGGCATGCCACCCCATGATCTGGAAAATCTGCATAAAACTTTTTGGTCCTCCCTTCATACCAGAGAAGAAGTCTGAATTATTATGGTATTAAAAGATAAAATATCTTGATATTATATAATACTATGCATATATTTTATGCATTTTTCAGTTTCTAAACTTTTATTGTGTTTGCTAGTATTTGTGTATCATCTACAGCTTCCAAAAAACTCCCCCAAATTCTCATTTAATTTTTTACGCCAATCCATGATATACGGAAACCATGTTGGGGAAAGTCTCGATGTGGAAGGGATAACTGTATACGTTTTGTCTGTACCTGGTTATGCATACTGTCTCCCTTTCTATAATGTACATTCCTTGAAGGTGAGGAATACTTTTTGCTTCTTTGTATCCCCAGTGTTCAGCACAATGCTTGATCATTGACTGACTAACATGGTCTTGTTGTTTTAGTTGTATCTGACTCTTCATGACCCCATTTGGGGTTTTCTTGGCAAGGATGCTAGAGTGGTTTGCCATCTCCTCCCCCAGCTCATTTTACAGATGAGGAAACTGAGGCAGACAGAAGTTAAGTGACTTGCCCGGGGTCACACAACTAGTAAGTGTCTGAGGACAGACTTGAACTCACAAAGATGAGTCTTCTTGAATTCAGGCTCAGTGCTCTATTCACTGTACCACTTAGCTACCCTAACAAATATTAGTTGAACTGAATCCAATGTCTCTCTAGTTCTCACTTCCAGATAATTCTTTCTTATATCTAATGCTATCATTCCTTAACCATTCACCTCTCCTATCCCTTCCTACCCATAGTTTGACCTCTTATCAGTAAGTTCACATTTTATTCTTCTTTTGTTAAACCACAAAGCAAATAAAAGTAAAAGAGAAACTCCAAAATAGCAAATGCATGCAAAAAATATTGCTTCTTTTTTTGGACAGTGCTTTCCTGCACACTGGGTAGTTCTTCTATGGTAGATTTGTGGGGAAATAAAGGAAAGCACATCAAAATATGAGAGGGCATGAAGGGCTTGTAATTTGCACTGCTGAAAGGGACATCTCCATTAGTAAAATCACCAATGCACCATAGCACCTTACTGGAGAGCAGATGGCTTCATTCTAAGTCTCCATTGGTAATATAGAATTTTGTTCTCTAGCTATATACGTTCACCTCCTGCTCACTTGCCTTACAGTTGTGAGAAGTATATTTGTGCATTACTTGTCAACTCCTGGGGTTGCCCCAGCAGTTCATAATACTAAAAATTAGAGGCAGGCAGAAGATCCCTTAGGAGACCACAGCACCTGAGTGAAGCCCATATCCTGGATTTATAGACTTCTGTTCCAAAGACCAAGTTGAATATTGTGACAAGTCAATCAGAAAGTCAATCAAGTATTTCCCTGGTTTGGGTGACCTTCCATAGCTCTTGTGTATAAATATTTCATTTAGGTTTACCAAAACTCTATGGTGACATGAGCTCAAACCAACATATTAAATAATGCAATCCTTAATTAATTGGTGGCTGGGTAGAATTAGCCATGTGCTTATTTTAAATTTCCATTATGTGGTGAATAACTCCCATTTGAAAAATTCACCAAATTAAGACTGTATTGCATATCAACACCAACTCAAACATGCTTATTCATAAAAGGGTAAGGTCCATGTCTAAATCTACATTGCTGTTAAGATTTCAAGTAGCATATTATTACCACTGTAAGTAGTCATTGAATCTTGATACTGGCAAAATGCTTAGCTACAGCAGGTTAAGAAAAAAACAAAGTAGAGTTTGGAAGGCTGCTAAAGGGCAGAGGCTAAAGAATAAGATAGAAAGGCGGCTAGGTGGCCCAGTGAGTAGAACGCCAGCCCTGGAGTCAGGAGGACCTGAGCTCAGCCCAGTCTCAGACACTTGATACTTACTAGCTGTGTGACCTTGGGCAAGGTTAACCCCAATTGCCTTGCCTTCCCCCCTCCAAAAAAATACAAAACAAAAGAAAAAAGAATAAGGATAGCTATTGGGTTAGGTACTGGACCTGCAATTTCACTGATACAAGGAACTCCCAGGTGAGGAAACTCCTTCCACTAAGGCAGATCAGCTCCTTTCTGGCACTTAGAATCTTACACTGAGGTTAAGTGACTTGTCCATCATCACATAAACAGTATGTGTCAGAGATAAAGTTTGAAGCCAGTTTTCCTGGTTCCAAGGTCAGCCCCTTATCTAAGTCATAGAGTTTCTCAATACATATGTGTATATATGTACACACACATAAATGCATATAAATATAATTTTAATGCATATATATAATTTTAAAAAAAATGGATTTTAGGGGCGGCTAGGAGGCACAGTGAATAAAGCACCGGCTCTGGTGTCAGGAGGGCCTGAGTTCAAATCTGACCTCAGACTCTTGACATACTTACTAGTTGTATGACTTTGGGCAAGTCACTTAACCTCAATTGCCCTCCAAAAAAGCAAAATAAATAAATAGATGGATAGATAAGTAGATAGATAGGTAGGTAGATAGACAGATAGATTAGATAGATAGATGAATAAATAAAATGGATTTGAAGCCTTCCTTTAGTTGTGGGAAATGTTTGGACAGAGCCTGGAAGACCTAAGTTCAAAGCCTGTTCCCCTTAGTTATGGGACCCTGAGCAAGACTCTTAATTTCTCCAGGTTTAGTTTCTTCATCTATAATTGGAGATAATAAAACTGTCTAATTCTCAGAGCCCTTATGAAGTTCAAATGAGATAACATGTGTAAAGTTGTTTAAAGCATTATTAAATGCTAGTTATTACTGTTGTTGTTATTATTAATGATTGCTAATATTATTAGTGTTAAGATGATGAGAACAGTCAACCAAGGGATGAATAAAATGCTCCATGTCATTATGTTTTGTGCAACATGCAAGGCTTTAAAAATACTTAATTTGAACCATACAGTAGATAGATAAATTGACTTCAGCTACAAATCAGTCGCTGATTTTCTGAGTACATTTTTATGAAATGAACTGTAAAGTAATTGCATGTACAAGCCATGGGGATGACTACAGAACATTCCTATAATAAAAGAGGATAAAAATATTCAAGAAAATGTGTCACATAAACACACATGCAAGTGGATCATCTCACCCTCGAGACTCAATTAAATAGCCTCTTCCTCGGGATCTTAAGCTGATGCTTAGGTTTCTACATTGCCACATTTGGTGCCTCAATCTCTTCGCCTATGAGTCCCATACCCTGGCTTTTCTCACCTAGCCCATATATTTGCAAACTCTGGAGAAAGGCATCTTGTAGTATTATCATCTTTGTGGGGTGCTAGAAAGCCCTGATTTAAACCTCATTCTGATGGTAGAGGGTCCTGCAGAGGAAAGGAAGGTTGAAACGACACCACCAGAGCCCTAGTTTCAGCAGGAGATTTACTTAGAAGCTGCATCAATTTTTTTGTGTGTTGCTGCATTTCTTTTTTTCCCCGTGAGGTCAATCAAGGTTGAAGTAAGTTGTGTCAGATATTTCAAAGATCCTCTATGATGAAAATTCATTCTTTCATAATACTACAGTACTTAGCTTTATGATAATTGTGGGATCTGCAGGCATTTGTGGGATGGAGGGATGTTGTTCGGAAGAACTAGGTAAATGAAAATAAGATGATTTTTATAAGGCATCTCAAAATGGTAAAGAACAGAATAAAAATAATTCAGAAATTCAGATTGATGGTAGCAAATGATTCCAGGAAAAATCAAATATTGTACCTTAATAATATTACCTAGTTCCCTTTCATTAGGCTATTTTAGCTTCAAATAGTTAGTTCTTCTACTTTTTGAAGGTGTAAATCTGTTAGGCAGAAATTAGCACAGGTTCACCGTTCATTAGCACAGAAAGACAGGAATAGAGTCATAATAAGGGGTTAAATAAACTAGCTTACTTTATTCTAGTCTAGTCTTCTCAAACAGAGTTGCTGAAAATGGGAGCACCAACTCCTATAGCATTCCCCTATCACCCTTCTTACAGAGGACAGTGAGAATATAGTGGGAGATACAACTCCTACAGTTCCCTAAGTCTCAATGTGGGCCAGCTGAGGCAAGCACCCATAGACAAATCCCCCCAAGCCTTAAGAGGGGCCAATCAAGGCAGGTACATGTATCACCCAAATCCCAAATCCTCCTAAGCCTTGATGGGGGCCAATAAAGATACACACAACATGGCATCGTCATATTCCCCACTTACTGACCAGTATCCACTTGATTTATAGGACAACAGACAAAGAAGGCATTCAGCCAATATTAAGCTCCCAAGTTTATATTATCTCACCATTACATCTCACTGCACAGTTGCAATTTTAAGCACAAATGTCTACATTATTTGTCATTATATAATGCTGTGCAAGTGGGGTGGAGATGTTTATAAGTTATGATGCTGGCAACTAGAGATTTTATGGCCATGGATCCTGGGATGTGAAACCCTAAGAAAGAATAACAAAAATCTACCTTACGCACACTAAAATCCACCTGACATATAGAGTTGTTTAGTAATATTAACACAAACACAGTTGAAAGAGGAAAACATTCCCTTTTCCATATTAATGTTAAAAAGCATTTTCATTTCAAAAAATAACTTGCACAGGAAATACAACCAAAACTGTCTTCCAGATCAAGCACATTAAAAAGTTGTTAATGGACAAAGATATTACTGAATCATTTGGTAGACTCTGTGCTATGCCTTCTGATTTGTGATGGATTGTGCTAAACTATTTTCTCATCTAATTCCCACAGGTGATCAATGACAAGTTTTGGCAAGATAACTGGTCTGTTTGTGGTATAGTCTTGACTATAGTGTCTACGTGAACAGCTGACTGGCCTGTCTGATGATTAAAACCATGACCTTGATATTGAAAGCATGGTCAGCAAAATGGGATCCAGGTTGATTTAGGAAGGAACATTGCACCACTAGGCACCACATGCCTCTGTGAAACCCTATCCCAATATCATGCTCTTCTATGACCCTACTGTTCATCAATTACAAGACCAAACTGGGGCCTTGCATTAGGCACCAAAATACTCAAAATCATTAAACAAATTCACTCATTTAATTTTACAGGACAATGTTAGGGGAAAGAAGCTAAGTCTTACAAGCCACTATAACCAACAAATTCTGAATTAAATCTGGTCCCTAAGATTGCCTGAATCTGCTTTTCATTCACTTTAAGCTGCCCAGTGGCGCACACTTGTAATCCCAGCTACTGGGAAATTTAGGCTAGGACGGGGTGGGAACCTGCAGCCTCAAGGTCACATGTGACCTTCTAAATCCTTGGGTATGGTCTTTTAGCTGAGTTCAAGTTTTACAGAACAAATCCTTTTATTACCCCTGGGCTAGGAGATCACCTGAGCTAGGGAGTTCTGTGTTACAGTGGGCTGAGCAATGGTATCTACAAGAAGTTCAAGATTAACATGGTGAGTACACAGACATGGGATGCTTCCAGGTTGCCCAAGGAGGGACTGACTATCTCAGGTCAGAAACAGAGCAAGTCAAAGCTCTCATGCCAACCAGGCAGCATTTTATAAAATAGTCCCTATATTTCTAGTCTGGTTAAACAGGAAGACTTAGTCTTAATTTTTTTTTAATGTTGCAAGAACATATGGGCACTGTATTTCTCATAGCAAGTCAACATTTAAGCCCTAAGAGTCATCATCTTTTAGATCTAAGCCTCACATTTTATATTATATGGAATGATATTCAAGTTAGATTATGATAAATTCAAAATATGATCAATATAGAATATGCAAAATTTTATTTACTTTAATAAAGGATTCATCAATATGGATAGATACGCTCTCCCAGCATGCTGTGCACAACTCCTTCTGGGTCACTGTAGATAGTCTTGAGGAGGGAGAGAAGAAGAGAGTGAGAGAAAAGGAAGAGAGAGAGAGAGAGAGAGAGAGAGAGAGAGAGAGAGAGAGAGGAGAGAGGAGACAGGGAGGGAGGAGAAGGAGGAGAAGAAGAAGGAGGAGGAGGAGGAGAAGGAGAAGGAGAAGAAGGAGAAGAAGGAGGAGGAGGAGGAGGAGGAGGAGACAGGAGGAGACAGGAGAGAGAAAGGGAGAGAGGAGAAGAGAGGAAAGGAGTGAGAAAAGAGAGGAGGGGGAAGAAAAGAGAGGGGGAGGAGAGAAAGAGAATAAGAGATACAGACAGGAGAGAGGAAGAGTGAGTGAGGGAAGAGAGGAGAGTATGGATATATTCATCACCTGATGGCCAGTTCTCTCTGATGAACCTCTCCAAACTTAGCAAGACTGAGCCTGGGATGTGTGATGCATCACTGAGACCTTTTGCTAATCTTTTCTGGCTCTGTAGGATCTGGCAGAGGTTGGGTTTCATGAACATCGCCTTTGAGAACCCTGGGTTACCTTCAAACCATGAGAAGGATTAGAACAGGCAGTGCCATGGGGAAACTACAAAGGAAATTCTAAGAACTAAGTCAGAAAAAAGGAGAGAAAGGACAATAGAAATGTATCCATCTGAGGGCTCTTTTGGAGTTCATAAATAGAGAATGAAGAAGAGAGAAGGCAGGAGGTGCTGAGGAAAAACTACAGTCTTAATCCGTCAGTTCAGTCATATCTTATTTGGTAACAAAATAGTATTTTTCAAGCATTGCGATATAATATTAATGACAAGACTACTGCAGAGACCAGTAGAAGTCGAATTTTATTTCTAGAAAGTGAATTAGCTTCCTATGATAGAAAACTCTGAAAGTCACCATAGTCTAGTGGACTCAGGCCAAGGTTTCTTCCACTTTGCATTAATGACTAAAATCTTACCTTGAATTGAGTTTCATTGAATCACTTTCAACTCATTGTATTTTATCCCCAAAACTTAGTAAGTAGGGTCTTTTTTAAGTAGATGGAGAATTTGAGGCACAAAGCAGATTACCCAATGTGACAAAGGTATCTGGGATGTGAGAGCCATGAGCTAGGTAGCCTGACTCCTGTGGAATGAAATAAGCCCAGGCTTCTCTCCACAAGGCTTTGCAGTATTTCATAGCATTTTGTAATGTGCAGACATTTATTAATACAAAAGTTAAGCACTGTTTCTATAATTGTCCCTAAAGGGGTTTGAAAAACCATTAGAAATATTAAATGATTTTTCACTAAGTCGAAAACCTAAACATTAAGGAAAGAGATTCAGAGTTCAAAGTATCAGTGAGCGGACTGGTGAGGAAATGAGGAACCATTGTAGGACGTTCCCTTGTTCCTCTGCAGAAAGCTGACATCGTGAGACTACAAAACCTTCCTTTCTCTTTTACTCTGGTGGTGGGGTGGTATGGGTAAACAGAGAAGATAGGAGATGTAGCTGTTAGCTGAGGGAAAAGATACTCTTCTCCCCAGGAGAAATTCTAAGTAGAACAGCTAAAATAAAATAAATTAAGGGGGGAGGAGAGAGGAAGCAAATAACCCGGCTATTAACTTTTCTGGCAAATCATAAATCCTAAGAGTTAGAAGGTACCTTAGAGATTATCTGGTAGAGCTGCCCACCTCATGGTGTCAGTCAGTCAATAAACACTTATTTATAGTCTACTCTATGTAAGCACCACACAAAAAGAGGAAAAGGACGGCCCCCGCCTTCAAGGAGTTCACAATCTAATGGGAATCGTCTATATTTCTTACTAGCTTAACAAACCACTCAACCTCACAGGGCTGTGTGTTTATTCTCATTCTTGTCTTTAGTGATAGTCAGACACCTTCAACGAGGATGAAAACGGCATCAAGGTCAGCTACCTCACTGACAGTAACTTATTTAACTTGAAAAAGTCTACAAGCCAAGGACTTTTTATTCACAGATGAATATTGAGTCAATGCAGCTTCTGAGGCTGAGATGGAACAGAGTGTGGATATATTCTCTGCTGCTCAAGCTAATTTTGGCCTGACAACACCAAGAAAAAGAGAGGTTCTCCACCAGTCAGCACCACACCACCCATACATGGAACCACCAGTTACAGCAAATGGAGAAATTCTGAATGCTGTCGTTAAGTTTGCTTACCCTGACAGTATACTTTCTAGGGATGTTCACACAGATGATAAGGGTGATGCACACATTGCTGGAGCTAGCTCAGTATTTGGGAGGCTCCGAAAAAAGTGTGGGAGAAAAAGGGTATTAGATTGACTATGAAAGTGAAGCTCTACAGGGCCATTGTGCTGACCTCATTGTTGTATGCCTGTGAAACCTGGACAGTCTACAGGTGCCATGCCAGGAACACGAATCACCCCATTTTAATTGTCTTAGAAAGATCCTGAAGATCACCTAGCAAGATAAGGTATCAGACACTAAGACCTCTCTTGAGCTAAACTGTCAAGCATTCAAACTCTGCTGCAGAGTGTGCAACTCTGAGGTTAATTTCCAAATGTGCGTTTGCCTAAAAGGCTTATTTTAGAGAGAACACACACAATAAAAGATTATTTTACAAAGAACTTACAGAAGGCAAGTGCTTACACAGAAATCAGATGATGCAATGCAGAGATACTCTCAAGGTTTCTCTGAAGAACTTTGGAATCCGTGGTGAGACCTGGGAGACACCAGTTCAGGACCGACCAGGATGGTATGCCCACTTCAACGAACGTACTGTGTTCTATGAGCAAAGAAATGTGAGATGTGCTAATTTAAAGAAATCTCCACTCCAGTTGTTAGATGGATTATTTGTGCCCACCCTGTGGCAGAGCCTTCTGAGTTCTTATTGGACTGACCAGTCATAGATGGACATACTCTATCTCGACAACAACATAGTGGTACCATTTTGGTCCTCTTTGAGAACAAAGGACGACAATCAACTAATCACCACTATCACCACCACCACCACCACCACCACTACTGCCACTACTATTATTGCTACCGCTACTACCACCATCACTACCACTACTACGATAACTACTACTTCCTAGTTAGCATTCACATGGTACTTTTTAAGTTTTGCAAAGTGCTTTAACCCATTTGATAAATTTATTTACATTTGTTAATTCATTTTCTACTTGACAAGATGGCCAATTCTAGTTTTGGAAAGCACAAATTTAGTACTAAAATTGAGGCAAAACCTATCTGTCATTTCCATTCATTGGTCCAATTTCTGACCTCAGGAGCCACCATAATTGAGTTTAATCCTTCTTGAACATGAAAATTCATGACCATTTTAAGATAGTCACTATGTCTACTGTAATTATTCTTTTCAGCAGGCTAAAGATACCCAGGTTAAGTTCAACTTGTCCTCACGTAACTTTCAAGTTTCCTTGTGATCCATTCTTGTTGCCTGTCTCTAGATGTATTCCAATTTGGTTGGGGTTTTTTTTGAGGGGGGGAAAGGGAGAAGATACAAAAGGTGATTTCATGAATGTAGGGAATTCCCAGAGGGAATACTCCATTCACCAAAACAGAACACAACTCTTCTACAATTTATAGTCATAAGAGAGTTGCTTGGGACACCTAGAGCTTAAGTGACTTCCCCACAATCATATAGCTATTATGCATCAAAGGACTTGAACCCAAATCTTTCTGACTCCAAGGGTGACACTCTATCCATCATGTACTTACTCTCTAGTTTATTATTGTCTGCCTTAAAATGTGGTTATTTAGAATTGAATATATAAATATGGTCTGAATAAGGCTTTAGATTGATCTCTCTCTGGTTTCAACTTGATGAGAGCTCTGGGAATCCTAATTCTGCCATTCTCAGATTTCTGTCACATGAAAATCTGGTAAACATTCCATCTTCATGCAAATATTAAACCAGGAAGTACTCTAGATATAGCCCTTTGGACCCCAGAGGCTTTCCTCTAGGTTAATACTCTGTCATTAATCATGACTTTTTGGCTACGGTTATCCAGTTGGCTATGACTATACTTAACTATATTATTATCTACCTCATCTTTCTTCATCTTGAACCCAGTGATGAAAGACTGTACCAAAAGCTTTCTGATATTCAAATATTTTGTCTTTAGCATTTCCCTGCTCTATCCGTCTAACAACATATCCAAAAAGGATGCAAGGTTGACTTGCCACAGAAAAATGCCCATTTGTAGTGATTGCTACTTTACTTATTAAGTACTCATAAGTCATTTAAATGCTTTGGAATTTTACCAAGGCTAGATATCAATTTCAACCAGCTGGTAATTCCTGAAATTCACTTTTTCTTTTTTAAAATTGGAAATTTTCTCCACAATTTCTCAAAAATTACTAATAGTAGTTATACATATACATCTCTATATTCCTCTCATATTGTAGAACAGCATCTACATCAGATGATTTGAAACCATAATCTAGAAGAGCCATGTTGTCTCTTAGTATCTCCTCATCTACTTTGGGTTTTAATTTCCTCTTTAAAATTCTGGTTATTCTGTTCATTTTGAAGATTATTTTAGTAATGTCTGTGGACCTATTCCTCCTTATTTTTCTTGCTTTATTTATGAGCTCTAAAAGAACCCTCAGATGAATAAATTTCTGTGCTCTTGTCTCCTGATTCTAATCAGTAATCAGAATGTATTGGATTTGTCCAATCTAAACACTCCAAGCCTCAAACATATTATCTCCTAGGGCACAAAGTATTAGCTACAAATATGTCTTCCTTTTCTGAGGATTTATGAGCAGAGTAGAACCTACAATTATAGCAAAAGAGACATTTGTGACTCATGTATATAGACATTCAACAAAACGTGTTGATTTGATTTTTCAAAATTATCTAAAGATGAGGTATGCCATGGAATCAAGGCAAAGGGAAGAAGGGTTCATTCTCTGAAATCAGAATAGAAGCCCTTCAATACTTTGCTTAAGGTTAGTTAACCTTGGAGAAACAAATTTTAGGCCTTAAGAAGAACCTGTGGTGAAAGGGAGACCAAAGACAGTCAGAAAAAAGCTACTATTTGAAACATCTGTCCACTTCACCAACCAGCAGTAGTATCACAAAAAATTACTGTAAGCAGCTTCATCGTGACTGAAGCAACAACCTTGACCAGTCACTTCTGAACCCACTTACATCCATAATGATACTGTCTCTCCACCTCTCCCTTCCCCCAACAAGCATGAAAGATGAGTGGCTTCATGGAACGAGTCCCCGAGCTGTGATGGGAATCCGTCTCGCTTCACTGCAAAAAATATATATATCCCAGTACAGCTGTGATGAATTCTTTCATTATTCATCTGTAATCTCACTGCTATTTCTTTCTCTTTCTCTCTCTCTTTTTTAAATAAAAATGAAAACAGATTAAATGAAAAATGTTGATAATAACCAGTTTTACATAGCCAGGTCAGAATATAGGAGACAGGGAGAAAGACCCAGAGAAGAGACGCTACAAGAGTTCAAAGCACAAAGCCAAAGATAAGAAAAAATTCTGCATAGTAGGAAAGCTTGGAAGTTTTTGAATGTTGACATGATCTGCATGGTGATTGCATGGGGTCAGCTCAAGGCTAAGGAGTTTATTTCCTACTTAAATGCTTCCATTTGGAACAATTTACAGCCCTCTAGATATTTGACTGAGAAAGCCTTTTGGATAGAAACTGTTCGTCAACATTTCAGTAGCAGACATATTCATGAGACCAAGGAGGAAAACATCGAGAATCATAGGATTTTATCTCAGAAGTCAAAAGGGGTCAGGTTTTGGTATTTACTAAAAAAATGGTACTTACCTGGCAGTTCTTAGTGAGAGGACAGATCTTGTCTTTGAGAGTCTGCATAACATCTAATACATTATGTGATGATATAGTGGGCAAAGCACGGGAGACAGGTTCTAGTCTTGGCGTTAGCTGGGTGACCTTGGACAAGTCTTTTTGATACTCTTGGGCCTTAGTTTGCACAAAGAATTCCTTTGATTGCTATTATTCATTGAATTGAATTGAATGTATAAGAGAAGTCTTCAGATGGCTTCTAAGGTTGTCTTCTAATTTAATCATTCTGTGATCTTTTCATTCAGTCACAATTGTTAAAATAACACATTGATGAATAATCTGACAAGTTAGTAGTCATCCCTATGGCTTTTTCCATGGAACACAGTATCCCAAAGAAACAGATATTGGCGTTATCTGATGTCCAGTTAGTATGTAATCAACCAGACTGAGGACTGAGAAACATCAAAACTTCTTTTTCCAAAGTTACTAATGGTCTCTTAGTTGCCAAACTAGAGAGAAACATGGACATACTTGAACCAGTCCCTCCAAAAGGAGACAGAAGGTGCCCTGTACTCATGACACCTGTCCTCATCCATTCCACTATATGAAGGAACATGACAAGGCTTTTATTTTCAGGACAAAGCTTCATTGATTATTCCCTGTTAATGCTTCCCTGTTGATGGAGAGGAGACTGGAGGGAAATGGCAGGATGTAATATCCGGACCCCTCAAGAAGAAAATCAATTTGATTTGGATTTACATTTCAACTATGGATAACCTCTTCTTCCCAGCTCAACCAACAAGACATTGCTTATCACTCCTCTCTCCCCACCCCCCAATCTCCAACATATATACTTGCTCAATCTTCCCCTCTTCAAACCCACTCAAGTTGGAGGGGTGAGGGGAGAGTGTGGAGACAGAGCAAGGGGGCTTAGGAAAAAAAGATTATACATTTCATTCATGTTCTGTGCAACTTAGGGCAACTAAACAGGCTAAAGGATACTTAGCAGTTTAACATCAGAAGGGAAGGTCCTATCCAGCCAGCTAAAGAAATACCTATCTGACTTACTGCAAATGCATCCAGCAGACAGCTAATCTCAAAAAATGACCTTGGAAAATTGACAACCTAGAAACCACACAGCCCCGGCACAATCTAGAAGATACAAGTTCAGAGGAAGTGGCAAGGAGCAGACCACATCATGCATAGTAAGAGCACATTGTATATACAGACCAGGTCAACAGATGTTTTTAAAACACAATGAGAACAAGTAAGCATAACCTTGAAGATCTTTTTTCTGCTCTACTGCATAAATTGGACTTTTGAAAAAAGCAAACCAATTTTGTGTTTTAAGTAAACTGGTTTTTATTTTCATTTGTGGGAAGGTACTTAAAGAAAGGCTTTTCCTAGTTAAATTGTTGTTCAAAGTATCTAAATAACCAGAGGGGTGTTCAGGAAGGATGAGCACCTCTGGTATGAGGGCTTGCTGAGCCCTCTCCAAGGTTGCTCATCCACTGTTGGCGTCTACTTGGCACTCAACTCTCACCTGTGGCTCCAAGAAACTGTAACATGCACAGTGGTCACAACACAGTAAAGCCCTCTTGGCCAAGAGACTAAACCAGACTGAGAGTAAAATCTGTTGGTGAGTCAGGGGGATGTCTGCCCAAGCATGTGAATGGGCAGAATGAGCAGAATGGGCAGATGAGAATAATTTGTTCCAACAGCCATGAAGGCGTCTGAAGCAGTGTTGTGGAGCACTTAGAGCTTGGTCAGACATGGAAGACACCAAAGTCATCCACTGCATCCCAGGCATCAGGGAGACTTTTGTCCTGCCAGCAGACCAGTGACTCTGGAAGAGAGAGTGAGGCAGATAACTTTGTGCAACTCTGCCTCACTTAAATCCAATTCAAGCATTAGTCAATTAGTCAATTCAAGCATTGACATCACCCCCATGATGTCAATGATTCTCTTCAAAAATGAAGGACAAATAATTAATAATAATACTAGGACGACTTGTGACTCGGGCTTCTCTACTGGCCTTTTGTGATTTTCAGTGTCATGCGATTAGCAACATAATACTAATTCAAGCATAATTTCAAAAAGCTACTTTTGTGAAAAATAATTCTTCCTCTCCCTATTTGTGTATTTCTCAGAGAAATAAATGCTCTAAGAACAATAGACCTTTTCAAGTTTCTAAAACTTCATAAATTAACCCAAAGTACCAAAAAATTCCATCATATATTCATTCTTTCTGAAAAAAAGCCCTCACTTGATCCTTCCATCCCTGCTAACTATAATCCTATATCTCTTCTGCCTTTTGTAGCTAAAATCCTTTAAAAAGTTTTCTACAATATGTTCCTCCACTTTTTCTCTTCTCATTCTCTTCCTAACCCTTTATAATCTAGCTTCTGATCTTATTCCACCAAAATTGCCCTCTCCAAAGTTACTAATAATATCTTAGTTGCCTTTTCTCTAATGGCCTTTTCTCCATCCTCATTCTCTTTGACCTCTCTGCAGCCTTTGACACTGTTGATCACTCTCTCCTCCTTGGTACTCTCTTTTCTCAAAGATTTTAGAATACCATGCTCCCCTGGTTTTCTTCCTATCTGTACCTCTGTCTCCTTCTCCAGATCATGCCCACTAACTAGGTATCTCTCAGGATTATGTCCTGGGCCCTTTTCTCTTCTCCTGCTATACTGATTTACTTGGTGATCTCCTTAGCTCCCAGGGATTTAATCATCTCTAGGCTGATGATTTTGATATCTACATTTCCTGCCCCAATCTCTCTGTTGACCTCCAATCTTGCATCTCTCACTGCTTTGCATGCATTTGAATTGGCTGTCCACTAGACATCTTAAATTCAATATGTCCAAAACAGAACCCATTATCTTTCCCCCAAACCATCTCCTACTCCTACCTTATCTAGTACTATAGAGGTCAACACCATCCTCCCAGTCCTTCAGGCTCATCCAATTCTTGGCTCAAAACAATTTCTCTGGCTATCTCCCAGGCCTGTAACATTCTCTCTCGTCCATTCTGCTTATTTGAATGTGGACTACCTGTGATTGAGCCCTCCAAGCTTATATTGGTCTGTGATCATAGGTGGGTGAACCGTACCTTGACCTCAACATAGCAATGTCAATTCAGTCCTCTCCAAGAACCTAAGACAACAACCAACCAGTTCTCTGGCTTCCTTTAAGTCCCAACTAAAATTGCATCTTCTCCAGGAAGCCTTCCCTAATCCCTCTTAATTCCAATTTTTCCCGTTTAATTATTTCCTATTTATCCTGTATATAACTTGCTTTATATATATTTGTTTGCATGTTGTCTGTCCCATTAGGTTGCAAGTTCCTTAGGGCAAGCACTGTCTTGTGGCTCTTTTTGTATTCCCAGTCCTAAGCACAGTGCCCAGCACATAGTAGGTGCTTTATAAATGTTTATTGGTTTATTCATCTCAATTTTTAAATGAACAATCATAACCCTAAAACATCAACATCTCTTTATCCCCAAAAGGGATATTCATCATATTCTAACATCTGAATAATAAGGCTTGAGTCAGGTTTAAAAAAAAAAATCAAAATTCTTTTGACAGTTAATTCAAAGTATGTTACTTTAGGACACTTTTAATTCCCTTGTACTTTCCTTTCCTTGGTTTATAATGATATCCATTAACTTATCAGTAGATATTGGATTCTAATTGTGAGCTACTATGGGTCAGAAGATACAAAGAATTCTCCATGATTACCAGACAGGAGATTATAAAACAAATAAACAAGACAGTTACAGTGGATTTGGAGCACATGATGGCAACAATAACACAAAAAAGCTGCTGAAATTATCATAAAAAAGTCTGACTATGATACAGAAATAAAAATACATAAAGCATTTTAATATTCTTCTTCATGCCTAAGTATAAATGCTAGTGGTCACATAACAACATGCTGGACATGCCACAGGATTTGTAGGGAAAACAGAAGGCTTCTCTTTTCATCCTTAGTCATATCACATACAGCGTATCAATACCTTCACATCTTTGTGGCTCTGTTGAATCGGCACTGCACTATAGCACATCTTTTGTTGCCATTGAGTGGCTTCAGTTATGTCTTTATGACCTGATTTGGGGTTTTCTTGGAAGATACTGGACTGGTTTGTCATTTTCTTCACCAGGTCATTTTACAGATAAGGAAACTGAGACAAAAGGGGTTAAGTGACTTGCCCAGGGTCACACAGCTAGTAAGTATTTGAGGCCAGATTTGAACTCATAAGGATTAGTCTTCCTGAGTCCAAGCCCTGTGCTCTACCTACTATGCCACCTAGCTGGCACACAGTAGGTACTTAAGAAATATTTGTTGAACTGAATGTGATTTTTTTCTTTTTTATTTTTTCTTTTTTATTAAATTATTTATTTTTAGTTTTCAACATCCAATTCCCTAAGTTTTAAAATTTTCTTTCCCCTCTCTTTCACCTCCCGCCCCAAGATGGCTTGTAACCTAATAAAGGCTCTATGCTGAATGTATGTGATTTTAAGTCTGGTTTGATTAAAGCAATGATGAAGCAAAGACCATAGAGCCAAACCCTGCATTGTTCTGTTCAGTAATCACTGAATGCATCCATAACACTAGCTCACCATTTTAGAAGTATGAACCTACAGAGTATATAAACTGAGTGGAAAAAGCAGGACAAGACAAATTCATTGCCATTACTAAAAATACAATTCCAAACGCACTCCTGACTGAAGGTAACATCATTTTTGTACCTAAAGGACAGCACAACATTGTACTTCATTGAACATTAAGTTCTTCAAAAGGGTAAGAAGGTGGAAATGTGGTAAATAATTTCAAAGTGGTAAATTACTAAAATTGTCAAAGTCACTATAGGTACAAATATTTCTATTTACTGACTAATCCATTTTTTTCATGTTTAAAATGTGTGTATGTATAATATATATGTATACATATAAAATCAGTAGCAAATTTCACACAAAATTACTTTTCTAGAAAGATTGACCAAAAGATTATCTTTGAACCATCTAAAAAGTTGTTGTGGAGATTCAGAAGGTCTATGTGCTAGTTGTGGTTCTCCCGCAAGGTGGGACCTTGGGAAGACAGTATCTCTAGGTCTGTTTCCTCATCTGAAAATGTTCAATATTCTTCCCAATGATTTGAAGGCAGAAATGACAAAATCCAGATTCCAACAATTCTCAACAGCCTAGAATGACATACCAATAATATCAATTGTACAGGATAGGAGAACAGTTGATATAGAAAAGACCTGTAATCAATATTGAGACAGCACAATCACAGTCACAATTCTAAGATTTAAGAAAAATAGTGGGACAGGAGATGATTTCCACTTTACCCGGCCCCAAACAGAAAACATTTGAATTACTGTGGTCAGTGAGAAGTGTCTCATTTTAAAAAGGACACCTACAAGGTCAATATTGGCAGGAGGGGGGCACAGTGGACTCATGTGGAGTCAAGAAGACCCGAGTTAAAATCTAGCCTCAGAAATTTTCTAGCTATGTAGCCCTAGGCAAATCATTTAATCTTTCTCAGTCTTAGTTCCCTCATTTGTGAAATAAGGGGAATGAACTTAGTGACCTCTCAGGTCCCTTCTGGCTCTAAATCTATAAACCCCATGTTCAGAAAAAAAAAGAATGAGACTAAAGGAAATATGACTATTTAGCACAGAGAAGACTTAGGTATGATACGATTAGTTATCCTCAAATGTTTAAAGAGGAACAAACAGAAGTTGCTTTGGTTGGCTCCAGAAAGCAGTTACAGAAAGGTGGGCTTCAACACACACAGGCACAGACACAGAGACACACACAGACACAGAGATACACAGAGACTGACTGACTCTCTCTCTCTCTCTCTCTCTCTCTCTCTCTCTCTCTCTCTCTCTCTCTCCTAACAATTAAAGCCATCCCAAAGTGGAATGAGGCTCTGCCCCAAATAGTAGCAAGTTCCTTATTACTGAAGGTCTTCAAGGAGAGACTGGGTATCTACTCAGGGATACTATAAGGGATTCATTAAGGTAAGATCCTCCCCCATGACCCCTGAGGTTCTCTTCCAACTCAGAGATGAAAATAAGGAGTCAGATTAAATTATCTGTGATGTCCCTTCCAGATCTGATACCCTGGGAGTCTGTGGTTATTTGGTCCTAAATCTATTGAAGTTTAGTCATGGCTTCAGGAAACTCTTTTCTAGTCCTAGCTAGAACAGACTGTACTTAGGGAGTGGATTCTTTTGGTTAAATGAAATAAAGCAGTAAAAACAAAATCACATTCTCCCTGTTAAAAACAAAGCTTACCTCTAATGTTGCAATAATGCAAAGAAAAAAAATTAACTTCTAGCATCAAGGTTTTACGGATACTCAAAATAAAATGACAAGTTGGTTTTACAGTACTTCTGTCCTAAGGCATTCAAATCCTGATGAGGCCTGACTACAGATCTTAATGGAACACTGACTAAAAATCTACTTGATCTCTGACGGCTCGAAAATTTGCTATCAGTTAAGCATGGCCATAATCATACTCAGGCACAAGGGCATACTTGGTCAAGCAGGAATTCCTTCTTCCCCTACTGACAGTTACATATGAAATTGCAAGGAAGGCACCTGGACAGCCATAAGGTTCATGTAGGCCAGGATAAGTTACTAGGTTTGGGGCTAAGCTATGGAAAAAGACCTGCCTCCCTTGACAACATCATCAGGCTATCTTTCATAATCACCTTTGATACTGATTTCTTCTAGAGAATTTTACAGAGCAAGAGACAAAGTATCAAACAGCTAGGGAAACAAGGATCAGTGCAAAAAGTACACAATGGACTGAAAGAACACTAATAAAACTATACTTTCTAAAAATGAAAAAAAAGTGGGTATCTGCAGGTGGTTTGGTTTTTTTAAGTCATACAAGATTTGTTTTCTAATCCTACATGGAGAGAGAGTATGTTTATAATAAGAATTTTGAGAATGATCATCAGAAAATAAACCTACCTCTCCTTTTGGGAATTCGGTACCGGTTATTGTCCACAGAATTCTGGAAATTAAAACAGTAACAGAAGACAAGGACTACCCGAGCAAATGAAAACCATTTTCAGAGTGTTGCATGGTTGTCAACTATATCACTCAGTGTTTCAAATGGAAAGGTTTTTAAGTTAACTTGGTTGTTCTTTTAAAAAAAACCCACAAATTTGGAACTTCACATCAATATTTCTTAGAGGCATGGCATGGTGAATTGAGGAAGTCTCAGGATGAGGAAGCCCAAATATCTCACTCTGACACATGCTGGCAGTGTGATCCTGGGCAAAGTTGCCTCTTAAAAAACAAATTACATGCCCAGTCCCCATTCTTACTTCTGGAGAAACAGCAAACTCTCACACTATACTGCTTGTTTTGAATTAGCAGCCAGTGTTCTCCAAGGCTACAATTAGGTCAGTCCATAACAGTACAGCAACAAATCAAAACTATCACTGTCTGGTGGTGTCAAGCTAACCATTCCGTTGGCCACATGACATTGGTATGAAGATGACAATTTTCTCCGTCTGTATATGCCCCCAAATCATTTCCAAGGTTCTTTTAGTACAAATTCCTGCATTTGACCTTAGAGCCCAAACTCAGAGTCAAAGACCAAAAGTGGTCATTGTATACATTCTGTACTAAATACAACACTGGCCGTTCTACATCTATTACTGAAGAATTTGAGATATCGTTTCAAGGTGGTAGATGGAGTCCAGGTGGGCTATGCCTCACTCTATAATTCAATCTGCCTCCTAAAGCAGTTGTCCATTCTCACTAGTAGCTAATATGTCATTCTTGATGCTCCATCTCCATGTACATGGTCAATTAACATCACATTGAAAAATATTCATATCAATTCTTCGGATGAAGTTATTTAATTTTAATTTAAAACGGAAGTAAAAGTAGTCTACAAAAAGGAAGGCTACACCCTGGATGAACTGTTTTGCTAAGACATGTCATAAACCACAAGGGAGACTGAGTGGGATCACTTTGGAAGAATATCTCAGTGCAACCAATAACTACCATTAACAACTCATATATCACATTATTTTGGAGCTTACAGGAACTTCAGAGATTACTCTAAGTCCCTCCTTTCACAGAGAAGGAAACAGAGGCTTGCAAAGGTTGACATTAAGTGACAACGGTGGGACTTGCACTTGCATCTCTCATGAGTGTCAGGTTCATGCTATTTTCAATATACCATACTTACAAACATAATAGTTTTAGTACATTTGTTCTTTCTTGGTTTCAAAGGTACTACTATGCTAACATATTAAAGTGTTCAGACCCTCATATGAAGCTGTCAATATTCAAAAGAGGTTTGCTTCCCTTTACAGGAAGGTAAAGGAAAGGAAGGTATGAAGCTATGAAGTTTACTTGGGGATGGAAGTCAATGACAGAGAAATACATCCGAGTCAAATAGCTGCCAAAAAGCAACTAGGAAAATGAGTTAAGAAATCCCAGTCTGACACCTTGCTAGGAAAAATGCTGGACCATATTCTACAATAGTACTACTTTATATGGTCAACTCAGCCAAACTGAGTGAAAAGATAATGAAGAAGAACCAACTGAATGGCTTCATTCAAAAATATGCAAAGCACTGTTTCATCATAGAATGCCAAACAAATAGAAATTCCAATATTCCCAGTTTCTGTAGCTATTTGTTATAAAAAATAACAATAAAGGTAGTCATAATAATGATACCAATTATCAAGTATCAGCACAAAGCACATGGGCAGCAGTGAAACAGAGCATCTATGGTGAAGGAGCTGACTTAAAGATGTGGATGCCATGCTTAATAGCTATCAAACTCAGTGTCGAAATATACAGATATATATTAATGAGAAAATTAATGCTTCCATTAACACATACAAATTATTAATATATTTTTACCAGAAGAGCACTTACCTCATCTCCAAGTTTAAACAATAATTTCATTAATTTTACCCAAGCTGTACTTAAACATACTTTTTTGCCAGGAAAGTCACATGAAGTGAAGGAAAATCCAATGACTCAATATTTCTCTTATTCATGAACTCCATACTCAAAATAGAAATCAGGTGAATTTTCTCCAAAAGCTCTCTAAACTATCTCGTCTCTTGTACCAGACCTTCCCAACAAATAACAATTCTTGACATCTGAAATGTTCATATTTCACTTCTTTGTATATATAGTTGGATATATTTTAGAATTGCTTGTCTGTGTACGTACTGTTCCCTATTTCTCCGTCATCCTGTCACCCCACCCCCTCATACCCCCAAACCCCCATAGAATATAAGTTTTATGAGCAGAAAGTTTGTCCTTATCTTTATAACCCTAATATCTAATACAGTATATCTGGCATAGAGAAGATATTAAATGCTCATTGAATTTAAAACATGAGTAGGTCTAGAAATGCTGCTCCTATTCTCAACAATGGCATAATCCAATGATATCCTTTGCAGACTTCCCTAGGAATTACCTGAGTCGGTGAAGTATTTAATATAAAATGGAAGTAAAAGTCGCATACAGAAATACACAAAGAACTGAAACTCCTGCCAGGGGCTTAAAGCTTTGAGTGAGATTCCTTCAGGTCTCAATAGATTCTATTGCCCTCTGCATATCCATTTCTCCTCCTCCCTTCAGGATAGAATTTAGCAGAATTCTCACTTGTATCAGATAAATGAACATCAAGTCTTTTGTGTGTCCTTTCACTTCTTTTCTTCATTTCAATAACTGATACAGGACTTTTTGCCCTAAGGGCCGCAGGTCACTCACAGAAACTTAAAGAGTATCATTATTTACTTCTCTCCAATACTGCCCTCCTCCTCCCAAAGGCAAATGGAAGAAAGGACTGAATCATGCTGCTAATAAGCACTGGGTTCCTGATTGAGATGACTACTCACATATATTGTTTTCCAAGGATAACATGGACCATCCTAAAAGATTCCTGAGATGCGTTTGTCAGAAGGTGTTAAGAAAAGCCAGAGAACACTTGAATGTGGTTTGGGACACGCTTGGGCACACTCTCATAGAGAACTGCAATCTTCATACGCTGCACAAGTTTGCTCAGTTCCAGGCCAATTCATACAAATATGTTTAGGGGCAGAATAATCAGAATTTAGCTCATGGCATGAAGTTCAAAGTACCATATTCTGGAATACTGAACACATCAACGTGACTTGCAAAACATTATTGAATAAGATTATTTTAAGAACTTCAGAGTAGTTTAATATAGTTTTACTCCAAGTATTTGGGAAATAGGACTATTGGTCCCTCATCCATTGTATAAACCTTGGTTAAATGTTAAAATACTTAAGCACCAAAGAGAAATGTCTAAAAGCTGATAGTTTACCACCGTGCTTAGTCTAAGCAACAGATTATTACTAATTATATATTAGTGCAGTCACCTTTCGCTACCCAAATGAACTCTCAATTCCTCTTTACTGTGATTCATACTTACAGAGCCACCTTTACTCACCCCTTAACCTGGTATTTACGGCTACTAATCTAGGTAATTTAAGATTACACAATCTGGCTACTACCTACATTTTCCCTTGCTTCAGATAAATTATTCCCAGCTGTTTTCCAATCTTGCCCATCCTCTCCAATCTCTGCATTCACACAGGTTATGGTACACACTTGATCCCCAGACAGACTTTCACCTGTTGTCACAGCTCAGTAAGGATGCCTACTATGAAGGCTTACTCATCCCCCCACCTCAAGTGATCTTTCCCTTATGTTTTTTACATCATTTTGTCTATTCCCTTTTATGTTTGTCTTGCTCTTGTGTCATAGTTACCTAGGCATGTCTTAATCCAGTAGACTGTAAAATTCTTTGAGGACAGGGATCACACTGCTTTTTATTTCATTATATGCCTAACACTGATGCTTAATATACTGAAATTTCATTATCATACCAAGGAATATAAAAAGTACTTCTAATTATGACTTGGTCTACACACACTTAAAAATCCTGAAATCATTCACCTAATCTGTCACCAGAGATTGAAATTTTTACTGCTGTGAAAAATTCCTATTATCAACTACTAAATCAGCTGAAATTGTTTGGAAAGGTGAAATAATCTACTATGAAGAGAAGTTTAACTTTTCTTAAACTAGACATGGTATGGATATAATTTTCTCCACATCTTTGTCTCATCTAGGAAGCACTTTCCAGTGGATCATCCTAATCCCTAACAAGTGAGGAATAAAGGCACAAAGAAAATCTGACATATCATAGTTTTTACCAAGTCCATGGAATCATTTACTCTCAGAAGTATAGAGGTATTAGTGCTCTAGATAACATATGCATCTGGAATTGGTTAAATTTTATTGAAGCCAGGGCTCCATCCATTAAGAAATAGCTTCCTGGGGTGGCTAGGTGGCACAGTGAGTAGGAGTGTCAGCCCCAGAATCGGGGTGACCCAGGATCGGATCCGGCCTCAGAAAATGAGCACCCACACATAAATAATGCCTGGCCGTGTAACCCTGAGCAAGTTACTTAACCCAAATGGCTTTTTAAAAAAGAAAAAGAAATAGCTTCCTGGGGCAGCTGGGTGGTACAGTGAGTGGAGCACTGGCCCTGGAGTCAGGAGGACCCGAGTTCAAATCCAGCCTCAGACACTTAACACAAAAACTAGCTTGTGACCTTGGGCAAGTCACTTAACCCCAACTGCCCTCCAAAAAGAAAAAAAGATATAGCTTCCTCTTAAGGAACATGTTCAAATTCTTAATTCTTCAAAACTGTTGTTAAACCTCTACTTCTAAAAGTCAGTTCATCAGGAAATCTATTAGATACTTGAGGGTTTTTTCTTTCCTTCTGGAACAGGATAGTTCTTTGTTTGGTATTTCTCAAATTAGGCAATAATCCTGATAAGCAGCAACTTCAACAAGACAGTTCTAATTCTCATCTCTGTTATTTGATGGTTATGAACTCCTAGATGCAGACCTTACTGTCAGCCCTGTTTTATTAAGTGTTAGAGTTAACCCCTTTCATGCACTTCCTGATGTCCCCCCCTTTCACCATTGGTACTTAGCTTTCTAAAGGAATAAAGAATCATGCTGGGAAGGTTTGCTCCTAACACAAATACCTCTAGGTCAGTGACTAGCCTTTGTATAGTCTCCAAAAGCAGTGACTTGAGGTTTACTGATAGCAACATCAGAGTGATCCCTCTATCCCTCTCACAATTCCTGATGGAATCACAGAACCTAAAGCTGGAAGGAATCTGTGAGGCCATCTAGTGCATGAATCCCCAGTTTCTGCTCACACCCTCCCTACCCCCGACCCCACAAACACAAATCCTCCAAGAGCCACACATTTGTTTTGTTGGTATCTCCTGACAGAAAATGGGTTATTTCATAAGGTTACTCATTCCCTGAGGCAATGACATCAGAACTGCATTCATCCCACCCTCATCAAAGGCTGCTAAGATGGACTAAAAAATGCTATACAAGAGCATGAAACTACTAAACTTATTCTTTTTTTTAATGCATCTTTTACCCTTAAAAATACTAACTGGATATGTCTAGAGTTGGGACCAGAGACTAGATAAACCGACATCTAATTTTATGCCTGAAGCAATCTTCTGAAAAACAGGAAGCGGCATAGCCACCACATCATTTGCCAGGTCCGTCTGTCTGGTTTTTAAGTCCTGGTTAGGTCTCCATCGCTGTGATCACTGCATATATCTTTTTATCTTCATTCTTTAACTTTTAGAATCTGTTCTCTTACCTAGGAATCCCCACTTCCTAGTATGGATTCAGCTTTTATTCCCATAATGTAAAAATATATGAGTTCATTGGGTTCAGCCACAGCCAACACTGAATAGCTTTTAAGCCCATATAGATTGCGACTTTACTATGGCATATTTTAGTTCTTCTTAATTTTAAGGCTGGATGCAAGAGAAACCAAAAGCAGCAGGCATTCATTTGAGACTAGGGTCATTTCCCCACGAGAATGGCTCAGCTGCAGTCTATTTCTCCTTCCAATAGAAGAATACTGATTATGACAATATTATATTTGATTTTCAGGTGCATTTAAGATTTGCAAACACAAATTCCAGGCTATCTGATCTACTTCCTCGCTGCACATTACTTAACGCCTTTTTAAAAGGATAATGTAATTTTTTTTCTTTTTCCCTACATAATTGTGAGAGTGATTTTCATTTTCTTTTTCTTTTTTTGGATGAGATTGATTTTCTTAATGTTACAACAAAATTCTGTAATATCCTAGTTTTACAAACTACTTGCTGTTTCTTTTTCTTGTTTTGTTTTGTTTCCTCTTTCTCACTGATCATTCCATCAGTTATAATCCTTCTTTACAACTTGACTAATGATTAATGTGATGATATCTGTAGATCCTATATTTGAGTGCAAGCTGCCATGACGAGGGGCGGGGAGAAAATTTGAAACTCAAGGGACTGTGGAACTGAATGTTGTAAACTAAAAAGAAATAAACAAATTAATTAAAAATAAAATAAAATAAAATCCTACTTTTAAAACCCCCCCTTCGAAGTCGTCAGTAGTAATTGAAAGTGAATGACCCTATTAAAAGTACAAAAACAAAAGTATTAAAAGTTCAAGACTCTTGGGTCTGAGAGCATATTATGAAAATATAACAAAAAGGGTATTTGATGACAGAGTGTACAGCCAGTTTATATTTACCAGAACTTTGAAATGAATATGAACTAAGGGATTCAGCTTGAGTTATTACTTACATGCAAATCAAATATTTAGTAGGTTAAAGATCTGGCTCAAAAGACAGTGTGTCCCACATTGTTCTAAGGATTTCTGTTGATGATCTAATTTTAAAATATTGTGTTTTCCCCCAAATTCTTAGGATCATGTAACTGATTTCTTAAAACCTTGATATAACAGAAAGAACAATGACTTTTTAAAAAACCAAAATATACTCAGGATTAATATCAGCCTTCAGAAATCCATTAGTAGAGAATACGGAGAACAAAGCATCACAAAAAAAGACAATTTGGTCAATATTCATAATTCCTTAAGCATGCAAATACAGCACCTAAGTCAAGGAGCACAATTTGCACCCCCATGTTGGAAAGTATTCATGTGCTTAATGAATAGATAATCATTTTCCCAGGTACACATGATTTTTCCATCTTACTGAGTAGCATCTATTACAAGTACTCAAATAAGCAGACAAGACTATCCCAAAACCAAGCATTCTGATGTGCAGTTCTGGCATATCCTTTCATAAACGTGGCTCTCAGTCTGCAAACTAGGCTGCTTGAGGGAAGGCTACAGTATTATTAGCAGGGAATATAAGGCATTGGAATGAAGGGAGGGAAACCCTACACATCATCCAAATAATACACTACAAAGTTGAGAGTAATCAAGATATAAGGTGCCTCTATATACCGGTAAGAACAAATTGAGGGACATAAGAGAAAGGAGAGACCACCCCCCACCCACCTCCCAATTCCTTGTCCCCTGCATATACTGCAAAGTGGAGATTAACCAGAATATAATCAAGGACTACTTTGGTCTAGTGGCAAGATGACTTGAATTTAGTCTTAGGCTGGCTATGGTGGCAAATCACTTAAAATGCTCTGTGGCTCTCTGTGACTCATTGGGATATTGTTAAAGGGAACTTCTAGGCAGAAAGGGGCTATAATGGCCAACACAATTATTAACACCTCTATTGCCTTGGCATAATGGCACTGATAACCAATAGGCTTGGCTTACATCTAATAATTAAGACAGTGCACTCTGAAGTCTGTGATGTGTTCTAATACATTATTATCTCATTTGATCCTCATAACAACTCTCGGAGGTAAGACAATTTTCACCATTTACAGGTGAGGAAACAGGTTTAGAAAGTTTAAGTGACTTGCCTATAAATCACACATTGCATAATCATCGAGGCAGAATTCAAACCCAGGTGGTTCCCACTTCCAAGTCCAGCGCTCTATCAACTACACAACTGCCCACACAGGCCAGTGGGTTTGGTACAAGGAAAAATAGCATTCTATGGCCACAAACCCACCATCAACTAAATGTATCCTAGTTAACAGAAAGGCCATAGCCCATTGCTACTATGATCAAAACACAAAGTATATGCCCTACCAATAGTGAGCCAAAGGGGCCATCTACTTCATCTTTGTATCAGAACACAATGGACAACACATATTTCTATGGAGAAAAGAAAGCAGCCAGGCCCCGAACCCCTCTCAACTATATAAAAGAACATGATTTGAAGAGGGAAAGCAGTAAGGGAGTTCCTTAATTAGAATCTATTACTAGAAAAGTTTCTGGGCTTCAAGAAATGGGAGCATTTGTCTCTCTTCAACATCTACTTTAGTACAGAAAATAACCAGAGATATGAGAGCGAGTCCCTACAGAATGTACCGTGTGCAGTATGCATGTATGAGACAGTCAGTTTACTGTTTACTTTTTTACAATTTACTCTTACGTGTTTCAAAATATAAAGTACTCAAAAAAGTATTCTGTGAATACCTTTAAGTTAATTAAGTCCCTTAAACAGGTGGCTCTAATACTACTTTTGGAAATGGCAGCCTCCCTTCAGCATTTCCAATTAGTTACTTATCTCTCATATCGACAGCATTGGAACTGACCTCAGGTACGACTACAAGTTTTCATAATACAGTTTCAAGAATATGAAGGGAGACGACAGAAATGTTTACCAAAAAAGCAGATAGCCCAAAAAAGCTTGTTATAGCAACATATGGGCTTAACAAGGCTACTGGCTTGAGAGATCAATAACTCACATGATAAAAGGTTTGCTTAACAAAGGGTTTGATCTGGGAAATGACATTTTTTTAATATCTCACTAAATACCTTAGAGCTGTGATTTTCACCTAAGTTTTCCTCATTGTGCCAATTTGGACATATTTGTAGTATTTATTCCTCGAGAAGAGAACACAGGAGAGAAGGAAATGAACAGCATAATCATGAACAATGTTAACACATCTACCAGGATAGCATAAACTTTTTCTGAGTCCCAAGTTGCTGGCCCAGGTATCTCCTAAGATCCAGCACTGGTTGACAAGTGTTGGTGTTCTGAGATCACCAAAAGACAAAATTCCAAAGTTCCAGCCTTGAAATCAGCCCCGTGTTTTGGTCTCCCACCTCCTGGCCAAATATAATTTCGTGCTAGCCTTGAACTCAGTTCTCCCACTTGCCTAGGGCTAGCTGCAAAGTCAGCTGTTCTTCAAATGATATTGGCAGCCTTGCCACAAAACAAGATGCAAAAGCAGTCACCAATTTCACAACAACAAAGACAGACATCTGCAAAAAAGCAACAGCTCTGTAAAAGTAGCTGTAGATAGATGGTGGGACAGCAATAACAGATAAACATAATAAATACAGCATAGCAAGGACTTTTTTTAAACTGCCCCAACATGTTAATATTTTTTAAAAAAATGAATCATAGGCATGATTTTCCAAGAGTGATCAAGCTGCTGTGGTCAAAGATAAGTGCACTGAAGACGATGAGATAGGTATTGCCAAATAAAATAGCTGGAACAATACGATCCAAAGTCTAAAATGTCTTAACAAATCGAGCCAACGCTTGGTGTCTAAGTGCCTCTCTAGCTGCATCCAGGGCTTTTTTCCTGCGGCATTTTAAAAAATGTAGCTGGAGCTGGCCCAGTGGTTTTCTCTGCTGCATAGGTCCGGACTGACCACTCCGAATTCAGGGATTTCTGGGCCTGAGATGACGGTGGGGTTGCCTCTACTTCATCCATGTGAACAGGTAAAGCTGTTGGAATAAAAATAAGAAAGAAGCAAGGTTAAGGGGACAAAACAAGGGAAGGGAAATAGGAAAGGCAGGTAAAGGGGGAAAATGCTCAAATTAAAATAGTAAAACTTTCAAAGGAAAAAGAAAATTCTACTAATAACCAGAAACCCTAATATTTGAAAGGGCAGACAATAGAAACCCATACTTGTATACTTTCTTCCCTTAAAATTAACAGAAAGGAAAAACTGATGTTTAGTTAAGCATCCATATACCTGTTTCCACCTAAATTAAGTTAAAAAGCACTTTAATGAATAAATTTAGCTGTGGAAATTTCTAACATGAGTTTCTAACATTTTTATCCAAACATTGTTAGAATAAAAATGCTAAAAGGAAGGGCAAAAAAGAAGTAAGAACATTAGCATGTAAGAGTAGTCCAGGTCAAGTTACCCTTTACTACATAATAGGCAATACACTCTCCATCTCTGAAAATATAGTAAAATCTGGGATAAAACCAATCTAGCAATAGGGAAGAATGGAATTGTGATCAGTTTACCTCAATAAAACACACTCCGTAGAATATAGGATAGAGTACCAGTTTGGGAGTCAGGAAGACTGTGGTTTAAAAGTTACACACAATGTATGAACATGTCTGATTTACTTAGCTTCCTGGTAGCCCCAGGCAACTCTCTAAAGTTAAGATGAGCTGCTGATCTGCATTAATAGTTTTCTACACCAGAAGTTCCTTACAGCTATGAAATAAGGATCACAGGATCATAGATAGATCTAGACCAAAAAAATGAAACAAAAATTCTGTGATTCAGAACTTAACAGAGTGCAACTGATGGAAAGGAGGAGGAAAGTTAAGATTCCAAATGGTATCTTAAGTATTTATTTCATATCTCAGAGATATAAGGGTTTAAAATCCTTTTGGATTATCTCATTATAGTGATGATCTCTAGAAAAATCTGCTATCCCAATACCCACTGAAGTTACTTGTTTGTTTTTCTAATAATTTAGCCTGGAATCTATATTTCAAAATCAATGGTCTATATTCAGATGAAGATACTGGGATATCTACCTTCCAAACAGATAAGGACTATTCTACTCATTTCTGAAGCAAATTCAACTCAAGAAACAACCAACAATAATAATATAATGCTGTAAGGTTTACTGAACATTTTACATTACTCTCATTTGATTCTCATAACAATTCTGTGAGACAGGTAGTTCAGTTATTACTATCTCCATTTTATAAACATGGAAAACAAGCTTTGAGAAGTTAAGTAACTTGCCTATCATCACATAGCTAATAAGCATCCAAGGCAGGATTCAAAACAGGTTTCCTGACTCTCTGAACCCATACTCTATCCTCCACGCAATATGATAAGGGTTTGTTTAGAACAGAGATTCTTAACCTTTTGGTATCATAGATCCCTTCTCAGAATAATATTTTTAAATGCTTACAAAAAATGCTTAAGATTACAAAGGAAACCAAATTACAACAAAGTTAATAAAATATTATTTTTAAAAATGAGTTCTGGATCCTAGGCCTGATCTGTACAAGGCCCTGCATTTGGCTTCAGGAGAACAAGGATGAAAAACAACACTGTTCTTTCCCACAACAAGCTTACAAACAAATAGGATGAGATTAGGCATATACACAAATAATATCATACAAAATAGAATGTGATAAGACAAAAGAAAAGATCTGGACAAAGTGCTAGAAGAAATCTAAAGAAGACAGCTTTTAGTTAGAGACGGGGAAGATCAAAAAATGGCTTCACAAAGGAAGTAGTAGCTAAGCCAAGACTTGAAAGTAGGATTTCAGCAGTGGGTAAGTGGAAAATTGGGTGCAGGTATGGGGGGGGTCAGCCTGAATGAGTGCAGAGAGGCAGGAGAGAACAGAAGTTCATTAATAGGAATGGAGTAAAACAGCACGGGAAAGAAAGGCTGAAGGCAGATTGTGATGAACTTTAAATTGCCAAATTAGGAAGTCTGTGTCTGAACCTACAGGCAATAGGGAGCCACTAAAAGTTTCTGAATGAGGGAGTGCAAGGATCTAGTTTATCTGGCACTTGCAAGAATAATGGATGGGGAAAAAAGAAGGCTACAGTCTAGAGAGATCACTTAAGAAGCTATTATAATATAGACTAGGCAAGAGTTGTGATAAGAGCTCGAACCAAGCTTATAGCACTAAAAATAAAGACAAATTTAAGAGATGTTGTGTGGGTAGATTTCTAGGATTTGGCGACTCATTGGCTGTGGGAGATGAGGAAGAGGAAAATAAACAAAGATGAGCAGACCTGTACAACTTGGCAATAGGTAGGGGCCAAAATTAAAATAGGCTTAATTTCTTCCGGATGCAGATAGGTTTTTAGGGGCTCATTTTCCAAGTAAAGGTAACTAGCAACAGACTGATGATGGTTGGTTGCTGTGGGTCACATGACAAGCAGGAGAGTACGCAGTGGCAGACCACCAGAAATCCTTTGGCAGGCTGTAAGTGGCCTGTGGACCATACATTGTACATATCTGGTATAGAGCCCTGGTGACCCAAAAGATAGTGGCATCATTAATGAAACAAGGAAGCTGGAAAGAAAGGCAGGTTTAAAGTAGAAAAAGATGAACTCATTTTTGTATATGCCGATTTTGATGTGCCAGTAGACCATCTAGATAAAGATGTCCTAGCAATTACGAAGATGGGACTGGAGCTTAGGTAAGAAAGTCAGGATGGACATAGAATTGAGAAGCAGTTTCATTTTAACAAACAATGCCTTTGGAAAAGACAGAAGTCCAGGTTCCTGCTCCAATGCTTACACGAGACCTTAAGTGGATCTCACCAAATCTCATTTCCTCATCTGGAGATGGGGATAATTTTATCACCTACTTCACAGGGGTGTTGTGAGGATCAAAGAAAAAGATCACATAAAGTGGGTGTTTTAAAATTTAAACATTTACATAATTTAATAGTATCTGTATGAAATCATAGGATGGGATGAGATTGATTAAGAAGAATAAGGGGAGAGGGCAGACAGAGGCTTGAGGAAACCCACATTTGGGAGGTGGGGATAGGGTTAGATGAAATATCATCAAAGAAGACTGAGAAAGAACAAGCAGTAGGAAGAAAACAAGGACAAAGCAATAAGCAAAAAGTTAAGGGAGAGAGGATTCTTCAAGGAGTAATGGGTGAAGTGCTACATAACGGGGAAATAACTAAGAAAATACCACCATATTTGGCAAAGAAGTCGTTGGAGAAAGACTACTCCAATGCAATAAGAGAAATGCAAGTCAAAATAAGGTTTCACTTTATAAGCAGTAAGCTGGCAAAGATGATAAAAGATGGTGATAGTATTGACAGGACTGTAAAAAAGCACACTAATGTTAGTAGAGACATACCTGAATTGGTATGGTCCAAAGGGTTCAAATACGCTGGACCACTCAAATACCTCCCTAGTGGGCATATACCATGGGACTGTCGATGACAAAAAGAAAGGTCCCATTACACCAAAACATTCAGAGCAGCAGATTTTGTGATAGCAGAGAACTGGAAACAAAGCGATGTCTACCAACCGGGTAATAACTAAACGAGTTATAGCATACGAATGCAATGCCATATTACTATGCAGTAAGAAGTGCTGAATACAGAGAAACCTCTTCAGATGAATCAATGTAGAGCGAAGTGAGCAGAACTACGAAATAAGTACGCACAAGGACTGTTTCAGTGCAGACAGAAGACAATAAAAGAAAAAAGGGGACGTAAAAAAACAAAAAATACATTTTAATTTGAGCGAGCGTATCTGATCCTAGAAACAAGATGATCAAAACATTTCTCCCCCCTCTCTTCTCTGACAAAGGGGGGTTCATGTCAGACTTGGCTGATACGTCAGGTTAGTTTTCCTAAATTTTATTTTTCTCTTTTTCATACTTTGTTACAAAGGATGGCTTGAGTGGATGGGAAAAGGGACAGAGACATATTCAGGGAAAAAAAGGGATGTAAAATAAAGATATTTAAAATAAGTGAAGATTCATTTTTTAAAAAGTCATTGGTGACCTTTGTTATTATTGTTGTTGTTCAAATTGTTTTAGTCACGTCTTGACTCTTCATGACGCTTTTTGGGGTTTTCTTAGAAAAGAGACTGGAGTTGTTTGCCATTTCCTTCTCTAGCTCATTTTACAGATGAGGAAACTGAGGTAAACAGGGTTAAGTGACTTGCCCAGGGTCACACAACTAGCAAATGACGCCAGACTTGAACCCAGGAAGACAGATAAGTCTTCCTGATTCCAAGCCCAATACTCTATTCTTTGAGCCACTTAGCTGACCTTTGGTGACCTTGGAGATAGTTATATCAATAGAAGGCTAAGAGATAAAAACACTGCAAAAGTGTGAGGAGAAAGGAAATGATGATAAAGTGGTAGAGATAAATACTACTCCTAGCAAGAAGCTCAGTAATAGTTGGAATAAGGCAGGAGTTAGCTTCAGGGGTTAGCAAAGTCAAGAGCAGATTTTTCTTTAGGAAGATGCTACAAAGAGCTGAAAAAGCCAACAGTGAGAGATCAAAGATGAGGAACAGAAAGCAAAATGATTTATGAAGCAAAGTCCCAGAGGAAGTAAACAGAAATGGCATCAAAGGCACAAATGGAGAGTTAGTTTTGGAATGGAAGAGAAACACCTCATCTTCTGATACTGGAGTGAAAGGAGGTGAAGACTGATGAATACATAGTGAAGTTTTCTGTTGTGACAGAACGGAAATGAGGTAGTTAGAGATAATTACCTCCATTTTTGTAGAAGAGGTGATCTGTTGAAAATGGGGGAGGAAGGAAAAGGGTAAAACTGAGAAAAAAAGGTTTAGAACAGTTACTATGGGAAGTGTGATAAGAAGTCAGTAATTTTTTAAAATGCTGTGCTATGCATAAGGACCAACTTGAGATAAGACATTTGTAGTGAACCCAAATTAGGAATGGTTTTATGACTTTCTCTAATAGGCAATTATCACATCATCTCAAGGAAATGAAGTTGTATTTGCATCTTAGCTCTTTATTTGTTTTTTGGCTAGTTGGTTTTTAAATATACTTAGAAAATATCCCAATTTCTTTTATTTAGTAATAACAGTTTTAAAAGTTCATTCAACCTGAGACAGTTGATTTACTACACAATTCTGATTGTGACATATAAATTTGGAACCTTCCCTAGGTGGCAAATCTAGGTGTGGTCACTTGAATCACATGGGAAGCATAAAGTCTTTTCAAGTGAGATGATTTAAAGAGAAGAAAAGGCAGTTACTACCTTACTACCTTCTCAATGATTCTATGAACTGATCTTTTCCATGATTTCTCATTTCTACCGCTAAAAAAGTTTAAAAAGGCTCACAATTCATTTCTGCTCTTTATTCATTACCCCTTTATTAACACCGTTAAATTCAGTCAATTTCAACTCAAAACTTTATACAGACAGGGGAGGGGAGGAGAAAACAGGGAAAGATTTGTGGCTGCATGTTTAAGAAAGAAGCTGAATTCATCACAGTGACAGGGGAGAGTGTTGGCAGAGATCTGAGCTATTTATTCTTTTAGGAAAATCCTATAAAGAATGACACGAGGAAGCCTCTATCTGTAGTCTTGTTCATCACACTGGTGAAGAGTCTGATAACAGATGTATGCAGTAGCGTGATTTAGTGCCGGGAGCTGGCCCCTGATGTGTATTAATACAGCGGCATAGCGGAACGCACCTCTCTTCATCACTCATTTCTATAAAAGAGGTGGAATCTGAGATGGCCCGATGTTAGGCAGAGCAAGCCCATTTGTTCTACTGACTGATGGTGCGGGCTTGGGCTGTGTCCTTCACCTCTATGGGGCACTCAGGTTGCAAAAAAACAAGAAAGAAAAGAAAAGGAAAAAAAAGTCACTGAAGCAAGACCTGGTCAACAAGTGAGACAAGAGTAGTTAAGATTCCAAGAAAGAAAAGGAGTAAAGCACATCTCATTTAATTTCTCTCTGTTTGGGTATTCCTCACCTTAGACAAGGCCCTGAATTTTTAAAACTCTTCCCAACCATTCTTCTCCTACAAAGGATAAAATGCTAAAAATAGGAAAGATGGATGGACAATAAAAAAAAGAATGAAAGCACAACAAAGATGAGAGAAGAGATGCTGTAAGGCACGAGTTGCTATGGGAATGGATGAGAACATATGAGATAGGAACAGACGTGAGTGTATGGGCTATCAACCAGGGGAACTGGGCAGACACTAACTCTATTGGTCCTTTGATTAAGACTCTTTAGTTGGTCAATATGAAACACTTTTAACAGTCAACTGAAATACAACAGAAGAATAGCAACAAAGGTAAATTTCTGAGTATGAAAAGCTTTAAAATGGGAAGTCATTTATGGAAGGAAGACAGGCCCACCCTCATCCTAGCTGCCACTTGCCGCTCTGGAACTTCATTTGTGAGTCCCTTCTTCATGATCTTCAGATAAACCTAGTAACAAATTACATACTCCATTTACTATTACTAAAAAAGGACTTCAGATAATTTTAAATTTTTTTTAAAGCAACTGGGGTTAAGTAACTTGCTCAAGGTTACACGGCTAGTCATTATTTGTGTGTGGGTGCTCATTTTCTGAGGCCGGATCTGATCTCAGGTCATCCCAACTCTGAGGCCGGCGCTCTTACTCACTGTGCCACCTAGCCGCCCCAGATAATTGTAATTTTGATAGGTCCTGAAAGATTTGCCTCCTTTATTTTTCAAAAGCAACGCACCCTCAAGTGGAATACAATGACATTCAGGATTATTTTTTGACTCTATATTTTTTCTAATATTTTTCTCTGAATTCCAAGAAAAAAAAATATGACAAACTTCCATTGTAAAATGTACATGGTACATAACTGTATATTTTAAATCAGGGGCTTTTCTGACAGGTAAGATATTACAGTTCTTCCATTAGGGAGTTTTCATTATTAAATACTTCAAGGAGGGGCGGCTAGGTGGCCCAGTGAGTAAGAGCGCCGGCCTCGGAGTTGGGACAACCCGAGATCGGATCCGGCCTCAGAAAATGAGCACCCACACACAAATAATGACTAGCCATGTAACCTTAGCCTCCTCTCCCCTCTGACTGGGGGATGTAGTACCAAATTCTTCCCAATGCCTTCCATTACAGAGGTTAGAAGTCTCTGGGCTTGCTCCACATATGCATCAGTTGTTCTGCCTAGTTTCATCACTGCTATAAAAAAAAAATAATTTACTCCTCTCAAACGGATTCTCTATGCCACTTCCAAAAGAGGCCATTCCCAACCTTATCTCAAGTCTTCACCTTTCCCTCCTCTCAGCTGAGCACCCTGTTTCATATTTTATAAAAATAACTAAAACCATTCACTCACTCTTTTCCCCTCCTTTTCTCTTCATCTCAAAATCCCTTGACCATCCCTACTATCTCCTTTACTCTAGTTCTGACAAGGTGGTCCTTCTCATAAGATCAATCCCTTTATTTCAGCCCTTGATTACATTCACTCCAATCTTTTCCAGAAGACTATCCCCTTAGTCATTTTCTCTCTAATCTTCGGTCCCTTCCTATCTACTGGTTTCTTTCCTAATAGGCATTAGGGAAATGCCTTACTCTCCCTATCCTTAAAAACCTTTTACTAGACTCTATTAAGGCCTTTAATCTATTATTCTATATTTCTCTTGCCTTTCTAAACTAAACTCCTAAAAAAAAAAAAGCTGCCTACATTCATGGAAGAGCTAAGTGGAATGGAAGAAGGCTCAGGCCAAAGTCTTACAATGCATCCACATTAAGGGCTGTGATTTGGATTATGCTCCATCAAAAGAGACTGAGAAAAAATCAATACAAGAAGAAGGAACCAAGAGATAGCAATGTCACAAAAGCCCAGAGGAAAAGGTATCCATGAGAAGCCTGTTCAATGTTACAGTCAGTCAATGAGGATCTATAAAACTCCTACTATGTAGCCAGCAATATGCAAGCCCCTGGGGAACAAAGAAGGAGGGAAAGGATGAGGACTGAAGAACAACTATCAAGTTTAAAAGTAATCTTTTCAAACAAGAATTCTTTCCTTCTTTCTTGTCTTTGTATTCCCAGCACACTGCTGAGTACATAGTAGGAGCTTAATATATACTTGTTGACTGACTGATTGACCGCAGCATTTTAAAATGTTGACCCCTCTCTCCTCACAGACACCTTCGCCTCTCTGGTTTTTGTGACACTGCTATCTCTTGGCTCCCCTCCTGCCTGTCTTGATTTCTTTTTAGTCTCCTCTGATGAAGCATAACCCAAGGCTTTGGCCTGAGCCCTCTTCTAATCTCCATCTCTACTCCCTCACTTAGTGAGGTCATCGGCTCCCATGAGTTCCCATGAGAAGACTACATCATTCATATATCTAACCCTAGCTTCTGTCCTGAGCTTCAGCTCCACACCACCAATTAAGTCATCTACTCGACAATTCAGACTAGATATTCCACTCACATATCAAATTCAATATGTAGGAAACACAATCTTTTCCCCAAAAAAGTTCTATACTGCCCTATTACTCTCCAGGGTAATAGCATTCTTCTTGCCTCTCAAGCCTATGACCTCAGCATTCTCCTTTGTCTCCCACACCATGCACATCCAGTCAGTTTATGTCCTTCACAACATTTCTGGCATCTGACTAATTTTCATTCCTCACACAACTATAATATCACTCATTCAAGCATGGCCAGTAAGTCTCCTAAAATGTCTCCATGCCTCCCCAAGGCTCTCCTCATTCCAATCTATCCTCTCCACAGCCCCCAGGGCTTTATTTAAGTGTTGGGCTCACCATGTCACTTTCCTACTCAATAAACACTAGGAGCTCCCTATTGCTTTTAGGATTAAACTCCTTTGGCTCTCAAAGTCTTACAAAACCTGCTCCCAACCTACATTTCTAGACTTATTAAATATGCTTATCTCTCCCTCACTCTCAAATAAGCATTTTTTGCCTTTTCTCACAAATAATATTCCACCTCCCATCCATGCCTGCGATAAACTCCCTCCCCTTCTGCTTTATAGAAACATTTAATTACTTCAAGACTCGATCCAAGCTCCACCTCTATATAAAACCTTTCCTGAATCTACCAGCTGCTGGTGTCCTCTCTCCCAAACTAGCCTGTATTTATTCTGCATATTATTATTCTGCACATGTTTTCTGAACCCCCGCAAAAATGTAAACTCTCTGTGGGCACAGGTTATTCCACTGTAGTCTCTGTATCCTCAGTGTTCGAGTGCCTCAGAGTAGGCACTTACTAAATACTTGTTTACTGACTCTCTAAAAAGAAAATTTGTAAATTATTAGGTGCTAACATAAATGTAGGCTATTACTATCAGGTTGGTTCCACAGATGGCTGACACAAATCTATCATCAGGCCCATAATTAAAACCTTCCTGGGTTGACAGGATCTGCCAAAACTGATGTTCTAGTGGCAGAATATTTGAGAAACCAGGGTCATTTCCAGGTCTAAGTAAAGCATACTGCACTTATTAAGCAAACAGTAAAGGCACATACTTTCAAGCTATTCCAATTAGTTAACCCCTCCACCACAACACAAATATTTTGTCTATTGCAGAACACAGTGGGAAGACTTGGAATCAAATCCAATTTACCTGCAGTTGGGCTGGACAGAGATGCTGTGGTCATAGGTTTCCGTTTCCTCTTTATGTCCCTTGAACATGGTGGTCCCAAGTGTACATTTGCCTGTCTGCACATGAGAAAAAGAGATAAAGGTTCTACCAACTTATAAATTAAAGCAGTTCTCATAATGCAAGATATTAAGTTCATTTACACTGGAAGCTTAACACTTGCCCCCATCATTTCACTCCCTGCTCAAAAATCTTCAGTGATTCCTTATTATCTCTAAGATAAATGCAAAGCCCTCAGTCTGGCATTTAAAGACCTCCTTAATCTGATTACCACCTTTCCCAACTTTTTTCCATCTTCTTCTCCTTTCACACAAAATTCAGCCAATCTAGTCTATTAACTGCTCCCTAAACTCAGCACTCCCCCTCCCACCTTGGAAGCCCTTGCACAGGTTGTCCTACATGCTTAGAATGCTCACCCTTCTCAACTCTCTTAGCATCTCTAGCTTCCCTCAAGACTCACCTTCCTTGGTCTTCTCCAGCTGCTAGTAGGCTCTCTCTCTTTAAATCACTACGTACTTATTCATCTTTGTTCAGGCTATCTCCCCTCTGTAAAATACCTAAGTATTTTAGGGCAATTACGCTTTCATTTTCATACCTTTACCCCCACCACTTAGCACAAAATGCCATGATCTTAGTTGGTGCTTAATGAATGCCTGTTGATTGATTAAACTGTTTTGCATTGTCCCACTGCCAATTTTAATCAAACTTTTGTGTAAAGTCATTCAGAATTAAAGATAGTCTATAACTTCACCAATAGTATATATCTATCCTATCTTTACCACCTGATTTCAGAGCACCACATATATAGTATTCATTTTAAAATAATAATACATATTCATGAAGATTTTAGGTTTAAGAGCTAAAGAGACAAATGTTCTAAAATCATTAATGAAATATCTATTTTCAAATGAAGAAACATAAAAAAGTTTAATGCCATGTGAACACAGGTATTTGCAAAACACCGTATTAATAGTCAATTTTAACCCTCCTGCCTCCAGATATATGGGTTTTTAATCCTATTATAGACCAGCAGTCAAATAAAAATTTTTCCTTTTTTAAAAATTTTTGTGTGTGGTTTTTTGGAGGGGGGGGAAGGCAGGGCAATTGGGGTTAAGTGATTTGCCCGAAGTCACAAGTCCTCCTAACTCCAAGGTTGGTGCTTTATTCACTGTGCCACCTAGTCACCCCTCCTTTTTAAAAATTTTAATTAAATGAAATTAAAAACATTAGTTGAGCCTGCAATTAATAGTGTGCCAATCAAGAGAGGTGATTTGGTAAGCCACATATGGAATACTGTTTTCAATTCTAAGTGCTACATTTAATTAAGGATACTGACAACAAGGAAGGCAACTAGGATAGTGAGGTGACTGGAAACCATGACCTATGAAAGTAGAAGAAACTAGAGCTATTCAGCCTGAAGTTGGGAAGCCTGAGGATAGCAGGAAGAGGGGAAGGATAGTGGCAAATGATACCTGTCTTGAAGAATTTCAAAACCTGTCACATAGAAAAAAGTATTAGACTTACTCTGTCCCCAGAGGGGAATGGGCAAAAAGGCAGATTTTGGTTTAATAATAGGAAACACTTCCTAATCATTAGCCCTATTCAAAAACAGAATAGATTTCCTTTGAAGGAAAAAGGTTCCCCATGATTAGTGGTCTCAAAGTGGTCAACGGATGACCACTTATGGATGGATACTGTAGAGGTTATTTTTGATTGGGTATGGCTTAAACTAAGATCCCATCTCTGTGACTTCAGTTAGTCTAATTTAGATAAAGCGCTCTGAGTTCAATCACGATGTCTCTGAACAGTCGGTTTAATAAAAGTCCTAATACCTAAGCAGAGGTAGGGTGCTCTGCTTTATTTTACATCTCTCTCTAGTTAACCCCTGGTCTCTTTGGGATTGACTGGACACATCTGAGTAACAACACAGCAGATATTATGGTGCCTGTGGACAGATAAAGACTGAGAGGGGAAGTTGGGGGAAAGCACACTCTTTCTTGAGACCTCCCTTTCCTCGGTGCACTGGTGAGAACCTTCTGCAGGGACACAGGGCTGATGGACTCTCTCTATCACAGCTCAGTCCTACCTTCCTTTCACCAGGAGCTGGCTGCTTCTGGGCTGCAAGTTCTTGGCAGCCCCTCTTTATGACCATGCTCCTCCTTCCACTTCCAGACCCTTAGAATTTCTATCTGAGAGGTAGAATTAATCCCATCAGAGGTTCTGAGTGAGCTCCTCTCTTTTGTGCAAGTTCCTTTTTCAAGGAAGCACATAGGCCCTGTTAACACTAGCTCTGACGAACTGATTCAAATAAGTGATTTTACCTAACAAAGATTGTGACTGAACTTAATTTTTCATCTAAAATAAATTCAATAAAGCTACAGAGGCAGAAACCATATGGACCTTAAGGGTCATTATAATGTCTCTACATTTAAAAGAAGAAAATTTTTAGAATAGTATTACAAGATGTATCTATAAAAGATAATTTTGCTCACCAATCCTCTGATTATCAATGTCAAACGAGGCACAAAAAGAAGGAATGCGTGCTCAAAGGTTTTTGCCACACCCGCACAAAGTCCAAATAGATGAATTTTCTAGCAAAGTCTTCCCCAGGCCAAAGGGAGTAAGAAGAAGGAGAGTAGGCCAAAGACAAAAGAGAGGTCCTTCCTCCCCCAAGCAGTTCATCCTCAAAGAGGGGCTGCCTGAAATGCTCCACTTGATCCAAATTCTGGAATGATATGGGTTCTATAACTAGCTTGATCATTTACAGCTGATCCCTGGGGCCAGTGTGTTTTTTGATATCGATCTACACACAAAATTCTAGTTCTAAGGCCTTTGTCATTTAAAGTTATGACTGAGAATGACTAGGCATCTTACTTATTTTAAAGGGGATAAAAGTAACTTGATCAACTCAACTCTGACCTACTAGAGGAAGAGGCTTGGTTGATTACAGTTTGCATTCATGCTTGTTATCTGTAACTCAATAAAGAAATCTCAGAAAACAACTTCTTAACACAGTAAAATAATATTGCTCCAAGATCAGTGGATCTTGCCCATTTCCTTATCTCAATGCTATAATTCTACTATAGTATCTAAATGATTTAAGAACTGAAAACAAGCTAATTTTAAAAAAGAACATCAATGTATTTATTAAATACTTCATATAAATACATGATTTCTACCTTCCTAGAAGTTCTATATACAAATTTATGCCTGCAAAGTAATTAGAAAGACATCTTATTTGCATATATAGAATATTATCTAACCCCTATCCTTAGGGAATAAATAATATGGATTTGAGAATTTTCTATATAACAGAAACTAATTCCTTTAAAAGGGCAAAAATTTCTCAATTGTATACATTGTGATAGAATTTTTTCTAAACTATATTGCATACACCCCCTGCATTAGTGAGTAAAGACAATAAATTTAACAAAGCAACACAAAATTATATTCTCATATAATTGTTAGAATAGTGAGACCATAGATTTAGAGTTAGCCCAGATGTTAGGGGTCATCTAGTCCAAGCCCCTAATCTTACACATGACGAACTGAGCCTCAGAAAGGCTTGCCAATGGTCACACTGGTACAGGTGGCAGGAGTAGGATTAAAGCTCATGTCCTCTGACTCCAAGCCAGCTTTACTTCCACTAAACAGCACTGCTTTTCAAAGGATCTTAGAGATACTTCAGTCTAACTCTCTTCATGACTACATGAGGGAAAGAAAGGCCCAGAGAGGTGAAGTGACTTTCCTAATGTCATACAGCTAGTAACAAGAAAAAGCCATAACTGGATTCCAGGTCTCCTGACCACTGACCCGAGCTCCACCCTCTCTTCTTAATGATTCAAGGTCATCAGTAAGAGTGCCAACATTTGTATTATCCTAAAGACAACAATACATCCATTGTGATATGCTCTTTCACTGAAGTTCTCCAGAAAAGCGGTTTTAAATGTGTGGGTTACAGTCCTCTGGGAGGCAAGGGGGTACAGCAGGACTGAAAGACATCCATAAAGTCATATACACACCGAGTGCTATCACATTCAGCATAACAAACAACATCTCACACATTTATTAACATTTTTCAGTAAAAAATAATGAATATAAAGAATATAGAGAAGAATGAGAAGATGGATGATCTATTGCAAAGTAAAACAAAAAAGAAATTGTGTTTTTAAAACAGAACCACAAAAACAATATACACAATAACTAAAACAATGGAAATGGAAATAGTAACATCAAGATCACAATGTAAAGGAGAATGATCACCCTTCTTGGCAAATACGGGGAACTATGAAATGCAGAACAATGTGTGTGTGACACTTGGCAGATGCTTTGATTAACTTTGCTGAATTTTTTTCCCCTTCTTTATTCTTGTGTTTACCCTTCATTTTTGAAGAGGCCATGGCATCAGGGAAATAATGACAGGACTTGCACTTGACTTTGATTTGAATGTCACTGGTAACTGTTTCTCTTTGGAACAGCAACCCTGAGGGTCTTCCCCTCCCAGCTTGATTTTTTTTTCTTTTTTCTAATTAAAGGGGCCATCCCTTGACTCACTTCTTAAAGAGGTCTATTCACTGAACGGGTGTTACCTCACTCTAAGTGAATACCCGAAAAGACCTTAGCCTAAAAGGGCCAGGGTCTCCCATTGCATCCTGGGTCATCTCCAGTCATCCTGATGAATATCTGGTCACTGGATCCAGATGACTTTGGAGGAGAAAGTGAGGCTGGTGACCTGGCACAGCCCTCCCTCCCTCAAATCAAAGTCAATTGCAAGTCTTCATTCTTAGATGTAGAGGATGGTGTTCAAATGGTAAGAAATATAGACGACATAAAAACAAAATCTATCAATAAAGCTTCTTTAAGAAGATTTTTCAAATTATATAGAAGCTGTAATTAATACAAATTCATTTAAAATTATTATTGAATTTATAATAGGATTTTATTATCATGTATCTTCTTATGGATACTAACAAAACAACTAAAAACATGAAGAGGTATGTGAAATTTCTATGTTAACATGTAATCCTTATGCTTGAAGACTGGGAAATACTGCTCTAGACCAGCAGTGTCAAGTTCACAGGTGAAGGAGATTGGGAAATATTAAATAAAAATACAACAGAACCTAAATAACTGTTAATATGTCATTTTTCTAAGTCAATAAGCACCATGTACCACCAGGGGACACCTTATGTAGTCTGGTGGTCCCTGTTTCTGAGTTTGATATCACTGCTCTAGACTACCGATAATTACTGATATTCTATATCATAGTTCTTATGTCCCAGAATTAACAACACCTTCATGGGCTACTAAGGTATGTACTGAAGAGCAATTTTTCATTAAGTGGAGGGAAAGGAAAAAAAGGAAGCAAACAAGCATTAATTATGCACCTACTATGTATGAGGCACTAAGCTAATCACTTGACAAATACTATCTTATTTGATCCACATTGCTCCAAACCGCTCTGCTGATCAGCTTCTATTTCTTCTGTCTCTTGCCTCACAGTCAGAAGTCGTCTTTCTCTCACTTCTATATCTCTAATCTGTTTTGTTCTTCTGGTTGTAATCCAGAGAACTAAAGCTGCCACAAGGAACTAAGCACACAACCTCAGCACACGGTGTGGAGAGTTAAATGAACATGTTCTATTCTCCTACAGGCTAATGCGCCTGCTTTCATAACGTCACAGGATCACAGAGCCCCAATCCTGAAAGGGCCATCCTTTCGTCGTCCTAAGTGCAGATCCCTGTTTGAAGCTCTCCAGGGAGACAGAAGTACCACTACCTCTAAAGGCCACCAAATCTGCCTTGGGCAGCTCTAAATCATAATGAAGCTTTTCCTCATGTTGAGCCTAAATCTACCTGACTTCCACTTCTCCCCTCACCTTCGTATTCTGTTTGCTGGCATCAAGCAGAAGAAGCCTAAGCGCTCTTCCACAGGACAAGCCTTCAGGCGCTCAGTCCTCCTTGTCTAAATGCCCAGGGATCCCTCAGTAGTGACTCACACAGCATGATCTTCAGCTCTTCACTATCCGGGCGGGCGGGCCTCCTCTACAGACTCTTTTCCAACCTATCAGTGCGCCTCCTAAAATGTGGGGCCTAGAGCTGACTGTAGTACTCCGAACGTGAACACAATCAGCTTTTGGCCATGATATACTGAATTTGCCGCCCACTAGACCTTTATTCAGAATTATCTCTTTCAGAGATTTTTTTTCCAGATTAACTTATCTAGCCATGCCATCTCTTATCTTACACTTGGGAAGTCGATTTTTTTAATCCAAATATAAACATTTACTTATCCCTATCCCTATAAAATTTCATCTTAGATTTGGCCCAAAGTCCAATCTTTCAAGCACTTTTTGGATTCTGAATCTGTTATCCAAGGTATTAGCTGTTCCTCCCAGCTTTGTATCATCTGCAAATTTAATGAGTGTGCCAGATAGGCCTTTAGCTGAGACAATGATAAAACGGTTAAATATCTGCACAGGGTCAAACAAAGATGCCTAAAGCGCTCCATTAGAGACTTCCTTCTAAGATGACACAGAAATAGAAGTACTCTGTGGGTCCAGTCATTCATCCAATTCTGAATCCACTCACACTGACTAGTACACATTTCTCCATTCTTTCCACAAAATCAGCATGAAACAGATACTATTTTTATAAGACCATGCCAGAATGTTACACTCATTCAGTTACCTATCTTTATTTCGATTTCTATACATATCTATTTAAAATGTAAGTTGGATGATGGGTTTCCTATGCATCCACATTTGTCTCTCTAGATAATTTTCTTTTTTCCTACTCAGAATTATTTCTTTTTGTACTTTCAAAATTTTTGTCTTGAAAACTCCCCAAGAGGCAGAACCAAAATGATGGGGAAAATGTAGGAATTTGCCTGAGCTCCCCCCAAAACCTCTCAGAACTTTAGATAATGCCTCAAAACAAATTTTGCAGTGGCAGAACCTACAAAAGGATGGAGTAAAATAATTTTCTAGCCCAAAGCAACTTATAAAGATCAGCAGGAAAGGTCTGTTGTACTAGGGTGAGAGTACAGTGCAGGCCAGGCCCCAGCAAACCAGTAGCAGACCATTGGGTCAACTGAATCAGCAGTGGCAGTGGCAGTTTCTGGACCTCTCAGTCCACAGACAGTCAAGGGTTCAAACAACTGGCCAGAAGGAGATTGCAGGGGCCCTTTTGCTGACACTCAGGGCAGGACTCTTGTTTTACCCATACTTAGATCTGGGTCACAGTCCTGGGTCCCAGGGCAAGGAGGAACATTAGCATACCAGAGCTTGTGGTCAAAGGGGAGCTGGGACCCTGGTTACAATTCCAGGGCAGAAAAGAATACTTGTAATCAGTTACAGGCCAGGAGAGTAATAAGCACATCTCTTCCCAGATCATATTCCCTTAGAAGAAATGAAAACTTACAGATCCCCAGAATTATCTCTGAAATAGCTGCACAAAAATCCTGAAGCTTGGGACAGTGTCCCCTTCACTACAGACACAGAGCCACACTTTACCATGTAGTTAAAAGTCAAGAAATAGGCTAGAAAAATGAACAAAGAGCAATGAAAGATCTTGACTATACATATTTACTATGATGACAAGGAAGATCAAAACACTAACTCAAGACAAGGTCAAAACTGCTACATCAAAAGCCTCAAAGAAAAATATGAATTGGTCTCAGACCATGGAAGAGGTTAAAAAGAATTTTGAAAATCAAGTAAGAGAAAGAGAAAAAAAAATTGGGAACAGAAATGAAAGTGATGCAAGAAAATCATGAGAAAAAAGTCAATAGCTTGGTAAAGGAGGCACACACACACACACAAAAAAAAAAACTGAAGAAAATAACACCTTAAAAAACAGACTAGGCCAAATGGTAAAATATGCACAAAAATTCAATGAAGAGAAGAATACCTTGAAAAGCAGAACTGGACAAAAGGAAAAAGATGTACAAAAATTCACTGAAGACTTCTTTTAAAAAACAGAATTAACCAAATAGAAGAGGTACAAAATTCACTGAAGAAAATATTTAAAGATTAAAACTGGGCAAATGGAAGCTAATGTCTTTTATGATACATAAAAAAAAAACAATCAAACAAAATCAAAAGAATGTAAAAACAGAAAAAATGTGAAATGTCTCAATGAAAAAATAACTAAACTGGAAAAAAGATCCAGAAGAGGTAATCTAAGAATTATTGACCAAAAAAAGAGCCTAGACATCATCTTTCAAGAAATTATCAAGGAAAACTACCCTGATATCCTAGAATCAGAGGGTAGGATAGAAATTAAAAGAATCCACCAAACATCTCCTGAAAGAGATCTCAAAATGAAAACTCCCAGGAATATTATAGCCAAATTCCAGAGCTCCCAGGTCAAGGATAAAACATTGCAAGCAGCCAAAAAATAAACAATCCAAATATCATGAAGCCACAGTCAGGATAACACAAGATTTAGCAGTTTCTACATCAAAGGTATGGAGGGTATAGAATGATACTCTGCAAGGCAAAAGGGCAAGGATTACAACCAAGGATCACCTACCCAATAAAACTGAGTATAATCCTTCAGGGAACAAAAACAGACATTCAATGAAATAGAGGACTTTTGAGCATTCCTGATGAAAAGACTAGAGCTGAACAGAAAACCTGACTTTCAAATAGAAGACTCAAGAGAAGCGTAAAAAGGTAAATTGAAAAGAGAAATCATAAGGGATTCAAAAAGGTTAAACTTTAAATTCTTACATGGGAAACTGCTTTTGGTATCCCATTCCAGCAAAGAGAGGGATGGGAAGAAAATTTAGAACTCAAGGGACTGTGGAACTGAATGTTGTAAACTAAAAGTAAGTAAGTAAGTAAGTAAATAAATTATATATATATATATATATATATATTTTTTTTTTTAATTCCCTGGTTACATCTGTTCCAGGTTGCTGGAAATCGTATCACCAATAAGATACCGCCTTACTATATATAATTATTCAAACTGAAGCAAAGATCTAGCTATGAATTAACTCTATTTAAACTAGGAGGCAGTGTGATACAGTAAAAAGAGCAATAAACTGAGTCAAGAGACCCTTCTTGACTCAATAAAGAAATCCTTACATCTGCCACTCACTACCTGTGGGAACTTAGAGGAGCCACTTTAGTCTCTGTGGGCCTCAGTCTCCTCATTTGCAAAATGAGGATGCTGGACTGGATAGCCTTTAAAATCCCTTTCTGTTGCAAATGTATGATGAACTAGATGTTTAAAACATCATCCCAGATCCAAGGCTCAGTGCTCTTTCCCCTGTGATCTGAAGCTCTATAATTCAATCCCAACTTGTAGAATCCTTCCATCTACCTAAACAATCTCTGCCAAAGACCAATTTGGTCTGGTCTAGTTTTTTGTGGTTTTTGTTGTTTCTTTGTCTTTGCCAAAAGACCTATTTCTTGGCTTGGCTATCTAAATTGCAGGCTGTGTACCCTAAGGACTGCTTCTATCTGTCTAGTCTTAGAAAAAACTCAGCTTAGCTACCATGTATCCCTAGAACGTATTCCTTGCCAGTTAGTTTACTGAAATGCTTGTTCTCTTTACTAGCTGATTGGACCATATTTTTCTCTACAAAAGGTTATCCTTCCACTATTGACCTTAAATAATATTCCCAAGCAGCTAATTACAACCAGAAAAAATTACGGAGTGGTAAAATAAAAAGGGCAGTCATCCTCGTTCTCTCCAAACACTTTTATGATGTTCCTGAAAATGAGGTTTGAACACCATGGAACTGCCAAATATATGTATGTATGAAGTGAAAATACTCTTCAAATTTTAAACTCTTTTAAAGATAACATCCTAAGGCCAATATAAATCATTAAAAAGCTTCTCAACACAATTGAGAATACAATTAATTTATTCAATTGTCATTTGAATGTTTACAATCTGTGAAACATGGTTCTAAGCATTAGGGAATGGTTAATGTAAAAATTCACAGTAGGGACGGCTAGGTGGCACGATGAAAAAAGTGCTGGCCCTCGAGTCAGGAGGACCTGAGTTCGACACTTAACACAAAACTAGCCGTGTGACCTTGGGCAAGTCACTTAACCCCAACTGCCCTACCTTCCCCCCTCCAAAAAGAAGAAAAAAAAATTTTTTTTAATTCACATTGAAATGCTTTCCCATAAAAATCCTTTGAGATAACTTCAAATATTATTATCCTCCATTTTATAGATGAGAACATGAGGCTCCAAGGGGAGCTGCCTCTCAGTCACACGGTTTTATATGTCAGAAGGAAAGCTCGACTCAAACCCAACCAAATGCTCCCCATCAGCAAACATAATTATGACATTAAATAATACTGAATAATCTCTGGAAATACCTTTGCCCCAGACTCTGGGGCCCAGGATAACTTCTGGGTCCTAAAGCTCCATTTTTAAAAAGGAGGCCATATGATGGATATGAATTTAGAAACTACTCTAAAACGGGCGGTGCTGGCCCTTTGGTTTTTATTTAATTTTCTTTGCCTCTTAGGATCACAGGATCATAGAGTTAGCGCTAGAGCTGAAAGGAACATCGGAGTATCTAGTCCAGCCCCATTCTACAGATAAGGAAAATGAGGTCCAGTCACACACTGCTGGAGGCGGGATCCAAAACCAGGTCTGCTCATTCATTCTGGGTCAGTGTTCTCTCCACTGTACTACCTAACTCCTGTTAAAGTCTCTGATGATTTTGGTGAAAAATTATCTTTAACTCAACTTATCAAATAAAGACCTACATAGGTAAAGTGCTGAGGATAAGGTATTTGTTTAGGGAGTCTTTCTGAAATATAGTTCCTGAACTCAACGAGCTTACCCTCTAATAGGAAGGATAAGGCACACATGCAAACAAGTACGAAAAAAAGCTGAATGTGCTAGGAACAAAGTAAGTCCAGACAAACGGCCATAAGAAATGTCAGAAATTACTCTCAGAAAGGAAGAGGCAGAAAGGAGATCGGTGAAATCTGGGTAAAACGCCTCTCGCGCCTGACAACTGCTTATTTCATAGCTGAATGAAAACATCAAGTTGGACCAGTGAATTCCCTAGGAAGGTGGTCAAGCTCTCTGGAAGAAACTATGTGGCCCAATAATTTGCAGAGTAAAGTTGGGCTACAAAAGCAAAATTCCTCATTTTAAAGAATTGCTTTAGACAACCAACAAAAAACAAATCATGAATGTTGCAGATTATTAATAATTCATGCAAAATGAACACACACACACACACATATTTTACATTTTGACTCCAGGAAGCTGAAGATCAGGCGAACTATTAAAATTGCATTATTGCTTAGGAAAGTCTCCAGGCTAGGTTATGTACTTTTGGAAGAAAATATTTTACCAATATCAGCAAAGTGGAACTGAAATGACTTTATTTTTTAGATTTATAATAAGAGATGTTTCAGTCACTTCTAATGATAAAAGGTAGTTTATATTCACTATGCCAAGGTACCTGAGCACTGTTTTGCCACTGTTGTTTTTAAAGTCAATAATTTTGGAAAATTCATTAAAGGAATTCTTATTTTGTGTCAGAAGAGAAAAGAACACACCTGTGCTGAGATACCTGTAATTATGTAAGCCGGTAATTATGACTATTGACATGGATAAATGTGTTTCAGAGGACTACAACATACTAATTGTTTTCTTTATTGACTTGTCTTCAATACCAATTAACATGTACTTCAGCACTAAGTAACAAACACTACAGTGAGCATCAGATTCTTATTAACTCATACATATAAAAGAATCTGGGCCTGAGATACTAGGAGCATAAAAGAAAGGAAGGCTACAGGAAAGTATCAAGCTTCACTAGTTTTATTCAAATGTGACCCACAAAGGTCTCTGACGAAGACCACAGTTTACTCACCACTGAAGCCTCTCCATAAATAGCCCTTTTGTGTTAGGGGACTTCAAGTCCCCATCAGAGTATGTCATGGACTTGGTATATGTCACCAACAGGATCTGAATATTTTCAAATCAATGAAGTATGGAATGATGGTATATTTTTTCAGTCACGTCCAACTCCTAGTAGCCCTTTTGGGGGTTTTCTTGACGAAGATACTGAAGTGGTTTGGCATTTCCTTCCCCAGCTCATTTTACAGACAAGGAAACTGAGGCCAACAGGGTTAAGTGACTTGCCCAGGATCACACAGCTAATAAGTGTCTGAGGCCAAATCTGAACCCAGGTCTGACTCTAGGTCCAGTATTCTATTCATTGAGTCACCTAGCTGCACAGCTAGTTCTTAAGAAGTTTGCATTCTAAGGGAGGAATATAACACATAGAAAAGGGGACAGAGACAAACATTTAAGTACCTACTATGTGTTAGGCAGGGACAGTTAGGTGGCTCTGTGGATAGAGAGCTAGATCTAAAGTCAGAAAGATCTGAGTTCAAATCCAGCCTCAGACACTTACTAGCTGTGTGACTCTAGGTAAGTCACTTAACCTCTGTTTGCCTAAGAGGTAGCTAGGTGGTTCAGTGGATAGAATGCCAGACCTAGAGTCAGGAAAACCTGAGTTCAAATCCAGCCTCAAACACTTACTGGCTATGTGACCCTGAGCAAGTCACCTTATCCCTGCTTACCTACTATCCTCATCTGCAAAATGAGTTGGAGAAGGAAACAACAAACCACTCCAGTATCTTTGCCAGGAAAACCCCAAAAGGGGTCATGAAGAGTCAGATACAACTATAAATAACAAAGTGTTTGGGGGTTTGTTTTTTAAACAATGATATACCGTTATCTCTCCAAGTGAGCAATGAGACTTTGGTCAATTCAGAGTTTCTACAGAAGTAAACAGAAAACATGCAACCAAAGTGCTCCAGAAATACATAGAAAGCTTAAGCCCTACCACTTTTTGATCAAAGTCAATTACAAAATGTCAAACAATTTAAAGTCTGTTTAAGATCCTAAAATACTGCCAATACATCATGTATTTCTATTTCCTTGTTCAATACCTTTCCTATTATCATTTAATCCAATAAATAATTTAGTGAATGTGATACTTTAAATTCTTAGGTGAGTTACTCAACAAATATTTACCAAATGACCACTGTTTCTCTCTACCCTTATGAAGTTTATAGTTTAGTAGAAAGTGAGGAACGTATATGACATAGATACAATTGTCTATGTTATAAAATGATACATGGTCAGTACATTAAAGAAATACAAACAATTGTGAGTTCAAAAGAAAGAAGGGTCAGTGGAAGTCAGGGTAATAGTCTTAGAGGAAATATCTTAGTTGTGTTTTAAAGGGTAAAGAGGAATTTAACAAGCAAAAATAGGGGAGACGACATTTTAACTGTAGATAATAAAACAATAATAAGTTGGCATTTATATGGCACTTTAAGGTTTGTAAAGTGCTTTACATAAATCTCATTTGTTGATAATGTAGAAGAAAGTATGGTATCAGTAAAGCAGAAGGCACATTCCAAGGCATAGTAAGTAAGTCTAATTTGGCTGAAGTCTATAGCCAAGGCTAGGAAGAGCTCTAAAGACAGAGATCTAACAGGAATCTGAAACTTAGTAGGCTGGCAAAAAGGAGCTACATGAGCTGTTGTTTTAAGCAGAGGAGGACTTGGAGAGGAAGTACAACAGAAAGAATACTCAACCTGGGCTCAAGTACGAGCTCTGCCGCCGATTAGCAGGGACACTGAGTAGGCCCGTTCCACTGCACTTCAATTCCTCCAATAGCACTTGCACTATCGTGGTATAATAATAGTATTTATAGTATAATGATAGTACTGCACATCACATCAGGCTGTTCAAAGAAATAATTCTGTGTCAGTGACATGATCAGATCTGCACATTCTTTTAGTGGCTGTATGGAGTACAGACAAGAGAAAGAAAACACCCCCAGGAAACCTGTGCAAAGGCTATTGGAAAAGAGATTCCCTAACAAGGAGAAATCACATGGGAGCTACCTAACACAAGGAGGAAGCTCACTCAGCATCCCTCTCCACTGGCCGTTACATCAAGACCACATGTAAATAATGGATAGGGAGTCCTGAAGCTGCCCCCACCCCCAGGGCTTACACCAGGCAAGGACACAGGTTGGCAATCTCCACATTCCCTAACACAAGGAGGCTGCAGCAACCTTGTAGCCCATCCTTGAGAAGACTCATCCGAAGGGAAGGAGGGATCAGAAAGTGACAAGCACAAAAAAGGTTCAAAAGGAAAAGCCTCAATAAAAGCCCAGCACACGGAGAAGATTCTAACACCATAAGGAAGAATGAGTAAGATCTCAAAGACAATAAAAAGACCTCTTAACAGATACTACATGAAGGAAGGTGACGCAACAGCGCCTGAGAAAAGACTCCTGTGGACTCTTCAGAGAACTCGGAACAAGAAGAAATTCAGAATAGTTCAGAAGGGAAACAAAATCTACCAAAGAACAAATTAAGAAGAGGTGAGGAATTGGAGTTTCATTAGAGAATTTTAAAACACAATTAAGAGATTAGAACAAGTACATCTAGGATAGAGAATCTCTCTAAAGAAATGAAAGATTGGGACACACAAATATTAAAGTAAAGGAAAATTTGAGGGAAGAAAAATAATAAGCAATAATATGAATTCTAGACAAGTCAAAGTGATTGGCAAAATAGAAAAACAAAGTAATAAGACTACACAACTTGTAAAGACCTCGAGCAACTGAGATATAAGAAAGGAAGTAAAGCTATCAAGGGAAGAACAAGTGATAAAATCTCACATCTAGAGCTTGGTGGGGACTAAACAATAGGAGGGTAAGAGAAGGGACAAAGAGGGATCATCAAAGGATAAAAAGGTACGATGAATACTTGAGTGGGACTTAAAATACGTCAGAAAAGAAGGTGAACAAAGATCCAGCTGCCCATCCTTATGCCAAGTAAACCTCCGTCTTTCGCGGGACCTAGCTGCTGTGAGAGGTTGCATAAGTGAAGGGAGAAGTGGGGGATAGAGTAGAAAGAGTGATAGCCCAAGTCCATGAGAAAAGAGTGAAGAGTCTTTCAGCAAGATGGGGTGCTGTGAATGAATAAGAGAAGCAGCAGAGGTGAGGGATGGAGACTGGGAACTAGAAAGGGGTATGGCACTGAGGAGCACTCCTTCCCCAAAAGGATTAAGTGTATGCCTAGATTAAAAGATGGAGCCTTCATGGGTTTATTTCAGGGAAAGTGTGCGCATTAAGAACCAAGTTTCTCTTCTTAGGGCCTACTTTGTCTTCACAGGTACCCCCACCCCACCCAGGAGAAAGGATATGCAAGCTCCTAGGAGAAAATGGCACCCAAAATGAGCAGAGAAGGGCGGGGCAGGTGGTCTTACACAATTATAAGTGTGATAGCAATGGCCTTTGAGGAGACTGATCAAGGTGAGAGGTTTGCCTGAGACTGACTCATATGATCCAAGACCTAGGGCGCTTTCTACTACACACTCATGATTTTATTCAAGAAATACTGTTAAAAGTAAGGCTTAGCAGGAAAAAAAAGGGGGGGGTAAGATTTATTTTTATATTCTTAGAGGCAATAATACAGAAACAGGTTAGAAGAGGATGCTCACTAATGACTGATCCCTTATAACATAGGAAGGTCTGGAAGTGCTAGTCTCTCCATCCCTACTTCTGCCATTTCCCTTGATACTCTAGGACTTCTGTTTTTCCAAATGTATTTTGTTATTTTATCAAGTTCTATACTGTAACCTCTTGGTAATCTGATTGCTATAATATTAAAAGTGTAGACTAACTTTGGTAATACTGTCATTTTTTATTACAATGGCACAGCCCAATACTGAATATTCCTCCAGCTATTTCCCAAAGGAAAACTTTAATACCAGCTAGGTAGTTCAGTGGATAGTGTGTCAGGCCTGGAGTAAGGCCTGAAGTAAGGAAGACTCATCTTCCTGAGTTCAAATAAAGCCTCAAACACTTACTGGCTGAGTGATCCTGGATAAGTCACTTTACTGAGTTGGCCTCGGTTTCCTCATCTATAAAATGAGCTAGAGAAGGAAATGGCAAGTCATTCCAGTAACTTTGTCAAATCCCAAAAGGGGTCACAAGAGAATCAGAAGTGACTATAAAAAGACTAAAGAAATTTTAGAACTGTATGTCTTTTGCGTATTTTAGTAAACTGATCTCTAAACATTTTATGCCTTTTGGTATTACGTGGAATGGGATTCCCCTTTTTATTACTGCTTCTTTAGTTTTATTATTAAGATATGAAAATGCAGTTGATTTTTAAAGGTTTATTTTGTAGCCTGCAACTATACTGAAGCTATTGTCTCAAATAGCATCTTTGCTGATTCCCTAGCCAAGTATATCATATCAACAAAAACGGATAGTTTTCTCTCTTCTTTACCTATCTTTCTGCCTTAATTTTTTTTCTCTCTTTCCTACTGCTGTTTCTAGCCTTTCTAGAAGTATATCAAATAACAGTGGGACACTGGGCATCCTTGCTTTACTCCTTTATTTACTGGAAGAGGTTCTAGTAAATCCTCTTTCCATATCATGCTTCCTTTTAGTTTTAGATAGGTGTTTTTTATGACATTAAAAAAAAGTCCCTCTATACTTTGAGTTTTTTTTTTAAGAATATTAATTAATTTATTTTTAGCTTTCAACATTCACTTCCATAAGTTTTAAATGTTTTCCCCTCTCTGCTCCCCCTCCCCAAGATAGGATGCACTCTGATAGGCTCTACATATATATTCCTATTAAACATATTTTCACATTAGTCATGTTGTACAGAAGAATTAGAACGAATGGAAGGAACCATGAGAAAGAAAAAAAAAAACAAAACACAACACAACCAAAAAAGAAAACAGTCTGCTTCATTCTGCATTCAGACCCCACAGTTTTCTCTGGATGTGGATGGCATTTTCTATCATGAGTCTTTTGGAACTGTTTTAGGTCCTTGTTTGTTTTACGTCAGTCATAGCACACTGTGGCTATTACTGTGTACAATATTCCCCTGGTTTTGCTCACTTCACTCAGCATCAGCTCATGTAAGTCTTTTCAGGTTTTTCTGAAGTCCACCTGTTCATCATTTCTTATAGCACAATAGTATTCCATTACATTCATGTACCACAACTTGTTCAGCCATTCCCCAACTGATGGGCATCTCTTCAATTTCTAGTTGTTGGTCACCACAAAAATAAGTATTTTTGTACATGTGGGTCTTTTCCCATTTGTATGATCTCTTTGGGATTCAGCCCTAAAAGTAGTATGGGTCAAAGGGTATGCATAGTTTGATAGCTCTTTGGGCATAAATTCTAAATTGTTCTTCAGAAAGGTTGGATCAGCTCACAGCTCCACCAACAATGAATCAGTGGTCCAACTTTCCAACATCTTCACCAACATTTATTATTTTCCTGTTTTGTCATGTTAGCCAATCTGACAGGTATTGATGTGGTACCTCAGAGTTGTTTTGATTTGCATTTCTCTAATCTTTGTTGAGTTTTTTTAAAACATAAATATGTGTTTTGTCAAAGACTTTTTCTGCATCTGTTGAGATAATCATGTAGTTTTGGATGTTTTAGTTTTTAATATGATTAATTATGTTGATTATTTTCCTAATGTTGAACCACCCTTGCATGCCTAGTATAAATTAAACTTGGTTCTAATAAATGATTGCTTGGATAAATTGTCATAAGCTTTCTAACAGGATTTTGTTTCAAGTTTCTGAGTCAATATTGATTAATGATATGTTTATTTTTGTGTTTTAGCCTTCCCTGGTTTAGGTATTAGGACAAAATTTGTCTCATAAAAGGATTCTGGTAAGATACTTTATTTCTCTATTTTTGAGAAAAATCTGTAAAGTAAGGGTAACTGTGCTTTAAGTTTAACAGAATTCTACTATGATTATTTCCATCAGGATCAGGAGATTGTTTTCTTTGGGTTTTTATTGAACTACAAATTACATAGGAAAAACTCCTTATTAATTAAAAACTTCTGGGTAAACTGGAAAGCAGTCTGGCAAAAATTAGGCTTATATCAAAACCTTACACCATATTTGACAATACATTCTAAATGGAAATACAACTTCAATATTAAAGTTCATACTATTAAAAAATTAGACAAAACACATATCACATATCACAGCTATGGGTGGAAGATGTAGTCTAAACCAAGCAATTATAAAAAACAGAAAACTGATTATATGAAACATAAAAACTTCTTCATAGACAAAATTAATGCACCTAGGATAAGAAGTGAAATGGCTAAATGGGAAATTTTTTTATTCAATGTTTAATATGTTATATCAAATAAAGAATATGTTTGATATCTTATAGAATTCACACACACACCACACACACACACACACACACACACACACACACACACACACACACACGACTAATAGCTGTTGCCCAAAAGGTAAGTAGTCAAAGGATATAAACAAACATTTCTCAAAAGAAGAACTGAAAAGCACTCACAACCACATCAAAAAACATTCCAAATTCTGGGGTGGTGGGTAGGGGGAAAATGGGGAAAAAATTGTAACTCAAAATCTGATGGAAATGAATGATGTAAACCAGAAGTTAACAAAGCGTTTGAAAAAAAAATGTTCCAAATCACTAATAATAAGAGAAGTGTAAATCAATATAACCCCGAGGTTCTACTTTACACCCTAAAAATTGATGAGATGCAAAAAAATGGCAATAAAAACAAGTTTTAACTTTACATATATCCGAATTATACAAATTCAACTTTATAAAATTCTGAAAGAAATCTGCATTCCAAAAAAAAAAAAAAATCTATATTCAGTACTGTGCTTCCTCTTTCCCATTCTGCCCTTCAACTCAGTTCTGTGGCCTCCCATCCCCTCCCCCACCAAAAGAAAAAACCCTAGAACAGACAGACTTTAGAAAAACCAGGATAAAGACTTATATGAACTGATGCTGAGTGAAGGGAACAGAACCAGGAGAACACTGTACACACTGTGCAATAACTAACATTGACAGACTTGGCTCTCCTCAGCAATGCAGGGTTCTAAGACAACTCCAAAAGGCTCATGATAGAAAATGCTATTCACATCCAGAATTGTGGAGTCTGAATGCAGAATGAAGCAGACTATCTGTTCTCCCCTTTACTTTGTTTTGTTTCTTCTTTCTCATGGCTCATTCCATTGGTCATAACTCTTCTTTACAACATGACTAACATGAAAATGTTTAATATGAATGTATACGTAGAGCCTGCATCAGATAGAGCTTATATCAGAGCCTAGGCCATCTTGGGGAGGGAGGAGAGAAGAAGGGGGAGAAAATTTTAACACTCAAAAGCTCATGGAACTAAATGTTGTAAACCATAAATATATATATATATATATATTTTTTTTTTTAATTTAAAAAAAAAAAGAACCAACACTTGGGAAAAACTGCCACTGATGCCAAGTCCTATTCAGGGAACCCAGTCCCAACATGTCTCCAGTGTCCATCCCCCATACATCTGCCCCTGCGTGCTCTTCCTCTCAGTTCCGGTCAAGCTCTCACATAGCTGGTCCTGACCCCTTTGTTTTCCTTCTCCTATTCTCACTTCTCTGTCCCTGGCTTCTACAAGTCTTTGAACTATGTGCCAGCTCCCTCTCTCCCTTCCCCACATCCACAAGCAAATTCGCGTTATGTAAAAATGGCTTTACTTATAAAGATCTGTGGAACAGTCCACTTACATAATGCAAGACCCGTCTGTAGTCAATTTTGAAGGTTTTATGGTAGGATAGGCAGTCTAATACACTGTTTGTGGAGTTATCAAATGGTACAACCATTTTGGAAAGAAATTTAGAAGTATGCAAATAAAGTGAATAAAATGCCTATACCCTCTGAACCAAACTCCATTTACTACTAGGCTTATAACCAAAAGAATCCATGGATAAGAAAGTCCCAATACACCAAAATATTTATAGCTGTATGCTTCTGTGATAGCAAAGAACTGAAAATAAATTAGATGCCCATCAGCTGGGGAATGGGTAAACAACTTACGGTACATGGATGTAATGAAATAGTATGGTACTATAAGAAATAACCTATGTAATGAATTTAAAGAAGCATGGAAAGATATACATGAACTGATACAGAGTGAAGAAAACAATATATACAATGCTTACAATAATATAAATTCAAACAACTACACACATACACAACAGACATACAAAAACAGGGCTGTATAACTACTTTGACAGAGCTAGAAAAATAAAATATTAACAAAATTCACTGAAGGAACAAAAATTCATGAACATAAAGGGAATCAATGAAAAAAATATAAAGGAATATAAAAAAATAAAGGAAAATTTAAAAAATAAAGAAAAAATTTTAAAAATAAAGGAAATTTTTAAAAATATAAAGGCCTAACAACATCAGACAGATCTTAAACTATACTACAAAGCTGTAATCATTAAAACAATTTGGTACTGGAAAAAAAAATAAAGTGGTTGATCAATGGAACAGATTAGGTATACAACATACAGAAGCAAATGAGCACAGAAACTAGTGTATGTGTGGATCACAACAAAATGTGGCAAGTTCTTAAAGAAATGGGAGTTCTAGATCATCTTATTTATCTCCTGGGGAAGCTGTATGTGGGTCGAGAAGCAACAGAGTTAGAACTGAATGTGAAACAACTGACTGGTTTAAGATTTAAGGAGTATGAGAAGGCTGTATACTGTCACCTTGCTTATTTAACTTATATGTAGAGGATATGCAAAATGCTAGGCAGGATGAATCAAAAGCTGAAATTAAAGTTGCTGGGAGAATTATCAACAATCTCAGATATGCAGATACCACCACTGTGATGGGGCAAAAAAGAACAAGAATTAAGAAATTTCTTGAAAGAAGAATTAAGAAACTTGTCTTCAAAGAGGAGAATTTAAAAGCTGGATTGAAAATAGACATTAAAAAAAACTAAGATTATGGCAACTGGTCCCATCCCTTCCTGGCAGAGAGAGAAGAAATATGAACAGTGCGGGGCATGGTGAATAGAGCATAGGCCCTGGAGTCAGGAGGACCTGAGTTCAAATCCAGCCTCAGATAATTAACACCTACTAGCCATGTGACCTTGTGCAAGTCACTTAACCCCAACTGCCCTGCTTCCCCCCCTCCAAAAAGGAAAAAAAAGAAACATGAACAGTGTCAGATTTTATATTCTTGGCCTCAAAGATCATGACAGACAGAAACTGCAGCCATGAAATTAAAAGATGCTTGCTCCTTGGAAGGAAAGCTATGGCAAATCTGGACTAAAAAGCAGAAACATCACCTTGCCAACAAAGGTCCATACAGTCATAGCTATGGTAGTAACAATATATATGGCTGTGAGAGCTGGACCATAATGAAAATTAAATGCTGCAGAATCAACAATTTTGAATTGCAGTGCTAGAGGAGACTTTTGAAAGTTATTTGGACAGCCAGGAGATCAAATCAATCAATAATTAAAGAAATTAATTCAGACTATTCATTAGGACAAATACTGAAGCTTAAGTTTGAATATTTTAGCCACATAATGAGAAGATGGGACTCAATGAAAAATACCCTGATGCTGGGAAAGACTGAAGGGAGAAAGAGGCAGCAAAGAATGAGATGTATAGATAATGTCATGGAAGCAATGACTATGAGCTTGAACAGACTTTGGGAAATGGTGGCGAATAGAAGAGCCTGGCATGCCATGGTTCAAGAGGTCACAAAGAGTTGAACACAAACAATTAAACAGCAACAACACAAACCTAGTGTCTGATAAACCAAAAGATTCCAGTTTCTGGGCTAGTAACTCACTATTTGACAAAAACTGTTGGGGAAACCAAAAGATTCCAGTTTCTGGGGCAGTAACTCACTATTTGACAAAAACTGTTGGGGAAACCAAAAGATTCCAGTTTCTGGGGCAGTAACTCACTATTTGACAAAAACTGTTGGGGAAACCAAAAGATTCCAGTTTCTGGGGCAGTAACTCACTATTTGACAAAAACTGTTGGGGAAACTAGAAGTAGTCTGACAGAAATGAGGCACTGAGCAAGATTGAACACTGTAAACTAAAATAAGATAACTAAGATAAGCTCAAAATAGGTAAATGGTTTAGACATAAAAGATTAGACATAACTATAAGCAAATTAATTGAGCATGGAAGAAATTATCTTTCAGGTCTATGGAGATAGGGGGAGAGTTCATCTCCAAAATGAATGTAACAAAATTGCAATAATCTAACAGAAAGACAAAAATGAAAAGACAGAACTGAACAAATTGTTGGAGAATTTGGAGGCTTACAGAATCTTCCAACTGGGATCATGAAAGAATATGCTTATATTTCAGCACCACAGAGTACCTTTACAAAAAAAGATCACTTACTGGGGAACAGAAGTAAAAACAAATGTAAAAATGCAGAAATACTAAATATCCTTTATAGACTACAACATAATAAAAATAGTAATTAACATAGATATCACAAACAAAAGATACTGACCCAAATGAAAGCTTACTAATGACATCCTGAATGATGAGCAGGTCCAAAAACTAATCACAAAAACTATTAGTAACTACATAACAGAGAAGGGTAATGACAAGACAATACATCGAAATTTCTTGGATCAGTTAAAGCAATCCTCAGTGGAAAAATTATATTCCTGAGAACATGAACTAAAAGAAAGAAAAAAAAGGATTACAGGAAAAATAGATAAGACTGAACAGAAATGAATGGAGCTGGAAGAAATCATGCAACATGTTACTGAGATGACTGGGTACATTACAAATTTATTTTATCTCACTTGAATTTCACCATGGTAATCCTTTATTTCCTCCTAATTAATTCCTATTCCATTCACCACAGAAGATATCCTAACGCTCCCTCACCTTCACACCAAACAGAGCATTTAAACAATCCAAGAAACTTTGCCTCTTGCTTTAATGAGAAAATGAAGACCTTTTGCCATGAGCTCCCTCTTCTCCACTTTCTCCTCACCACAAAACCCTTGAAGCATCATCCTTCATTCTCGTCCTCTCCTACATCCTCTAGTAAGGAAGTGGCTTTCCTCCTTTCCAAAACCAGTCCCTCTACACATGCCTTTGAACCCATCCCCGCTAGTCTTCTGCAGCAGATCGGCCCTTGATGATCATCCCTACTCTCTCTAATCTTCAATCTCTTCTTCTCTACAGGTTTTTTCCTTTCCCAATTTTCTCCCATTCTAAAAAAAAACAAACCTTTTAATGGGTCCTACCACCCCCATCAAGATAATCATAATGTATCCTTCCTCCATTCCCTTCTCAGTCAAATTCCTAGGAAAAGCTAACTTCATTTTCTTTTACTCACTTTCCTTATAATCCTTTATAATGTGGATGAACTTGATTACTCAACTGAAATTTATCGCTACAAAATTAAACTATCTTTTAAATGACAAATCTCATGGTCTTTGCTCACACTTCATCTTTCCTCATGTTTGATACTATTGATTATCCTCTTCCCCGGGGATTCTCTCTTCTCTTGGTTTCTAGGTTTCTCTCTCCTGGTTCTCTTATCCCCGTGACTTCTCAATCTTTTTTCTTGGCTCATCATTCATATCATATCCCTGAACTGTTTCTTACCTGAAAACACCCCTTATTTCAAGCCTTCCTGATGTCTTAAGTAGACTGCTGTTATGGACTCCTAATTGATCACCCTGCCTAAATATTCTCTATATTCCAATTCATCCTCTACTCAGCTACCAAACAAACACCAAGGACTCTCCATTAACACTAGGATCAAGTATAAACTCTGTGTTATTCAGTTTCAACTTGGCTCCAACCAACTGTCCAGCCTATACATATATTACTATCCTGATTACAATCTATGATCCTATCAAACTGGCCTTGTCTTGTTCTTCACAAAGGAACATCTATCATATTTCCATGCTTCTGAATAACCATCCCCAATACCAGGAATGTACTCTTTCCTCAACTCCACTTCACCTTCCTTCAAGGTAGAGCTCAAACATCACTTTTTCCTGATCTCTTTTCCTGACTTCCCTAATGGCTAGTGACCTATACCTCCATAACTATCTTGTACTTATAATTATACATATATACATACATAAATATAGATGTACATATATGTTTATATGTGTACATGTTGCCTTTCTCTATAAAATAAAAATTCTTTGAGAGTAGGAATTGTTTTATTTTTTGTCTTTGTATCTCCAGTGCCTAACACAGTGCCTGACATACTGAAGGCAGAATAAACAGTTCTGTGTGTCTGAAACTTAAAGAAACAATAAACGAAACTAAGTTTGTTCTTTGAAAAAGTCTATAAAGGGACCCTTGTTGACAAGTCTAACAAAACTGATAAACGTTTGGTTTAATCTGATTTTTAAAAGGAATGAAAATCAAATTAAGAAACTTAAAGAATAAGACGAAATCACAACAAATAAAAAGAATTAGGAGAACCTACTATATAAAGTCATATGACTAGAAAACTAAAAACTTTAAATAGTTTTATCTACAAAAACATAAATCCTTAAATTGACAAAACAACAAACAGAGCTCTTGAACCCATATCAAGAAAGGAAATCTAAAGGAAAGTAGCCATAAAGGAACTACACTTACCCACCCACCCCCTCTAACAAACCAAACAAAAAGAACCAACATTGTATTTATAAAAGAATCCTATCAAAATTATAAAGGAAAATTTATATCCATACTAAACACATTATTCTCAACATTGTGAAATAAAATACTCTATATATAGTCATAATATATATAGTCATAATATAGTCATAATAACTAAATCAGGAAAGGACAAAATAAAGGGAACTACAAACCAATACCATTATTAATGAAGTCAAAAATCTTACAACAAAATCCTGGCAAAAAGACTACAACAAAATATACAAAAAATTATTCACTATGAGCACGTTGTATTTATTATACCAAGCATCATTATATAATAATGGTTCAACATCAGGAAAATAATTAACATAATTGATTATATTAAAAACTAAAAAATCTAAAACCATGATTAAATTTTAAAATGTAGGAAAAAGCTTTAGATAAAGTACATCTAAAACCCTATAAAACATAGGCATAGAAGGGCATTTTAATATTATTATAGATACATATTATAATACACATATATATATACATATATATCTCAATGTAAAGCCAAGCATGAGCAGCTACTAGATAGTACCAGAGGACTGCTACTATGAACAGCTTTCAAGGTGCTGATTATACAGTACAGTGAACTATTTATTCAGTAATAAATTAAAACAAAACATTCACAGAAATCAAAGTACAGCATTCACAGTGGTATGGCATAACAACTTATCACTAAAATGGCCACAGCTTTCACCAAAGTGGTCACGTAGTTTTAAACAAAGTACATTCATTTAGTAACTCAATCATTCAGTAAGTCCTTAATATAATCACAAAGTACAAAGGTCAAAAGGTCTCCCTTAGGTCACATTGTCTTAATCTCTTCAGTCAAAAAGTCTTCTTTCTTCTTAACTGGAGATTAGTTTCCAATCATCCTTAATGAGTAAGTCCTTAACTCAACCTCCTAAATATAAAAGTCAAAGTTCTCCACTCCTAAGCCACAGTAAATCATGATCCTCTCAGTATGCATTAAATACCCAAGGAGAGGTCTTTTCATCTTGACTCGAGGCAGGCTCTCAACTTCTATGGTTCCTCTTCCATGGCCCCAGCTCCTGCCGCCTCCTTGTTCAGCTCCTGTTCCATACTGAAGCTCACAGTGTCTAGTCCACCTCAAGTCCTTCATCGTTTCTGTTCCTGGGAAGACAAAGCTTAGCAAAGCCACAATAACATTCATTCACATTGCCGGCATCCTCATCAGTTCACTTTCTGCCTGTGAAATCAACACAGACACAACAACAAGGTCTGAGGAATCAGCACAACTTATCAGTATAGTCCCAGGACCTCTAAAAATGTCAGCAAGACCCTCCTCCAGGATTTCTGTAAAAATACAACAAGAAAATCCTCTCTCAGGGCTTCTGAACCAGCAGCGAGGTCCCAGGGCTTCTGTAAGAACAGCAACGTCCTCTATCAGCAGACGAATCTGACAAAGTAACATCAAAACAAAGTACCGGCACCACAGTCATGCTTTCTCCCCATTCTCCTCTCTCCTCATTTGTCAGTTCTTCTCAATTCTTAGTTCTCTTCGAAGTTCTCAATTCTTCTCTCTCCAGCCTGGGCCTCTGCTCCTCAGCCTCCATGCTGCTTGCTCCCAGCAGTTCTGGCTCCCAGCAATTCTGGCCTCTCTCAGCTTGGGCTTTTCCTCCCTGTTCTGCCCTTTCCTCTATATCAACAAGTTCATCCCACTGTGTATTCACAAGCTCTGTATCTTAATACAGAAACAAGGTGCTAAGTACCTATTTGCTTGCCAATACAAGGGGCATGGAAAATCTTCAAATTCCATTACTATTACACTCAACATCACAGGTAAAAGGAAACACTACAAGCTTTTCCAATAAATACATGAGTAAAGCACGAATGACCCTTTCCCCACTGTTTTTTGACACAGTTCTAGAAATGTTAGCAAAAGCCAAAACAGGCAAAAAGATAAGCAAAAAAGAAACAAAACTTTCCCTGTTTACTGATGACAAGATAATTTATTTTGGACAGCTTTCAAAATTATCAAAGAAACAACTGGTAGCTTCAGTAAGGCAATAGCATACAAAATAAAGTCACCAAAATCAACAGAATTTCTATGCAGCAATAAGACAATTCAAGATGAAATAACAGAAACACAAGTCCAATTCAAAACTACTATGATATGCAGAGTCGATCTGGAGGTTAAACTTCCAAGGTACAACCAAAGAGCAATAGATATCCAACTGCAAAAGGTTTTCTAAAGACATAAAGAATAGCTTAAATACATGGCCCATTGTTAGGGCAAATAAAATAAAATAAAATGACAATATAGCTTAATTCTCAACTTGGGAGTCAGGAAGATCTGAGTTCAAATCCTGCCTCAAGACACTTCGCAGCATAACCTCAGTTTATTTCACTGCTATCAGCTTCTTTTCTCTTCTATAAAATAAAGATAATAATATCAATTTACTTCTCGCAGCATAACCTCAGTTTATTTCACTGCTATCAGCTTCTTTTCTCTTCTATAAAATAAAGATAATAATATCAATTTACTTCACAGAGTTGTGAGGACCAGACAAAATAACATATGCAAAGTGCTTTGAAAACCTTAAAAGTTCTAACTAGATCGTTCAGTCAGGCGGAGACAGAGACGCTTCTGGAAGAACCATCGTGATGGCCGCCCAAGGAGAAGCCCAAGTGCAGTTCAAACTCGTGTTAGTTGGAGATGGAGGTACTGGAAAAACCACATTTATAAAACGTCACTTGACTGGTGAATTTGAGAAGAAGTCTGTAGCCACGCTGGGTGTTGAGGTCCATCCTCTGGTGTTCCATACTAACAGAGGTCCTATTAAATTCAACGTATGGGATACAGCTGGCCAAGAGAAATTTGGTGGTCTGAGAGATGGTTATTACATCCAAGCTCAGTGTGCCATTATAATGTTTGATGTAACATCAAGAGTTACTTACAAGAATGTACCTAACTGGCATAGAGATCTGGTACGAGTATGTGAAAATATCCCCATAGTGTTGTGTGGCAACAAAGTGGATATTAAGGACAGAAAAGTCAAGGCAAAATCAATTGTCTTCCACAGGAAGAAGAATCTCCAGTACTATGACATCTCAGCCAAAAGTAACTACAACTTTGAGAAGCCCTTCCTTTGGCTTGCTAGAAAACTTATTGGAGACCCTAATTTGGAGTTCGTTGCCATGCCTGCTCTTGCACCTCCAGAGGTTGTCATGGACCCAGCACTGGCTGCACAGTATGAGCAGGACTTACAGATTGCTCAGACAACTGCGCTCCCTGATGAAGATGATGACCTGTAAGAGAATGAAGCTAGAGCCCAGCGTCAGAGGTCTAGTTTTATAGGCAACTGTCCTGTGATGTCAGTGGTGTAGCGTGTTTGCCACTTTATTATATAGCTGAGCAGAACATGTGCTTAATCTTTGGGATGCTGAAGGAAATGAATGGGCTTCGGAGTGAATGTAGCAGTTTAAAAAAATATAATTCATATTTTGGACCTGCGTATTTAGCTGTTTTGGACTGCAATTACGTCCCCTTGAGTTTCAAATATAAGACTGCTGCAGTCCCATCACAATATTCAGTGGTGAATCTTGTTTGTTACTGTCATTCCCATTCCCTTTTCGTTTAGATCATAATAAAGTTGTATTTCAAATATCTAAAAAAAAAAAAAAGTTCTAACTAAATGCCAGCTATTACTATTATCAACATCATAACATTAAACTACAAGGGGATACTTTATTTTTTTCTAACTTTTTAAAAAATTTATTTATTTTTAGTTCTCAACATTCATTTCCACAAGATTTTGAGTTACCATTTTCTCTCCCCATCTTTCCCCCATCCCAAAATAGCAAGCCCACTGAATACCCCTTCCCCCAATATCCTCCCCCATCACCTCCCTAACTTTCTATCAGGGTAAGATGGACCTCTATACCCCAGTGCCTGTACATCTTATTTCCCATTTGCATGCAAAAAACAATTTTTTTAAAACATTTGTTTTTAAAACTTTTGAGTTTCAGATTTATTTCCTTCCTCCCTCCTCACCCACCCCCCCACTGGAGAGACAAGCAATTCAATATAGGTTGTACATGTGCAATTACCCAAATCATTTCCATAGTTGTCATATTGTGAAAGACCAATTATATTTCCCTCCATCCTATTCCCACCCCCCTATTCCCACCCCCCACTTATTCCATTTTCTCCTTGGACCCTATCCCTTTTCAAAAATGTTTGATTCTAACTACCTTCTCCCCCAGTCTGCCCTCCCTTCTATCATCCCCCTCCTATCCCCTACCCCCCTATTTTCCTGAAGGGTAACATACCCAATTGAGTGTGTATGTTATTCAAGGGGATACTTCATATAGCTAAGCAAAATAATAATCAAATTTATTTGGAATAACAAAAGGTCCAGAACTTCAAGGGAAATAGTGGAAAAACAAGCAAAAATGAAGGTGGTATAGTACTTCCATACTTTAAGTTATCCAATAAAAACAATTTAAAAAACTATTTGGGGGCGGCTAGGTGGCGCAGTGAGTAAGAGCACCAGCCCTGGAGTCAGGACCACCCGGGATCGGTTCCAGCCTCAGAAAATAAGCACCCACACATAAATAATGACTGGCTGTGTAACCTTGATCAAGTTACTTAACCCCAATTGCTTTAAAAAAAAAAACTATTTGGTACTGGTTAAAAACTGAGAATTAGATCAGTGGACTAGATAAGGAAGAAAACTAGAAAAGGAAGAAAGAAAAACAAATAAACTTAATAGTTAAGCATGCAATAAATCTGAAAATATAAATTACTTGGGGAAGAATTCTCATTTGACAAGAATTCATTGGAAATCTAGAAAACTGAGTGGCACTTTACTCTATATAGCAAAATAAACTCAAAAAGGATTCAGAACTTCAAAAATTTTTCAAAACTAATTAGGCACTTTTCAGAGCCATGGCCATGGCTAGGGGAGAATCTTTAACCAAACAAGCAATAGAGGCAATCACAAAATATACAAAAGGTCCTTTTAATTATGAAAGTGAAAAAAGTTTTTGCATAAAAATGTCAAGCCAAGAAGTATTTATTAAATGCTTACTATGTGCTACACACTGTGCTAAGTATTAGGGATAGAAAGAAAGGAAATAACAGTCAATACTTTCAAGAAGCTCACAGTCTAATGAGGGAGACAACATGCAAATAATTATGTACAAACAAAATACATATAGGATAAATGATAGGAAAAACAAACAACAAACTGAATTACAACAAACTCAGTCTTGTCAAACCCAAGTCTCACATACAGTTGAGTCTCCTATGTTTTAACCAGCCAGTCATAATCTAGAGACCTTCTTTGTATCCCCAAGACCTAGCATAGTACCTGGCACATTACAGGTGCTTAATAAATGTTTGTGAAATCAATAAATCAGATACCTTCATATACAGTAGTCTGTTTGTAGTCATTTACGTACTCTGAGAATTTGCCCCATAGCTTAGGGGCACGCTATTTTAGGGATCAAATCAAACCAATAACCAAATTCTCAAATAAGAGTCCTCAAAAATAAAAAATAAAATAACAGGTATTTATTAAGAACCTACGTGTCAGGCACTGTGCCAGGACCTAGAGATAAAAGGCAAAATGGAAGAATCCCACCCTCAATGAGCTTATTTTCCATCAGGAAGACTTCCTCCCAGAATCAGTCTTCAATAATGAAAAGTATATAAAATTAGAATTTGTCGTGCTATTATAGTTTTCTTTTACCTTTTATTCAATTTCCTGTAAGTTAATTGTGCAAAATTCAGCACATATCTCAAAAAAAAAAATAAAAAGGGGAACCCTCATGGTATTATAACTGTTTTAGGGGCGGCTAGGTGGCGCAGTGAGTAGAGCGCCGGCCCTGGAGTCAGAAGGACCTGAGTTCGGATCCGGCCTCAGACACTTAACACACACAAACAAAAACCTAGCCATGTGACCTTGGGCAAGTTACTTAACCCCAATTGCCCTCCAAAAAGAAAAAAAATAACTTTTAACAAAATGACCAAGTAAAATAATCTATAAAAAGATACAGAAAAAAATCACATTTCAGCATTTTTAACACTGAAAAAATAAGACCATGTGTGAACAACAATAGGAAGATACCCAGACTAACAGGCACAGACAATCTATCTCTTCTCATCCTTCACAGTTATTCTTTAAAAAAAAAACAAAAAAAGCAATAGATGTACTCTCTAAGGACTGCTGCCAGCCAATGGTTAGTCAGTCAGACGGTGGGTGAATTAGAAAACGAGTTCCCACGCACTATGTGAGTTTGCCAGGGATGGCAGCCAATTGGGAACATAGTACTGAGGGAACTAAAGGAGGCAGAAAGAATGCTGAATTTGTATCAGAGGACCAGAGCTAGAACTCCAGCTCTGTCACTTAGTACCCTGAACAAGTCACTTAACTTCACTGGATCTCAGGTACCTTATCTACAAACTGAGAAGAATGCACGATAATGACCTAAGGTCCTTTTCTGTACTAGATGTATGATCCTGCAATCTGGTGAAAACTGGAAACATCAGACTTCTTTCAGAGGAATACCAACCAAGCCATTTTAGAAAGGGGGAAGTTTACCTACATAAGAGAGGAAATGTCCTTTGTGATTTGGGGGCTTAGACTAAAAGAAAAGTCAATAAAGGTTTACTACAAAATTTTCACCCAGTATTAAAAGGGTTACTGGTATAGATAAAACTTAATGGAACACTCACAAAAATAAGAAAAAAATTAAATTACCTCTTCTTCAACATAAAGAGATAGGTCACTGTTAGTCTTATTTTTTTTCTCCAGACAGAGTAGGTCTATCCTTCCTTAATGCCAATATTCTTAAGCAACTACAGTCTAAGTATAACAATGCCTTTTTCTCCAGCTTTATCATGCCCTTATGAAGAGCCTCTATATTTAGCATAAACAGCCAAGAACTTCCACATTTAATAGAAATCTTCTAAATCCAATATGCCAATCATTGCATCTCCTATAGGGACAATATCAACTATGTCCCCAGTCCCTATTTATTGGCACCCTAATCACTGTATAATGGTAAAAGCAATTAAAAAGTTAAAGACACAACCAAAGACAAGCAACAAATTGAACTGAAATATTATCCTCTCTGGGTTTTAAATAAAATTTAAACTAAATCTTTAATTCAAAGAACAAAAGGGAACAAGAATCAAAAATGACTTTGTGAAACATACCAGCTCCTACACGGAACTAAAACTACTTCCTAAAAACAATAAGTATGCAACACAGCTAACGCCAACTATAAAATTTACTTCCTCCATTGATCAAGACATGACGCATCTTTGTCACAAACAATGAAATATCTATGGCACCAAAAGATAAGTGAAAATCAAATCATTTTCTCATCTTTTTTTTTAACTAAAATAAACTATAGCTCTCTTAGAGCTATAAAACCACAGACAAGACCATCTCCCAACCCATTTTCATTTCTTATTATATTAAAGCGCTTTTACAATTACTTTATGAGGTAAGGATGCCAGTTTAAAATTTTTATTAATTTGTTCATTAATAGTCTTTCCTTCAAAACAAAATAATAAATACTGTCCTTTCAAAAATATTGACATTACATTCCATGAACAACTTGAAGAATCCTCAAAGACCGTCAATGATCCTTAAGCTATACTCTAGTTGTATAGCTACAGGATGCTATCTGTTATGCAGATGTTGGAAAAACCTTTACAGTTGTCAAATGTTTAGGAAATTAGAATTAAAGTAGTCCATGCAGGAGCTGACTCTGCTCAGCAGCCTGAAAGGAGGAAACCTTCATAGCCTAAGCATGATTATCAAATTCTTTGTGCTCTTAAAGGAGAGTAATTATAGGCATGTGAAAAAAGGGAAGCACTCCCTGAGGTACTTTTCCTTGCATTCCTCCCAAGAGGCACCAGGGCCATTAAAAATTCCAAGATGAAGAGGAAAACAGCCTGGGAACAGCCAGGAGGCAATACAGCAAATTAATACACCAACTGTCCTCAGGGAATGCTGTGATAAAACAGGAAACACTTCTCTCTTTGCAAAATAAAATTATACCACTAATGATAACACAGTCACCACACATACAAAAAACCATTCTAATGATGGGTGTGAAATTCCCAATGCTGCCCAGATGCTTTGAATGAAATCTTTACCCACTACATATAAAATGAGGCAGAAAAAAAGGTAAAGCTCCTTCCTAAGACCAATTCTCCTCAGTGCCAAGTATGTACCCAAAAAAAATCTCTTCCACCTATACCTGAAGTCCACAGTCTCAATGGTTAATATTAAATTCTGTCTATCTGGCCTCAAGAAGAATTGGAAAGTCCTTCATTGGCTAGACACCTCCTCCTTAAAAGACAGAGAAAAGGCACATACATTATTTCAGGAAAGTAAAAGATGGCCTGGAAGGTTCAGTGTTTTATCATTCACATTTTCTAAAGGTTTCACAGAGGCCATGTGTGCTTATCAAATGATTAACAAAGAAGGAATGGTATTTAGGAGTAAAAGAAAAATAGAGATATCATCATCTATATTCACTCTCCTTAGCCTTCAGCCAATGCCAAATATGTGAAGCAATATACAATGTTTCTCTACAGCCTAGACTTCTTCATGTTCCCAACTCCTAGCCACCAATACTGACTGAGAGGGAAGAAATAAAAGATAATGGTGTGACTAATGAGATATACAAATAAGAAACACAAGCTGCTGTGCAGCATGGCTTTTTAAAGGAAACAAGAAAGCCCCCAAAAGGCACAGATTCTAATTCAGCACTGTATAACCTTACTGACAGAGCTAGGCTGAGGGCAAAACCACTCACTCCACTTTGCTTATGACATGATGCTGGCTCTGTCTAAAGTGAATTACATGTGATGAATGCAATAGCCACCTAAATAAAAAAAAGCCCTGACCAGAAGCCAGGGAACTGCATTCACGTTGCCTTTTTAAACTGAGGATTTAAATCCAGAGTAAATGCTAGGAGAAAAGTGGTTTGCACTAACTGAAGAGTTTTCATATTTTCTGAATAACTATTTGTAATGCCAACTTCCCCACTTGATTCTATAGTATATCAGAGGCCTGTGACTGGGGTCATAGCTTCATGTGGTAACAATGACTGCGCCCATGAAGAGTCTTCATCTTTTCAAACATTGCACAGGCAACCCTATAGGAAAATTATTAAATGCATGGACTTTTTGCCATTCTATCAAACAGTATTTCACTAACTGGCATCTATCAATTAGCTATATAGGGAATTGCATGTACAATACACACACAACAAGTATGTTTGAAATACATAAGCAGTTTGACTAATAAGCTTCTCAGGTATATCAATTTGCACAGAATTAAGAGATGACCATAAAATTATTATCCAACTCCATCTTTGTGGTAAAAAGGTAAGCATATGTACTTGCTTTCTCACCTAGTTCCTTAAGAGAACCTCTCTCTGGAGAAGCAGTATTAATAATATTCTTTTCAGATGAGGCTTTATTATCACTGACTAGAAGGAAATGAGAGAAGTCTCTCAAAGAGATGAGAAATATTACCTGGCAGAACAGTGTGCTGGTAAGCATCTTCGGTGGGAAGCATCAGCAAGAACGTCCAAAGAATAGAGGGGAGAAAGGGGATTGAACTGAAAGAACAAAAAGGAAGTCTTTTTCAATAAGACCCACTTGAAAGAGACAACCTAAATGTGAAAAAATAATCCCACTGTCAGAATACTTTTCTCCACTCTATCTCAACCATTGATGCTATCCTAAAACTTTATCCCAAAATTGTTGTGAGGTTAAATAATGCTCAACATTATGCCATGTGACTGCAGCATGACTAGTCCAGTTCCCCTCAAAAAGAACAACTATTCTTCTATTCTGTTAGTCCTCTAAAAACCTTTTCATGTATGATAATATAGCATTTTCTGCAAAAGTACCATTAACTGGCAGTTTTGCCTATCAACTTGGACCCCATTCAAACTCATTCTCAAATAGACTAGCAAATTACTTCTATCCTCCTAACTTAGAGAATCATTTTGATGGATGATAAAAAGTATCTGCAATACGATGGTTTGAAAATGGTACAACCAGGTTTTAGTCACAACTATGCCACTAACTGGCGATGTGATTTTGGGCAAGGCAGTTAACGTCTTGACTTTTATAGTGTTTTCTAACATGGAAATGCTACAGTATACCAGATGTGAAGCTAAGAAGACCTGGGTTCAAATCCCTCTTCTGAAACTTACAAGCTGAAATAAGCAATTAAAAAACAACACCCAAACTACCTCCTTCACATGGTTCAAACAAGATATGGTACATAAAGTATTCTGCAACCTTGAAAGTGGTATGTGCCAATTACTATTATTATTACCTATCACTTCACAAAGTTATTGGGATAAAAGTTTCAAAGGTTTAGGACAAGAGAGTGCTGTACAAATGTCAAGCACTGTATGATACACTTAGATAAAGCAGGCTAATTAATACTCTTAATAACTCAAAACAGCTGTATTCTTGCTTCCTTTGTCCAGTTTTCAAAATAACTAAATAACTCTTATCATTCCCCCTCCCCCCTCAAAAAAAAGCCCAGAACTAAACATATCTCTTAAAAAGTAAAAATTACTTTCTAGCTTCTAGATATGAATACAATTCTATTATTAGTGTAGCAATTTCACCAACAGATATCCAAATCCAATAGGGACACATGAAAGTAAGGAAGTCTTATTGATCAATCTCCATGATTACATATTCTCTTCTGGAAGACTAATCATTAGGAGAAAGAAACCCATGGAACTAAAAGTGGAAATCTTTAAACCAGGAAAAATCTACATGCAGTTCATTCTATGACATCCTTGCTGCCAGCTCAGAACAAAATAACTGATTACCACTGGACATCCTATAAAGATTTAGTGACTAAAAAATAAAGCAATCACCACAACAATGAACACTGAAAAAGAAATTAGTCACAGCAACCTAAGGCATAATACAATTCGAGAAGAGCCAAATATCCATGGAACACAGACTGTTTAGAATACCAAAGCTAAATGTATGGATAATGACTGCCTTACCTCATGTGAACAGGCAGGAATGTGGGGAAAATCAGAAGTCAACGCTTTGTTCTTTCTAAAGAAAAGGAAACCAAATGAGAAAATAAAGATGATAGAAGAGTCAACTTACCTGGTTGCGCTCTCTCTTCCCTGTTGACGGTAACCAGAAACTAAAGGGAGGGAAAGAACAAAAGGGGGAAGAAAACAAAATACAAAAAGCAGGGAAAAGATAAAAGAAAACAAAAAGATGAGGGGAAAACGAATTAAGGAAGTGAAAAGATGGAGTTGGGGGAGAAAGGGAAAGAAATATTAAACATGTGCAAGCTTCACACTGGAAACAACTTTTCAAAGGAAAAGCCTCCTAATGAGAATATCAAGTATGGGACAACGTGATAATGAACCCATTCGCTAAGCTATGCAAATAAACTGCTGACTAACAACCTGATCCCCAAGTCAACAAGAGCTTAACCACAGATTATAAGTATCTTGGCCTACTATTATAGACTGGATAGCACCTATGTTGGATAAACAATACCTTCTGTTGAAACCAGCAACCAACCTTGGCAACAATACCAAAGGGTCATTATATTTTGTGGAACAAGATTTACAGGATATGGCTGTCATGAGAAAGGACAAAACATTCCTCCTACAACAAACAGTTTGCTCAAAACAGAGTTCCTTGAAGGACTTCACCACCAATGATTAGCACAAAAATTCTCTCTATAAAGTTGCATGAGACCTCTTCTTAACACTAAGCATGATTTATTTTGATAGCTTCCTCTCCTTTGCTACCCAGTATCTAGCCCAATGTTAGTGGTAGGCACTCAATATATATTTATTGAATATTTGCAAAGGAGGTGGTAGGTGAAGATAATTATCAGTTTTGTAGATTTATATTAAAAGAGAAAAATAAATATTAAGTTAGGAGTTCAGAGTACAAAAACCTTACGAGCAGCTACCTTTTAATAGTAGATATGCCTAAAAAGCAAAGCAAGAAGAAAAGGCAGACTAGAAATTTAAAAATAGCCATAAAAGTTATGATGTCACATGGGCCAGTGCTTCAGATAGGCCAAATGTCATAAAGAACATTTCACTGGATTTCTAAAGCCTCTTTTATGATGCCAAAATCCTGGTTTCAATGACAAATTTCTGGTGGCCATAAAAATTCCCCTTCCTCCCCCTTACATAGAACAGGAAATTCCACATCTTTCTCTTTCTCAGAGCTTAAATCAACCAACCAGAAACACAACAGGTACTTACTCTTTCTGACGTGCGTCACTAATTATGTGGCCTACCCTCTCAGTCCCTAAAGTGCTCATGCTGGTCTCCTAAAAAGACAGAAGTGAAATATGTCACCACTACCAGGAAGATTTGACACAGAACAAAGCATAATTTTCTGTCAGACTTTTTGAGAAGTACTTCAAACTCACTATATCAAGTTCATCCTTGGTTCATCTATAGTTAAAGTCAAACTCAATGACATTAATTAATAGTCGGGTCCAAAGGTTAACTTGTTTCCAATGGGCCTAATATGCTTACTGTTAAACTATAAGTTCCATAAAGGTAGGGACTATCATGTGAATCTTTGTATCCCTCCCCAATATTTAGCACAGTCTTAGTACATAGCAAACATTCACTAAATGAGCTGAATGAACTACTAAGGACTCGAAGCCTAAAATTAGTCACCACATATTGGTACCCTACTCACCAAACCGTTTTCTCCTCCCCCTCTTTCCCAAAAAACAGAAACTGGTCCTGTTTTCTACAAGCTGATCAGTCCTTAGCCTAAGCTTTTTATATCACAAGTCTTAGAATATAAATGAACACTGAAGCATCATCTTTGGAAAACAGTGGAATGACAGGAAGAACTCACTCTTCACTCAACATGAACATCCATTATAGTATCTGTGAAGGCAAATGGACTAGGCTGTGTGCACATACTAATATATAACATGAATAAGAGTTGCACAAATATGTATAAATGGTAAGGCTGGGTAAGCACAAGTCAAGTGTGCACAAAAGTCAAGAAATATATAAGCCTGTTGGTGTGCACACAGTCTCTGGGCAAGTATTTTGTGTGTTCATCTATGTGGTGAATTAATCTAAGCACTAAGCTACACATCTTAGCATAACAATTTGCTATAGAAAATTAATTTGAGGTCAGGTTCTGGGCGGGAATGGAGCTAAATGAAAAGGTTTTACACCCTGTATTCTTCATCTCTTATGGCCATGCCTCCTGGTCACAGACACACAGGAGGTAGGGGGGCCACGGGAAAGGATGGGTGAAAAATGGGCTATTTGTTACAGCAGAAAAATTATTAACTTAAAGTGCCGTAATGTTTAAATTTACAGTTTATTACTGTGTAAATTACAAGCCGTACTTTCAGTAATTAGCAGCTCGCTGGCAGGGAGCTGTGAATGAAACTCATTATTTATGATTACAATTTAGGAAAAGAGAAGAGAGGGACAGGAGATGAGCAAGTAGGGGGAGGCGGGTAGAACAGTGACCTCCACTGTAAATGACAAACACCCCTTTAAGGTGATGAAGATGAATTGAACAAGTAAATATTATCCTATTCATTGAAATCGTTAGAGATATTTCCAATAGACTCTTGTTCTCTCCATACCAGCTAAAGGCTCTCATTTACAAGAGCTAAAACAAACTTGGATAGGTGGAGAGGATATTAGCTATCAAACTAGTGGACAGAGGGGGGAAGTGAAAGAGCCCTCCCCACTTTCCCCTTCCCCACTGAACTCTTACTATGTTCTCCAACTAACTCTTCCAACATAGCAAAAGGGGTATGGGACATTTTAATGTATACAAAATGAGCCTCAGAAGTAGATACTTTTCCAACAAATGAGTCTAGACAATGTACTGTAGCAGAAAAAGTGCCAAACTTAAGGGATCTGAGACACTGCTCTAGTTCTCAGATTCCTCCTGTAAAATAAGGAAGCTCGGTCAGATGACCTCCACGTGGGGACAGTAGTATGCCTACAAAAAGTGAAATCCCCATCTCTACAGAGATTTTTTAAAAACTGGTATTTTTTTCATTTAAACTTCAGAAAATAAATACATTCTCAATTACCTTCCTCATACTCCTGCCTCTAACTCTCCTTCTAACCCTCTCTGGACAAGCAGGGCTCCTATTCTTCGGGCCCTCACTATGTATCTCACAAAAAGTAACAGACTTCATGAAGACTGCCTGTGTCCTAAATGTCCCTAAATAGTCCTGAAGTCTCATTCAGTAGCAGTTATTATTCCCGATGGTCTCTGACAAATATTGGAATGAAAGATCAAAACTACAATGAACAAAGAAATCTTCATAAATTTAGACAAAGTCATTATAATGGATAGAAAAGCTCTTAGAACAAAAAGACTTTAAGTATATAGTTAACACAATAACATAAGGAAAGTACAGGTCTGGACTACAAAATGATTCACAATAAATCCTCTGTTGGTCAATATTTTCTCTACCTGAAGCAGAGGACGGAATTAAGCTTAAACAAGAATAAGCAAGGGGAAGTCTGGCTCAGCAAGTAGGCCAGAAGCTCTGTGGCTTTCTATTCATTCCCAAGTGAATTCAGTTCTATTATATGATCTAAGAGAAATAATACAAGTATGCTAATAAATTAGCTATGGGAAATACTGTTGACTTACAGCAACACTTTTGATTATGGTAAGTACATATACTCAATAGGTAACATTATTATTACCCTATTTAGACCAATAAATACATTGAGGGACTTCACCTTTCCAACAAGCCTTCTTCGTCCTTTTCTGAGGCATCGGGCAGCAGCTCCAGGGAGTCGATTCAAGCGTGCATGGAACCCTGAAAATAAAGGGAAAAGATCTCAGCATTCAATTTTAATTGAGCAAGTATTTATTAATCAGGTACTATGTTCAAGGCATCATAGTAGATGCTGGTAATTTAAAAAACAATAAGCCAATGAAACCACCTCTAAGGAGCTTATAGTCTTAGTACTCAATAAAGCCAACTACTTATTGAAGCTATTTGCTACCTTGAAGACTTTACCAACAAAACTCTACTAATTTTGCCATGAAAATTAGACTCATAAAACTCATCTTCCAAACTTTAGTTGTTCTAAAACTCTTAAGTCCTCAATTCCCACGATTTTAAACATGGAGGGAGAAACTATGATGTCATCAGAGTGAGGAACTACCTTCACCAATGAAGATTACAACCCACAGATGTAAATAAGTACTGGCTTATTATTATTATATTTATATGATGGATCAAAGAATTTGCATTTAGAGGTTAAGTGACTTGTCTAGGGTCATACACCTAATATGTGTCAGAAATAGGATTTGACCCCAAGTTTCCTGTTTCCAAACCCAACACTTTATCCGTGCTATGTTTCTTCTACAATTAAAACGGTTTCTTTTTGAAATAAGCAGTCATTCACAAATATTTATTAAGTACCTACAAAGTGCCAAGTAGTGACATAGGCACTGGGGTCATGGGGGTGGGGGGGGAGAAATACAAGTAATGAAACAATCCCATTCTCAAAGAGCTTACATTTTATTGGGATGAGAGAAAGAGAATGAACATAAACAAAATAAATGCAAAATATTCTGGAGGGGAGGACAAAAGGGGGAGGATGGGGTTTGGGATATAGCTGCATCTTGGGAGAAAAGAAGGTATTCTATAAGGGAAAAGGAAAAGTACGCTTTAGGCAAGGAGGAGGCTGTGTGTGTGTGAAAGAGAGACAGTCAGTTTGGTCAGACTGTTAAGTGTGAGACAGGGGGCACGATACAAAAGAGCTGGAAAGACAGCTTACAATCAACTTGTGAAGAGTTTTAAAAGCTAAAGAGAGGAGTTTACACTATCTGAGAGGCAGTAAAAAGCCACTCAAGTTCACTGAGCATGGGAGGGCCCTAGGAAATCTTAAGGAAAACTGACTTGGCAGTTATGTGCAAGACGAACTAGTTTTGGGGAAAAGCCCTGAGGCAAGGAGACCAATTTAAGAAGCCACTGAAATAAACTAGGAATGAAATGATGAAGGCATGGACTAATATAGAAGCTGTGTGAGCAGAAAAGGGCTCAGATGCCAGATGTTGCAGAAGCAGAAATGGCAAAATTTAGCAACTAGATATGTGGTGTGAGAGTGAAGAGGACAAGAAGAATGCCCAGATGACAAACTTCAGAACTGGGAGGATGGTCAAGACTTTGACAAAAATAGAGAAGTAGGGTTATGGAGGGAAAAAATAACGAATTCTGCTTTGGAAAGTGTTCGACTGAGATGCTTCCAGGCCATCCAATACAGCTAGAGATACAAGACTGAAGTTCAGAAGTCTGATAACTCAAAAATATATTAAGGTAGACCTCAAACCAGGCTGCAACACTGATGTCGGCCTTTACCCAAAACTCAATTTCTTAACAACCAGAGAAGTAGATGGCTGCTCTTTTGAAATCATTAGCAAGTTTTTCCAAGGTAATGTGACTTAAAAAAAAAAAAATTTTAACACATACTAAAACTTATAAATTCAAATGAGTTGTCCTCTTCAAAGTTATTAACATAAAGTCAAAATCTATTTATTCCAGAGGTGCTATCACTGCTCATAACAATTCTGAAATTGACTTTAGAACCATGGAATGTTCTTTCAAATATTCTCAATGGTGAAAAAATCTTCATTCTTTGGTGGTGGATCTGATTTTTGAAAACAGTCTCAGTACTCAGAGCCAAGTCTAGAAAACAGAGTAAGTTGAAAATTAAAGTTTGAGGTCAGAATAGGTAATGTGACTATAAAATTAAGACTGACTTCCTTCACTGATTCTGAAGGCAATGCCAAACAAGTAATTCTGAAACTATTTTGAGTAGTGGTAGTTATCACCAGAATAAGTGTACAGTTTTTCAAGATGTCTCTTCTAAAGAATACAGTATATGAGTTCTGAAATACATTAAAATACATTAAGATACTGGTAAGTCATACCTCATACACAGCTATTCTTTTACATGTAAAACTGACTGAACTAAGGATCTTGAACAGCTCCTGAAGAAGAGAGGGAAGAAAAATAAAGAGAGAAGATGGAATGAGCATTTATTAAGTGCCTACTGTGTGCCAGGCACTGTGCTAAAAGTTTTACAAATACTATACCTCAAACTCTCACCATATCAAGTCTCTGCAGTAAAACATTATTAAGACAAAGCACTGAACACTAATCAGGCACTTCACAAAAACTGACTGATTCCTTACTGAGAATCACAGTCACAGAATTTCAGAGCTACAAGGGGTCTCAGATCATCTCTTCCAACCTCCTTACTTGGTAGATGAGGAAACTGAGGCTGAGGAAGGCTAAATAAATGCCTGAGGCCACCGACCTCATCAGAAACAAAGAACAAAAGGGGGGAGGAAGTGAAGCCTGGAAGACAGGCCTCAAATCCCAGTTCAATGTCTATTCCACTGCTTCACAAGTGATAGGGAAGTAGAGTGGTGTAATACTGCCCAATTAAAACCTAATTCCTAGTAAAACTGGAAACTAGTCATTGATAGGACCTGGACAAAATCCTCAATCTTTCTGAACCTATTTCTTCCATTCAGGAAACATTCCTTAAGTACCTATACCATCCAAAAGGGCAAACCCTGGAGCCGGAAAGACCTGGGTAGAAGCCCTATCTCTAACACACCCTAGCTGTGTGACCACAAGTCTCCCAGTGCCCCTGTGGGCTCTCCAAGACTGTAAGATACGAATGAGCGTCTGATTTGCATTATATAGTCAGTTTCCACAAAGGAAGCTCCTCACGCTGCTGAATTCATTGGTCTGGAACAACAAGAGGCTACAAGTCTCCAGATTAACCACAGGCAGGGACTATGCCATTTTCATATCTCACACAGTCCCTGGCACAAAGCAGGCACTTAGTTAATAAATGCTTATTGATCAAATAATTGGGAGGTACAGAGACAAAACACAAAATGCTAACTCTATGTCTCTATATCTATCTCTCTCTCCCACATCCAGGAGTCCAGAGTTCATCAGTTTGAGAGTTCCAGGCACAACTGAGGGAACAAAGACACAGACTCTAAACAAACATGGATACAGAAAGGCAGTCACTTGAGGAGGAAGTAGTTCCAAAGAATGGAACCCCTAACAACAGAAAAGAGATTCAGTTACAGACTCCAGAGAGAGCTAACCCTGGCAACTGAGAGTCAAGCTACAGAAAAGAGCAAAAGCTGGGCACTCAGTTAAACAATCTGCTAAGCAGAGATGCTACACCTACAGGAGCTACCACAAGGTAAGCAAGGGCCCCCACCACTACGCTACTGCTACCAGCTGTTATCTCCTATACATGTGCCTCACAACCATTGAACTGAACTATAAATGTTGTACATATTTTTAGGATAGTGTACTCCATATTTGCAGGAAAAAATGTTTTATAATTATTGTTCTTAACATATTAGCTTTTGCTGAGAGTCTAACAGATAGTTACCAATGGGATGCACACTGGTGGGAGCTTATGAGTTATATAACTTTATAATAGATCATTTATATAACATTATAAAACATGAGCATGTGTGTGTGTCTGTGTAAAATATAAACACTATAGTGTTAAGAATGGATAACCTTTGGTTCTAGAAAAAGTTGTGGGAATACTACACTGATAGACATATTTGTTGTATCCCCAAGACTAAGGATTGTCTCATTCTTTTTCTTTGTATTTGTATCCCTAGTGTCTACCAGTGCTTGGAACATGAGCACATAAATCCTTGTCTACTCATTTCTAGAGGCAGAAAGAATACTTACAGGGTTAAGATATGACTTCTGGTTAAGATAACAGCCCACTGGAAGCAGGCAGATCCATTTCAACATCCCTAACTCAAGTAAAACTCTAAAAAATAGCACCAGATCAAAGTATAATAAAAAATCCTTTGTGAAACTGCAGTGACACTACAGTGACAATTACAAAGATAGGAGGGAGAAATATATTCAGAAATAAAGGTGATATAAAAACAAAAGGTAATAAAATAAAATATTAAAATAAAAGGGGGCTCACTTTGAGAAGTGTTGTGTGATTTGACCAGATGAGACTCTGGGAAGCCGTTGTTGAGAGCCCCCCGGCTTTGAAAACCCAGATGTTGATGCTTCCCTCTCTGGTAACTGTGATTTGGTATTGATGTATGTAATGTTGGGACAGTTTGGAAGCCTGTCTGTAACTCTGAAGTTCTGTAACTCTGAAGTTTGGGGTGCTGACCTTTTTCCCCTGAACTAGGTAATGTGTGTTTGTTTGATTAAAGTAAGCTTGTTAACCCATTTTGAGTTGCTTTCCTTTTGAAAAGCAGATCTAAGAACCTGTGTTGGCAGCTACCCTGGGGATATTGGGGTGCTTGCTGCTACAAAATGGCGATGAGGGATGGGATCTGCTGAGTAAAAGGAAAGTATGGGGGCTGGGATAATTGTTTGTTTCCCAGTTGTGGTAGCTGTGATTCTGTGGAGCCATGGAGCAGGAGAGAAGAACCGCCTGCATGCTGACTTTGCTGAGCTGAGAGCAGGAATGGTGAGCTGCCTGCATGGAGACCTGTGGAGAAGCCTGGAGCTGCTGTCTTCTGCTGGAGGAGAAGGAACCCAGGAGTTTGGAGTTCAGCCACAGGACAAGATAAGGACTGTGTGGCAAAGCTGGGGCACTGAATGTGTTTCCTTGCTGCATCCCACAGTTTGGGACCCGGGGGGATGGACTTGAGACCATGTTGGGTGGGGTGAAATGCCGTGGACCCCCCAAGTACTCCAACCTGTTGGTTTTGTTGCTTAGTCCCCTATCTGGACTTGGAAGCAGGGGCTGGAGCAGTGTTATGGGAAGGACACCCTCCTCCTCCCAAGAGAACTTTATGTGATAATGCTTTGTATTTTGTGAATTGATGTGAAAATGCAATGTACTTTGTTTAAGACCCAGTGGCCACTTTGGTAACTTTAGGTGTACCTTGAAAATATGATTTAAGGGATGGTTAGTGATAATTGAAATGTAAACCGTCTATGCTATAGGCATACTTAGGAAGACTTTACTGAATAAGCTACTGATTGTACTTTGAGATATTGTTACAGATAAGAGACTAATTGAGTTAATCAAGACTTGCCCCATGAGTGGAAGACTTGTACTTTGAAAACTGATGTAACTGATTGAGTTAACTTAAGAGTGACTATTTTTTTTTTATTTTACTGATAAGTGGACTGAGTTAACATTTGCCCCATGAGTGGAAGACTTGGACTATTGTATTTTGAGATTATATTGTGATTTTATTATGTACCTGGAAAATGTGACCTAAGAGATGTTTTAGTGCTAATTCAAATGTAAATTGTGTATGCTATGGGCATGAAAGATCTTGGGGCCGAATGTAATGGAAATGCAGATTTAAAGATCTTCCCTGCCCCTAGCTTAAGTGCACCTGGAGCCTGTGGTGGGAGGCTTGTTTTTCAGGGAAGCCCACACCTTGATGCTTTGTGATTGGGCAGTGGGTCAAGGAGGTTGTTACAATCTCTGAGCTAGGAGAAGACTATATAAGCCCTGATGAGAGGCTTTGCTTTGGGGCTCACTTTGAGAAGTGTTGTGTGATTTGACCAGATGAGACTCTGGGAAGCCGTTGTTGAGAGCCCCCCGGCTTTGAAAACCCAGATGTTGATGCTTCCCTCTCTGGTAACTGTGATTTGGTATTGATGTATGTAATGTTGGGACAGTTTGGAAGCCTGTCTGTAACTCTGAAGTTCTGTAACTCTGAAGTTCGGGGTGCTGACCTTTTTCCCCTGAACTAGGTAATGTGTGTTTGTTTGATTAAAGTAAGATTGTTAACCCAAAAAAAAAAAAAAATAAAAAAAATAAAAAAGACAAATTTAATAATCCAAGTAAGAAATGATGAGAGTCTGACTTGTGGTTATAGTGCTGTGAGTGGGGAATATGGGAGAGATGAAGGAGATTTTGTGGCAGCAGAATCAACAAAATTTGGCAAGTGATTAAATATGAAGGGGTATGGGGGAGTAAAGAGTCAGGATAACTTCAAAGTGATTAGAAGAATGGCAATGCCCTTAACAAAAATAGGAAAGCTGTAATGAGGGGGAGGTTTAGAGGAAAAGATAAATAAGTTTTTGTTTTGAACATAATAGTGACCACATTTCCTGGTAGAGACTTCCAGCAGGCAGCTGGTGTTAAGGAACTGGAATCCAGGAAGTTTAAAACTAAGAAAAGAGATTTTGGAATCATTTGCTTACAGGTAGTGATTAAGGCTATGGAAGTAGATAATTATGGGCATCAAGAGCAACACCCATGCTAATAGGATAAATATATACTGATTCAGCAAAGCATGAAAAAATCAACAAACAAAAGAATCAGGAGATGAAAAGCATCATGGAAGAGCATAGGAGGAGAGGGTGGTCAATGTGCTGAATGCTACCAAAAGATAAACAACATGTAAACTGAGAAAAATTTAAAAAGTCATTAGATTTAGCAGTTAGTTAGTCCCTTCAGAAAAGTTTTGTCTTGAGTGTTGAGGCTAGAAAGAAAAACTACAAGAGGTTAAGAAGTGAGTAGGAGATGAGGAATTTAGGTCAATGAGTGAAGACAAACAGCTTCTCAAAGCTAGCTATGAGGACAGTTTCAAGGGGATGGCACAGAAATATATCAATATTTGAATGCATCTGAGAGTCTCAATTTCAATTCTTCAGATACTGAAGTATTCCATGCTTTTCAGTTATGCAACACCAATGGAAGAATACTAGGGTACAAAAGATGAGCTTTTGTTTTTCACACTATTAAATATTGGCACTATTACAATACCTCTGTAATTTCCCAAAGGCAATCTGGACTGCTTTCATGCCCCTGTTCAGTCCTGAACCCAATCCTGGCACAGGAAAGAGACCACCTTTTCCTCAGAGAGAGAAAGAAAACAATGTAGAGGGGTTTTGTGGTGTGAAGGAGAAGACAATAAGTCGCTGACAGCAGACAGTCTCTGTTTTTTTTAATTAAAGTAGGACAACAGGTCCTTTGCTTAGGGGGAGGGGAAAGGGGGGTGGTATAAAGGGCTTAAGGACAGAAGTTCTGGAATAGTTACTATAGAGTGTAAGTCAAATAAGAGAAAATAAAAATACTTCTCTTGGGCCACAAGGACCCAGCTGAAAGTAAACAACAAATTTGCAGAACATACTGGGATGGTAATTAGCACATAAGTATACAGAGACAAGATGGATTTGGGGGAGCTTGTGGAGAGGGGAGTTCAACCCAGAGTAAGGGTTTGGCAATTTGTGAATGGTACTAGTTCCAAATGCTTCAGAGGTTTCAAAGATATAAGGCAGTACAGAGCTGAAGTATTCAACTATAAGACTAAGAATGTGAAGGAATAAGGTCAGAGCAGGGGTGAGGTACTGAATGAACATAAAGGCCAGAGAGGGGCAGTGGCGACAAAAACAGCAGTAAGAATAAAAAAACTATTAAAATTAAAGGGTAGGACTAGACTGTCTTCAAGGTCTACTAGACAGTCTTAAAAGTTATTCAAAGAAATACATTTTATCAACTCTTAATAACAAGTCATTATTCTGAAACCCTTTCTTATTGAAATCTGTTCTCATCAAGTCCAAAGAGCCAACATTTCAGCATCCTCCAGTGGGTAGCTAACAAACGTTTAGCTTCAATATGGCTCAGCAAGTAGGCAATGAGACAAGACTGTTGACCTGCAGCATCATAACACGAATGCTATTGGCAGTACTGGACTAAAGGAACTCTTCTCAACTTACCATATATTCCACCTCACTCCACTCTATCTCAGTCTTACAGATGAGGAAATTGAAGCCTAGAGAGATAGGGAGCCAGCTCTGAAGGCTCCCATAACCCAGGTGAGTTTCAAGATCTCTAGCCTTGGTCCCATCCCAGTCTAAACTCATAATCAGATAGTTGTCTGGAAGAATCCCAAGAATCCCAAGAGGATTTCTATTGTGTATAGCCTGCTTTTAAAAGTATGTAATAAATTCAACATGTTACATTAAAACCTATCCTTGTTTGTCTATGTTTCCCTGGTTCAGGCCCTCATCACTTCATAACTAGACTATTTCAACAGCCTTCTCAAACATTCATCAACAGGCAGATAGGAATTTATGGATACTTCAGCTATGGGACAATCATCCAGCCTACAGCTAATCAGATGTGTGGTCAAATAATTAAATTATCATTAATCTTGTTTCCCCAAACACACTGGAGACTCACCTCTTTGAGCTGGACGAGAGGGCAAAAGGAATGTGGAATCTGAAAGTTTGTCTAGTCCTGAATCCATTCTCTCTACTTCAGATCGATGATCAGGTGCCCACTTGGGGAGAAGATTGGGGACAGTGAATCCTGAGACACATTCACCTTCATAGAACCAATCACTCTGTTCATCATCCCCTGAAACAGGTTAAGCCAAGTTATCAACACTTAAGTGTAAGAGACCAAAATGAACAAAATATCAGGATACCATATTTTAAGTAACTCTTTTAAAATGACACAGTCTCCCTTCTCAATATTACCATTAAAAAACACATTTATCTACATGCCCACATATATATCAAATTGCATTAGATGGTACTATCCAAGGTAGACAGTACTATCTACCTCACATTGTAAACAAGAAGCTTTGTAAACCTTTCAGAGATAAGAAGTTGGAGTTATAATTATTGGAAGACTTTTAAATTGGTTATTCTGTACTATATCTACTAAAGAGGAAAGGCTACTTAAAAGCTCTAATCCATAAACTATCTTAAAACCCAAATTCTGTTGTTTCTGGAATGCATTCTATATATTCAAACTTTACATTGTATAAAGAATATATATATATATACACACACACATATATATATGTATTGTGTATATATATATATATATATATATATACACACACACATATATATTCAGGGGCGGCTAGGTGGCACAGTGAATAGAGCACCAGCCCTGGAGTCAGAAGGACCTGAGTTCAAATCAGCCCTCAAACACTTAACACAAAAACTAGCCATGTGACCTTGGGCAAGTTATTTAACCCCAATTGCCCTACCTTACCCCCTCCAAAAAAAAAGAATATATATTCACATCTTCCTCCCCAATAGTTCATTAATGAGAGGGAGATAAGCAATTTAGCACTGGCTCAATAGGCTACATTAAAAAATTAAGAGGAAAAAGAGAATTTTAGCATTAGAATGGATCTTCGTGATTATGTAAAGCAATCCACTCATTTTATAGATGAAGAAACTGAGGCCCAGAGAAATGATGTTCTTTGCTCAAGTTCATCTACGTAACCCATTATTAATGATCAGGCCAAGGCTGAAATCCTATCTCCCGGCTCTCAGTTTAAGGTGCCTTCCAGCTACAGGGGAAACAACAAAATGTACTCTGTTGTTGAGAAAACTTCCACCTGCCAAAACAGAAATATGATAAACTCCCTTATTCCTCTTCTGAAAACAACAGAATTAAGAAACGAGGGGCAGAGCAACAAAGCACTAGACCTGTTACTCCAGTAACAATGTAAGGGTTAATGGATACATTAATCATGCCCTAAATTGCATCCTAGGAGAGTTACTTTGAACCTGCCAGTCATCTGAATTTAAACACTGGATGGTGACAAATGTCAAATCATTTTAAGGTCTCCAAAAACAAAGTTTATGCAACCAACAAAACTCTATCTTGGTAAATGATCTGTACCCAGTGATATTCCTATGAAAGCAGGTCTGCCCACTGTCCCCTAATAAAGGTATACCAATATAACCAGCAATAACTGCCAAAAAAACTGGAAAGTAGTAGAATTAAAGATGATTTAAGAAGATGTTCATTATACCTTCTAATCCCCCCCCAAAAAAAATTCCCTAACCCTTATACCAAGAATATTCTATGCAGATAAATATTTTCCTATGAGAAATGCCAAACACTGCTCTGAAATGGGAAGTGGTAGTTCCTAAGCATTTACATTAAGACTTTTTTTTTTAATTCAATATAGCTTCACTGGGCTACAAGAGATCTTGACAAGTCACCTAGATTATATGCCTAACTCCACCCAGGACTATACCTATATCACCATTCAAAGATGACTATTTTTCTATTTGAAAAAACAAGAGAAAGTAAAAGAAAACTACAAAGAAAAAAATTCATAATCTCCCTTAACAACTCATTTTCATAAAGGTATTCCTAAACTTAATCCTTTATATTGCAGTGATATCCATGTATAAAAATAATGCTTAATAAACTTTAAAAAATGTTCCTAGATCATTCCATTGTTTGTCCTTAAGTAAATCAAAATAAGGGATTGAATATTAGTACTTTGGGGCAGTATATGCAAACAGCTTTCTGTGCTGTAAAGGGGACCATGGTTAGAATTACCAGACTTGACCAGGTCTAAATCAAATACTGAGACCTAATAAGCCTGCCTAGAGAGAAGGCCCCCAACCAAACTAGGCCACCTATAACTAATTTATCACTCCTTACAATATTCAAAGTGGCATTCACAGTAATCTACATAGCATTAAGTGGTCCTAGGCTAATAGAAAGGTAAGAATACTGTCTCAGATTTTAATAGACCCCTGACAGCTCTGAGGTGTGGGTGGGATAGTCCTATACTTTTCAGGCATAGCAGAATCCTTTCAGCCTTTAGTGGAGTCTGATAGAGTATGACTTGGAAATACAGTCATTAACAATGTGCCATTAACTCCCTACAAAGAATTCTAGAATGTTAGAACTAGTTAAAAAAAATCTAATTCAACTCTATTAAATAAAGAACTGCAACCCAGAAAGGAGAAAAAACATTTACAGAATCACATGGGACAAACCTATAAAACAAAAAACACATCTTTTTAGTCAGTAAAAGCAACAACTCATATTATTACTATATTAAACTTGTTTGCAGTGTTTCATGTCATGAATTACATGTTTGTAGAAGAGCATGAAGGTCAACACTCAACAAAATTTTAGTCTTCTTCAGAAATAGAACTATATACAGGCCATCCAACTCTCCCATACAAGAGGAAGCAAGTTCTATATATCACACAATTACAAAATATGGACATGTTTGTTGACTCAGGAAAAATAACAGCCTAAAGACCCAACCCTATTATTCAAACACACTATATAAGCGCCACATCCAAAAAGAGTCACTCTTACAATGGCCAGACTTCTCTCATAAATACTCAGCACAGCCTCAGGGCTCTGAGCTCAAGATTACCTTGACGACCTTCATCATTGGTGAAGAGGCCTGTGTCACTGCTACTACATACGCTGCTGGTTTCACTAGAAAAAAAAATAAAACAAACAAAAGCTGTACATTAGCTCCAGTCATACAATATTTTAGACATCTCAAATTAATTTTAAAGATCTCACAACTTCATTGCATTCACACACCCTATGAATAAATAATTAAGAAATGAAAAATGTCCAGAAATTCTGGATGGGAAATTTTCATGCCCCAACCAGAAAAGAATTCGTGGCTTTATGACTTCTGGAACTTTTTCATGTCTTGTACATATGTGAATGTAATGAAATCTTTGAACTGAAAACGCTCTTTGATAAAGCAGAATTGCTTAATTAGTTTGGGGCATTATTCACATATATGTAGTTTCCCCATAAAGAGACATTTGCTATAACAAAAATAATTTAGAAAGTGAGAAATCAAGGTACTTGGATTTAACTTTAATTTTTACAATTTTTTTGCCATAAGTGTTAAATGCAAATAAACCTAGCATATCTTACTTTTTGCTACTATATAAGAGCAGATAAAAACCCAAGAAAGAGAATAAACCATCAACACCAAAATACAACAAAGAAAGTTATGCCATTTTCTGAACTTTGTGCTTCCAACGTCAAGAAAGTATTAAAAGCATTCATTTTCAGAAAGAAGCTAGGTGAAGTAAAAGAAAAAAAATACTGCTACTACCAAACTTGCATAATTCAAGTTGACATTTCTAATCAGTCTCATTTTCTGAAACATCACCATTAGCAGTTTCTATTGCTTCTGATGATTTAATATTTTTATCATGATTTGTGGTTATGGCTGTGCTCAGTATTTCTTTTTTATCATAGCTTCACAGATTTCTGAAATGAAGGTTTTTCTAGACCAATTTCTTTCATATGCTGCAAATGGAAGAACCTGAGGATGGCAAGAAGTAAGAAGAGTTTTATACTGTCAAATAAAGACCTTGCAACCTATTACAAAAGAGATATACTTGGTAAAATTGCATTACTTATGCAATGCCTAAAGTTCAGAGATGTTAGGTGGCACAGTGGCTAATAATAATGGTTTACACTTATATAGTGCTTACTACATGCCAGCTACTATGATAAGCACTTTATAACTGTGCTGGACTTGGAGTCAAGAAGACATTAATCAAATCCTGCCTCAGATAAATAACTGTGACCCTGGGCAAGTTACAAATTTTATGCCGTTTCTTCATCTGTAAAATGAGAGAATTAGCCTTAATGTCCTCTACAGTCAGTTCCAGTTCTAAATCTGTGATCCTATGATCATATTCTGCAACATTTAAACAAAGAGCACTGGTTCTGGAGTAAGTGCCTTGGGTGCTTCCCTCTTGTAGGACATCAGGCACAACAGTCAACCTCCCTGAACCTTTTATCTCATTTATAAAAGGAGGATTCTGGACTCTATGATCCTCTGGCCCTAGATCTATTCTGTTTTGTAATCCATTCAAATACAATAGTAATGCTAACAGAAATTTGTCTGATTTGTCTGATTTTGAATCTTGGATATTTGCAGCAGGATGAATAGAGAAATTCTCAATAAATTATTTCATCTTATATTTTCCACTTAGAAATGTAAACAGTTTCCTTTTTTCATTTTCTATATAAAACCACAAATCTCAATTGTGTTCTGCTTGTTTTTTATTACAATATAAATTCAACACATCAGTTCTAAATTATCCTGCTCTTTGGTCTCCCGCCTTGAGCTTCTTTCTGTTCTCAGCTGTGCATTTTTAATGCTTTCTGTGCCTGTTCTCCCAAAACCCTTCAACATTATCATTTTCCCTTTGGGAATGACCACCTGTTGGTACGTCTTTTCCTAAATGGTTACTGATAGGATGCTTTTCTTCTTTTGAAAACTGCCTGTCTTAAAATGGGCCTATAAAAATTAAAGGCAGGCTAGTGGTTTTTATGGGTTTATTTTCTATCCTGCTACCTTGACTGATGTTTTTGCTTCAGCTAATTTTAACTGATTATCTACAATTCTCAAAATAGATCATCACATGATCAGTAAACAGCACTAATCCTACTTCCTCTTTGCTTACCTTATTGCCTCAATTTCTTTTTTTTCCTTGTCTTATTGCTCACATTTCAAGAACTCTATCCAATATTTGTGATGATAGAAATCCTTGCTTTGTCCCTGACCTTACTGGAAAAGTCTCTATCATTTCTCCATTACAAAGAACATTTGAAATACAATTTCAGGTGTACTTCAGGAAATAATATGGGCTGGACAAGTAATACGAAGGTCAATGTAATTTTAAAATTTCCTGCCTACATCTATTTTCCATGACAAACAATATCATTCCCAAGAATAAAATGGTTTTGTGATGACTTGATCTATTTGTTCTCTAATCATCTAGTATCATCTTGCCTCTCCACGAAGCTGTTGAAAATGTTTATATACAGCTAATTATGAAGTAACTTAAAGACATTAAATGGCACTCCCTTTCCCCTTGTGCAACAGCAGAGAGGCTTCTGGATCACAACTGGAAAGGGCTATTTTCTTCAGTGATGCACCTCATAATCATGAAAAACATTTCTACGTGTAATTTTTTTCTTTTTACATCTGAAAGATACTTCTTATATGCAATATCTTTAGTTAGCAGTAGCACTTGGAAATTCATGTTTGAAAAATTGATATTTGAAAAAAATCATATTTTCTTCTTAAAAAAACTTCCAGTTTATTACATAACTTGTAGATAAGTGGCCAAAGGATATGAATATGGACAAAGGTCTCAATAGAAGATTGGAAAACTCTAAGTGGCATTAAATCATGCTTCAAAATCACTAATAGTAAGAGAAATCCAAATTAAAACAACTCTTGAGATTTCACTTCACTCCATGCAAATGGCAAAGATGAAAAATGAGGAATCAAGTCAATGATGAAGAGATCATGGTAAAGGCAGGCAACAATGATGCAATTACTTGGTGAAACTGTATAGTAGTGCAACCATTCTAGATGTCATTGGAATTATGCAAGAAAAGTAACTGAACTATGGGGCGGCTAGGTGGCGCAGTGAGTAGAGCACTGGCCCTGGAGTCAGGAGGACCTGAGTTCAAATCTGAACTCAGACACTTAACGCAAAAACTAGCCATGTGACCTTGGGCAAGTCACTTAACCCCAACTGCCCTCCAAAAGGCAAAAAACAAAAAGCAACTATCCATTATCTTTTCCGTACTATCCTACTATCTATATACCCCAAGGAAGTCAACAATAAGGAGAAAAAATGCAAAATAGAAAGAGAATTTTCAACTGAATCAAAGCCTGACCATTTAATTCTGAAAATGTGTGTCTATCTTCTCCTGGAGGATGCCTGATTACCAGCTACAGAACTTGTGATATCCCCAGAGGTTAATCCCACAATAACTTGCCAAGACCAAACACAGCAACAAAAGCAACTCTACCAGAGCATCTCATAAGGTACTTTGTTCTTGAATGAGTTCAAAAGGGAAAATAAGCAGCAAAGAACCTAAGTAGGAAACTTCAAAACCAATACTGATAATAGATAATCAACCACTCAATATAATCACATCAAATTCCTCTGTGTAGCTGAATAACATTTAAATTTCTGTACTTGCCAAGCAGGCAAGAAATGAAAATGTACTAAGTCAGAATAAACAGGGTCCTTGGTGTATATGCCTAAAATCAAAATAAAACAGACCCAGCTCTAACTGCAGCTTACTTGTCTCATTTCCCATTCCAGGAATACAGTAGGGAAAGAGGCAATCCGGTGTAACAAAGCATTAGACTTGGAATAAAGAAGGCCTGCATTCAAATCCTACCTCAAGATCCTAGGTTTGCTTACCTTCTCTGGGCCCACTTCACCACAGTAAAATAAGATGGACTTTGAAGTCTCTTTCAGTTCCAAATCTATGATCTATGGAACTTCTGACGTGAAGTTTAACTGTCAGAAGAAGGAAGCTCTTGGGCGACAGCAAAACTACCTTGCTAAGTCTCCTGAGCTGGTACCCTCGCCCATTCCCAGAGAAGTCAATAGGGATCACAGATTCATGAAAACAAGCTCTACTTTGAATGAACAAAGTTCATTTTAGCCTTAGGTATGTGGAATTTTGTTTAAGCACTGGGGAGAGGGGAAGGAGACTAAAAAACTATTCCTTTAATGCCATCCTCTTGTACTAAATAACTTCCATATTATTTCCTAAAGTACACCTGAAATTGTATTTCAAATCAAACTTTAAAAAACCTTCAAATCAAACTTTCAAAAGAAAAGTTTCAGAAATAGCAGATAGAACCAATTTCACCATTTCTTATAGAAAATATCTAATTTTAGATCCCTAATTCTTACCTTCTAGTTAAAATTTCAAAATTCCTCTAAATCCTCAAAACTGGGAAAAAGTGTAAAACTCTCTCCAGAAGAGCCTGCTCTTTACCTAGAGAGTTTGCCAGTTCTATCGCATCACCTGTCACTAGTACAGATTCACAATGTGTCACTATTCTCAAGAAGAGACAGTGGCAGTAGTGATAGCAGTAGAAGTTAGTATTCTGGTTATTTACACACACAAGATGCTGATAAGTTATTAAAATAAAATGAGTGTTCCTAGAAAAACACACACATAATAAAAACAGGATGGTTCTGTGAACATACTTTGATACTTTTAAGTGGGGCCTTTTTAATCTACCACTGCAAACAACTATACAACTTTATAAAAATTTTAAATAATCAGGTTGATGATTGAAGATGCCCAAAATTCTGAGGTGCTACTATGTTTACAGAAGTATCAAAATATATAGAAAAATATCATAGATCAGCACTCCCATTTATGGGATTAAAAAACAGTATATTCAACCTGCTAGACATGTCCTTTTTCCCAGCTGCAGTAAACACTGATTAATGACCTCCACTTGCAAAGGAGGCTACTTACCTTAACCATGAAATAATGAATGCTATTGATTCAACAAGCTGCTGCTATAGAGTGTTATTGATCACCCAATCTTTGGTTAAAATGGTCCTCATTTAGCAATTTCAGTGTCGCAAACACCTAGAGCAAAGCATGCTCATAATTAAAGAGTTTGGGGGAGTTTAAGTGAGAGGTGATGGACAGAGAGCTCAGCTTTCATCCATTTATTCCTGCTTCTGAACTATTGTTTGTGTCAGAAGGGATATTGATTTTCTATAAAAATAAGAAAACAAGAGGCACTGCAGGGCTGCAGAAGGTCAGCCTGGGCTACAAAAGGAGGGGTAGGCTTAGCACTCTGTCTCTGTCACTTGCCTTCTAGGAGAAGGGAATATTTTCTTCCCTGTGAAATTGGCCTTTAATACATCACTTCAGGAAAGCTCTTGGCTGCCACTTCAGGCTATCACCAAACCAATTCAATTAACCCAAGAGAAAAGAGCTGAACTACACATTCAATGGGAACAACCAAGTTGGTCTGTTAGCCCAGGATCCAATGATTAGGCTGTGGGAATCAATTCATAAGATGTTGCTGAACATACTCTGAAATATGAACTGCAGAAAGAAATCTGATAAAATACATCTTTTGTCTCTGCCCCCCAAAAACCTTAATCATAAGATTCGTGTACACAGATGTGTGTATATGCACATGCACACAAAATTAATGACAAATAACCAAATCTATATCTTATATGTGTGCATGCATAAATAACCTGTAGGAAGAGAGAAACAGACACGTACATGAACACACAAAAAGATATTCGTCATTTTTTGCGGTAGTTCAAAAAAGAATTGGTTGTCAAAGGATGGTGAATGGAAAGGGGAAAATAGAAGAAAACTAAAATAACTCCATATTTAATCAATCCCAAAAATGAATTCAGAGAAGCTGGACAAAAAAAACCTTCAAGTGACTGAGTTATGCCAAGATTAAAAAAAAGGCAGCACCTAACCTTTCTTTAAAAAGCACTTCAGCTGGAGGGCAGAGCCAAGACGGCAGAGTAAAAGCAAGAACTGGCTTCAGCTCCTGCTCCAACCACCTCCAATACAGGTAAAAAAATGACTCTAAACCCACTAAGAGACAGAGAGAAACAAATCTCCCACTGAAGGCAGCCTGGCAGGCCAGACTGGGAGCTGAGCACAGTCCCGCATGAGCCCCCTAGGCTGGACCCAGGGCAGCCCCCACTAGTGGCCCAGACCAGCCAGAGCTGACTTTAGGAGAGTGAATCACATAAACACCAAAGAAAAAGTAAACTGGAACTGGGTGAGGGAGGAGCACAGTCCAGCCTCTGCCCCTTGGGGCGAGAGGCCACAAAATCGGGGAGGTTGCAGCTGTTACTTTGCTACCCACTGTGGCTACCTCCAGAGCTCCTGGACTGCAGACTATAGGGCGACCAAGCAACCATTCAGAGGGCAATTGCTCTTGCTTTGACCTGCTTGGTTCTGGGTTACAGTCTTGGGTGGTAGTCCTGGGGTGAGGAACACCAGTGTGCCAAAGGTTGTGGGGGCTGCAGAGAGGGAGCCCTCCTCATAGCTCTGGCAACTGTGAAACCCCCATGATTTGGGACACAGCTTTCTCCACTCTGGAAGCTGAGTTCTACCATGGCAAAGAGCTTAAAAGTCAAATAATTGGCTGGCAATATGAGCAAGCAGAGGAAGCACAATCAGACCACAGAATCCTTTTTTGGGAACAAAAAGGATCAAAACGTGGAACCAGAAAAAGAAAACAAAGTCAAAACTCCTGCATCAAAAGCTTCCAAGAAAAATATGAACTGCTTACAGGCCATGGAGGAACTCAAGAAGGATTTTGAAAATCAAGAGAAGTGGAGGAAAAATTGGGAAAAGAAATGAGAATGATGCAAGAAAATCATGAAAAGAGAGTCAACAGTCTGCTAAAGGAGACCCAAAAATACACTGAAGAAAATAACACCTTAAAAAGTAGACTAACTCAAATGGCAAAAGAGGCCCAAAAAGCCAATGAAGAAAAGAATGCCTTAAAAGTCAAACTGCCCAGATGGAAAAGGAACTTCAAAAAGTCACTGAAAAGAATAATGCCTTCAAAATTAGATTAGAGCAAATGGAAGCTAATGACTTTTTAAGAAATCAAGATAGTATAAAGCAGATCCAAACAAACTGAAAAAATAAAAGGCAATGTGAACTATCTCACTGGAAAAACCACTGACCTGGAAAATAGATCCAAGAGAGATAATTTTAAAATTATTGGACTACCTGAAAGCCATGATCATAAAAAGGGCCTAGAAATCATCCTTCAAAAAATTCTCAAGGAAAATAGCCCTGATATTCTAGAACCAGAGGGCAAAACAGAAATTAACAGAATTCACCCATTGCCTCTTGAAAAAGATCCCAAAAAGAAAACTCCTAGGAATATTATACCCAAATTCCAGAGTTCCCAAGTCAAGGAGAAAATAGTACAAGCCGTCAGGGAGAAAATATTATAAGCAGGAAGAAAAAATGTGAGTATTGTGGAAACACAATCAGGATAACACAAGATCAAGCAACTTCTACTTTAAGAGACTGAAGGGCTTAGAATACAATATTCTGGAAGTCAAAGGAGCTGGGATTAAAACCAAGAAACACCTACCCAGCAAAACTGAGTATCATGTTTCAGGGGAAAATATGGTCATTCAATGAAATAGAGGACTTTCAAGCATTCTTGATGAAAAAACCAGAGCTGAACAGAAAATCTGACTTTTAAATACAAGAAGCAAGAGAAGCATGAGAAGGTAAACAGGAAGAAGAAATCATAAGGAACTTTAAATTAAAGTTAAGGTATTTACATTCCTACATGGAAAAATGATCATTGTAACTCATGAGACTTCTTCTCAGTATGAGGACAGTTGAAGGGAATATGAATATATATATATAGATATATATATATATACACATATATATAATATGTATGTATGTATAGGAGGATGTATGTGTATATATATGAATATGCATATATATGTGAATGTGTATATGTGTGTTCATGTATACACAGAGGGCACAGGATCAGCTGAATAGGAAGGGATGATATCTAAAAAATAAAAGAAGTGAGAGAGGAATATATTGGGAGAAGGAGAAAGGGAGAGATAGTATAGGGTAAATTATCTCATATAAAAGAGGCAAGAGAAAACTGTTACAATGGAGGGGAAGGGCAAGAAGGTGAAAGGGAATGGGTCAATCTTACTCACACTGGATTTGGCTTAAGGAAGGAATAACATACACACTCAGTTGGGTATCTTACCCTACAGGAAAGTAGGGGGAGAAGGGGCTAAGAGAGCGGATGATAGAAGGGAGGGCAGATTGGGGGAGAGAGTAGTTAGAAGCAAACACTTTTGAAAAGGGACAGGGTCAAAGGAGAAAATAAGAATAAGTGAGGGGCAGGATAGGATGGAGGGAAATATAGTTAGTCTTTCACAAATATAACTACTATGGAAACATTTTGCCTAACTACCTATATTGAGCTGCTTGTCTTCCCAGTGAGGGTGGGTAAGGAGGGAAGAAGGGAAAGAATCTGGAAATCAAAGTTTTAAAAACAAATGTTAAAAAAAAAGGGGGGTTTTTTCTTTACATGTAACTGGGAAATAAGATATACAGGCACTGGGGTATAGAAATCCATCTTGCCCTAATAGAAAGTTGGGGGGATGGCAGAAGTTATAAGAGAGAACAGATTGGGGAAAGGGGTATTCAGTAGGCTTGCTATATTGGGATGGGGGTAGGGCAAAGATGGGGAGAAAATTTGTAACTCAAAATCTTGTGGAAATGAATGTTGAAAACTAAAAAATAAATGAATATATTTTTAAAAGCACTTAAAACATAATATAACATAAACATAACAACCAACTTTATCATGAAGTTTTCATGAATTGAACTACTTTTGCTAATTCTGAGTTCAGCAAGGTAGAAAGTAAAGTTACTGACACTTGAATCTAAATGAAAATTGGGCAAGAGAGGCAGTTCTGGAAATCTACCAGATAATACTTGGTTAATAGCTTCAAACTTCCACATCTTGAATTACATGTCAATGGAACAATAAGATAATATTATAATATAATAACAATAATCTAATTTATAAGGGAAGCAAAGTAGTTGGCCCACTATAAAAAGTAGTGGGCACATTTGTCATTAACAAAAAAATTACAAATTTTAACTACCAACATCTTGAGAGAAGCCTTAACTCAATGCTAGCACAGCCCTGGAGGAGCAAGGAAAATTCCAAAAACATATAAGGCTTCTCTGTTGCAATTTATATTAGAGTTCTGATTAGTTAAGAAGTGGTACACTTTGGAATTCTTGAATAACTATAAAATTCTTAACATGGAATTGTTCTCTCTGCTTCTGACATAATTCCATCCCAGGGTTTCTTCCTAACAACTAGAAGTATTGGGAGGAGGGGGTAAGGGACATTAAATAAAATTCTGAGAGTGTCACAAACAGGAAGCTCTTGATATTCCTCATTCTGTTTACACCCCAGGGACAGTCAAAACTGGAAAATGAAAAAAAATTTGAAAAAAGAAATGTGTGTTCCTGACACATCCTCAAATTTTTGAGAAGTTTACCCATAAACCTGCTTTCAAGAAAAATTTGGTCAAGAAACAAAGCACTAAAAGAGGTCCTGCAATGTGAAACATGAAAACCTGTCCCCTTCAAATAATCCAGGCTTTCAGATAACCAAGAAATATATTGTCAAGACTAAATCCTATCAGATAAAATAAATGTGCTTATGAGCCAAGACAGAAGGGAAGAGAGACTGATGTAGTCAACTAATTAGAGGCTCCACATCTAGAAGCTAGATTGAAAAAAAAAAATGGGTCCTTCTAGGGTAAGGATTCTTAACCTCAGGTTTCCAAACTTTAAAAAAAATTTTTGCAAAGATGTAACTAGTTTCCTTTATAATTCTATATGTATTTAAAAACATTATTTTGAACAAGAGTTCATAGGTTTCACCAAACTGGCAAAGGAGGTCCATGACACAAAAACGGTTATAAACGGCTGATATGGGGCCTAGATCCTAATAATAAAAAGAAAATAAAGTAGGAAGAGTGGAGCTGAAAGAAAATAGTTACATCTATATGTAAAGTAGTCTTAAGTATTTCTAATATAAAAAGAAAAACAGGATGCCATGGAAGTAAGTTTTTAGAAAAAAGTCATTAGCTATTATTCCAAAGTACAGTATAATTAGTAAAAATTAAAATGTTATAAATATGCTCAAAATGAAAGCCATAGTGATCTAAGAAATTAAGAGCTATAAAAAATAAACAAGAAGAGAGAAAGCTTGGAAAAGTCAAGAGTTTCAATAATGTGAAAAAGAACAAAAACTTCACAAAGAAACCTGTTTCCTAAACTACAGAATTCAAAAACACATACACATGAAGGGAGGAAAGTATTTAAATAATGCATCCAGGGAAGTCAAACTGTGAACTCCCCTTGATATATTTCTAAAGATGTTAAGGTTTAGAGTAAAATCAAGATGTTGGGATTAAAAAATTCAATAAAAACAAGACATTCAAGAACAAGGCAGCTTTTCCTGTTTCTGACACATCCTACTCTGAAACTCCCCATGATTTATGCCAATGCTTTCAAGACATGCTTTGGAAAAGCAAAGTCCTAGCAGAGGTCACAAGTCCTACAGTGTGAAAAAGTTCAGGCTAAGACAGAAAAAAGGCTCATGAAAGACATCAAGTTGAACTTCCTCAATGGGAGTTCTACCAGACGCCAATGCACTAGGTTCCAATGCACTATCTGGAGGAAAATGGTTATGTAAAACTAGGCTGACATGTTAGCCAAAATTCCTTACAGGTAAGTCTTCTATTAAACTTAATATAAAAAAGCTAATAGCAACCAATGTTTTTATTTTTGATGCTCCCTGAATGTAGAAAGAATGTGATAGTTTCTATGTTAGGCATGATACATATTTGAATAATCCAAGTGCTTCAGCAATTTAAAACTCAGATATTCCTAAATAATTCATCCTATGTAAAAATTCTGACATAAAGAGTAGCAGTCTTGGGTCAGCTAGGTGGCGCAGTGAGTAAGAGCGCCGGCCTCGGAGTTGGGATGACCCGAGATCAAATCCGGCCTCAGAAAATGAGCACCCACGAATAAATAATGACTGGCTGGGTAACCTTGAGCAAGTTACTTAACCCCAATTGCTTTAAAAAAAAAAAAAGGAATAGCAGTCTTTAAAGCCAAATTCAAAGTTTCACATTACAGGCACAAAGCTTCTAATAACTACAAAAACATGCTCACAGGCAGAAGACGTTTGTGACTATCAACTCTCATTACTAAAGTCATTTAAGAAAACTGAAGATTTCTAAGCTATTGCTTAACACAGGACTACAAAATCCAAACTACAAAAGCAAATTTGTTATGAAAGGTCTGCACTTCGGAAAAGATTAGTTGGTTAGTATAAGGGGTGGCCTCACCATTCCGACATGTTCTCATCAGAGCCCTGTTTTTGTTCATCAGCTTCACACTCCATTCTCTCCTTCCTGACTGTTTTGCTAAGGAAAGTCCTATTTTCTGTGGACTCACACAACCCATGGCTTGATGAAGTCCAGGGAGCATTCTCCTTCCAACGGGACAGCCGCTGCTTCTTGGCAGATTTGAACCTGCAGCCTCTCTCATAACTCCAATCGGACACCTTGAGTTTTTGTTGGAGGCTAGCAGCCACTTCTGAGGTGACGCGCTTCACCTTCCTCCTCCGCCTCAGTGGTCTACAAGGCGCATTCTCAGTAAAGGAGTCAGACTCGTGCCAGGAGTGCTGCTTACTCTTTAAGGTGGCATTGAGAGCTGGATGTCGCTTGGCCACCATTGTGTCATCAGAGTCACTGAAGTTGGTGACTGCAGCCACCTCCCGACAGTCTTTCAGAGCCTCATCCAAGCTCGATTCAGAGGCCTCACTATAGCAGCAGGTATGCTCAGCCAAGTGGGTGAAGTCAGAACGCCGCTTCCGACCCCTCCGTTTTCGAAGCTGTCGTCTCTGCTGTCGAGGGCTCAGAGCCATCTCCTCCCACAGCTCATCTAGCTTATTTTGCTCAGATGTCTGCTCCAAGGCCGAGGCCAAATCATGCACCAGCTCATCCATGAAGCTTCGTCTGCCAAAAACAAGAATTCAAAAATGAAATTAAGAATTAAGTGAAGTAAATAGTGTTGTACATACCACATTACCACAGTATATACTCATATACCTCTAATAACTTCTGGCACTGTAAACATACCTTACCACAGGGGGAAAAGTCACCTTCCATTAGAATGCACTCTAACTCCTTTCCCACGATCTTTGCTCTCCCCAAAGAAACCTTCTGAAAATATGTGGCCGGCACATGCTCTATGCCAGAAAGGTGCAGGTTTTTGTAAAGAGTCACAAAGTTTCCCATAAAAGAGGAGGAGGCATGATGAAATGCAAAGAGCACTAGACTGCCTGGACCTTTTGTAAAAGGGGATCTCTTATGAGGATGACAATTGACATAAAGGCATCATCCAGCCACTCACAAGAGAAAACTGCTTATTATCAGCACCTAAGAACACAGCTCAGCACAAAGCGTATTCAACCCCACCAGCTCTTTAAGGCTACTTAAAAGGAATAATGCCAACATTTCATTTTCTCCTTAAAGACACAGGTATCTTTGCCAATTAAAAGCCTTGCTGCTTCCAAAAAAAAAGCACCCCTACATACCAACAAACACAACCAGGCTAAATCTAAAACTGAAATAACATTAATTGTACGGTACTGAACTTTTGATTTAAGATTTCTGAATAATTGGTTTTCTGGACTTTTTATTCACACTGACTCAAAATAATGAGACTAAATTTTGAAATTTTACTACTCTGATTTTACTACTTAAATCAGGCATTGTACTGTAAGACTTCATATTTAAATTTTTCATGATGAAAGCAGTAGATAGGATCTGTTTTCAAAAATTCTAACAGCTTCTGACAGCTTTTCAACAAAATAACCACAATACCACTTCTCCAAAGTGCAGAAAGTGGTGTGGATGTGTGGACTAAGTCCCAACCCCTTTCCAACCTATATCCCTGGTAAGGGAGGCCTTGAACCAGGAAAGTGGGGTATCACTTAATATTTTCTTATTCCTTATTAAGTACATTTTAAGCATAAGTTGAAAAAAAATTTAATGCCTAGTACCATGTTTAGAAGTGGTAGCTACCAGTCAGTATTTTGTATCTGTGTATCACATCAATTTGGGCATTCTGTCCAAATCATCCATGCCTACCCAACCTGTGCAGTTCTTGTTTACATCCTCCTATTAAAATCTCCAAAGGTCACCCTATGCCCTGGAGGGCCTTTCTTGCTATCTCCTCACAAGAAAACTCCTATCTACCTGTTACCCCTTGCTCTCACCACCTAACCAACCCATCTTTTTTCATTTCCCTAATGGCAACTCATGAAACAAAGTTTCTGATACAAGTTTATGGTTACCAAGGGCCTTAAATCACTCCATTTTCATCATGTAGCCAAGACAGCAAATTCTATGTAGAATGTCATCTACTATAGCAACTGGCAGAAGACGCAAAGATGTAATCACCAAGAAGATGATGTTTTTCTGACATATAATTCAAATGATCAAAATGCTGGAAGAACCAAACAAAAAATGACATTTCAGCTGAAAAAAATTAAAGTAGCTGAAAAGCACTGGTGTCCTGGAGTCCAAACAAGATAAAGAAAAGGGGAAGGTGGTCCTATAACCTCACTAACCCCAGAAAGAATTCCCTGCTCTAAAATCTCACGCTTATTGATTGTGCAAATTTCAATTCACATACTAAGTCAAACCAGAAAAGCTTTATATGTATATGCATATATGTGTGTATATATACACGCACACTTCTAATGCAAATGCCCTTTCCTCCCTCAAATATCATGTCTCAAACAGGGGATAAGACATCAGTCTCAATCCCTGCCAAAGTTAAGGCCTGTTTGACAGATATGGGGGGAGGGGGGGTATGTGGGAGAGGCTGGAGAAAAGGAAGCTCCTGCTCCTGCTCCTCCCAAGGCAGACCCAGAGAAGTTGGGGCTCAGCGTCGAGGGGCTGGCCCTGGGCTCCTTTCAGCCCAGGCTGCCAGCACCAGGAGGTGAAGTCAGGGGCTGTCAGTTTCACCCCCGTCAGTTACTCCCCTAACAGCAGAAGGGGGCGGGGCGCGTGGACTAAATCTCCACCCCCTCCTATGCCTTATCTTGAGGAAGGGGGGCCCCAGGTCCCACAACCTGGGGGAATCGGTAAAAGGGGGGGGAGAGGAAAGGAGAAGACAGGAGAAGGGAGGTCGGGAAAGAAGAGGAGAGGAGGGGGAGGGGAAGGAGAAAGAAGAAGGCAAAAGGCGTTGCCTAGGAAACAGGGCCCGGAAGGGCCGCTCTCGCGGCCTGGGGCGTCCAGCGAAAGGCCCCGGGCCCCTGACAGCCCAGGCCCAACACAGCAGCAGCCATCCCCCAGATCCCCGCCGCCCCTCCCCGGGGCCCGCCCACCACCACTTCCACCGCACACCTAGGGGCTGCCCCGTAGGACTTTCGCCATGGTCCCCCAGAGGTCCACGTTCCGGATCCAGGAAGGAGATCCCTGGGACCGGCGGCTCCGGGGCCCCAGGCTTCCGCCCACCTCCCACTCACCGGCTGCCGCAGCCCCCTTCAACGGCCACCGCAGTTTGGGCCCTGTCTCTCCGCGGGGGTTTCCCTCTGTGACCTCATTTCCGGTCGTGGCCAGAGGTGGGGAGGAGCAGGAAGGCGCGAGAAGTCCCTCCCCCTTCCCTCCCCCATGCTCCAGCCCCGCCCGAGCGCTTCCTAGAGACAAGCTGGGCCCTCAGAGGGGAAAAGGGCTTTGAGGGAACCCCGTGCGCTCCGCCCCGGGGGCGTGGCTATCGAGTGTTCGGACACGCCTCTGGAGCTTCTAGCCTCCCAGTGCGCGTGGATACATCCTCTGCAGGCGACATCGCGCTGCTTCGAGGCACCCGCAAGGTCCCAGATTGTTAAAACGTTTGAGCCTTTCTCCCTTTCTTAAAAGAAAGCACATCTAGCCTGACAGGGGCACCCAGAGTTTAAGTGACTTGCCCAGGACCACTCACTCAGTATATGTCCTGAGACTAACTTAATAGCTGGGTGACCCTGGACCAGTAAGTGACAGCCTCTGCCTCAATTGCTTCTGAGAAGCCACTAAAGCACCTCTTAGAAGGCACACCAAGAAAAAGAATCCTCTTCTCCCTTTGAGTAAGAATAGAATCATGGAGCTGGAATGAAAATGTTTTAAATGAGTTAACATGTAAATTATTTTGCAAAGCATCTAAGTGTCATATAATCGCTGCTATCATCAGTTATTATTGTAGCAGCCAAGGATCTCAGAGACCGTCTATACAAGTCCCCTCATCCTAAAGAAGAGAGGGAAGGGAAGGTCCCGAGGTGATTAAGTGACTACAACAGAATCCTGCTTCCTAAGCTGTGAGACCTGGAGCAAGTCACTGTAAACTCTCTAATTCCCTTTTGTCATTTGTAAAACGAAGATGCCAATAACTACTTTCTCTTTTATAACGTGTTAAGCCCTACGGCACAGAGAAGTCCTCTTCAGAGTGATCACAGAGAAGTCCTCTTCAGAGTGATTCCCACTATCACGGAGGAGGAGGATTGTTTATAAACACTGCAAGGCATTTTACAAATAACCTCATTTTATAATAATGACAACCCTGGGAAATAGGCGCTATTATCCCCATTTTACAAAAGAAAAAACTGAGGCTGAGAGGTTACATTCCATTCAATAATTCAGTTGATTGAGTGCGTTCTGTGTAATGAGGCACCATGTTGAACTCTAGTTACATACAAAAAGAGGCAAAAGACAATCCCTGCCTTCAAGGGGTGATTTCTAAGCACACAAACTGGCTGTGTGACCTTGGGCAACTTAAACTCTCAGTGCCCCCAGACAACTCTCAAAATCAGACATTGAAAAGCATACCTTTATCTGCAATGGTAGAGAAAGTTTCCTCACATCGATGAATTTAATTCATAGGATGACAAATCTACAGTTGGAGGGACCTCACTGGCCATGTAGCACAAAATCCTCACTTTACAGGTGAGAAAACCAAGAGCTTAGAAGGTAAAAGGTTTTGCCCAAGGTCACATAGTAGTGTCAGAGCTGGGATCTGAACCCAAGTGCTTTGAAGAAACAGTGTTCTTTCCAGATCCAATGATGCAGTACAGTAATAGAATGGGATTCAGGACATCTAAGTTCCAGTCCACAAGCATTGCTGCTCACTTAGGAAAGTCATTTCACATCTATGCCTCATTTGCCTCATCTGTAAAATTAGAGGCTGAACTAGATAATCTCTAGGGTCTTTCCAAGAGCTAAAATTATGTTTCATTCCTAACATTCTATGTTATTTCTCAGGAATCATACATTCTTAGAATTGAAAGAAGCCATCAGAGGCTATATTGGAACAGGACTCCTGTTATTGACATTTTCCCTCCCAGATTGATTTTTTTATACACTAAGAGGCCATTCTCTGCCCCATTTTTCATCACTGAGTCAATCACTGAATGGGTGCTGCCTCGATCAAACTGAGACCTGTTAAAGACCTTAGCCTGAAAAGGCCAAGGTCTCCCACTGCATCAGGGGCCCTCTCCAGTTGTCTTGATCTATAGCTCTCCACTGGACCCAGATGACTCCAGAGGAGAAAATGAGGCTGGTGACTTTGCACAGCCCTCCTTCACTAATCCAACCCATACCAGGAGCAAATCCTATCACCCTAAAAGCAGTCATTCTGTCTCTGCTTGAAGACTTCCAAGGAGGAGAACCAACTACCTCCTGAGAGAGGGACTCCATTTTTGAATGGCTTTAATCCTTAGCAAGTTTTTCCTGATATAAAGGCTAAGTATGCTTGCTTCTTTGCAACTTCAAATTTTTTTTTCTCTCTGGGATAAAGCAGAATAAGTCTAACCCCTCTACCTGGCAACTTGAAGACAATGTACCACCAGGGCAGCTAGGCAGCACAGTGGATAGAGCACCAGGCCTAGAGTCTTATCTTCTTGATTTCAGATATGACCTCAGATGATTACTAGCTGTGCGACCCTGGGCAAGTCATTTAACTATGTTGGTCTCAATTTCCTCATCTGTAAAATGAGCTGAAGAAGGAAATGGCAAATCACTACAGTGTCTTTGCCAAAAAAAAAAAAAAAGTGGGGTCACAAAGAGTTAGACATGACTGAAACAATTCAATAACAACAACAATGTGCCACCTAACTCACCTAGGAGCCCCCTAGACTCCTCGAGTCCTTGAGGTACAGGCTCTGGGAACCTCCCTGGGACTCTTGAATGAATCACCCAATTGATGAGGCAGGTCTGTTGCTAGACTTCCCACCCTTGAACTGGCCTAGCCCACCATTGCCTGTAGCTTCCAGCTACTTCCATCCTTAATCACTCATTGACCTCATTAACTCCTCCTGAAGACCCTCCCCAAACTCCTCCCCTAGACCACCCCTGGGGTCCTCCTACAACCTTCTGTATATAAGATGCTGTCTTGTCTTCATGTTTGTGAGAGCCCCATAGAAGACTGAGAGTGCCATAGAATGCCATAGAAGGGTGAGAACTCCATAGAATGTCATGGAAGTGTGAGAACACCATAGAATGCTATAGAGTAGTGAGAGAGCCATTGAATGACCTAGCACAGACTTACTCTGTGTCTAATGCAAGTGAACTTTTAATAAATTTTACTTTTCTTTGGCTGAGAAGACTTGAATTGAATTCATTTGGCAGGACCTGGAGTATTGGTATTTTGGGGTCTCCAGAGCAACCCTAACCCTCTTAGTGGGTACCCTCTACACAGTTTTCTCCAAGTTGAACATACTTGGTTCCTCTAATCAATCCTCATATGGCACAGACTTAAGATCTGTCATCATTTTTGTTACCCTCTTCTGGACATGGCAGTTTGTCAATGAACTTCCTAAATTATGACACCTAGAACTGGACACCATCCCTTAGATGTGGTCTGACCGGGGCAAACTACAGAGGAACTCTCACTTCCTTATGCCTGGAACTATGCCTTTCTTTAATGCAGCCCCAATATAGCATTTACTTTTTGGCTTCCACATCACATTGCTGATTGAAGCTAATACTTGGTTCAGGAAGAAATCAGACTCATTCATGACTTTGGTTTTGATATCCATTCTCTAAACACCAACAAATAATTCCATAACCTCATTATTCTTTAATAGTTCAGTTAATCAATAGGCATTTATTAAGCACCTACTGTATACCAAACATCATGTTAAGTCCTGGAGATACAAAGACAAAAATGAAATAGTCTCTGCCCTCATGATGTCGGCCTATATAATCTGTTGGGAAAAACAACACATCCATATATAAGTAAATTTAAACTTTTTTTTTTCATCTGGACTGAGATCTGCCAATGAAGAAACTTCCTCTGCCAATGTAGACCAACAGTTGTACTATATGTAGCTAATAGTCTTAGAGAGTTGTCTAGGGTACTAAAACATTTAGTGACTTACCCAGGGTCACATAGCCAGTGTGTATCAGAGACAGGATGATATCACTTTTGGCAAAAATGACATAAATAGAGGAAGTTATGAAAAGTGGATGGTTTGAGGGGGAAGATGATAAATTCTGTTTTGATCATACCCAGTTGGATTATCCAATAGACACTTAGTGAAACGAGACTGAAGCTCTGGTGAGAGTCTAGGACTGGATATGTAGACACAGGAGTCATCTTCACAGAGATGATTATTGATGGCCTTTGAACTCCCCCATACATAGAGTATAGGACATAGATAATGATGCAACAAATGTATTTTATGAGGTGCAGCCAGATAGGTTCAGGAGTAGAACTAGGAGAAAAAAGCATCAGAAAAATCCAGAAAGGCCTTAGAGCCTTTAGGAGGAAAAGAGCTGTCCACAATCTCAGCGCTGTAGAAAGACCAAGAAGGGTGAAGACTGCGTCAATGTCATTAGATTTCACAATTTCACCAACAGATTGCCTGTTAACCAACAGCTTCTGCTGAGTTTTGAAGTTGGAAGCCAGAAGTTGAGGATTTGAGCAATAAGAGAAAAAAGAGGAAGGAAAGGCAATGAATGCAGAGAAGCTTTTCTAGGAATTTGGACTGGTACAGTCAAGTAATTTGGGGGATGGTGCCATCAAGTGATTTTTTTTTTCCTGAGGATGGAAATGTTTGAAGATTTTTGTGTATAGACAATAGTGACAGGGAAAGAGACAACATAGAGATGTGAAAACTAAGGATTAAGGGGAGTAAACTGATTTACCCAAGATCTCATAGACAGTAAGCAAAGGTCAAATGTAAAACCATGTTCTTACTCTAAATCTACTACACCACATTTCCACCTACCAAGTATAAAAATTTGAATACAGATATACCTACTCTGCCCAAGTTAAGTCTATCATAACTCTTCTTTAAGAATTAAAACTGTTGGAGCAGCTGGTTGGTGCAATGGACCCTGAAGTCAAGAGAACCTAAGTTCAAACGTAGCCCAAGACACTTAATACTTAATAGCTGTGTGACCCTAGTCAAGTCACTTAAACCCAATTGCCCTGAAAAAAAAAGAAAAAGAAAAGAATTAACACTTGTCTTCCAAGATGCTCAAATAATCAAATGGATTTGTGATCTCATCAGTGTGGGTATTTCCTCCAATAATACAGAAAGTAACCAACTCTTCCATGAATGACTATCCATCCTATATGATTCTTGTTGATGTTATATCCCATAAGTTTACCATAAGGATACCACTTAAGGTACTGGTAGCCTTCCTCACTTTTTCATGACATTAAGAGGACATCAAAGGATCAAACCAGCTGTCTACTAGTTAGCCCTTGCAACTCATTATTCCATTTCCCTCATGCATTTCATTGATGACATCCTTTACTTGGCTTTTTCTTCAAAATTCCTAGTTTATAATGTATTGTAACCTAAACATACCTACTACCTGCTTCTCCTTTGCTTTCTAGAGGACAATCATTTTCAGTAATTTGGACACTAGAGTGCTTCATGACTCTCAAACAACAAGTGGAGAATAGTATTTTTAATAGATGGAACTTTGTTTTAAAGAGAAGTTTGAAGTCATTATAAGAACTTTGCAACTTCACAAAGGAGATCCAGCCTGCTTTCCTCCTCCTGTTCAATTCAAAGCCCAATATAATACTATTCATTTGTGGTGTTCATTCTCTCTATAGATATATTAAAGAAACGATAACTTCTACTTCTTTTTTTTACATTTTCTTTTTTATAACAAACAAAAGCATGCAAATATGCAAAAAAAAAACAAAAAGAAAAAGGATTATACATGAAACCATACATTTTTCTTTGGTACAGTTTGCAGGCCATAGTGAATCTCTACAGTGCTGGGTTCATAATTGAGATCTGGGTTAAAAAACTGCCTTGGAGCAGCTAGGTGGTGAAGTGAATAGAGCACCAGTCCTGGAGTCAGGAGAACCTGAGTGCATATCCAGCCTCAGACACTTGATCACATGTACTAGCTGTGCGACCTTGGGCAAGTCACTTAACCCCAATTGCCTTGCTTTTCTCCCTCAAAAAAAAAAAAACTGCCTTTAATAGATGTATGGGTGGGTGAGTTATTTAACTTCTCTCACCCTTAGTTTCCTCATATGAAAAATGGGGATAATGATAGCATCTTCTTCACAGGGTTACTGTGAGGGTCAAACAAGATAAGATATAAAATATTTTGCAATTTTAAAGTGTTAAATTAATGCTAAATATATTTTTATCATTATTTTGATTGTGATTAAAATTGTATACCAAATTTAACAAGATAGTTAAACTGACCTGTTATTTCCCTGTCTCTTTCTGAAATTCTTTTTTTCTGTGTATTTTAAAAATAATTTTTTGCTCTACTTTTTTTTAATACATCACCATTCATTGATTTCCCCCGTCCATAGAACCCTACTTTGTAAAAATAAATATAATTAAGGAAGATAAATCAACACATTTACTACATCTGAAAACATATGTCTCATTCTGTACCTCTATTCTATCACTTCTCTGCCAAGAGCTGAGAATATTTTTTTAACATTAGTTTTCTAAAGTTACAAATGATCAAAGTTCTAAAGTTTTTCAGCATTAGTTTCCTTTACATTACTGTGTTCAAGTTTTAATTGTTCTCCTGGTCCTACTCCTTTCACTCTATGCTACTTCATACAAGACTTCCCAAGTTTCTCTGAATTCTTCCTATTCATCATTTTTTATGGTGTGGTAACATTTCATTTCTTTACAAATTACAGTTTGTTCAACCATTCCATAACTTATAGCTGACTACTTTGTTTTCAGTTCTTTACTAAAACAAAAAGTGCTACTATAAATATTTTTGTATATATGGGACCTTTCCCTCTTTTTTTGACTCTCTTAAAGTATATGCCTTAGTAATGATATGCTTTACTGGATCAAAGGACCACTCCTTACAGCATTCTGAATGAGAGCTATTTTTTTAAGTTCTAAAAGTTTTCAAATGAGGAAACTTGATCAGTTTCTTCTATCTATTCCAATAGGTTCTGGGACTAGGACTCCCATAATAGATATAACTTGCCCCAAGGCAGTTTTTTATGCCTAGGGCATAAAAAGGCAAGCCTACTAAAAATCAGTGTGTCTCTGACTTAATATACCACTGCCATGCAAGTCAGTGAACTCTCATGATCCAGTGTATTTGTTGGTATTCTCCAAATGAATGATTGTGTGGAGAAGTGACATCTACACTAATGAGAAAAAAGGAGAAAACCTACATGCAAGACTTATGTGATGAAATGCAATTCGCTATAGAATACTCTGTACAAGTGATGGAGACCTCAAGATCATAAAGAGATAGGGGATGCTACAAACCTCTAAGTCTTCATGCACTCGGGGTGGGTGGTATGGCAACTCTGGCGCCAGCAGGAATTTCAAAATATACCTAATTGTTGGCTGCCTGGCGTCCCTTTAAAAGCTGAAGCTTTACCTCAGATCTCTATATAGGATTTGGGTGGGACAGTGTGACAGGACCCCATCAGCCAGCTATGTGGCATTATCAACCAACATGGCCAAAATAAAGGGTTCAGTTCTAAATTGTTACTTGGGTCTTGCTTGTGTTTTCTGGGTACATTTGGAAAAAGTCCATCTCTGATATTGTTAGGGATGCTCCCTTGATTTCCCAGGGCTGCAGGGTTGTTGCTGGCATTCTTGTCAATGTTGTTGTTGCTATTCATTCTTCATTTTTGAAGAGGATCAAGGACATCATGGGGGATTATCTTGACTTCTGCATGAAATAGATTTAAGTGAGGCAGAACTGTGCAAAGTTATCAGTCTCATTCTCTCTTCCAGAGTCACTGAAGTCCAGTGGCAAGATGAAAGTCAAGATGTGTGGGGTACAGAGACCCTACCCCAAATTGACTACCTAGAGGCATCTCAAGGTGAAAGCAGGAAGTTTTATTGAATCTCTTGAGAAGCGGGTGGTCCCATCACTGGGAAGTCCAGAGAGAGGAGACCACCATACAGAAGCCAATGCTGGGTTATGTGCCGAAAACCTCGAAAAAAACCCACAACCGTCCCCTTCCTCATATAATCTTTTAAATTGATTGGTTGTTCTGTTAGCATTCCCTTATTTGGCAGGTGGGGTGACAAGGGGGATTTCCAGAGTTTCATTTTCCCCAAGTTCAGACTTCTGAGGACTAAAGGCTTCTAGTACTTTAGCAAATAGTCTAGTTGAGAAACCACATTTCTTTCTACACAAAGATAACTGGTGATAGCCCAGAACTCAGTGCATCACTTCAGTACCTTTAATGTCTGACCAAACTCTAAGTGCTGCGCAGTGCCTGCTTTAGCTGTCTCCTTGGCCAGGGGAAATCTTCACATGCTTGGGGTATGGTAAAGGGAGGGCGGGGCAGGGCAGGAAACAAGGTGCTATCTATTACTTCCCCTTCCATATCAACACCTTAGTATTTTGGAGCATTGTAATTGGTTGAGGTAATGAAGGAGGAAGAAAAGGAAGTGTAAAGAGAATCTGAGTCATCTCTTGGCTGACTGGGGGCTTTATGTAAATAGGTATTTACATAAAGATAGGAAGCAGTTCTTCATGGCCTTGGAAGGACTTCACAAACACAGTCAACTGTAGGGGCAGCTAGGTGGTGCTGTGAATAGAACACTGGCCCTGGAGTCAAGAGGACCTGAGTTTAAATGTGGCCTCAGATACTTAACACAAAAACTATCTGTGTGGCCTTGGGCAAGTCACTTAACCCCAATTGCCCTCCAAAAAACAAAATAAAACACTCAACTGTACAACTGATCTTAAGCTTATATAAAGTTTTATATAAAGATGCCAAAGTTTGTTCATAGCCTAAATTTCTGATTGAACTCTTAATTCTCCTGTCCTTGTCTCTAGATTCCAAAGTAGGGATGTCAAATATATCATCCACAACTTTCTTGAGAGTAGAACAGAGGGGATCCCTCTGTGTGACTTAGAGGTCTCCATTTCTATTTTAGTTTGACACTGTTGCTCTAAAACACACTAGAGTATTTAAAAAGTTAGCATTCACTCAAGCCCTTGGTTCAGTGCTTGAATAAGCACAAATGCCTAGTGACTTTAGAAGCATAATTGCTAATTGTTTTTAGTAATAGTTGAGCCAATTCACAACTAGATCCATCAGAATATAAATGCTCCAGGGGCAGCTAGGTGGCTCAGTGAATAGAGCACTGGCCCTGGAGTCATGAGGACCTGAGTTCAAATTTGAACTCAAGACACTTAACACAAAACTAGCCTTGTGACCTTGGGCAAGTCACTTAATCCTAATTGCCCTACCTTCCCCTCTCCAAAAAAAAAAAAAAGAATGTAAATGCTCTGGTAGGAACAATACCTACTAGAGTCCCCTGTCATATAAGCTAGTAAAGTTTTTTCCTAAAAAACAGGGAAACTGCTCCCAGATTGGACAGATATTCGGGAATATGACTTGAGCCATGGACTAGATTGTCCAATCACTAGGATAGTTTTCCCTTGAGCCCCTGCTATATAGGCTAGACTTGGTTTTCCCTAAAAGGCAGAAAAATTGTGCCTAAGACTTGATTAATCCAAGGACTAGGGATCCACTGACACAACTTCCCAGTTGCCTGGGGCATAAAAAGTCAAGTCCACTAGAATCAGCGCCTCTCAGTTTTAATGAATGCCACACTATCATAAAAGTTAACAAACCCTTTTTTGTTGTTCAGTCTTTTTTCAGTCTTCCTGACCCCTTTTGGGGTTTTCTTGATGAGGATACTGGAGTGGATTGCCATTTCCTTCTCTAGTCAACAAACCCTTAGGATCAATCATGTTTAGATATAGAAATGAGGGCGCTGTATCTACCTGAACCAGTGCTATATTCTTGCTGAGTATACCTTCCATGTTATTATTAAGAAAACTTATTTTCATCCATATATTAGACAGTCAACAAGCATATAATAAATATTTACCATTTGCCAGGCATTGTACTTCTTAGAGAGGCCTATTCGCTGAATGGGTGTTACCTTACTCAAACTGAATACCTGAAAAGGCCTTAACCTAAAAGGGTCAGGGTCTTCCATTGCATCCTGGGTCAACTCCAGTCATCCTGATGAATATCTGGTCACTGGACCCAGATGGCTCTGGAGGAGAAAGTGAGGCTGGTGACCTTGCACAACCCTTCTTCACTTGAATCAAAGTCAACTGCAAATCATGTCATCATTTTCCTGATGCCATGGTCCTCTTCAAAAACAAAGGACAAGCCCAACAACGAAAACTAAGCCTTGAGAATACAAAGAAATGCAAAAACAATCCATCCCTTCAAGGAGTTCATGTTCTAATGTGGGAGACAGCATGCAAATAACTAAGTACATCCAACATGTATACAACAAGATAATCTCAGAGGAAAGGCACTAGCATTAGAAGGACCTGGAACAGCTTCCTGCAGAAGGTGAGATTTTAACTGGGACTTAAAAGATGCCAAAAAAAGAAAAAGCCAAGAGGTGGAGGTGAGAAGGGAGAGAATTCCAGGCATTGAGAAAAGCCAGTAAAAGGCAGAACATCAAGAAATGGAGTGTTTTATATGAGGAAAAGCAAGAGGACAAATGTTCCTGGATCATGGGATATGTGGGAGGAAATAAAGTGTAAGAAAACTGGAAAGGTAGGGAAAAGTCATGTTGTAAAGGCATTTTAAAGTCAAGCATAGGATTTTATATTTAGTCTTGGAAGCAATTGGAGCTATTGAAGTTTCATGAGTGGGGGTAGAGAGAGAGATGACATGATCAAACCTGCACTTTAGAAAGATCACTTTTTAAAATAATTTATCAATTTATTTATTTTTAGTTTTGAACATTCACTTCCATAAGTTTTAAATTTTCTCCTCCTCCCTCCCTAAGACAGCATGCAGTATGATATGTGCTCTACACATTCCTATTAAACACATTTTCACCTTAGTCATGTTGCATAGAAGAAGTATAACAAAGGGGAGAGACCATGAGAAAGTAAAAACAAAACAAAAAAGAAAATAGTCTGCTTCTCTCTGCATTCCAACTCCATAGTTCTTTTTCTGGATGTGAATGGCATTTACCATCATGAGTCCTTTGGAATTATTTTAGGTCCTTGCATTGCTGAGAAGGGCTAAGTCTGTCAAAATCAGTCATCAAATACTGTGGCTGTCTCAGTGTTCTCTCTAAAATGAGAGACTCCTACTAAATGATCCTTGAGGTCTCTGATTGTTCACAATGTGTAATCCTTTGTATTTCTACCTTTTAAAATCGGAAAATAAAGAGATGTCCCATTAAAAAAAATACTGTGGCTTTTTCTGTGAACAATGTTTTCCTGGTTCTGTTCACTTCACTCTGCATCAGTTCATATAAATCCTCCCAGGATTTTCTGAAGTCTGCCTGTTCATGATTTCTTATAGCACAATAGTATTCTATTATATTCATATACTGATGAGGGATGATAAGTGTTCCAGGGACCCCAAAGACCAGAATCCCTTGGTGGGCAGTCTGGAATGAATTCACAGGCTATTATTACGCTATACAGAGGACAGGAGGTCTTAGGGAAACTGCAACCTTAAAGGGGTAGAGTTAAAGGTTTTATAGGATAATCCATAGTATAACCTGTGCCAATTATGTTAATTAGGTAAGGGTGGGATTAGGGAGGAGTTAAGGAGTGGCCAGTGCTTAAAGGAACATGTACTTTTAATATCTACTGTGCAGGCATATTGCCCATAATTCACTAGGAAATAGCCCAAAGTGGGGCTGCATTGAGGTGTGATTTTAGGCTTGAAACATCACTAAGTCAACTAAGTCAGGGCTGACTATATGACAGTCTGCTACCCATCAATGTCCTGTTTGACAAGATGGATGTTGGGAGTATACAAATGTCCCAAGCTAACAAGGGATCTAGGGTGTGTATAATGGGCTAGGGAGTTATTTATAGATAATCCAGTGACGGATTCATAGGTGCAGCTGGTTAGTATGCTAAGGGTAGATAAACAGTTCATGAATGATTGCCAGGCAGAGTGCTAGCAGGGGAAAGGGGCAGAGATAATGGTCTGAGGCTGGGGAGATTTGAGGCTAGGGAGAAATGTGATTTTGCAAACTGATGTGATTTTACAAACTGTGGTTCAATCACAGCCATTCCGCAATCAATGGGCATCCCCTCAATTTCCAGTTGTTGGCCACCACAAAGAGAGCTGCTATGAATATCTGAATGATCACTTTGATTGGAGGATAGACTAGAGTAGGGAGATGCTTGAGATAGAGAGACCAAACAAAAGCCTATTTCAGCAGTCTGGGCATGAAGTAAGGGCCTCCACCAGGGTGGTAGCAATGTCTGAAGAGATAAGAAGGTATAATGTTGTGAAGGTAGAATTGACAGAACTTGGCAACAGATTGAATGTGGGAAAAGGGGGTGGAGGCAGGGGAAGAAGTGAAAGAGAGTGATGTTAAGTTAAATGATAGATGGCCCTACAAGGGTCCCATTTCATTCCAATGCTGAGCCTGAACCACCATATCAGCCTGAGTCAGGCCTCCAACACTTGGTATTAATCAGAAGATTTGGGTTGAAATTACCTTGGTTAAAGCAGGGGGAGGGCTATGCAGAGGAATTGGGTTATCAACAGCCAGATACAGCTATGTGAGATTCTGTGACCAAGGTCACTTATGACAGCATATGTAGAGTTCTCTCAATGAGACAGGAGCAACTCCCCCCCACCCCCCAATCTCATGTGATTAACAAGTTAGGTGCTAAAAGATGTTGACATACATAATATAAATTATCCATACACATTTAGTAATGAGAGACAACAGCTCCTAATTTCTAAGAACTATGCCCTGAAGGTAGATGAGGGGCTTATGAATTTAGTAATACCACAAATAAATTGGGACAGGGAATACCAGGCCAGTCAGGAAGAATGTTTTCCAACCTAAAGGTCTCTGACTCAAAATTCTGCTAGAATATGTGTTGAATTCCATGAAGGGTAAAGTGATATGAAAGGAGAGGCAAAGGATGAGAACTAGGAACCTAATCCTGTATTAAGAGAGCTTCAGACTCACCCAATTACTGCTCCCCAGGGAGTGACTTCCTCCACAGAGAGTGATTTGAACACTGTTGAACTGTCATCACTAAAGAACTTGAGAGTCTACAGAATTTTAAACAGTAATCTAATGCATTGTTGGAATAATGGTTAGTGAGCACACGCTCCAATGGAACCAATGTTGTATCACTCCAGGAAGCAAAACTCCATTGGCTTGGGGAGCTAACAAAAAACTTACTTTTGCAAAGCCAGTTAAATCAATTAGAAGCACTGTATGGGACCCAATGGATAAAGAGCTATCTATTTCTTAGATTTCAAAATGCATTTTAATGGATACCTTAAAAAGTCTGTCCAATAGTATATATATAGGACAGACAGTACAGATTTCTAATGAGCTCACCCAAGTTAGGATAAATTTGCTTTTGAGAAGTTGTAAAGCACTTTTATTGACCTCAGGCTTCCCATAATCTCAAAGGCTCAACTTTTCTGTACAAACATTTTACCAGTGTTACAGTATGATATCAAAGCCTTAGAATACCATTTCTTCTGCATAATAAGACAATGGAAAGGCATATGGTAGGTATAAAAAGGCTGTAACCCATAACCTTAGGACAGCTAAGTAGTTCAGTGGATAGAGCACTGGGCCTGGAATCAGAAAGAACCAGTTAAGAGCAGGTAGGTGGCTCAGTGAATAGAGTACTAGCCCTGGAGTCAGGAGGACCTAAGTTCAAATATGGCCTCAGACACTTAATACACACAAAAAAAAACTAGCCGTGGGACTTTGGGCAAGTCACTTAACCCCAATTACCCTACCTTCCCCCCTCCAAAAAAAAAAAAAAAGAACCTTAGCTCAAATCTAGCCTCAGATAATTATTAGCTGTGGAATCCTGGGCAAGTCACTTAACCTGTTTGCCTAATCCACTAGAGAAGCAACCTCTCCGGTATCTTTACCAAGAAAAGCCATAGGCAGCATTGGCATGCTGTGGTCTATGGGGTCACAAAGAATCAGACATGACTGAACAACAAAAACTAGCCAACAAGGAAGAGAAACCCTATAACAGAGATGGTTTAGCCACATGTCAAGAAAGAAATTAAAAGGAGCCAGGTCACTGTACTGGTATCCTTCCACTATCAGGAGAAATGAAGAAAGGCCTCCAGCACCTTGGATGGACTCCCAAAGAGAGGAGGTGGAGAACCTTTGGGAGAACATGGAAAAGTGAGCAAGACAGGCAGCCACTGATAATTTCAGTCTGCATTACTGGAGGAAGCTCCTGACTTGATGAGATCAAAGGTCCATTTGAATATTGAGTATTGTGGTTATACTTTTTCTATTTACTCTAGCCTTGTCATGGTGAATAATCGCTTAAATATGTTGATGTAGTCTCTTTGCTAATATTTTATTTAATATTTTTGCATCAATATGCATTAGCAATATTCTGACTCCTCTCCTGGCTTTCACTCCTGACTTTGGATTTTTTCTCCTCATACTGGAAATGTCTCTATCCCTACAGCCCACCCCCAAGACTCCTCCTCTAAAGACTCCTCCTCTCATTGGTGAATTCTTGCCTGGAGTTCCTATTTGTAGAAGTGCTCAGGCCAGCCATGACCCACTTCTTTCTCACCACCTCTCCTTTCCTTGGAGATTCTGACTCTCCAGACTTTTCCACCTCCACATAACTACCTCCCCATCCTGGAAATATCTCTCCTCCTTCCCTGAGCCAGTCATGGCTTCCTTCTCTTTCAATTCCACTCCTGACTGTATAGACGTTATTACTTTCACCCCAGAATATGTACTTTTCCACTCCTCCCCCCTTCCTGACTTTTCAGCTCCCTTTTATGTGTTGTCTTCTCTGAATGGCATGTAAGCTCCTTGATCACAGAGGCTGTCTTTCTTTCTGCTGGTATTTAAGTGAAGCTGGTCACCTTGCACAGCCCTCCCTCATTCAAATCCCAAAAGTCATGTCATCATTTTCCTGACGCCATGGCCCTCTTCTAAAACGAAGGACAAACACAACAGTAACAAGAATTCATTCATAACATTTAGCACAGTGCCTGAGAAATAGTAAGCGCTAAATAATGTCCCACTATCTGAGTTGATCCATCTTTGAATAGTGTTGCTGACTCCAGGTCCTACCTGCCTTCTTTCCTATCAGGGTCAAGAGAACTGACACTGCTCTCTGCCATTCACACGACTCTTACAGGACTCTCAGATTCCTATGGAAAAGATATTGCTTGCTTATTTTATGGAGAGCCGACTCCTACCTTTTTCTCTGGCAAAAATTATCTCGACCCCTCCTCCTCCTCATTCTCTCACCTTTATCCACCTTAGCTATACCACCACTACCAAGGTCCCTTTCCATTTCTGCCTTCTCTCTTCACTGTGCCCATCAGAATCAATCAAAGCCAGGATTACCAGTTCATCTACCTTTTCTGTTACCATGAACTACACCTTCACTTGATCTTAGCCCCTTATAGGAATACTCATATATTTGATGTTACCATGGTAGTATTTCATTTTCATGTTCAAGATCTCTGACATACTCCATCCGACCACCACCTCATACCCTCTCTGTGCCTCTATTCCCTCAAACTTATCCTTAATCTTCACCATGAGATTCAGTTCCTCTAATGCTCAGTGCTCTCCCAGATGGTTATTCCTGCTTTGGTTTTATTTTCTTGCTTTCCCAATTTTGACCATATAGTGCAATTATACCTGTCCTTTGCACTTGAACTCTTCATCCCTTAAATTTCTTCCTTGGGCCTTCCACACTTCACTGTCGCCTCTCAAGTCTTGGAAAAACCAAAGCAGGGAAACATTCAACACTATTGACCATCCTCCTGAATTTTCCCTCCTCTCTGAATTTTCACAATATTGTTCTCTCCTGATCCTCTTCCTACTGTTCCACCTTTTCCTTCTCAGTCTCTTTTGTGATCCATATCCCACCCCCACATATGAGTTTATCACAAAGTCTCTGCCCTAGGTTCTCATCACTCAATACTCTCAGTGATTTTATCAGCATCTGTGGGTTCAATGATTAGATCTATGTAGATGATTCCCAGATTTATCTATCTAGCCCACCTCCCTCTTCTGAGATCCCACCTTACATCACCAATGGCCAACTGGATATCTTATAGGAATCTCAAGTTCAACATGTCCAAAATAAAAGTCATTATTTCCTCCCAAAAGAATCACCCCTCTTCCTTTTGAGATTTCTACCTACCTTGCAGTTATCCAGGTTCACAATCACAGTCAGCCTCAGATCTCTCTCCTTTACCCCTTTACTGCATTCAATTATTTGCTAATACTTGATTCTACCTCAATAATATCTCTCACTTCTGTTCCTTTCTCTCTACTCACATGACCATCACCCTATTTCAGGTCCTCCCCTCTCTCAAGCCTGAATAATTGCTATAGCCTCATAATTGGGCTACCTGCCTGCAATCTCTCCACTTTTCTATCCATCCTATTAGTTGGTTGTTGTCTTTTGTTCTTGAAGAGAACCAAAATGAGATCATTATGTTCAAGTCCATCTGCCAACTGTGGCAGATTTTCATCCATCCTATACATAACTGCCAAATTGATTTTTCTAAGGCACAAATCTGACCATAGGTCTTTCCTTTGCTCAAGAAGCTCTAATGGCTCCCAGTTGCCTCTAGGAAAAAATATGAAATAGAGGAATTTGGTTCTTACAGCTATTCACAATCTGACTCCAACCTGTCTTTTCTGATCTATTACATCTTGCTCTCCATACACTCTGTATTCTAACCAAATTGACCCACGGGCTAATCCCTGTAACTAACATTTCATCTCTTGTCTCTGTCTTTGCAGAGACTGTCCCTCACACCTAGGACATATTCCCTCCTCATTTTCTATTTTTAGCTTTTTAATCTATTTTTCCTATTTTTAAAAATTATTTTCCTATTTTTATCTTTCTTCAAGGCTCAGCTCAAGTGCTACCCCTTCCAGGAGGTCTATCCTGATACTGACTCCTCCCCCAGTTGCTGGTGCTATTCCCTTCTCCCCCAAGTTAATTTCTATATCTTTTGTACTTTTTAAAATTGAGTCATAGGAACATAGATCCAGAGTTGGAAAATACCCCAAAGACTCCAGCCTCCTCATTTTACAGTTGAGGAAACTGAGGTCCAAAAAGGTTAAGTGACTTATACAAGTAGTAAGAACCAAAGGAAGGACTTGAACCTAGGACCTCTGATTCCAGAAGCAGTGCTCTTTTCACTGGACCACATATGTCCAAGTTCCTGCTATTTCCCTCAAATAGAAAGTAAGCTACTTGAGATCAGAGACCATTTCATTTTTCTCTTTGTATCCCAAGTGTCTAGACCATGCCTGGCACACAAAATGTACCTTATAGGTTACTAAGTTAATCAAATTGATTAATCAGGGAAGTCTTCCTGGAGGGAGTTAGTTTGGAGCAGCTTCCTGAAAGTACCATGAAAACTTCAAAATCAGCTGAAGAATCTTCACAGTGTATGGTCATGTTACCCTAGGTGGACCTATAAAGCTTGCCAGTGTTTTCTTTGTTATTTTCCATATATTTTGTGGTATTTTGTCACTCCTATTAAGGTGTAAGGACAAGGATCATGTCTTCTATTTCTTCTTTCCCCTTCACTCTCCATAGCGCCTATCATAATATGGTTTGACCCTATTAAGTATGCAAAGAATAAAAACCATCATGGTGACCTGTAACTGAGAATTTTTTTAAAGGCAATTTAGGTTAAGTGACTTGCCCAGGGTCAGATAGCTAATAAGTGTCTGAGGCCTGATTTGAACTCAGGTCCTCCTGACTCTAGAGCCACCGTTCTATCCACTGTGTCACCTAGCTACTTCAATAGCTGAGAATTCTTGTCTCATGTGCCTCAGGTACTGTTTGCCTCTTATACATTGTAATTTTCTCAATTTCCTGTGTGTGCATTGAATACTGGCTGTAAAAACAAATAAAATAGACAGTGTTACATAGTGGATATAGTTCTGGATTTGGAGTTGGGAATACCAGAGCTCATATTCTGCCTTCTCCTCTTTGATAGCTGTGTGACTATGGATAAGTCACTTAACTTCTCTGATCTTCAATTTTTTCACTTATAAAATGGTGTTGATATTTTCTGTAGTACCCAAGTCATAGGGTTGTCATGAGGCTAAAATGAGATAATATATTAATGTGTTTTGCAAATACTAAAGTGCTATGCAAATGTTAACTACTATCCTATTGTGATATAGATTGATTATATTATCTTAATTCTATTATTTCAAATCATATCATGTTATGTTGTCATACTATGCTATACTGTACTATGTTATATTATATCATATCATATATTTTATGCTATTATGTTATACTATGCTATGCTAAACTATAGTATATTATTTTGTTATATTATGATATGAAATACTATGTTAGTTTAGGCTGTATTATATCATATCATATTAATTATATTATGTGCTATGCTATATTATATCATACCACATTATATCATATATTATATTATTATGTACTATATAATATTATGCTATTAATTACATTAATAATATGCTATACTGCACCATACCATATTGGGCAGCTAGGTAGCACAGTGGATAGAATCCTGTACCTGGGGTCAGGAAGCACTGAGTTCAAATCCAGCCTTAGCTACTTACTAGCTGTGTGACGCTGAGCAAGTCACTTAACTCTGTTTGCCTCGGTTTCCTCATCTGTAAAATGAGCTGGAGAAAAAAATGGCAAACCACCCCATTATCTTTGCCAAGAAAACCCCAAATGGGATCACAAAGAATTGGACGTGACTGAAAATGACTGAAAAGCAATAAAACAAAACTCAGACTTGGACTCCAGTCTCCCAATTTCCGCTGTAATACCCTTTTCACTACATGAAGCTCCACAGACTGTTCTGAGCATTAACTTCAGAAATGTAAAGAGCTGAATTTCCTTTTCTTGATCTTTCTATGACATCCTCTGATTCCAGATGTAGTAGTTTTTTCTATATCACATTCCCTAGTCTCTAGGGTAGAGGGAGAATTAGATTGGGATGAATAGCTAATTGAAATCTACAGGCAAGCCTACCCCACATATGCCCATCACAAAAACCCTTTCACACCGTTCAGTTTTCTTCTTTCTCCTCCAGACTTACAGCCAAATAAAATACCAGAGACACTGGTATCCAAGTTTGACCTCTTCTTCTGGTCTGAGAGCCACCATTCTAGTGAAGATAGCAACAAATCAGATGAGTAACTAAAGGTTGACTATGAAGAATTAGAAGAAGCGGTGGACAGGAAGCAAGAATCTAGTAGAATGTAAGCTTTGTAAGGGCAGGGACAACAATATTTTTTTTCCTTTTTATCTCTAGTGCCTGGCATGTAGTTAAGTGCTTAAATGCTCATTGAATTGAATAATCCATAAATTCGTTAGCACTGCCAAAAAAATTTGAAAATTCGTTATTCCATTTGCATTTAATAAATTGTGTCCTATGTTCCCCTCTAGATATCAAGACTAGTATGTCTGGGGACAGGTGGGGGGCTGAGGGGAATTAGGGGAATTCTTTGAGTAGGCTTTTAAGTGGTTTCCCTGGGTTGCTACACAGTTGCCTCAAACAGCTGAGTTAACAAGGTATGAACTTCATAGGGGCACATCTGGTACATAGAATTACTTTTGCAACCCACGGCCCAGGGCCTCCCAATGTCCCAGTTCATAAAGACTGGATCCAATCTTTGGCACTCACCCAAAAAATGTCATATGTCTCATATATTTCCTCCCATAATTTACTCTGAGATATCTCCAAATATAATCATATCTAGATTTCTATAAATGTTAATAACAAGACCCTCAGCTTCTCTGCAAGCACTCAAGTATTATTAGGTAGAAGCCAGACTCTAGTACACTTTATAGAAGAATGCAAATGATTGGCAGAAAGAAGCCTGTGAATAGATAGAGAAAGCACATAAGGCACTTAGAATAGCTCCCTTTAGAAGGGAATTGCACCTGTAGTTTCTGGCAGGACAACACTGACATTCTGGTGAAGCCTTTCTCTCCTACAGGGTCCATACGGTTCCCAGTATGTTTTCCTATAGTTTAAACTGCCCCTCAAAATCAAGCACCTCTTGGAGTTGTTAGATAACCTTCTTGTTGGCCCTGAATTGTCTAAATCATGCACCATAAAAGTAAGGAGTAAAATAAAAGTCTTCTGTTCCTCACCTCCACTCCCATGCTATGATCTTAGACCCTTCCTATGGACCATGAGGGTTCCTCTTCTCTTTCCAAGAAGCACTCTTTTCAGGATGTGTGCAGATCAGTCAATCAACAAGCATTTATTAAGCCATTACCATGGTTCAGGAGTTTCACTAAGTGGTAGGAATACAAAGAAAGGCAAAAATAATCAAGGATCATATGTTCCAATGGGAGAGAAAACATATAAACGATAGAGACATAGGAGCTTGAAGCAGAATAAGTGGACAGGTTGCATTTCTTCTGAAACCCTCTGAGCCAGAGCTCAAGCTTCCTTCCACCCTGGGACCTGGGGATTCTGACTGGTGAACGTTCACCTTATCTTGCTCCATCACCACTCTACTTACTTGCCATCTTCATACCAACATTATCATCCCGGCCCAGCTTCCAAATCTAGCTCTGAGAACTGTAATCAGATCAATACTACCATTCCTGGAAAGAATGTGTCAATCAATTATCCTGAAGAGTGCAATCACCATCCTTCTGTCTTCCTTGTCCAAAATACTCCTCCCAGGCTACCACTTCCCACTATGTGCTGTTTTCTACTGTTAAAAAATGTAAATTCCCCAAGTTCAAAGACTCTTCTGCTTGTTTGCATTTGTTTATTCAGCATTTAGTCGGGTCCCCAGCACAGAAGTAATTAAAAAATATTCACTGCCTCCTTCCCTATTCATTATCTAATGGGAAATAGTTCTTACATCTTATATATTTGTGAAAATTCTCTATTTTTTAAATATTCTCTTGGCTATAAAAATGTCATAAGAGATCTTTGATTATGCAGGTGTTTTAACTTCCAAGAAATTAAGCTCTGCGTGGAGCAGAGGTATTTATTTCATGGAGTCAGGTTGCATATGTTACCAGTGAAAATGCAAAGCTGTGATAGAGAATAACATTCAAGGGGCATCATTTTCAAACCTTTCCCAGGACACACAAATGCCTTCTTCAAACACTGCTTGGCAGAGCCTAACATCCCTCCATTTATTCCTGCTGTATGTGGCATCCTACCCAACCTCCAGTTATCAGAGGAATTAAGAAGTAGGCACAGGTGGAAATAAATACTCCCCAGCTGTCAGGTTCAGAGTTTTAGCATCCTCCCTGTCATGGGTTTTTGGATTTAATGTGTGAACCTTTACTTCCTGCTATTCTTGGAGCTGCTATTTATGGAATGATCATTGAGTTTACCTGAATTTTAGCCCTGTTGGAAATAAATGTAACACAAGATCATAGAATTTAGAGTTGGAACAGCAGGAAAGAGCCTGAGATTCCCTTATGGATTTTCCCCAGAAATGCATAAGTGCCTTGTAATATCCTTTCAATATATTCAGGGTCCATTTGTGCAGATAATTAGGGGTTAATAGTCATAGTTCTAAATACATCTTAAGAACACATCATCTTTATCCAGTGTCCATATAGTATGTTTATTCTTACATTTGGCTGCCTGGGTTTTATTTTGACTAAGGCAAGAAGATGCAGTGTTCAGAGCTCTGAGCCAGAAACTACATTAAATTATGTCCTTTTAAGGCATGCAGTTGTATGTGTGTGTGTGTGTGTGTGTGTGTGTGTGTGTGTGTGTGTGTGTGTGTGAGAGAGAGAGAGAGAGAGAGAGAGAGAGAGAGAGAGAGAGTACAGAGCTAATGCAAATGTGATAAGACAAATAAATAGCTTTTTTCCCCTAGTTTGGACTTATCTGGGAAATCTATTGGTTAGATTGACCTAACTAGCTCATAAAGAATGATCCCCCCCCCCCCCACCTGCAACACACACTCCTGACACTTGATTTGGTGGGATGGGAGAGAAGGTACCATACCATAGAAATTAAACCACCCATCATCAATGCTGACTCTAGTTTGGCAAACTCTCTATATAAAAATAGAGGGCTCTTTGAGGAAAGTTATTGTTTGAACAATTCCTAGATATCAGAGGTGTATGAGTAAACTGAGTTGATTAACTCCCCCAGCATGGAGGGACATAGTCTTTGGAAGTCTGGGTCCAGAAACTTACCATAGATGATAGGAGCAAAGAATGGAAATCTCAAGGTAGATGGCAATGTGTTCAATCTAGCTAGGTCCTGGTGTCCTAGCAGGAGGTAGGTTGGGATGTACAGTGTGTTCTGGTAGTGAATTTAAGGTGGCTTTTCACTCATTGGTCTACCAATTAAGACTCATAGGTACCCTGAAGCAAACGGAAGCACACTCCCTTCCCCAGGTCCACATAGGGTATCAGACCCTTACCTGCAGGTACTCTGCCCAAAGGGAATATAAATTTTAATCTCTGAAAACTTTTTATCTCTGTTTTTGTTTTCTTTCTTGGTTAGTGGTTGTCCTTTGCTCCTGAAGAGGACCAAAGTGATAGAACTATGCTAGAATCAAGTTCCAGTTACTGGGCTGATCAGACCAGTATGAGCTCTGTATGTTCTACCACAGGTTGGCACAAATAGTCCATGTTAACATTTGGGGTCAATTCTTTGAATTTGAGCATCTTGCATTTCTTTTGAGCTATTTCAATTTTGTTTTGCTCATAGAGCACAGTACCTTTGCTGCCAACCTCATTATCAATGTGTACATTCCTGGAAAGTATATACCCAAGTAAGTAACCTTATCCACAGCATTCAGAACTTCTCCATTTGCTGTAAATGATGGTTCCACATATGGATGGCATGGTGCAGCCTTAACCCCAAACCACTCTGGCTCTCATTGATTGGCCAACAATAGGTCCCAGGCCAAGCCCTACTTGGTTATTGTTTGGGCTCTGATTGGCTCGGAATGAATGTAAATAGTAATTGTTTCTGTTTGGTTCAAAAACCTAAGACTCTTTCCTTCCCAGATCCATTTTTTTTGGGGGGGGGGGGTACCAGGTAAAGAGGCCATTCTCTGCCTCATTTTTTATAAAGCCTTAATCACTTAATGGGCACTGCCTCAGTCGACCTGAGACCCGTTAAAAACCTCAGTTTGAAAAGGCCAAGATCCCCCATTGCATTCTGGGCCATCTCCAGTCAAACTGATCTATATCTGGCCACTGGACCCAGATGACTGTGGAAGAAAAAGTGAGGCTGGTGACTGCATAGCCCTCCCTGACTTAAATCCAATTCACTTGCATGTCATGGCATCACCTCTCTGATGTCATGGTCCTCTTTGTGAATGAAGGACAAGCAATAACCAGCTAGTCATCGGATGTCAATTTTGCCATCCCTCAACCACACCCACATTAATAACAACCTTATTGATGTTGCCACCCTAATAGTGCTCTGTATTTGGGTGGAAAGAAAAAAGAAACTTCCCATTAGCAATGGGTTAGGTGGATGATAGAGCAGAAAAGAAGGTAAAGGCCTATAGTCAAAGGAATCTCCAGCTCATAGATTTAGAGTTAGAAAAGGCTTTAGAAATCAATGAACCTCAACCCTCATTTTAAAGATTAGAAAACCGAGGCCCAGAAAGGTTGGGTTTGTATAAGTTCACCCAAGTTAAGTGATAGAGTCAGGATTTGAATTTAGGCCCACTGAATCTACAACCTGATCCGCTTTTCACCACCCAATAGGGCTACCTTACCATGATCCAGCATTTCTGGTTTAAAAATGGCTCAGCTTTTAGGGGCGGCTAGGTGGTACAGTGAGTAGAGCACTGGCCCTGGAGTCAGGAGGACCTGAGTTCAAATCCTGCCTTAGACACTTAACACAAAAACTAGCCATGTGACCTTGGGCAAGTCACTCAACCCCAAATGCCCTCCAAAAAGCAAAAAAAAAAAAAAAAAATGGATCCATTATTTTACTGAAAAGAGATTGAATGATAATGTTGCCTTTTCTTTGCTGTTTTTGTACCTTCTCAGAAACCCATGACTCTTCCAAGAAAATTGCCTTTGGCTCAAGAAGTAGCTTCATCAGTTAATTCTTCTATCAATCCAGGAAGTGCAGTGTGGTGGGCACAGAGCCCAATCTGAAATCAGAGAACTTGGGCTCAAATACTTCTAGTCTCGTAACCTCTCCAGCTCTCCATTTAGAGGACAGGTCCATAAGCTTTAGAATCAGAAGGAAAGGCATCTCACTCCTTCGTTTTAGAGATGAGGAAGCAAGCTCAGACAGGTGACTCAGTCACAGTCTCTCTTCTGTAAAATGCTGGGGTTGGACTGAATTACCTCGAAAGTTTCTTTCAAGTTCTAAATCTCTGATATCCTGTGAACCATCTTCAGGAGCTTTCTAATAAGCAAGTGGCTTCTCTGCCACCGCATAACTAACTCTGCTGTGCACCAACAGCATCTCCTTAATATTTTTAGCTTTAATTTTTAATTAATTTTAATTAAATTAATTTTAATTTAATTTTAATTTTGTATTGCTATATTTTTCAACCCCACCTTCATTTCTGTATACTTTCCCCTTCCCTTCCCAAAGAGCATTCCTTGTAACATAGAACAAAAAAGGAAGGGAAAATGGAGCTCACACAAACTAGCCAGCTCATCAACCCAGGCTGACAGCAGATGTGATGAACAACATCTTTTCTAAAAGGTCTTTCCAAAACCCCCAGAGTTCTTGATTTATCTTTTAAATAAAAAATGTACAAATTCAGCTCAATAATGCAACAGTTTTAAATCAGAAGATTAACTTTAATTTCTCTGTCCAGCTTAGGGGCCTCTTTAAGGATGCCTGCTGGGATTTTTGTTGTTTATAATAATAGCTCACTTTTCTGCACAACATTTATAAAATGATGTAAGTCACCTCCCCCCAGTTTACAGATGAGGAAACTGAGACTCAGAGAGGTTAAGAGACTTGCCCAAGGTCAGGCAGCTAATATATAAATGCTAGAGCTAAGTCTATGAACCCAAGTCTTTTGATACCAAGACCAATACTTTCCCATTACATTCAATTCATTCATCCAATTCCATCCAATTTGATTCCATCCAAATCAATTCAGTCAATTCAACAATCATTGATTAAGCATTTACTAGGTGCCAGGAACTATTCTAGGCTCTGAGAACAAGCACAAAGACATGCCAGTGTGCTACAAGGAGTTTATATTCTTGAAGGAGGGGTGGGAAAGGAGATAAGAGAATGTACAGCATGTATATAATAAATACAAAATACATTCAGATTAAATACAAAGTAATTGGTAGGGAGTACCAATAATTGATGCAATCAGGAAAGGGTCCTTATAGTAGATGACTTGAGTTTGCAATGGATCTCTGAATGAATGAATGAGCATTTATTAAGCACTTACTATGTACCAGTCACCTCGATGCTGGGGAAACATACAAAAATGAGACAAACATCCTGAGGGAACTAATATCCCAATAAAGGAGCATAACACAGAGGCCAGAGAAAGTGTTTCAGGTCTGAGGAATCACAGGGGTTGTGGGTAGAGGCAAAGAACAGTTGATTTTCTGAAATAATAGTAGCAGTGATCTGATTATTGCTCTCTGAGTAAGAGGTGGAAAGGAGAGGGGAGGAAGGTGATGGAGTGAGGGTAGGAGGTGAAGGGGAAGGTTAGTGTGTATTTGCAAGGTGGAGGCAGTGGGGAGGGGGAGTGACAAGGAAAACATTCTTAAGTTTGGGTCTAATTTTTGTTGTTGTTTGTATCTTTCACTTTATCCTATTTCTCAGCAGCCTAGAATATGTTGTTTCTTATCTTTGTTACATTCCAAAAATTCAAATCCAGACTTTGCTACTACCTGCCTCTCTCAGCGTGAAAATGGCTGGGCCTGACAGCTGTCTGAGCTCTTCTGTAATGTATTGCATTTTACTCATGAGGTTAGATATATGCAAAAGCAAAGATCATTGGTCAGGGCAATTGAGCTGGCAAAAAAGCCTCGTGTTCAGCCAGTATGGCCAGTTTCAAAATGACCATCCTTGTCAATGGTAACTCACTCTAGATGAGTATATGAGCCACTGAGAACCTGATAAATCCACAAAGGATGAATCTGCTGGGTAAGGGAGTGAGAAGATTTAGGTACAGGGAGGAGGGAGAGAAGGGAGGAGAGAGGAAGAGAAAGTCTATCGAGAATTTTCAAATTGGGTCTTTTCCAAAAAACAGTCAATACCAGGGGTATAGCCAATGTTTCATAATATTTGTCATATTGGGGGCGGCTAGGTGGCGCAGTGAGTAGAGCCCTGGAGTCAGAAGGACCTGAGTTGGGATTCGACCTCAGACACTTAACACACACAAACAAAAACCTAGCCATGTGACCTTGGGCAAGTTACTTAACCATCAATTGCCCTCCAAAAAGCCAAAAAAAAATTTGTCGTATTAATTACTTTTCTATTAAAAAAAAATTACAACTGGCTTATTTTTTTTTATAACTTTAAGTATTAATTACATAGTTTACAAAGCACTCATTTGCCTTCTTGTGGTTGAAGATTATAGCACATCAGTTTGGGGGTTGGAGGGGGATCAGGACAATACAACAGACCTGGGCTTAAATCGCAGATTAGCCACTAACTCCCTGTTTGACCTTGGGCAAATTACTCTCTGAGCCCCAGATTTCCCATTTGTAAAATGTGGAATAGATGGCCTTGATATTCCCTTCCAAGTCAGGGTTTATGAACTGTTCAATAAAATAGTGACTAAACTAATAAATTAATTTTTAAAAATAAAATAAAATAGTGAAGAAGAAGAAGAAGAAGAAGAAGAAGAAGAAGAAGAAGAAGAAGAAGAAGAAGAAGAAGAAGAAGAAGAAGAAGAAGAAGAAGAAGAAGCATTTATATGGTCATTTAAGGTTCACCAAGTGTTTTAAAAACATCTCATTTGAGATTGTTGTTCCTCCTTCATTCTCAAAGAGGACCAGGGTTGTCTTGACTAGCAAGTGAGTTGGATTTAAGTGAGGCAGGGCTGTGAAGCCCATCAGCCACACTGTCTCCTGCAGAGGCATTGGAGTCCAGTGGCAAGACATAGATCAGGATGAACGGGCATGGCCAGGGAATGCAATAGGGACCTCCTCCCAGTAGGTGCTATTATTATGCCTATTTTACAGATAAGGAAATTGAGGCAGAGGGAGGTCAAACCTTGTCCAGGTTTACATAGCTAGTGTCTGAGGCAGAATTGAACCCAGGCATTCTATTCACTGCACTACCTGCTGCTCTCTGTCTCTCCCACTCTCCCTCTCTTCCTCTCTCTCTTCTCTTGCTCTCCCACCTCTCTCTCTCTCTCTCTCTCTCTCTCTCTCTCTCTCTCTCTCTCTCTCTCCCCTTCTTCCTCTGTCTTTCTATGTCTCTGTCTCTCTGTCTGTCTGTCTGTGTGGGTCTCTGTCTCTCTGTCTCTGTCTCTCTCAAATTTATACACACGTATATATATATATATAAATATATATATGTATGTATGTATGTATGTATGTATGTATAAGGAATTTCCTAACCATCAGCTATCTCAAAATGGGGTGGGTAGATGCAAAAACAGTAAGCACCTCATCAGTGGAGATCTCCAAACAAAAATAGCCACTCTCAGGATGTTGTCACTTGGGTCAGGGTTGTGTCTGCTGCAGCTAAGGGTTGAAGCAAATTACCCCCCCCACACATCCTTTTCAGCTCTGAAAATGCATGCATTTATACCATTCCCAGGGTTTATATATAAAGCAGAGCCTTGGGCATTTTTGTCTCTCTGAACCCTGCTCTGGTCAGACTATGTCTGTAGTGTTGTATGCAGTTCTGGGCATCACATTTTTGGAAAGGTATTGATAATCTAGAGATTATCCAAAGGCTCACAAGCAGAATAATGAAGGGCCTTGGGTTCACGCTATATGACGACCAGCTAAAGGAATACAGGATGTCTGGCCTGGAGAAGAGAGGTCCTCCTCTGGGAGGATACGACAGCTGTCTTGGAAGTATTTGAAGGACTGAATGGTGGAAGACGTGTTTAACATCCTTTGCTTGGGTCCAGAAGGAGCAACAGATAGAAGATTAAAAGAGACACATTTAGCTTTTTCAGTAAGGAAGAATCTTCTACCACCTAGAGCTTTTTAAAGTAGAATACTTCTGTATGACTGCTTCTCAGGTGGAAGAGATTTGTTTTCAAGTCAGATCCAACATCAGCCTCCTCTCATAGCAGTATAAGTAGGGAGGTAAAGGGAAACTTCCTGGCCACTGACACCCCACTCCACCCCCCATAGGCCTGCTGATGGTGGCTGGCCACTGATGCTCCGCCCACACCCATAAACCTTCTGAGGGTGGCACAGAGCCCCCCTCCTTCCTGGCCACTGACATCCCCCCACATATATATAGGCCTACTGAGGGTGGCACAGAGCCCCCCTTCTTCCTGGTCATTGACATCCCTACACACACACACACACTCCCAATAGACCTGCTGAAAGTAGTACAGAGTCCCTTTCCATCTTTCTCCAAAAGGCTGTCTGGCAAGAGACTGGAAACTCTTCCCCACTCCCAGTGTGCTCCATGTCTATGGGCCCCATGGAGAACCTTTCAGGGGTTAAAGGAAAGGGAGAGAGTAAGCAGGCAAGAAACAAAAGAAGGAATAAAGTCAAGAAATCTGCCATGAAGCTTCTTGCAGGGAAATGCAGAGAAAGTCATTTCCAACTTCTTTCATCTCATAGATGAAGCTTCGAAATAAAAGGGCAGAGCAGCGAACACAAGGGCTTTTAATCTGTCTCATCTCCTTCATAATAACTGCAAATTTTCCCTGGGCTCCTGGGAGTGAGCCTCTTTCCTCTGTCTCTGGCTTATCTCCCCCCTCCATATTTCACAGCCTGCTCAGCTCCCCTCACTCTCCTGCCCCCGGCCTGGTCTCTTCTAGGCCTATGGGAGCCGGTAGCTCCCAGGGCCTCATTGTTTCCGGCCGGGGAGGAGGCTCAGAGAGGGAATTGAAGGCCGGTCAAAGGGAAAAGGCAGCACCATCGCTGCTTCATTAACAGGAGCTTTTCAGCGGCAAACATATCAGAGTGAGGTCTTTTCAGAGGCGGTAATTAGCAATTTGGAGCCTTCACCCCTCAGGAGATGCAACTGCAATCTAACAAGTGGGAGCAGAGCTAGGCTCCCTTTTAAAAAAATCCTTAATATTTATTGTTTTCCATTTTCTCCAATCTCCCCTTACCCCATCCTTCCCAGGCATTGTCCGGCCCTCCTCCACACCAGATAAGGGGGGCTTTATTAATCACTCTTTTAATTCCCTGCTAATGATAACTTTCTTTCTCACTGAGAGAAGTTAATCTTTCCTGGGCATTGAGAGAAAGAAGAGTCCTGGGAACAAGAGACAGTGAGAATGAAGAGGATGAAATGTCAACCCAAATCACCTCCTCCCCACCCTTTTCCCTCCTACATTGTCCTACTTGCCCCATCAACATGAGGCTAGTAACTTTCTCTCTCCAAAGGAAAGGTGCCATCAACCTTGTCCTGAGTTGAAGACAGAGGGAGAACTGCTGCCCAATCATGGGTATGGCTTTAACCCATGCTACTCCCTTCTAGCAAGGACAGTAAGCAGAGGCTTGGGTGAAGGTGACAGTTATTTTTCAGCCCAGGCCCCTCTTGTGCCAACAAATCAGCCTAGAGCCCCTACGGGGATTGTGGCAGTGTTACAAGGCTATAGCAATGTAGTTTGGGCCTTCAGACTGGATGCCAGATGCTTTATGTCATGTGGTGGGTATTGTCAGGGCTGGCCAGGAGACTCTAGACCAAAGAACTGGGCACCTTGCCTATGCATCAGCACCACTGGGCGATGCCCCAAAGCTTCTGGTTACCTCTGATCAACCATGTGGCCACCCACCCCCACCACCCCACTCACCTCAATGAATGGAATTGGCCAGTGAAAGATTCCTGAGGAGCTATGGACTCTATGCCATAGAGGAGTCAGCAGAGCGTAGCACTCAAGAGAAGGAGGGAGAACCCCTGAAAATCCCCTCCGAATTATAAACATATCCTCTTTAAGTACATTTCTAAGGATAACATTTGTATTACGCTGTCCTGTGCCTGCTGATAGGGGCCCCTCTTATCTCCTCTGTCTTTGCTCCTTTCTCTCGGCTCTGCTGGGAGAGGTCCCTATCTGAAGCAGGGCTGGCAATCCACTTCTTTGCAATTGTTTCAATCCAGGGGAAAAATTAATTTCTGCCTATCGTTAATTGAGAGAATTGTGTGGAGGGCGAGGGAAGGGGAGGGGGGAGGGAAGAAGGAAGGAGGTAGAGGGGAGCAATCGTGTTATTAACCGTGTCCCTTTCATAAGCAAATATCCTGATTTCCATCAGTGAGATGAGAGCCTCATTAAAGCATGAAGCAGAGAGGTGATTAGAGAACTTTGAAGAGCTATTGAGCTGAGCGGGAGGGTCATAGGGACCAGGAGACCAAGGGAATTTGGGAGGGACTGGGTTGAGATGGAAAGCCACCCGCCTTCCTATTCTCTTTTAAACTGGCTTTCCTTCTCTCCCTCCCAATTGCCAATTGCCTTCTACCCAACATCCACCCCCAGACAGTCCCCAAAGCCCTCAACTAGTGTTGGGAGGGCTGTAAGAAAGCTGGTGGGAACTTAGTAAAAGGAATAACATAAAAGACTCCATCCCCAGGCTATGGAGATGGAAGCCTGTGGCGGCTAGGAGGAAGGGGTGGGGGGACGGTGGGCACTGGGATAGTTGCTGTCCATAAGGGATGGAGTAGTAGGCAGTAACTGCAGAGCTTTGGACTCAGGAAGAGGTGGATAGCACTCCAGCAAGGGGCAGCTGAGTCCTGGCTCCATCATACTAGGACATATTGGGTCATGAGTAGCAGATGATCTGGCTTATGGCAAGCTCAGGAGAGCTCAGGGAAGAGGCTGAGGGACCACTTAGAAACTGAAGGTCAGAATAATGCAGTAGTTCAAAGCCAGGTATAGAGTCAGAAGAACAGGTGCAGACACTTGAGATGAAGGAAATTCTGCCTCAGACAGGAAGTCATTTATTTTATATGCTTCTAATGGCTACTTTTCCAAAGTGTGGCCAAGCAGGGCTAAGACTGACTGCTTAAGAGTAGCAGTTCGATAGACCTTGACAGACCATGGCACTACTGGGCCAGCTTCCCACCTCTTGGATCTCAACCCTGGTTGAAGCTGCAGGCAAAATGGTTCACTGTGCCATATCAGAATTGTACTCAGCTTCTCAGTGCAGTCAGTTCTTTAGGACATGAGGCAGAAACCCTAATGTCTGTTTAGAAGATTCAAATTGTCCCCATTCTATTTGGGTCAAAGAATAAAGACATATATTAGGTGCTCCCACCAGAAGAAAAAGGCCTATCTCTGTGTCTGGGGCAGGGGAGGGGAAAGAGGTACATAGGCTGTTTTCTGTGGAAACTTCCAAAGCAGGAGTCAATATAAGCAAGAGGAAGCCACAGTTGGTCTAGCATTCTTGGAAATAACTCTGCTCTCTGCCTGTAATCAAACCAATCCTTTCTGAATCAGAAAATAAGAGAAAGAAATACAGAGACAATAACAGCAGTCATAATAACAATAATAACTTGTGTTTATATGATACTTGAAGGTTTACAGGGTGCTTTACATATATTAGTTCATCTGATCCAAAATGAGCCAAAGAAAGAAGCAAGAAAACCAAAGTGAGGGAGGCAAGAGGCACTTGGTGAGAGTTCAGAACAATCTCCATTCTCTACAGGGCTTTCTGTTTAAAAAAATAAAAAAGGAATGATGGAGAAGGGGAGAGAGTCAGACAAGTTTAATGATGTGTGTTCAAAGCTCAGATTGGAAAAATGACAGAGAAAAGCAGCCTGTTTCGGCACTAATAAATTGTTCTTTGCTGTAAGAGGCGCCTGTCGCAGCATTAATACAGGCCCCTAATACACGGGTCAGGGTTAAGTAATTTTCTCCGGCAACTTAAGCGAATAATGAAGCTGGCAGCGGCTGGTGGTGCGGTGGGAGAGATGGTCTATGCCGCCGGCACTTTGTCTTCATTTATTATGCCAGCACCGGCGGCACGGACGGGAAGCCTCCGCCGAGGAGATATCGCTTCATTTCGGCAAGGTAATGAAAGCCGGGTTGGGGGGAGGATAAACCAATTTGCTGGCTGACACAGGAAGAAGTGATTTGCGGACTCAAGAGAGGGAGAGCAGGGTCCGAGTGAGAGAAGGTACAAGGCTAAACCAAGGTGGGTCAAGGCCCTTCTTGAGACGGTGCCACAGACCAGAACCCAGAGAAGGGTGATGACTAGAGCTCAGTAGGACCAGGGCTTGGTAGGGGAGAGGAAAATTCAAGTAAGAAGGAAAGTGAAGACCAGGGTTGAGGTGAGAGAAGGGAGGCTATTCTAGGGGAAAGGAAGTACACAGACCAAGAAAAGGATATAGGGGGATGGACTCCAGGTGGGATCTGAGAATGGAGAGTTGCAGGAAAGAGTAGTCAATGGCCCAAAAGATGGAAGACAAGAATAAAGGTCAAGGTTTGATTGGAGGTGAAAAGTAAATTACAGGTAAAAGGAAAATGAATACTAAGCAAGACAAAACCTGAACCATCTGTAGCTAAAATGCATCTGTTGGAATAAAGATTTTGAAGTCCCTAAGAGACACCAACCCATGAAAATAATAGTAATAGCTCAAATTTCTATAGCAGTTTAAGAACCCAGCTTCCTTCAAGTTCCAGGTAAAATGCTACCTTCTGCAAGGAGCCATTCCCCATTCCCTCCTAATGCTAAAGCTTTCCCCCTGAGGTTACCTCCCAGTTCTCCTGTATACATTTTATTTGTACATAGTTGTTTGCACATTATCTTCCCCATTAAACTGTGAACTCCTTGAGAGTAGAAACAGTTTTTTTTTGCTTTTTTTTTTTGCTTTTCTTTGAATCCTCAATACCTGGTACATAGTAGGCACTCAATAAAAGCTTATTGACTCGACTTATTGACTTAAGGTTTAAAAAACATTTATTTATATTATATAATACATCCACACAATGACTCTTTGAAGTAAGTAATATTCCTATTTTAGAAATGAAGAATCCCTAAGAAAGGTTAAATAATTTGCCCCAGGTCACTAAGCCAATAAATATTGGAGAGGGTGATGGGTGAATTCTCCATTAGCCCCTTGGAGGAGCATTCCAAGTCTTTGGGGCAGTGGGCCTGGGGTCCTTGCAATTGTCTTAAGGATGAAAAGAGATATGAAGGGACTCAGACAATATCCCACGAAAGAAGTTAACTTTTCATAATCTATTTTGAGAGCTCCTCAGTTACCTTGTTAGATGTAGCAGTGGGGAAGGAGGGTGAATCCAGGTAATGCAACCAAGGGGAACATGTAGTTTTTTAATGAGGTGGTCCTTTCCCCTGAACTGGCCCAGAACCTACTACAGGAAGATTGTGTTTCATAATCAAGCTCCCACCTCCATATCAAGAAAAGGAATAAAAGGCCATCTCCTGTTCCAGGAGGTCAGAACCTTATAGGTCAAAGGATCACATGGAAATGGAAGGAATCACCACACTTTTGGTACCTTATTCCAATCCCAATTCAAATCCATACTATTCTCTTGGCTCAGACTCCTTAGACTACCATTTTTATTTGTTACAAGGCCCATCATCTCCATGCTTAATCCATGACAAGAACTGAAAAGAAGTACAGACATGTATATTAAGTGGGGAAAGGTTGAATGCCAACTAAACTCTATATCTAGTCTCCTAAAGTTACAGGAACAATGACTATGTATATTGGCACCATGTGAGGCATCCATGGTAGGAGGAGGATGGAAGGATGTCATATACCAAAAGAGGCTTGGGATGAGTTTCTTCACTACTCTCTTTTGAAGACTCCAAGTTGTCCCATGTGGTAGTTTTCTGTATGTTCCCTTTCAGCACCAAAGTTCATGGACAGCTCTAAGCATTCCGAAAAGAGATGCGGGCAAATGCAGGCAGTCCCCACCCTCAGTTCCCCAGTTCTTTTGCAGGTTTTCAAGAATCCCAGCACCTGTTCCTGACAATTCACCAGAAAGCAGAGTAGATCCTCGAGCAGCCAAATACTATAGTGTTGGATGCCCTACAACCCCTTCCCTTCCCCCTCTTCCCTACTGCACACACACACACACACACACACACACACACACACACACACACACTCACTCACTCACTTCTCTGAGTAGCACTGCCACTTTTCTTCCCTGATGTGGGTTAAGGATTTCCAATAAGGACCGAGTATTTGAAGCTTAACACTGCAGTCTCTGGAGGAGCTAGGCCAATTTCACACTAATCTAACCCATGAAGGGAGAGAGCATCGGAAGCAAAAATTACATCAAAGAGAACTTAATGCCGAGAAGCAGCCGACATAAAAAGGAGCTGCTTTCAGTTTCAAATGACTACACAGAGGTGGATTAAGAGATCAGGCTGCTGAATGCCTGTATCACCACCTTCTGTGCCCAGACGCTCAGCAGAACAGAATGCTCTTCAGGGGATGTTTAAGGATGAGGGACCAGGGGTAGAAACTGTGTCTACACATTGGCTACTAACCAACAGAGCATGCCCCAGGCTAAGGATGCTGTAAAACACAAAAATGTTTAGGAATGGCAACAGCCTTTCAGAACTTTTTTTTCCATCTGGAATCTGTATTGACATAAGTTTCCTTTGGCTCTGAAAGACTGGAAAAAGGGATGAGACTGTTGCTTCGGGAAGGCAGGAACCATGTTTAACACATTTTATATATTGTTCAGCATCTTTCTCTGAGAAAAGAGATATTTTATTTTAAAATTATGATGGTAATGATACAGTCATTGAAAGAATACTTTAGCCCAACCAGCTTCATCCATCAACTCTATACCATGAGGATATAATGGAAAGAGCATTGACCTGGCATTTGACAGCAGAGGACCTGAATTCTAGTCCTGTCTTTGCCACAAACTAGGTTTGTGCCTCAGGCACTTTCTGAGCCGCAGTAATCTCTTCTGTAGAATGAGAAGCCCTAGTCCCTTCCAATTCTATGACCTATGGATGTAAGAGGTTTTAATTTCACGTCTCTAAGGTCTAAAGGTTTAAGGTCAATCGAACAGCAACACAGATTTCTCCACTTTCAGCTCAATGACAAAAGTTCTGGAGGCATTTCAAACCTGAGTCTACTTCTCTACAAGAGAGCTATGGAAAGACCTTCTTAAATATCTTCTTCCACATACTCTGGCAGGACCTCTTGTGTTCCCCAAAGCATTGGATTTGGGGCAATAATTACACATAAGTGCAGGAAATATCTTTTTACTTTATTCTGGTCATTACTAGGTATGTGATTTCTGGCAAAGCATTCCATTTCTCTAAACTTTAATTTCTTAATCTGTAAAATGAGAATGACAATGCCCTACCTCAATCACAGGGGCTGTTGGGACAAAAGAATTTTATAAACCTTAAAGTGCCAGAGAAGTGTGACCTAGTATCATTTACTGCTCTGCCCTGGGATGGGGATTAAGAGATGAGTCTTCCTCATCTTCCTCATCCACCATTTAGCACAGGTCCTGGCACATAGTAGGAGCTCAATAAAATGTTTATTGATTGACTGACTTTCCACCAGCCATCCCTGCTTCCTGGTCATCTGGCTCTCTGACCCAATGATTCTGGGAAAGGACAGACAGGGAAAAGAAGCTAAGGCACAAGAAGAGAAGACGTGTCCAGGTGTGTGATCCTTGGGAAGAAAGACCCCCAGAGTCCCATTTGAAGTGAAGCTGCAATGATTCCATCCTCCTCCCTTTCCCTCCCCCCTCCCCACTCCCTTGCCAGTAGCCTGACAAGTGTAAATCCCAGAACGAATGAAGGCGCCTAGCCTTATAAAGCTGGTGTCTCTGCACGCATCTCTGCTCTGATTGACTTGTCGGCTCTCTGAGGCTGACTCTATCATCTCCTCGGTGCCTCCAATTCCAGGTGTGATTTAGTTTGGAGATGAGAGGTGACAGTTAACATTGGTACTCGTCACTGTAGATCAGGCGCAGTCATGCTGTCTTCTTTCTTCTCTCCCGCCCCCTTGCTCTCCTCCTCCCCCTCCTTGCTCCCTGCAGAGGCTCCATTTGGTCACCAGGCAATCTTATCCTCCCTGCTTATTCAGACCTGAGACCAGCAGTTTCATCTCTTCCTTTCACCTTCTCTTCCAGTCCCTTTCACCATCTGTATAATGATTGCTTTTTCAGTGTCAGTTTTTACCGTCCTCATTTACCTTTTCCTATATACATCTATCCAACTTTGACCTGACCCCATAAATGTCACAAAACCAGACTTTTCTTCTCTGTGAAGCCCTAGGAGGTTTTACTTTCTCTATCTCTACTTCTCAAGGAATAGTGTTCTATAGTGGATGCAGAGCCAGCCAGAGAACCCAAGAAAGCCTGGGTTCCAATCCCACCTCTGACACACACTAGCTGTGTGATCTTGTGTATGTCATGTAATTTCTCAGTGCAATCTGTACTGGATCTCAGGGACCATTCAAAAGGCTGGCATCTTTCAGGCAAACAGCAAGTGATAGAATTGCTATCACCTCTGCAGGTGTGTGTAGTTTGAATGAAAGTCATAGAACTAAGGGAAACGTTAGGGTGGCTGATCAGCTGCCTCCAGGTTAGGTTGCACCCAAATCACCCCAGGTAGCTGCCTGCCTGCCCTATTCCTAAAATTCTTGGGGCAGTATCAGTGTATATGGAGTCCTAGAATCTCATTCTATTATATACTTTTGGAGGGACCTTGAGAGAGTCTCTTTACCTTCCTGGGACTCAGTTTCCTCATCTGTAAAATAAGAGGGGTAGACTAGATGACTGAAGGTAAGTCTCTTTCACCTTTGAAACTCATAAATAGGCAATCTTTAGAGAACGAGATTGCATAATTCCCTGGCCACTTTTTAAAAGAAATTTGGAGGTTTTGTTTAGGCCCCCTAACCTCTCTTGTTTCCTTGGAACTGGTCTCAGTGCTAATCATTCTGTATCCAACATAAGGCATGAGAAAGCTTTACAGATTAAGAGAGAAAGAGGCAAATGAGAGGACGACAGTGATATGCTAGAACCAGCTCCAGCATAAAGATGCTCACAAGAGCTGATTGTTAAATTTTCAGCATGAGCATTTATACCTTGGAAATCAGCAAATGCAGGGCTTGATTTATTGTTTTATTTTTTTGCCTAGACTTAAGAAAGTGATAGAGAAAATGTTAATAAGATATATTAAGCTTAAAAGTGTCTTGTGTACTATTTTTAAGAGATACTTGTTAAACATTTCATTGGGTCTGCAGGACTGAGCTTGTGAGAAGTAAAAGCAGGCACCCCTAGAGGGGTCCTCCACCACTCTGGCAAGGCTAGCATTTGTTAAACATGCAGAGCTAGAGAGGCTCCTCAGGATGGACAGAATCATTTCAGTATAGACATCAAAAGTTTTGCATTATATTCCTGACTCTTTAACCAACTAGCTATGTGAGGCTAGATAAATCACTCAATCTTTCTAAGGTTCACTTTGTTGTTATTGCTGGGTTGTTTTCAGTCATGTCTGACTCTTCACGACCCCATCTTGGTTTTGTTTGGGGTTTTTTTGGCAAAGATATTGAAGTGGTTTGGTATTTCCTTTTCCAGTTCATTTTGAAGATGAGGAAACTGAGGCAAATAGGATTAAGTGACTTGCCCAGGGTTACCCAGCTGGTAAGGGTCTGAGGTCAGATTTGAACTCAGAAAGATGACTCTTCCTATTTCCAGGCCTGGCACTCTATTCACTGTGTCACCTAGCTGCCTTATAAGGATCAGTTTAGCTCTCTGTAAGATAAGGGAATGGGACTAGATGCTCTCACCTTTAGGATATTTTGATTTATGTATTATTCCTGTGGGCAGGCACAGAATTATGCAGTCCTGTGTAATGGACACACTATTTCATTTGAGATGCTTCTTTCCTCATACACTTCTTCTCACCATCCCCTATTTGCACCTTCTTCATCATATCCCCTCCATATTCCCTGAGGTGTAGCTCAGGCTTCACCTTACAGCTGGCTTGCCCTGTAATTCTTCATCCTTGGTTATATTGTCACTTTCAATGCATCTACAACCTAAGAAGAAGGACCCTTGCAAATTTTTCCTAAATGAAATTATTTGAAGGGATGTGTGGTGATGATAGCTTAGCTCACTGTATGACTGTTTCCATAATGTGTGTGTGGCATTGTGTGTGGCCATAGTGAATAGGAATACATATACTTTGTACAAGTCATTTATATGTGTGTCAATATCATCTCTACGTGATTTTGCCTCCATTGAGAACACAGGTTCCTTCACATTTGTACCTTTTGTCTAACATGTTACTTCATACCAAGTAGGTATTCAGTGGTTTTTTTTAATTGAACTGACTTGCCACCTTCTGCTCAACCCCCAGTTCAGCTGCTTCTTCTGAACACTTTGTCCTCTGTGCTAGTCTGGATGAATTGGTACCTTGGATTGTCTCCCTCTTTTTGGGAAAGAGGTCAAAGTTCATAGGATCATAAATTTAAAACAGAAAGATACCTCAGAGGTCTGACCTCTTCCTTTTTACATGTGAGGAAATGAATTTTAAGAGAAGTAACGTGTCTTCCTCAGGATCCTGATTGGACATTATTTGATTTTAACTACTTGACAGACATGAAAATTAAGGCAGAAACTGAGGAAGTCAAATACATGAAAGGTTTAGAGCATAAGAGGTAAACTGCAGAATAAAGATTGATTTTGAAAGAAGGACTCTCTCCATAGGCAACAATATGCCTCAATTCAATTTCTCAAAGTCTTCTTGTAAGTTCCAGGGACTCTCAGTGACAGAGAGGTAACAGTACTTGAGTACCAAGGAACTGTTGCACCTTTGTTTAACACCCCCAAAGTTCTAACTTAGTAATACAGGATTGGAAGTTGGAAGGGATCTTGAAGACCATTGAGTTCAGTCCCTTCATTTTGCAGATGAGAAAACAGAAGCCCAGAGAAGTAATGATTTTATCAAGGTGAAATTAATTAAAAGTAGCAGAAGAAGGATTTGAACTCAGATTCCTTGAGTCCAAATCCAGTGTTCTTTTGTAATGAGAAAGAACTTATAGAATTCCTTAGTGGTCTGGGAATCCAGATAAAGTTCTCCTTGGGAGAGAAAGTGAGTAGAATGCCAGTAGGAAGTACCTCTGAGGATAAATTCAGGGGACATGTGTAAACTGAGAGGAATAAGGGCAGATATCCCCTTATTGGAAGAGGTAGCTGTAGTGTAGCAGAAAGTCCAGTGGATTTGAATCATGGTTCTGACACTTACCAGCACCATGACTTTGGGTAAATCATTTAAACTTTCTAAGGCAGATGTTAGGTGAGCAGCAAGAAATGTTGTGAAGACAGAATTCACAAGACTTGGTGACTAACTAGATGTAGGAGATAAAGAAAAGAAAAAAGTCAAGGAATATTCTAAGATTGCAGAACTGGATGACTGGAAGGGTGACATCACCTGAAATGGGAGAGGAGGAATGATGGGTTTGGGGAAGAACACAATGGGTTCCATTTTGGAAATGTTGAACCTGTGATGCCTAAGGGACATCCAGGTGGCAATGTCCAGCAGGAAGTTCATAATATAGTGTTGGAATTCAAGAGAAAGGTTGGATTTTGACATGGAGATTTGATTTTCATACATAGAGGTAATACTTGAGGCATGGTTGTCATAGGCATTAAGGTAACAACTGAGGCTAAGATTATCGAGGGAGAAGCTACAGAGAAAGAAAAGAAAAGGGTCCAGGACAGGTCTCTGACAGATGCCTATGATTAGTAGGGTGGGAGTGGAGGATGAAAGAACAGTCAGACTCGTAGAAAGAGAATGAAGAGAGGACAGTGTCACGGGATCCGAGGAAAGACAGAATTTCTAGGAGTAGGGGGCAGATGACTGTCAAAACCTATAGATAGATCAAGAATTAAACTTCAATAAAACACTGAACTTAGCAGTTTAGGAGATCACTGGTAAATTTGTGGATAGCAGCTTCTGTTGAGTGGTAGAGTTGGAAATCAGATTGCAAAGGACTGGGAAGTGAGTGGGAGGTGAGAAAATTCAGGCAAGGTGTGGAGACCCTTACTAAGAGTCTGGTTGTCAATGATAGAAGAGATATAAGGCAAGAACTTGAGGACACTAACAAATGAAGGCTTTTTTAAGGAGGATGGATGCTTGGGAATGTTTGTAGACAACAGGGAAAAAGTCAGTGGATAATGTGAGATTGATGGTGGGAGAAAAAAAGGGAATAATCCAGGGGACAAGCTCCAGGAAGAGATGAAAGGGGATGGATTCAAGATTATAAGTTGGAGGGGAGTGTTATCCTTGGCACATAGAAAGCATACCTCCTCGTCATAGAATAAAACAAAAGAAGAAAGATCGAAGAGACTTAAAAATGAATAGCTTCTATTTTCTCAGTGACAACAGCAGCAATAATATTTAGCATTTGTATAGCACTTCAAGGCTTGCAAAGCATTCTACAAATATTATTTCATTTTTTTCCTCAGAACAACCCAATGAGGCAGATGCTATTATTATCTCCATTTTGCAGATAAGGAAACTGAGGTACAGAGAAGTTAAGTGCCTTGCCCAGGATCACAAAGTTAGTTCTGAGATTAACTCACACAGAGAGGTAACAAGGAACCAGTGCACATTCATTTAATATCCACAAAGCTCTAACTTAGCAATATAGGATTACTTGGAAGGGATCTTGAAGACCATTGAATCCAATTCCTTCATTTTACAGATGAAAAAATAGAAGCCCAGAGAAGTAATGATTTTATCAAGGTGAAATAAATTAAAAGTAGCAGAAGAAGGATTTGAACTTAGATTCATTGAGTCCAAATCCAGTGCTCTTTTGTTAGGAGAAAGAACTGATAGAATCCCTTAGTGGTTCAGAGATCCAGGAAGCTGAGGTCTCTAAGAGAGGGAATTGACATGGACACAACTGACTAGAGAGCATAATAGAGGGAATGAGTGTAATTATATAAGGGTGAGCCTTCAGTGCCAGAAATTTAGAGTTGCAAGAAGGGGTGTGTGTGTGTGTGTGTGTGTGTGTGTGTGTGTGTGTGTGTGTGTGTATCAGTATGCTTCCATCCTGTTATCATACTCCAAGCCCCAACTTCCCAATGTATGTTTTTGCCCCAACCATCAAGTCTAGCAACTTTTTTGGAAATACAGAAGGGAAGGAAGGAAGGAAGGAAAAGTAACAGAGCTAGACCAAAGCAACAGGCAAAGTTTGTCTATAATGCCTCACTCATTATTTTCCCCAGTTGTCTAATCCTTATATTCTCTCTCTCTCTCTCTCTCTCTCTCTCTCTCTCTCTCTCTCTCTCTCTCTCTCTCTCTCACACACACACACACACACACACACACACACACACACAAAAATCATCCCTCATTCATTACTTTTGTTCACCTCTTATTACTCTTAAATGGAACATCTGACATCAGTGATTAAAGAGAGATAATAGTCAAAGCGAGGTAGGTGATGATCTCGCTACACCCAAAACACATCTGGAGTAGTTTGGTTCTGTGTGACACATTTTTAGGAGAGACATTGACAAACTTGAGTAAACTCTGATGAGGATGATGGGAACGGAAAAGGAATAAGAGCCCAAACTATGTGGGAAAAAGCTGAAGAATCTATTGCTGTGTTTAGTCTTAGGAAAGTCTTTTGGGGTCTGAGGGAAGGATATGAGAGCTGTTTTCTAGCACTTTACATGCCGCTGTTTGGAAGAAAGTTTAGACTTGTTCTGCTTGGCCTCACAGGAAAGAAACAAGTGGAAGGTGGAATAATAGGTAATAGGTAGAAGTTGCAGAGGAGCAAATTTCAGTTAGATTTTAAAATGCCAAAACTCTTGCTAGCTGAAGCTGCTGATGAATGCTAAGAACAATAAAAAGGGGATTTTTAAAGCGATGGTGGGGATAGGGGCAAGATAATCAAAGAAGGGATAGGATTTTTGCTCAGAGTAAATGTGGTGATGATAACAGATGATAGAGAGAAGGCAAAACTACTCAACTCTTACCTTGCTTCTGTTTTCATTACCAAGTAAAAGGATCTTCTGACTGGATAGGATAAAGCAAAAGTGATTAACAAAGAGTTGAATCCAAAATAAGCAAATAGCTGGTAAGAGGACCTAGTTATCCTCAATGAGTTAAAGTTACCAGGTCAAGACAAACTATATCTCAGGGTGCTGAAAGAATAGGCAGGTGTGATTACTAAGGCACTCTCAGTGATCTTTGAAAATATGTGAAGAACAAAAGGAAATGCTGAAAATATTCTAATTTTCAAAAAAGGGAAAAGGGGCTAGTCTTAAAACTATAGGCTGGGAGGTTTGACTTGTAATTTCTGGAAAATATAGAATGCATTATTAGAGAAAGCATTTGGGGACAGTTAAAAAGGGAATCATTAATCACTAAAATCTTGCATGACTTCATCAATAATGTGTCATGCCAAATCTGTTGATTGGGGAAATGTTATAGATATATAATGTCACTGACTTACAACAAAATATTTGACAAAGTTTCTCATGCTATTTTCATGGACAAGATGGATAAATATAGGTTAGTTGTGTATATTTAAAATGGATTTAATATTTATTAATTGAATTATCATTAATAATAGCTAGCCTTTAAGCACTTTAAGATTTGTCAAATGCTATATAAATGTTATCTCATTTAATCCTCACAAAAATCCTGAGAGGTAGCTGCCATTATTATGAGAGAAATGATTACTTCTCTTTTATATTAATAATCAATTATTGAATTACATTGAACTGAAGGACATTGTTGTTATTGGAGGTTGCCCAAATCCCACCCCACCGCTGCCTCTCACATGCCTTTTGATCCTTGGTGGGAGATCCCACCCAACTAGAAAACCTTACAAAGAATTTAGTCTAAGATGAATTCTACTTAGCGAGGTCTGATTAGACAAAGACCCACTAGATTTCCCTAAGTGAGGGTACTGTGGATAAGAGATAAGTCTCTAGATCAAAAGATCAAAGTCACATCTCCCAGTCCCTCATTAGAATAGATCCACCTATCACTATCATTCTTCTCTTTAATTGTTCACCAATCAGAGTTGATTGCTGCCCTTGGGAGTACCCAGTCTTCAAAGGGTATATAAGAATTGAGTTAGTTCCATGAGGGGTCTTTGGCATTTGAAAGTTCCATTTATCCCTTTTATTAATTATCTGCTAGCAGGATTAATAAAATGATTACCCAGAAATTGTATCTCAAACATTCTATATGTCACAGTCCTCCCCATTTTACAAAAGAGGAAACTTAGGCAGAGAGTTTAAGTGACTTGTCCAGGGTTACACCGTTCCAATGCTCAATCTACTGTACTATCTGGCTGCTGCAGAGAGTTATAAATGCATCACTTTCAACTATGAAAGAGATTTCTAATGATCTAGTGTTCCTGTCTCTCTTCTAATCCCCTTTTTTATCAACAGCTTAGATCAAAGCATAAATGTCTTGTATATCAAAGTTTCAGATGACACACACACAGGGGTAAGCTAGCTAATTTAGTAGATTTAAGTAAGGATCCAGAAATATCCAGAACAAAAAGGCTAGAATAATGGGCCAAATTGAATCAATCAACAAACATTTAATAAGCACTTACTATGTCCCAGGCACTGTGCTAAGGACGGGGAATATTAAAAGAGGCAATAAAAAAGTCCCTGCCCTCAAGCAGTTTACAATCTAATAGGGCAGGGCACAACATGTAAACAAATATATACAAAGCAAGCTATATATAGGATAAATAGGAAATAATAGAAGAAAGGTATTAGAATTAAAAAGAATGGGAAAGCTCTCCATTAAAGGATGAAATTTTAGTTGGGATTTAAAGGAAACCTGGGAGGTCAGTTGTTGGAGAAAAAGAGGGAGAACATTTCAGGTGTAGGAGGACAGCCAGAAAAAATGCCTGGAACCAAGAGATGGAATGACTTATTCCTGGAACAGCTAGGATAACTGGATCAAAGAGTATATATTAGGGAGTAAGGTATAAGAAGACCGGAAAGATAAAAAGGGAATAGGTTATAAAGGGCTTTGAATATCAGAGTGTTTTGTATTTGCTAGGGAGCCACTGGAGAGTGACATTGAGTAAGAGAGTGACATGGTCAGATCTGTACTTCAGGAAAATCACTTTGGTGGCTGAATGGAGAATGGATTGGAGTAGGGTGAGTCTTGAGGCAGGAAGATTTACCAGTAGGCTATTGTAATAGTTTAGGTGTGTGGCTATGAGAGCCTACACCAGGATGGTGGCAGTGTCAGGAGAGATAATACAGGAGATATTGTAGAAGTGAAATTAACAGGCTTTGACAAAAGCTTGGCTATGGGGGTGATAGATAGTGAGGAATTGAGGCTGGCTCCCAAGGTTGCTAGCCTGACGGACTGAGAGGATGGTGTTACCCTCTACGGTAATAAAGAAAGAGGTGGGGGGGATTTAGGGGGAAAGAAAATGAATTCTATTTTGAACATGTTTATTTTAAGATATCTACTGGACATCCAGTTTGAGATATTTGAAAGGCAGTTGGAGATGGGAGATTGGAGGTCAACAGAGAGAATTGGACAGGAAAGGTAGATTTGAAAATCACCAGTATAGAGATGGTAATTAAATCCATGGGGACTGATGAGACCACCATGTAATCCAATGAAATTTAGTTAAGAATTAATATAAAGTCCTACCCAGATTTCCTACCCAGATTCAACAAAGTAATGGCACAAATACAAGGTGGGTGAAGTGGGGCCAGAAAACTGCAAATGTGAAAAAATAACTGGGAGTTTTGGTAGACTCCAAGGTCAATATTATTCAATAGCGTAACATGACAGACACAAAAGCTACCTTGCTCTTAGCCTACATTAATAGAAGCATGGTTTCTTGGTGATTATTTCCTGGGCAGACCATAGGAAGCAGTGTGGCACAGTACAAAGAGCACTGGCAATGGGGTCAGAGGACCTAGATTCATATCCTGCCTCTGATACTGACCTATGATCTATGTGACCTTGGGCAAGTCACACAACCTCCATGGATCTTAGCTTCTCTATATAAAATGAGAGGTAAACAGTCTCTTTTGGCTTTAGACTTATGATCCTATATCTGAAGCATCTTATGCAGTTCTAGGTACTATATTTTAGGAAGGTCTTTGAGTTTTGTACAGAGGAGGGTGAAAGAACCGTTAGATAGAAAGATCATTTGAAGGAAAATTGAGATGTTTAGACTGGAGAAAAAAAGATTTAAAAGGGAGGTGTTATTTATATTTAAAAGACTATCAAATGGAAGAGAGCTTAAATTTGTTTTACTTGGCCCCAGACAGCACAGTCAGAAATGAATGACAGAAGTAGAGAAGTAGATTTAGGCTTGATGTACAGAAAAGCATCTAACAATTAGAGTGATCCAAAAGTAGAATGGGCTCTACCCCCATTGCTGAAAGTCCTTAATCAACCAAGCAACAAGCATTTAAACACCAACTTGTGCCAGACTCTGAGATATGATGAGTAAAATCTGAAATAACGAGGATAAGCTTCTGAACATATCTATTTATTAAGCAATGCATGCCAATTGCACAAAAACTTGGGACCAGGCCTCCTCAGCTTGGCACTGGACCCTGAATGCAGAGGGAAACAGATTTTTGTGCATTAAAAGAAAACAATTAACAGAATATAAACAGGGATGCAAGACTGGTAATCTGATTTCTAATTGGAGGAAAGATCAGTGGCTTTCTGAATTGGGAGGGGGATAGGGAATAGGTGCAGTTCCCAGAAATCAGAAAAAGAGGCTTCCCACTTCTTCTCCCCGCCCCACCCCACCCTCCCTCCCCCTGACCCTCTCCAAGTATCTGTATTCAATCAAAGGAACAAGGAAACAGCAACTAATTGGCCAGTATGGGTCCATTTGGGGATAAGACATATGGCTTGCTTGAGATGTATAATTGAGAGAAAACTCCTTGTATAAATCTTTGTATCTAACTGGGTTTCTGGGCAGCATAACCTAGATTCTTAGTTTAAAAAATCTCTAAGCAACAGGTGGAGGTGGTCCAGCTTTCCAGTCACATGGGGCTAGATTCAAACAATGTAATAAAGTTTTCTCACAAGACAGAAATTGGACTAGACCATAATTGAATAGAAAGGGAACTGAGCTAGAGTCAGAATTGAGTCACAAGTTGGAGTCAGTCAGTGTGGTTCGCTCAATTCTCTCAAAATATAGAAGTACCAAAATGAAACAGTCCTTAATCCCAGTAATCCAGGGAAGACAATAAGTACCCATAAACATTGACAGCATAAATATAAAATTAATAAATATATACAAAGTATTGAGTCATTTCAGTAGCTTCTGACTCTTCATGATCCCATTGGAGTTTTCTTAGCAAAGATTTTTCCAGCTCATTTTGCAGATGAGGAAACTGAGGCAAACAGGGTTAAGTGACTTGCACAAGAGGATACAGCTAGTAAGTGTCTGAGGTCAGATTTGAACTTAGGAATATGAGTCTTCTAGGTCCAGCACTCTATCCACTGTGCCACCTAGCTGCCCAAGCATTCAGTTACAAAACAGTTTGTGAGAAAGGGCAGTAGCAGTAGGGGGAATCAAGCTAAAGGAAGGTGAGCATTCAGTGAAGTAGAAGTAAAAATGGGGTGCATTCCATGCATGGGAGGCTGCCAGCGCAAAGGCATGAAGATGGGAGATGGGGTTGTGTGGGAAGAACAAAGAGAAGACGAGTTTGTCGGAATCAAAGAGTTCAGGAAGGGCGATAATGCCCAATGAGTGGGAAGACAGGTGGGGGCCAGCTTTTAACGGGAAGCCAGAGGAGCATTTGTCAGAGACTGTCTAAAGGGAAATCCTATTCAAGTACTTGCTCAATTCAATTTAATAAGCAGCTGTTACTTCAGTGCAAGGCACTGTGGTAGTCACTGGGCTGAAGTCATCCCAACTTTGGGATTCTGTGACTCTATGTCTCATTCCGTCAGGGTCTTGCTCTCTGTTTTCCAAGGCAAGAACTCACCAATCTGAGATACTGTATTAATGGGAAGCTAGCCTTTAAGCCCTGAAGCCTTATGGAGACATAACATTTTTACCTTAAATTGTGACTGAGGGCTGAGACTTTAGATGCTGAAGCACTTTGGCAGATGGGGGATATTCCTGAGCCTTAGAACTCCTCAAATTAAACATATAGTTTCAGGGAGAGTCTAACCCTCCCCCCCTCCAAGGTAGATTATTTGGCACAAAACCCAAGCTCCTATAGGTAGATTTGTCTTTATCTCCTTTCCTCTGTCCCATGCTTCCTTTACTTGTGTGCCCTATCCACAGCCCTTTCTCTGTAGCAATAGATTCTCTTTGGTTCCCTTTTGCCCAAAGATCCACTCAGGGACATTAAATTAAACATTTCCTGGCAGGTTCCCCCTGCACCACTCAGCACCCCCTCTCTCCCCTTCTCTGCGCTGCACCCAAGTGTGTATATCTATTAAAAGAAGGAAAAAATCCCAGCAGTATGTCACTGGAGTGATAATTACATCCCCAACTCCCATCATGCCATCTGCTGCTGACCTCTCACCCCTCCTCTCTTTTAATCACCCCCCAGCATCACTCACTCTGACAGAGCAGCAGCACAGGTCATGTGACCTGTCAACCTGGGGACATGACTTATAGGGCCTCGCAGGTGGACAAAGGGAAGGGAGATAGGGAGCATAAATCTCCTGGGTGAATAAAAGAGAGTAATGGAGTGCGCTCCCTGGGACTGCGTTAGCAGATTCTTGTGGTCTTGTTATTCAGTCCAGAGTTATGGTGATGAGGAAGTGGCCTAGAGTGACATGCCAGAGTCCCAATCAACCTTGCACAGCCCACCAGCAACCAGGAGGGGTCCCAATGTCAACCTTGTCAGGAAAGGCAGCAGGACAATAAGTGCCGCGGCCTAGAGATTGTTACTGACCACAAGGACTGAAGCTGGGGAAGAAATCGCTTTGAAGAATTCCCCACCAGAACGTCCCAGAGCTGGAACTCTCAGCAAAGCTCAGCCCCAGATTCTCTCCCAAACAAGGAAAGACTGAAGCACACACCCGGGCCCTGGATCTCTTTCCATTCCCACAAGAGTGTCTGGTATTTTGCCATATACATGTCTCCATCCTGGCAGTTAGAGAAGACAAAAATAATGATATTATTCTTAAATCCTACTTAAGACTCAGTAGAGTCTTGAGAACATGAATTGTTTCAATCTTTGCCTCTCCAGTGCTTGGCATGAAGGTTGGACCATAATAGGTGCCTAATAAACGCTTGTAGGCTGATTGGTTGACTCTTGAACTTAGCAAATTGCTTCAAGGATCCTAGCTAAGTGGGATATCTGGACTTGGTATCATGGGACCTGGGTTTGAATCCCAGTTCTGATTCTAATTGCAACCATGGGCCAGTCAGCTTCATCTATAAAATGGAGAAAGCCATATACTACCAACTTAGTAGGATTCTTTTGAAGAAAACACCCTGTAGACTTTAAAACAGTATAGAATTTAAACTATGACTTTGAAAGGTCTCAAGCACAAACCTACTCCAACAATCTGAGAAAGACTAGAAATACCATGACTTAGTAAAACTGCCCTAGGACAGGCAGCTTTTAGATTCCCATTACTTGTCAAAAGCAGATGTCAACCTAAAAGAGTTTGGATGAGTTTCCTAAATCTAAGGCCCAAATTAAACTATACAACATACTAATATTTCATAACCATGATATAACAATAATAAAATCTATGCAATTTCTATGAACCACCCCCCTTGCTGCTGCTTTTTCTCTCTGGTTCCCTATTGCCTAGGATAGGAGTGGGGGTGGTCTGTAGTTTTCCCCTTCCATCTCCTATCACCTCTTGGCATCTGTAGAGTCCTTTTAACTCTTCAAATCACCTGCATGGGGCACCTAGGTGGCAAAGTGAATAGAGAGCACCAGCCCTGGAGTCAGGAGGACCTGAGTTCAAATGTGACCTCAGACACTTAACACTTACTAGCTGTGTGACCTTGGGCAAGTCACTTAACCCCAATTGCCCTGCCTTTCCCCTTCCAAAAAAAAAAATTATTGGCACATGCCCTTATTGGAGTTACATTAACTCTATTAGAGCAGTTGTTGTTATCCCCACCTAAACAAAAGAAAAAATAAAGCACAGAGAGGCTAAAGATTCATTTTAAGTCACACAGCAATGTAGTGCCCAAGCTGAACCACTAAGAATCTGTCTTCCAAATCACAGCCTACATGCTCTCTATTGTGTTGTATCTCTAGCTGATTCATTGCTACTTCCACCGCCCCTGGCAAGTAGGCTGCTTGGTCAGTCTTTCTGTCCTTGGGATTCAATCTGTGGCTAGATCAAGAAAAGGAAACCCAGCTCTCTGCATTTTAGAGTTAGTGCTCTGAGTCTGTGGAGCTCGATATAGTAGAAAGGGTAGACAGTGGGAATTGGGAAGCTGAGGTCCAAATCTAAACTCCGCTTTGTTGTTCTTGTGCTTGTACAGTGGTTTCAGTCATGTCTGACTCTTCATGACCCCATTTGGGCTTTTCTTGGAGTGGTTTGCCTTTTTTCTCCAGTTCCTTTTACAGATGAGGAAACTGAGGCAAACAGGGTGAAGTGACTTGCCCAGGGTCACACAGCAATTACGTGTCTGAGGCCAGATTTGAACTTATGGAGAAGATTCTTCCTGACTCCAGGCCTGGCACTCTATCCATCACCTAGTTGTCTGAGTTCTGCTACTTATTAGCTATATGGACCTGAGCAAGTCATTTCCTCTTCTCTGAACCTACATTTTTTCAGCTGTGAGAAGTTTTTCTTAGCTCTTGCATTCACCACCCAGAGACAGTTTGGTCAGAACTCTCTCTATTCAAGTAGGAAAGTCTGAAAAGTCTGCACTAATTTTGTGCCCATGGAGAGATCAATTATTTCCTCATTTTCAAAGCAGACTTCAACAGAGAAGCTAAAAATCTCACTTACAAGCTGGTTTAAAGGAGCTGAGTACTCAGAAGGACCAATTGCTGAGACAGAAATCATGCTGGAAGTTAGAACATGACCTCCCCTTCCCCTACCCCATCACTTATAAGAAGGGCCCCTTTACAAGAGCCTTACAGTCATACCCTGTCCACCTACCAGGACTGACTGATTCCCTTTCCATTCATCACCTCCTTACAGGATCCTCCCCTCTTTCAGAATTTCCAGATGTAGAGCAGGCAAAATGGGGAATAAGGGATATTTCCTCGAGATAAAAAATCAAACAAAAATCAAGTAAAACTTAAAAAAAAAATAAAAAGGTAAATAGTATTGTGCTATAAAATAAAATGATGAAGGTGAGGGTTTCAGAGAAAACTGAGAAGATTTGTTTAAACTGACACAAAGTGAAGTGAGCAAAAGCAAGGGAGCAATTTATACTGTAACAACCATACTGTAAAGACAACAACTTTGATGGCCTTAGGAACCATGTTTAATACGATGACCAGCCATGATTCCATAAAACTAATGAGGAAGCATGCAACCCCACTTCTTGACAGAGGGGTGAACTCAGGGCTCAGAATGAAACATATTTTTTTGGACACAGCCAATTCAGCAATTTATTTTGTTTGACTATGCACATCTGTTACAAGGGTTTTGGTTTCTGTTTTCCAGTAAGGTTGGGATAGGAGGGAGAGAAAATAGACTTTTGCTCATTGAAAAAACAATTAATTTTTTAAAAAATAGGGAAAAGGACAAGTGGGCCAAGCTGATAATTTCTAATTCCAGAAGAAACCAAAGTTCCCAACAGAAGCCAAAACCCAGACCAAAGGGCTTCCTTTCTCTTCTTGCAACATCTGGATTCCAGGCAGAAATCTGCGTTAATCCTTCTCTCTGTCTCTAGAGCAATTTCCAGTTTCTCTGGGTCCCACCTGGAGAGGGGTAGCCCTGCAGCCTTCAGTAGAGAGAGTCTCTACCCCCCACCCCCACCCCAGGCTCACCAGCTGGGCCTGAGCCTTAGACAAGCTGCAGCAGGAGGCGCCCCTGTCCTCCCCCCATCTGCCATTTAACGATGATGGAAGCTGCTGTCAGCTCGTGGCGACAGTAATAAACACTCTTCTTAATAACACAGGGTGTACCTCTTATTAAAATGAATAGACTCCCACGGCGGAGCCTGGGGCCGCATGGCTGGCAGCCAACCAGGGACAACAGCCCTCAACTGGAGCAGTTTATCTGCTGTAATTACTGGCGGTACGTAACAGCTCTGGATTCTGATGGCTGACCTGGAAGGCAACGTACTTTCAGCGCCCAGGCCAAGCCAGCCAGGCAGAGGTGGACAAGAGCAACAAGGGTTCCCAGGGACACATCCATACACACTCCCCTAGACACATTCACACCCACAAATCCAGGGACTCACTGAACACAGGGCTATACCCACATCTATCACAACACACTAGCACAATCACAAGGGAGAAGAGAATAAGCATTTATATAGACCTACTATGTGCCAAGTACTGTGCTAAGTGCTTCATAATTATCATCTCATTGGATCCTTGCAACAACCCTGCAAGGTAGTTAGGTGCTCATTTTATAGTTGAAGAAACTGAGGCAAACACAGGTTAAGTGATTTGCCCAGGGTCGCAGAGCTAGGATGTGTCTGAGGCTAAATTTGAACTCAAGTCTTCTTGATTCTCAATGCAAGACTATGCTACCTAACTTCTCTACAAAGGGCATACCTATGACCAGGGAAACAGGCATACACACATACATACACACAAAAACACAAACAACACACTCATACCAAGAGACACACTTTTTTTAAGGTACTGGAGAAGGAATCAGATGACACATTTTAGTCATGTAACCTTGGAGAGAGAGTGTGGGATAGTGGATAGAAACTAAATTTGGAGTCAGGAACATCTCTGAATCCTGCCTCAAACATTTCTTAGCTTTGTAGCCCTTAGCAAGTCACTAAAACCCTCTGGGCCTTAGTTTATTCACCTGTAAAATGAAGCTATTGGTTGTCACCAACTCTCTATCTGTGATCCTTTAATCCTATGTCTCCTCTTTTGGTCTCAGTTTTCTCTCCTGTAAAAGGGGCAGGTGGGACTAAGTGTAGTCTAAGGACACCTCCAGTTCTAAGCTTCGATGGTAATTTACCTGGGGAGATGCCCACACTTTAGAAAAATGCCTACATATAGTCATATGCACACAGAGACCTTTAGATAGAAACAGAAACTCCAATTTGTTTCTGTAATGTCATAAACTCAGCAAAAGGAATGTGGCCCCCCACAAGGATGTGAATGCAAAAGAAGGTATGGAACTGTCAGCAAATGGAAGAAATAAGATACACATTCATGTATGCTGATGTGTGTGTGTAGGTGTGTCTGAGAAAGTCACCACCCCTGTCCCTGATGCAGTCACATGGATTCACCCCCAGATTGATGGCACATTGGGGGTCTTAAATGACACAAAAATACCCTTTACTTTCTGAAATTAATCACCTTCTCCAGTCCAATGTAAAGTTTCCTAGCTCTTGTTTCTCACCCTGGTCTGTAGCCAGGTCCAAATATGGCCCATTTAACTCACCATTTCTAAGGAACTAAATAGCCTGACATCTTTTCTTCTGGATTAGAGCGTGGCTTTTCCAGAACATCTAGCTTGACCCAGAACCATCTGATTCATATAAACATTAACCTACTGGGGTTTTGTTGCAGCCCCAAAGGTTTCTGAATGTTTTGCCAGGTGATTTACCACCAATTGAATAACCAAATGGTAAAGTGGAAAGAAGGTTGGCCTGAAAGTCAGAAGGCCTGGATTTGAGTCTTAACTCTCCTACAAAGTAGCTGTGTGACCTTGAGTCAGTTTACCTTTCTAGGTCTCAGTTGACTGAACTAAATACTCTTGCATTTATAAAATATTTTGCTATTCTAGAACCAGAGTCACCTCCTGTGGGTAGGGAATGTAGTTCCTGGTCCAAGGTACTTTGATGGCCATTTGGAAGAAATAATCAGTGGTTGAGTTCTGCCATTAAACTCCTAAGATTTGTGTTAATGACAGGCTACTGGTCAGGAGTGGGGAACCTGTGGCCTTAGGCCTATACGTGGCCCTGTAGGTCCTCAAGTATGTCCCTTTGACTGAATTCTGGTCAAAGGGCCACACTTGAGGACCTAGAGGGCTACATGTGGCCACAAGTTCCCCATCCCTGACCTAGCTAGCCTTTGTTGTTACCTAATGCTTCACCTTGAATCCTGACTTTATGGTTTGGGTAGAGAGGAGTAGCTAGGAGAAGGACATTGCTGAAAGTTTTCATTATAACTTCCACCTTGATTTTTTCTCCATCAACCAAGTACTGTGGTTAAGAGGGCAGCTAGGTGGTTCAATGTATAGAGTGCTAGGAATACAGTCATAAAGACCTAAGACTCAAATCCAGTCTAAGATATTTACCAGCTATGTGACTCTGGATATGTCACTTAACTTCTGTCTGCCTCAATTTCCTCATCTGTAAAGTGGGGATAATTATAGTACGTACCTCTCAGAGTTGTTGAGGATCGGATGAGGTAATGTTTGTAAAAAACTTAGCACAGTGTCTGGCATATAAATGTAAATACAAGTGCTTGTCTCCTTCCCTTCTCAGAAGCAGGGTGACCATGCATAGATTCTTCAAACTAGCTCTTTTTACTTTGAGTACAAAGTACTTTGAAATTTATCTCGGATGAACATATATTGTTCATCAAGGTGAGAGTGGTCAATATAGTAGCAACAGGGAAAAAACCCCACTCCTCTCTGGTGGAGATCCTTGTGTTGAGTTAGCTGAAGTTCAAAGTTGTGTCTATGTTGTATTAAAATAGGGAACAGCCCACCTGACAGGCTGACATATTTCTTGAACTTTCTCAGGGTTCTCTCACATGGGGAAAAGGAGTTGAGAAAAATGCTTTCCTATGTGGGCTACTACTATGTACAGCAGCTCCTTGTGCCACACCCTAAAAAAGGATGAGGACTATCAAGATGCCTGAGGTGGGTAGGTGGTAGGGGAATGATGAATATGACCCATTCAGCTCACCCTGGCTAAGGGACCAAATGGTTGACTGTGAGTGACAGTATTACAAGGCACAACTCTTCAGGATTACCATGAGAACTATGAGTGGAAAAATAGTTCCCCTTTGGGAACCTGACCTCATCGTCCAGTGTTAAGTTGAGAGAGTGAGCCCAGAGAAGTCATAACAATTATCTGGGACTGACTACATATAGCAGAGTGGGTGAGTTTCCACTCACTCATTCACTTAATCAGGAAATCTCAGCCCCAAGGCAGAGTTCCAAAACAAAGAGGATTGACTATTTCAGGCAGGCGGGCAGGCCTGGTATGAAAAATGCTGTTCCAGGTGGAGGGAAAAAAAGATACTTGTCACCTATCAGCCAGTATAGACGATAATACAGCCTCCCAAACAAGCAGTATAAATAACACACACCTGCCATGCATCATTCAGCATAGCTAGGACACATTGACCACATAATATAGTATGGATGTTACATATCCACCAGTAACACAGTAGAGACATCATATTACAAGTGAATGGGTATCTATGGCTTGATTCTAGGTGAATTGTTTTACTCACACTATTGTATTTTTTCACTATGTCTTTCTGTCCTTCATAGTAAGAAAGAAATGTAGGCATTCCTACTGATTGCAGTAGCCTATTTTTCTTATTTTAGTTTTTATATAATGAATTTAACAATCGCCAGATAACATGAGCCTTTCCACTTACAAAGTAGAAAAGAAAAAGATGATTGTACATGATATGTAGCCCTATATTAAATACAGCCTGTTTTTCTTTTTAAGCATATAATAAATTCAACATGTAACTTTCCTACTGCCCTGCGTGCCTATGTTTCCCCTATCCTTCCTTCTGCTCTCTTCTGTATCTTTAAAAATGCATTAATAACCTTTTTCTCTTTCTTTTAATTTTCTTTTCTTTTTTTCTGTGGTGGCCCTATCATTACCCCCCTACCCCTCTGACCAGGGGTGAGGAACCTGCAGCCTTGAGTCTACATGTGGCCTTCTAGATCCGTAAGTGCAGCCTTTTGACTGAATCCACACTTAAGGATCTAGAAGGCCACATGTGGCCTCAAGTCTGCAAGTTCCACACCCCTGTGTGACTGAAAAATAAAAAACCCCTTGTAATAAATATGCATAGTCAGGCAAAACAAATTCCTACATTAGCCATTTAGAAGAATGTGTCATTTTGCACAGTGAGTCCATCTCCCTATCAGAAGGTAGATGGCAGGGCGGCTAGGTGGCGCAGTGAGTAGAGCGTTGGCCCTGGAGTCAGAAGGACCTGAGTTCAGATCCAACCTCAGACACTTAATGCACACAAACAAAAACCTAGCTGTGTGACCTTGGGCAAGTTACTTAATCCCAATTGCCCTCAAAAAAAAAAAACCAAGAAGGTAGATGACATGCTTCATCATTGGTTCTCTGGAATGTTGGCCATTGCATTGATCACTGCATTGCATTGATGGTAGTTCTGAAGTCTTTCAGGGTTGTTTTATTTACCATGTGATTGTCATTGTATAAATCAGTTGTCAGAAAACTAAGGCCTGTGGGCCAAATCTGGTCTTTTGCCTGTTCTTGTACCACTCAAAAGCTAAGAATGAAACAGACAGCAAGCCAGATTTGGCCCTGAGGCAAAGTTTGCTGACCCCTGGCATAAATTATTCTCCTGATTCTGCTTTCTTCACTCCACACTATTTCATTAAAGTCTCAGATTTCTCTGAAACTCTCCTTTTTGGTATTTCCTAAGGTTCAGTGATATTCCATTCTATTCATATGCTATAATTTTAATTTAACTCAATTGTTAATTTCCAGTTCTTTATTATATAAAAAAGAGTGTATGTGTGTATATGTATCTATATATGTATAATGCATACACATACACACACATAATATACACATAGACATAGACAAAGACATATACATATACATATACATTTACATATACATATACATATACACACAGAGCTAGGGGGCACAGTGGATAGAATGCCAGGCCTAAGATCAGGATTATTCATTTCTCTGAGTTCAAATCTAGCCTCAGACACTTCCTAGATATATGACCTTAGGTAAGTCACTTAATTCTATTTGCCTCAGTTTCCTCACCTATAAAATGAGCTGGAGATATAAAAAATGGCAAACCACTCTAGTATCTTTGTCAAGAAAACCCCAAAAAGGTCATGAAGATTCAAACAGGACTGAAACAACTGAACAACAAATATGTGTCTGTGTACATGTATATACACACACCCTTTTCTTTTATCTATTTGTGGTTTAGGCCTAGTCGTTCCTGGACCAAAGAGGATGTATAGTTTAGTGAATTTGAGGATAATGTTCCAAAATGCTTTCCAGAGTGGCTGGATCAATTCATAGCTCTATGAAACAGCACATTAACGACCTATTTTCCAAATTCCTCCTCCTGTCATTTTCCTTTGTCTTCTTTGCCAATATTATGGGTATGAGGTAGAACTTCAGAGCTGTTTTAATTTGTATTTCACTAATTATTAGTGCTTATTGATCATTTTGCTATTTTGTTCACTTACATCTGTTATATATCTACTATATATAATATTAAGGTCATACACTCACCAACCTCTCTATTTTTAAGCAATACAGATAGTTTTAATGGTTACTGCTCTGTAGAATAATTAAGATCTGATACTCCTTTTTTCCCATCTTCTTTCATTATTTCCCATTAGATTTTTGACCTTTTGTTCCTGAAGATAAACTTTATCATTTTTTCCTATCAAATGATTCTTTCATACTTTGATTAGTATGGAATGGAAAAGTAAATTATTTAGGTAGTAGGGTAATTTTTATTATATTAGCAAGGCCTAACCATGCACAATTAATATTTGTCCAATTATTGAGATCTGTATTTATTTCTGTATAGGCTGTTATATAGTTGTAGCCATATTGTTCCTGCATATGCCTTGGTAGACAGACTCCCAATCATTTTATATAATTCATAGTTAATTTTAATGACATTTCTTTTCCGATTTATTCTGCTGGGACTGATTGGTAATAGATATAGAAATACTGATAATCAATGTGGATTAGTTTTCTATCCTGCAACTTTGCTGAAGTTATTATTTTAATTAGCTTTTACTTCTTTTTAAGATGTTTTAGATAGATCATCATCTGCAAAAAGTGATAGTTATAGTTTCCCCTTTGTCTATATTCCTTTGATTATTTTTCTTGTCTTATTGCTATAGCTAGCATTTCTAGCACTACATCAAATAATAGAGGTGATAATACATAGCTTTGCTATGACACTGATCTTACTGGAAAGGTCTCTAGCTTTTTTCCATTACATATAATGTCATCTATTAATTTTAGTAAGCATGATTTGCTATGTTAAGGAAAGTTTCATTGCTTCAATAAGACCAAAAACAACCAATCTTTTAGATAACTAAAGTCTAAAAATGAATTCTTTTCAAAATTAAGTAGAATAAAAATGGCATTGAATTTTGCCAAAAGCTTTCTCAGTATTTATTAATACAATCATGTTGTCTTTGTGATGGTTGCTATTCCTATTGTCTACTTTTTATGGTTTTCCTTTATACTGAAACAACCCTACATTCCTGGTATGAATTCAGCTTGGTTATAGTAAAATCTTTTTTATCTGTCTTTGTAGCCCTCTTGCTAATGTTTTATTATATATTTATATAGAATATATTATTATATGACATATATAGTATTCATATATTTTATTACATTCATAATTTTATTATATTAATTTGAGATGCTGATCTATAGTTTTCTTTCTCTGCTTTTTAGTTCTTTGGTTTAGGTATCAAGATCATATTTGTATCATAGAAGTAAAAATAAAACTAATTTCTTCTTGAAGTAACCTTCATGTTATATAGTTAGAATAAATAGGACAAAAACAATCTTATGAAAGCAGAGGGACACTTACAAAGCAAAACATTTTAGAATGTAAAAAATAGATAACACAGTTTGAAAATGTAAACATGTAAAACAAAATGTCATGGCATTTTCCCACTTTTGCTTAATTCATTCCCATTTTAAACCTATAAAAGTGTAAAGCTGTGCCTTATAGAACTGAAGCAGTGCTCAAAGTAATGTTTCCTCATAGTTTAAACAAATAAAATTTCATTTGGCTTACGTGAAATTTACTTGGTTTGATTTTTTACTGAGAGTAATAAAATATTTTATTCATGGTTTATAAACCCTTTTTTCTTATGAAAATACTGTTTGATTTTTTTAAAATAAGGATTTTGATAGGATCTTTTCCAATTTTTGTGATAGTTTATATAATATTGGAATAAACTATTCTTTGAATTTTTAATAGAATTCACTTGTTAATCCATCTGGTCCTATAGTTTGTTTTTTTTTCCTTTTAAGACTAATTTATAATTTATTCAATTTCTTTTTCTGAGATTGGGTTATTTAAATAATTTATTGCTGTTATTTTGAATATTTTATATTTTAACTATATATATCAATTTTATCTATATATCTATTTTATCCACTTTGTTGTCATATGTTTGGGTGAAATATTATATGAGAGTTCTTTATTTTATCCTCTAGTGTTGGCTTTTATTTTTTTTAACAGCTCCTAGTTTTATATTTCTCAATTCAGTGGGGGTTTTGCTTTCGAGTTTGTCCATCTCTACTTTGATTTCCTGAATTTCTAATTTGGTTTTTATTTGGGGTTTAAAAATTTGTTACTTTTTTAGTTTTTTAGTTGTGTGTCTAACTCAATCATCTATTCTTTTGCTGATGGAAACATTTAGAGATACAAATTTCTCCCTATGAACTGCTTTAGGTGAATCAAAAATTTTGAATGTTTTCTCATTGTCATCATTTTCTTTGATGAAGTAATCAGTAGTTTTGATGGTTATTTTGACTCGTCAATTCTTTAGGATTAAATTTAGCCTTTAATTTTTAATTCTTTCTTTAAAGGTTCTTTATTGAATATAATTTCTATTGCATTGTGGTCGTTAAAGAATATATTTAATAGTTTCTTCTTTCGTATTTCCTTTCATGCTATCCTCTTGTATTTTTGTCTCTCTTTATCTTCTACCCTCCCTTTTACAAAGAAGGTGATAAAGGGAAGGGAATATGTTTAACAATAGTGATCTATGATTTGTTAATATTCAGTCGACTTTCCTCTCTTCCCCTCACCTGATTCTTGATCAAAGACTTTTATTCTTTCTTTCCTTTTGACCCTCTCTTTACTTCTACCCTCCAATACTGACTTTTTCCCCTTCATGACTGATCTATCACTGCTCCTATCCTTTGTCTTATATCTACCTTTCCAATCTTCCTATCCCTATGTATTTTCTAGTTGATTTTAATCTATTTCTACACTAAATTCTTTATGTGTATGTGTGTGTGTGTTCATCTTTCTTGTCTGGTTCAGAAGAAAGTGAAATTCATTTGATGCCCATCTCCAACACTCTTTCCTCCACATTTATGTATCTTAATCTTGTGCACCACTATGATGTGAAATTGTAAGTTCTTTAGTATTCCTTTTCCTTTCTCCTCTAGTAAGTTCTCTCTTCCTTCCCTAAGACCAGGAAAACAGAACAAAACTAATCTCACTCCCTCTTTTTGTCTTATTTAACTCCTTTTATGACTGTTGAAGACATTATAGTTCTGAAGGGAACCTTGTTTCTATTCTCCCATTAAAATGTAGTCACTTTATCTTTTATAACCACTTCCAAAGGAACAAATATATAGACCTTTCTAATTTTCTCTTGATTCTTGTTTTTGCATTTCAGAGTTTCTACTCATCTCTGGTATTTTCATCAGGAACACTTGAAAGTTTTCTATAAAGTTTCATTTTTCCTTGTAGTATTATGCTTAGTTCTTCAGGGTTTTTGTTGATTATAAGCTGCTGTTTTTTGCCTTTTGAAACATGACAGTGAAAGATTTTCTTTCTTTAACAATGGCAGCTGTCATGTCTTGTGCTATTTTGGCTGTGATCCCTAGGTAGTTGAAACTTTCTGTCTGTTTGTAGTATTTTAATTTGAACTAGAAGCCCTGGATTTTTTACTATAATGTTCCTGTGAGTATTCATTTTGGTGTTTTAGGAAGTGACTAGCAGATTCTTTCTATTTTCATTTTGCTTCCTAGATCTAATGGGTCTGGGCAGTTCTGTTCATGATTTCTTGGAATATTTTATCCAGGCTATATTTTCATTATGATTTTCAGATACTCCCAAGAATCTTAGCTTGACTTTCCTCCACTTGTCCTCCATGCTATTCTCCAGGTCAGTTGTTTTTGGTAGTATATACCTTCTATTTTCTCCTGGTTTGTTTTTCTGTCTTTTAATTTTTGTTCCAATATTTATTGTCTAATGGAGTCAATTTTTTTTTGTTTGACTCATTTGAATTTCCAGGGACTCCAGTTCTTGGCTAAAGTCTACCTTCTGTTCTAAACTAATAACTATCTTTCCCAATCTTTAATCCCTAGTTCTTATCTTATTTAACATTACATTTTCTATCTCTTGCTCCACTTCTAGGTGTTTTTTTTACAGTGCAGCCAAATCATTCTTTTCTCTGAGACATTTGGAAATATTGTGGAATTACTTTCTTCAGGGTTTAACCCTTGGGTTTCTCTCAATTCATAATATTTCTTTAATGTATTTGGCATTTTCTTCTGTTGTGTTGATTCCTATCTCTCTGTTGCTTCCTATCTCTCTAATCTCCATTTCTGAATTGAGGTTTGGGGCTTGGATCAAACTGTGCTTCCTCCTGTACACTTAGATACTGTGGAGAGGTCTTGCCTAATCTTAAGGCTAAGACTAGAACCCACCTTCTGCCAGAATTTCTGGGTTTGGGTTCAATGTCCTAGTGGTTCAGGATTATACCTTGGTCCCTTCTCTGCCTCCTTCTCCTTGCATAAACATGAACCAAGAGTTGACTTCATCACTTGCTATAACCCCAACAAGGTCACAACCAGATGTAATTAATAGCTTTGATAGCAGACCTCCTATCAGGCTATAGGTCCTTTGCTTCCCAAGTGCTACCGAGCCTTTTCTCCTGTTTTGGCTTGGGCACTGATCTGGCCCTGTTCTTACTGTGGCTTGAGTGCAAGATGCTTGAGTGTTGGTCTAGCATTGTCTCCTGGTCCAGGATGCTTGCTTGTTTTGCCTTTTACTTACCCTGGCTTGTCTCCACTCAGAGCCTCTGCAGGCTTCTGGCAGTCTATCTGGGATAGGAAGAGGAGCTTACAGTCATCTTTCTTTGGTTTTCTTTACTGATGTCCTTCCTGACACATTTTTGGGACTCTACTGGGGTATTTGGGGGTTGGGGTGGGGAATCTGGACTCCTCTAGGTCCTAACATGCCACCATCCAATCCTGAAGTTGATTGCGGTGTAGTCTCCTTGGGGATTCCATTTGAAAGTCACAATGGTCTGTGTCTGGGATAATAGGGCTAGGACTGCCTTAGGAAGTCTCAGAGCCCAGGAGTCAACTCCCCATGTGTCTTTCTTCCCACTCCAAACAGTCAGATGAAATCATGCTAAAGGGATCATAAAGGGCTACTTTGGAAGGAAAAAGAAATCACAAATGGACAACTTGCAACCTGGGAGTGAGTTATATGGGAAGGGAGAGGAACAGTCCTCCCTGTTTGTCTTGCTACTTGTGTTAAGTTTGGCTATTTATAAAATGATTGTAAATATAAAAGCCTCAGGTCTTTTTTTCCCTTCCTATCACTGGCTGAAGAAATCAATCACCTGATTTCTCCCAATGGCTGCCTCCCTGACTCATTGCCCCCAAATGGAAGGTCACCACAAAACAGTCTGCACATGTACTGAAAGGAAACAAGGGACCTAAAGGTGAACCTCCTAATGCTCCATTCCAGGGCCAGTCGTTGGATTTGAGCTTCCGTGGGTTTGTGCAGATGCACAAAGGACTATAAAACATAGTGTCAACTCTGGCATCAAGCATTCATTTATTCGAACTCCGTGTTAACAAAGTGTGTTCCTCATGATCATTGGGGGAGGGTTAGTGGCCCATGTTTTATTATTCCCATTTTACAAATGAAGAAACTAAGGCCAGAAGAGGTGAGGAGATTGCTTACTGTGGCAAAGAGCAGGGCTGGGGCTGAAACCCAAAAGCCTAACTCAGCTTTAGTGGGGATTTTCCCCCCACTTTACCACTGGCTGCCAAAGAGGGAATTTTTACCAGGTCCTATATATACTCTCACCAAACATTTGGGGAAGAAGATTTGTCTTCAAAGTCCTTACCCTTGAAGCCATCAAAGAGAGAGATGCAAAGCAGAGAGGGAATATTTGAAAGCCTAGCTAAGTAAACACAACTTCCTGTTGGCTAAAGGGAAATTCTCCCTCTGAGGTCTCAAGGGACTGGAAAGGGATACAGGTTTCTGCACCTCCCCTGAGAAGCTGGGGAAACTGTAGCTATCTTTCTTCCCCACCAGCAGCATCTCCATCCTCTGGTGCTGAAGAAACATGACACATCTTATTCCCGACCCCTCAATCTTTCCCATTAGCTGAGATTGCAGGTTCAGAGCACAAACATTGCCGCCTGTCACAGCCGCTGCGTGTCAGCCATCAGCCAGGGAATGGTCTCGTCTCCTTCAATCTATCACACAGGGTTTCTGTTGCCCTCACTCCCACCCAGCTTTGCATCCCTCCTCCCCACCAGCTCCCAAACTCAGCATTTTGAGGAGACAGGGAACCAGTCACTGTTAAGTAGGGGTCTGGAGCAAGGAAACTGTCAAGAGCTGTGCCTGTCAACACAAGGCAAAGAAAGAAAGGGAAGAGGAAGTGGGCAGGGAGTAAACGTTTATTAAGAGTCTCTCTACCCTGTGCCAAGTACTCTGCTAAACACTTTACAGATACTCCATATGACTCTCACAACAATCATGGGAGGGAGCTGGTTTTTATCTCTATAATTGGGGAAACAGGCAGATAGAGGCTGAATGACTTGCCTAGGGTCACACAGCTAGTGAGTATCCAGGGCTGGATTTCAGTTTAGGTTTTCTTAACTCTAGGCCCAGTGCAAGATCTGGCTGCCTGCCCCTAAGGCCAAGGCGTCGCTTGACTCCAGCCATAGAAGTGTCACACACCATCATCCTTGTTCAGGCACGCCTGACTCTTCCAGGCCCCATTTGGGGTTTTCTTGGCAAAGATAGTGGAGTGGTTGCCATTTCCTTTTCCAGCTCATTTTCCACCCCACCACAACTGCCACATTTGGTCTCCATCATCACCATGATTCCAAGCCCAACGCTCTATCCACTGTGCCACCTAGCTACCCCCTGTGTTCTGTTGTTACTGTTTGGTTGTCTCAGTCGTGTCCTACTCTTTGTGCCCCTATTTGGGATTTTCCTGGAGTGGTTTGCCATTTCTTTCTCCAGCTCATTTTGCAGATCAGGAACTAAGTCAAATAGGGTTAAGTGATTTATCCAGGGTCACACAGATAGTAAGTGTCTAAGGCTGGATTTGAACTCATGAACATGAGTCTTCCTTACTCTAGACCCAGCGGTCTCTCCACTGCACCACCTAGCTGCTCTCATGTTCTTCTTGGTGGAGACAAAAGGGATAAGCAGGCTTTAATCCTCGTCTTGTATCCTTGAAGGTGGCTTAATTTATAATCCTCATTGGATCACAATGATCAAAGGGGCAGGTTTCTATCAGGTCACCAAAGTCAATGAAAACCACCTCTCCTTTCAAAACCTCATCCCATGTCTGGCTTTAGACAAATCAGAACATTATATAGACAGCAACAATAATTTCACATCTGTATAGCAGGTCACAGTTTTTAAACCTTTCCCATGGACCATCTTTTTTGTCCTTCATAATAACATATATGTATGTGTGTATATATGCATGTGTGTATGTATAGACACACATATATACATATAGGTGTGTATATATATATACATGTGCATATATATATCCATTTTACATATAAAGAAAATCAAGTTATGAAAAAGGTTAAATGATTAATATGAGGTTATACAATGAGGAAGTGAAAGAGCCAGGACTCCACACCAGGTCTTCTAACATCTACCAAGGATCATGAAATACTGTACTATATTGTGGTTGGGCTTCATTCTGTCAACTTCATCCCTTTAGAGTTATTCTTTAAAGAGGTACAGTGGAAAGAGATCTCACTTTAGATTCAAAGGATCTGAGTTCAAATCTTGCCTTTCTAATTCACTTTATCATATACTTGTATACCTTAAGTAAATCACTTATCTGAACCTCAGTTCCCTCATCTGTAAAATAAGGGGATTGAATGAAGTGGCCTTTAAGGTCCCTTATGACTCTGGATGTGTCTATGATTGCTTCCTCATCGTTTGTGGTGGAACGATCACCCAGAGACCCAACTCCTCTTTGCTGTGCTGTGCTGTCCTGTAAAGGTTTCATCCTCTTGTCTTTCCTCTCTTTCCTAAGGAGAAGCTTATCCACAGGGCCACCCCACCACAACTGCCACATTTGGTCTCCATCATCACTCCAGTGCAATTCCCAGAGGGGGGAAGACAAATCAGATAAAGCTGAAGTATGGTTTTAAGGTGCAGCCGGAAAACACATAATGGCAAATGAGATGGAGGTCTGGAACAAAATCATATCAGCTGAAGGATGTATGGGACAGGTGGGTGGGAGGCAGGGAAGCCAGAGAGGAGAAGACTCAATCTCTTATTTCTGGTCTTGGGGAAATAATGTGGCTAAGAACTTAGGTAGTTGAATTCTATTCAGAAAGGCAAGGTTAGGGGTGGCTAGGTGGTGCAGTGAACAGAGCACTGGCCCTGGAGTCAGAAGGACCTGAGTTCAAATCTGGCCTCAGACACTTAACACAAAAACTAGCCATGTGACCTTGAGCAAGTCACTTAACCCCAAATTGCCCTCCCCCCCAAAAAAAGAAAAAAAAGAAAGGCAAGGTTATACAGTTGAAAATATACTGACCTGGAAGTCAGAAGACCTGAATTTAAGTTCAGGCTATAATATGTAGGAGTTAAATAACATGGAGGAATTCCCTTAATCTTCCTGAGCCTCAGTTTTCTCATCTATAAAATAGGAATAATAACAATCATACTTGCATCCGCATCACATAACTCTTAGAGCTGCTGATAGTAAAGTGTTCTATAGATGTTAAAGTGATATTCAATTCCATAAACATTTATTAGGCACCTATTTATTATGTATGTGTCAGACACTGTGCTAAGCACTACCAACTGTTAGTATTGTTGCCTGACCATGAAACAGACACTAACCAAGTGGAGGGAAGGGGACAGGTTTGAGGAGAGAAATGAGATTGTTCTAAATACCATCATTCCAGACCAGAACCTGTCCTAGCTCTTTTCATGTACCAAGAAAACAGCTGAGTCAAGGGGCTGCTGAGACTAGCTGATGCGAGGGTGAACTCACATCTTGATTTCACCAACATGGTGACTTGAAAGCAAAAAAAAAAAACTAATGTAATCTTTGGCAACATTCATATAAACAGTGTCCACAGTATAAAAGAGAATAGTCCCACTATGCAATAGAGGGGTAGCCAGCTGGCACAGCAAATCAGTGCTAGGTGTGGAGTCAGAATTCCTGAGTTCAAATCTGGCCTCAGACACGTAATTGCTGTGTGACCCTGGGCAAGTCACTTAACCCAGTTTGCCTCAGTTTCCTCATCTGTAAAGTGAGCTGAAGAAGGAAATGACAAACCACTCCAGTATCTTTGCCAAGAAAATCCCAAATGGGGTCACAAAGAGTCGGCCACAAATTAAAACAACTCATCAACAACATCAAGGAACAAGAAAATGGTTAGAAGAGGAGAAATAGTCCAGAAAAAATAAGATCATAAAATAGGGCAGGGGAGGAATCTAGGGATGTGCAGCGCTACTGCATCCCTGTTTCCTGATCCTGTGTAGAAGCAGCTTTAGCCACTCAATCAATCCACAAATCACGTAGACCCTCTTTTGACAACTGCCCTAGTGAGTTCGGAGCATCAAGCTTTGGGGGATAATAGCAATCAAAGGGAGGTGTGTAATTGCTCTTTTGACCTGATGAGACCCTCACCTCCTGTAGGATTCTGTTAATCAGGAATTAGGATGAGCTTTTCTGTAGGGGACAGATCGAGGCAAAAGGAACCTTTTCTATTGCAATTGCGACTAGGTTCTATTTTGCATCATGTATGCTCCATTCCTGTCTCCTTTGATGATTCTCAGTAAAGGTATTAATTAGAACTATTATAGTCTGAGAGTTTTCATTCTGCAACCTGAGACCCCTCAGGGCGAATTCAACAAGTAAGGGAATACAAAGCATATACAAAGTAATTGAGAGGGGGGGAAGGGGGGAGAAAGAGAGAAAAGGGGGGAGGGAGGAGGGAGAGAGAAACAGACAGAGACAGAGAAAGAAGAGGAGAGGAAGAGAGGAGTAGAAAGGAGAGAGAGAGAGAAAGGAGGAAGAGAGGAGAGGATCTGAAAGGAGAGGGGTGGAAAGGAGCTGAGAGAAGAGAGATAGACAGAGACAGAGAGAAGAGGGAGAAAAAAGAGGAAGAGAGGAAAGGAGCAGAAAGGAGAGAAAGAGACAGGGAGAAAGAGAGACAGAGAGATGGAGAGACAGACAGACAGACAGAGACAGACAGAGACAGAGAGAGACAGACAGAGAGAAGAGAAAGAAAGAGAAAGAGAGTGGGGAAAGGAGCTGAAAGGAGAGAAAGAGACAGGGAGAGAGAGACAGAGACAGAGAGAGAGACAGAGAGAGACAGAGAGAGAGACAGACAGAGAGAGAGAGAGACAGAGAGAGAGAGAGAGAGAGAGAGAGAGAGAGAGAGAGAGAGAGAGAGAAAGAGAGAGAGAGAGAGAAGAAAGAGAGAAGTGGAAAGGAGAGAGACAAATAGAGACAAGAGAAAGAGAGGTAAGGAAGATGGTATGGCTCAGAGAATGCTTTGAAAGACACAAGTGCTGTTGAACTTGGGGCAGAAATCCATCCTGGCCATGGCTTTTTGTTGCTTTCTATGCCTCAGCCCTTAGGCAGCTTACCAGTACAGCAAGCACACAAGACTCCCTGAGGGGACAAAACAGCCCTGAGGAACATACCTAGAAACATAGACAAAATCACTGAGGGAAACTCAGATGTTTGGACCATGACGCTCTACTTCAAAGACATCCTCCTTGTCTCATCTTTCCCTTATTCGGTATTGTAAGTTTTCACACAGGAAATGTCCCACACTCATAGGATATTCTAATTTTTGCTTTTATGCACTATTTCTCCATCATCATCTCCATCATCTGGTTTCCCTGGCTTCCTTCAAATCTCATCCCCTAGGGGAAGTCTTTCCTGGATCCCCTTTAATTCTAGTGTCTTCCCTCTGTTGTCCCCACCAGTTTATCCTACATGTAGCATGTTTGTACACAGCTTATTTGCATATTGTCTTCTTCATTCAGTTCTGAGCTCCTGAAGAGCAGAGACATCTAATGGCTCAGTGGATAGAGCACTGGGCCTGGAGTCAGGAAGAACTGAGTTCAACTCCAGCCTCAGATACATCCTAGCTGTGTGACCCTGGGCAGGTCACTTAACTTCTGATTGGCTGACAAAATGGCTCCACCAGAGAAGGAAATGGCAAACCACTCCAGTATCCTTGCCAAGAAAACCTCAAATGGGGACATGAAGGGTGAGGCATGACTGAACAACAAGAGTAGAGCTGTCTTCTACTTTTCTTTGTATCCCTGGTGCTCACATAGTGCCTTGCACTATGTTTATTGAGTGACTGTTAGAATATGGAATAAATCCTGGTACAATTCTCAGGGATATTACCTACAGGTGCTGCCTCATCAGCCCCATAGCCCAGTTGCCCTACATTCCTTGCTATATTAACAAGAACAACCAGAATGGTGAAGGGGTTGAAACAAAACCACTAGATTGTTTGAAGCAAGTGATGGCACTTAGCCTGGTAAGTATTTGAAGGTCTGTCCTATGGAAGAAAAATTAGATATATTTTGCTTCACTCTAGAGAGCAAAATAAGAAATAATGAGTGGCAGTTACAGGGAGGCAGATCTCAATGAAATATAAGGGGGGGGGCATTTTCCTAATAATTAGAACTGTCCAGCAATGGAATGAACTGTCTAGAGATGTGGTGAGCTCCCCATTGTCGAAATTCTTCAAGGAGAAGCTGGATAAGCACTTGTGAAGTGTATTAATGCTTTAGGTAAGAGTTGGAATAAATTACCTCTGAGTTTTCTTCAAATTCTGAGAATTTATAATTCTCTTCCTTAATTTGACCTTATCTAAGTTCCTATTCATTTGACCAGCTGATGGGGAGTTTCTGATAAAGCTCTTCAGAGGACAGCTTATATTTTGACTGGATTTCAACTCCCCACCCCAATTCCCATTTTAGTTCATATCAGGCTTGAGGGTTATTGGAAATTGGTCCAATGGCTTCTAGAAGAACTCGTCCTTTTTGCACTCTTTCAGGCAGAAGCAACAGAAATCGGTCACCCTTGGAAGTTCTGCTCAGAGACCAGCCTGCTTTGCAGTGGTTAATATACCTTGTTTTTCACCCCCCACCCCTACCACCCCAGCTCGAGCCCAACATTATGGTCTTTCAACATTAAAATGTGTTAGTATTCTAAAAGTTAAAGAGAGACATATTTAGGCTCAACATAAGTCCAACAATTTAGAATTGCTGCTGGGTCCAAGGGGTAAGTGTACTTGCATACTCTTCCATTCCACTAATGGACCCATATGCTCTGACCTACACATGCCGAAGGTCAAACTCCTTTTCTCACATTCTTTGGGTCATTAAACCCCATTCTGATGCTACTGGAGAAAAATTACTTATAGCTTAGGTTTGAATCATGACTGGAGTCTCCCCAAATAATTAGTAGAAAGGTAGTCAATGTATACTACATACCAGGTATAGGACAGCTATTTATTTCCTACATACAAAAGAAATATTTAACACAAAAGACTATTACATACACACATTTAAAGTAAGACAAAATGAAACAATAAATTATAACTACTCTTATACTCTGACAGGAGATTGAGACTTGAACATCAGAATCTGGAGTACCTGGAACTGAGGACACAAGATCTCTAGATCTCTTGAACTCATAAGGTCAACTCTAAGCCTGAACATATACATTTTAAGATCAATGACCAATCATCTAGGCAAAGAAACACAAAGCTGAAGACGCAGCCAGAGACTCAAATTTGCCTAGAGGAGCCCCAGTGCTCTAGCTTTGAAGTGGGAACTATCTATATGCTGCCAAGGTAGAAAAGACCAGTTCCTTTTCAGTGGTCAAGGACAGCACCATAGTTACATGATGCCATCTAGGACATGGCAACCTCCTCCTAAAAGAGAGGACAACAGAATGAGTCACTCTTTAGGGCTCCTCTGAGCCATAAGCTCTTTCTTCTTATAAGGAGGGTAATTCATTATACCCAAAGCTCAGTCCTTCAGCACTAAAAACACATGTGGTCAACCAAAAGCAGTCAGACAATACTGACTGTCAAGCAATTGACCCAAAAGTACTCAAAAGGTGAAACAATGCAGGAGGGCAGCTAGAATCAGGCAGGGCAGCTTTGTGCATGCCTTCTTACGTGAGGACGATGTTCTTAACCATTAGGAATGGCTTAACTATTATGGAAGTGAAATGGTTTCCTTTAGTAGGAGGGAGGAAACAAGCATTTGTTAAATACCTACTATGTGCTGGGCAATATGCTAAGTACTTTAAAAGTATTCTCATTTGAATAGAGGAAGTACTGCCTCACTGGAAGCCTTCAAAAATAACTACTGAATAATCGCCTATCTGGGATGCTGTAGAAAATTCCTCCACTGGATGGAAAATTGGACTGGGTAACCTCTAAGGTCCTTCCTAACTCCAGTATTTGGTGGGAAGGTTTGAGCTGGGAGGAGGAGGAGAACAAGGAAGAGAGGACCGATCTTCATAATTTTGGCGTCAGCCCAGTCCAGAGGCCTCTGGGTGCCAGAGAGTAAGGTTAGAACAGCAAGAGCATCTCTTTGATGTTGCCCTCCAGACAAACACAAACAGATAAAGAGTGACCTCTAGTGATGGATTCTCTACAGGGATCCTGAATGGCCGGGCCAGAGCAGAGGTTTTCAGATCCATGACCCCAGAAAATGAAAGCAATCAAATCCAAGGAAATAGCCAGAGTTAGAGGGGAGCTGGGAGAGTCACACTAAACTGAACCGAGTGAGACATGGCAAGGTGAACCAAGGGCTGGGAGCATGGGCAGGAAGCAGCACAGTAGCTAAGTCACTTTTCCCATATTGCATCTACCTTTTACGGTCCTGGGTCATGGGAAGAGCACTCGAACAAGACTTTGACCTGGTCAACTTCCTCTTAAGCAAATCACTTAACTCCTCTCTGGGTCTTAGTATTTCCATCTGTAAACTGAACAGATTTGACTCCTTCTCTTAGGTTCCATCTAGCTCTGAGGTTTCTATATGATGTGTCTCCTGCCCCATGTTTTATTTGACTTTTTTGTACCTGGTCCCCATCCTAAGGTTGGCAGAAAGATGATGAACCCCACAAGATCTTCTGACTCATTAGCAATAATGAGATCTCTGGAAATAGGATTAGGCATGTACAAACACAAGGGGCTAAGCTGGTCCTACTGAGTGGTGAAATCTGCTTTTCAGATAAGACTCCCCTTTCCCAGTTCAGATCCAAGCCTTTTGTACCTAGAATGAAATGGACAGATCTCTTTGGAAAGAGGAGAAATCAGTTTGACAGTCCCCTCTACCCTGCTGCCATTTTTTTTTGCATTCATCATGATCTCATTGTTTATAACAGTTCTCATTATAGTACATATGGGAGTCTGTTGGGCTGCCTGTGCTAGTATGTAAACTGATCCTCTGTTCATGCCCTTTTCCCTGTGTAGAATGTTGAAATTCTCAGTTTAAGATCCAGTTCAAAAGCTACAGTGACCTCCTCTGAAATCTCACACTCATACTCCTCCTATACTTACCTTGTTCGATTTTGCCTTATCTTTTTGTCTTTTCAATTTGAGTTATAAGTGGATAGATTATATCTTTGGATACTTCACAGTACCTGGCCAGAGCCTCAACCAGGGCAGGGCAACCGAGGATTTGACCCAGGGCACCAATAAACCAATAGCTCTTATGCTCTTTTAGAGGCTTAGAAACAATTGAACTTAGCCCTTAGTAGTTGTGACCCCACTCACCCCAGAAACTAAACCCCAGGTGGGTTTTCCCAGACTTCTCTGCTCATAAAATAGGACATCTATTTCCATCTTCCTTCAAGGGGGCAGTGTCCTGGGATCTTTCCTCCATACAACCTCAATTTAATCTGTCTTAAAATTTGAGTAGTGGTACTCTGATTAGAGGACGTTTTATGGTGTTGTCCTAGATGCTAAAATTGTTAGTTATAGCTTGGCATCTATGTTTGTTAGTTGCAGGCACTCAATAAAGGTTTGTTAGATAAATGAATGGCTCTTGTGTTACCATGGACAATCCATTTCACTACTCTTTCCCTATCTAATAAATGCACATTCTGCAAAATTAGGACCATGTCTTTATCATGATGGATTTGTAATCACTCAATGGGAGGGTAAAGGGACAGATCACATCCCATCCTTTCCTCAAAACTCAATCATGGGTCAACATAACTATGCCATTCTCTTCAGACTTTATTGCACAAAATGCCTCCACTCCATACCTTTCTAGTTTTGGCCCTACACGGCTATGCTAGTGTTGGTCCATTTGCGCAATTATAACCAAGCCTTGACTCAGGCTTTCACTGCTAGCACCTGCACAGGTAAAATTCCTTAACAATCTCCTAACTTCCCTCTGCCCCAGCATCTTGTCCCCTGGACCACCTTGTGGCTGCTACAGGCACCTCCCAGCAGAGAGGCTCTGTGCTCTAGGGAAGCAGCCAGCCATTGAGACCCCCCTTTCATTTTTGGTGGGAGTCTGCATCACGGATCTCATTCCATCATCATCCAAACCAACCCCTTTTTCAAAATTCCCTATTTCCATCAAGGGCACTGTCATCCTTCCAGTCTCAGGTTCTCAACTGCCTCATTATCTGTGACTTCTCACTCAACTTCAAAGTTACCATTGATCTCTTAATGACCCAATTTGATGGGCTTTTTCTCAATCCTCATCCTTCTCAACCTTCGTGTAGTATCAGATGCTGTTGACCAGGCTTCCTCCCCACCCTTTGTAGCTTAAAGTACTTTTTGATAAGATTTGCAAGGTAACTAACAGAAAGTCACCTATAAAACACTCATATCTACGCACTTGAAAAACTTGGACACAGAATTTTAACCTGTTAAAACAATCTCCTAAATGAAGAATTTTAGTGGTTTTGAGCCCATTTATTAAAAATATTAAAATGGAACACTTTCTGATTAATAGACAAGAGAACCTTCATCATCAGAGAAAATGGAAATTTACTGGTTGAATTTCAACAAAAACCCTTGCATGATTAGTGAGTGGAACTGAAAATAAATATTGTGATTTAGTAGGCACAGCTAACAATGCATTTCTTCCATTTAGATTCACTATGTATCTTTGTGAGGAATCTTTTCCAACTACTATATCCTTTAAGTATTGAATTTAAATGTTGAAATAATTGAATTGAAATAAACTAAACTTAGAATAATTGCTATATGTTATGTGAGATCACATTGCTATCACTAAAATTCCTTTTATAAATAATTTTTAGGGGCAGTTAGGTGGCGAAGTGAATCCAACACTGGCCCTGGAATCAGGAGGACCTGAGTTCAAATCTGACCTTAGACACTTAACACTTACTAGGTGTGGAACCTTGGGCAAGTCACTTAACCCTGATTGCCCTGCCTTCCCCCCTCCAAAAAGACAAAAAAATTAAAAAAATTAATTTTTATTGAGAACAAAAGGGTTTTTGTTGTGAATAAATAAAACAGCATTTTTGAACATTACTTGGCCTTTATCTTTATCCTTTTAATTTTTGCATACACTTATAATTATTAGTACATGCATAACATCTGTAAATGAGAAAATATATTGGAAATTTATGTTCTAAATTATTGATAGAAGTGTACAACCACAAAAGTTTGGAGACCACTGAACTAGATGATTTCTAAGGCCCCTCTAAGCACTGACATTCTAAAATCTAGAGTCATAGAATCACAGAATTTCAGAATTGGAGGAGACCTTGGAAGGGACTCAGTGGCTATCCAATCCAACCCACACCTGAAAGAATCTCCACTATTACAAAATTAACAAGCATTTTCTTGAAGAATTCCAATGAGAGAGAAGCTACCCCTTCCCAAGGCAGACTTTTTCACTTTGGGACAGCTCCAATCATTAAGAAGGGACAGCTGCAGGGGCAGTGGATAGAATGCTAGACCTGGAGTCAGGAAGACTGATCTTCTTGAGTTCAAATCCAGTCTCAAACACATAATAGCTGTGTGACCCTGGGCAAGTCACTTAACCCTGTTTGCCTCCATTTCCTCATCTGTCAGATGAACTGGAGAAGAAAATGGCAAACCACTCCAGTATCTTTGCTAAGAAAACCCCAAATGTGGTCACAAAGAGTGGGACACAACTGAAAACAATTGAACAACAACCGTTAAGAAAATCTTCTTAGCATCAAGACTAAATTTATCTCTTTCAACTTGTATTCATCGACCTTGGCTTTGTCCACTAGGGTCACACAGAACAGGTCAAATCCGTCTTTCACGTGATGATGGTCCTTCAAATACTTGAACACAGCTATCATGTTGGAACTCTACTCTCCCCACCTCAGCCTACCTTCCTAGTCTTTTCTTTCCTAGACAAACTGATGCTTATATAACATCAGCTCAAAGCCCTTTACCATCCTCTCCAGATTATCTGTGTCCCCAGAACTAAATACAATATTTCAGTGTGATTTGAGTTCAGGGTACTGAGGAATGATCATCTCCCTATCTGCATAAGCCATTCCTCCCAATTCAGCCCAAGGCCATATTCACTGCTGACTCATGTTGAGTTTCTGGAACCACTAAAACCCACAGAACTTTTTCTAACTCTTTTCTAACCATGCTTCCCCACCCTTGGACTGGTGAAGCTGGGGGTAACACTTTAAATGTATTCCTACTGATTCCATCTTATTACATTCAGCCCAGTGCTCCAGTTTACCAAGGCTTTTTTAGGATTTGATCCCCATCCTTTCCAACTTTGCGTCACCTGAAAGTATGATGAGCAAGCCATTTATATATTTATTTAAGTTACTGAGAATAATGTTAAATGGCATAGGGCATAGGGACAGATCTCTGAGGCACTCCACTGGAGACCTCCTGGTAATTTGATATTGAACTATCAATGATTCTCTTGAGACCTAACATTCAACCAGTTTCAAATCCTACTTATTGTACTACAAAGGGGCAGTGAGGTGGCTCAGTGAATTGAGCACCCCTCCTGGAATCAGGAGGACCTGAGTTCAAATTCAGTCTCAGACACTTACTAGCTGTGTGACCCTGGGCAAGTCACTTAACCCTGATTGCCTTCAAAAAGCATAGTATGAAATGCTTTCATCAAATCATTTACTAAAACATAGGTAAACTGTATCTATATTATTCTCCTGGCCTACCAGATTAATAAGTCTAACAGGAAAAGGAAGTAAGGTCAGTCTGGCAGAATCTGTTTTTGACAAAAAAAGGCAAAAGACAGCCCCTGCCCTCAAGGAGCTCACAATCTTTTTTTTTCTATTATGTACATTTAAATACATAATAAAGTTATGGTGTAAATTTCTTTTTTTCTTCCTTCACCCCACTCTGGAGATAGCTACCAATAAACATAAATATGTAAGTATATGTAAAACCACTCTCTATATAATAACTTCTATTTATCAGTTCTTTCTTTGGATGCAAAAAGCACCTTCCTTCATGTCCTTTGTAGTTAGTTTGGGTATTTATAATAGTCAAAATGACTTATTCACTCAAAGTTGTTCTTAAAACAAGCTTGCAATCTAATGGGGCAATGTTTAAAAAAACAACCATGTGGGCAGCTAGGTGGCGCAGTGAATAGAGCGCCAGCCCTGGAGTCAGAAGGACCTGAGTTCGGATCCGGCCTCAGACACTTAACCCACACAAACAAAAACCTAGCCATGTGACCTTGGGCAAGTTACTTAACCCCAATTGCCCTAAAGGGGCGGCTAGGTGGCGCAGTGAGTAAGAGCGCCGGCCTCAGAGTTGGGATGACCCGAGATCAAATCCGGCCTCCGAAAATGAGCACCCACGCATAAATCAAATGACTAGCTGTGTAACCTTGAGCAAGTTACTTAACCCCAATTGCTTAAAAAAAAAAAACAACCATGTACAAACAAGCTATATACAGGACAAATCGGAAAGAAGGAAGGGGTTAGAATTAAGGGGGATGAGCAAGCCTTTGGGTTTCAGAAAATAGTAGGATTTTAGGTGAGAACTGAAGGAAATTAGGAAAGCCAAGAGCCAGGTATGAGGAAGGAGAGCATTTCATGCATGGGATATGGCCAGTGAAAATGCTCAAGGTCCAGAGATGGAATTTCTTGTTCAAGGAACATCAAGGAGATGGATGTCACTGGAGAGAAGAGAAAGGGGGAGGGGCAGAGAGGGTAGGCAAAATGGAAAATTGGGGTGGGGAAGTTATGAAGGGTTTTAGAAGCCAAACAGGATTTTATATTTGATCCTATAGGAGGTGACATGGTCAGACCTGCACTTTAGGAGGTTCATTTTGACAGCTGACTGGAAGGTGGACTAGACTGACAGACAGACAGACCAGCAGGCTATTGCAATAGTCCAGGAATGTAGTGTCAGAGGAGAATGGGAAAGGAGGGGGTATTGGAAGATTTTATGAAGGTGGATTTGACAAACCTTGGCAATAGATTGGACATGGGAGTGATAGAGAGTGAGGGGTCAAAGATAACACCTAGTTTAGACCCTAAGTAACTCGGTGGATGGTAGTAACCTCAACAATAACAGGGAAATTATGAAAGAGGAGAAGGTTGGGGTGAGAGAGAGGAACAGTGAGTTCACTTTTGTACATATTGAGTTTAAACTATCTATGGGACACCCAGCTAGAGATTCAAGACTGAAAGTCAGAAGAGAGGTTAAGACTGAGTAAGGAGATTTGAGAGCCATGAGCACAGAGATGGTGATTAAATCCATGGGAGCCAATGAGATCACCAAGTGAAACAGTATAGAGGGAGAAGAGAAGAGGGTCCAGGAGACAGTCCTGTGGGGTGCCCACTTTTAGTGAGTATGACCTGGATGAAGATCTATCAGAGGAGTGGCCAGAAAGGTGGGAGGAGAACCAGGAGAGAGTGATGTCACAAAACACTAGAGAAAAGAGTATTAAGAAGAAGGTGATGATGATGAAGAAGAAGAAGAAGAAGAAGAAGAAGAAGAAGAAGAAGAAGAAGAAGAAGAAGAAGAAGAAGAAGGAGGAGGAGGAGGAGGAGGAGGAGGAGGAGGAGGAGGAGGAGGAAGAGGAGGAGGAGGAGGAGGAGGAGGAGGAGGAGGAAGAGGAGGAGGAGAAGGAGGAGGAAGAGGAGGAGGAGGAGAAGGTGATTGACAATGTCAAAGGCTGTAGAGAAGTCAAAAAAAGATAGGAAAAAAAAAGGAAGGAAAAAAGAGAGAGATAGGAAAGTAAAAAAGATAGATATTCCTTCCAGAAAGTTCTACTCCCATTCTAGTTACCTTCAACAGGGCTACCAGTCCTCTCCTGAAGCTCTGATCCCCAACTAGGGTAAGGGGAATCCTCTTGGTTTTTGTGGGGAGGGGGTTTAATGGAATGAGAAAGCATGAGTCTTATGTCCACATTTGGGGAGGGGGGAAAGAACCTTCTTAGGACTCAAAAGCAAAATCTCAGAGAATGCTTTTATTTGAAGTTCCCCAAGACAATAGATCTCCGGCCATCATCCTCCGTAAATTCAGCTACATAAAAGGTCCTGTACAGAGGCTTCCTGAGGCCCTGTCCATAGAAAGAGCAGCTTGTCTAGACTTTCACTTATCTCAGACTGCTTCTTTAATGTGGGAGTCTGAATTTGCTCCTCGCCTCTTTTTTCTCCTTTTGCCATCTGTCTGTTCATTCTGAAATCTGTTCGGGTTGACCTCTAGCTGACCAGAGCCTTCCCTCTCCCTCTGTCCTGCTATGGACTCCTCCAGACAACCCTGGTTTGGCTCAAGAGGTTTTAGCTGAATATGCAAATGCCTCCCCAACCAGCTGGTGTCTGCCTCCTAGAAACACATGTTCCAAAGCCCCTTGGACTGGCAGGGGAGGGAAGGGACCTGTGCTGGGGCCTGGCTCTACAGTCCAGGGAGAGACAGTAACTTAGCAAGGGATGCCACAGCAAGCAGATGGAGATCAGCTAAACATGGGGAGAGGGAAGAGAGCATGAGAGTAGGTATGTATGGATGGGCATGAGGGTTCACTCAGGTACACACAGGCACATCCCTATGGGCATGCAGTTGCTGTGATGTGTTAATACACACTAATCTGGCTTTGCCTGGGGTTTTCAGAAATCATTGGTTCATAGAAATTCTCTTTGGCCTGAAAAATTGTCTTTTCCTACTTTTCCTAATAGAGGCCAAGAATTAGAGGCTTACCTTAAAATTGTGTGACTTTGGAAAAGTCATTTTTTCTATCTGTCTCAGTTTCCCTATCTCCAATATGTGGGAATCAGACTGTATGATATCTAAAATCCTTCCAGCTTTAAAGTTCTAGGACTCCTTGCTACGTCTTCTCTTTAGTCTTCTCACCTTCCTCCAAATCAAGATGTTTAGAAAACTCAGTCTATATTGTGAATGAATGAATGGCAAAGCATTTGAGGGAGAAGAGGTAATCAGGGTTAAGTGACTTGCCCAGAGTCATAGAGCTAGTAAATTTCCAAGGCCGAGTTTGAACTCCAGGGACATGAGTCTTTCTGACTCCAGACCTGGCCCTCTATCCACTGTGCCACCTAGCTACTCCTGTCTAGGGATAATTTGTTACTACGTAATAATTAGGTAAAAAAAATAGCTGCAATAGCAAATAATTTGTTGTAGGGGCAAAAAGACATTACTAACAAAAAAATAATAATAATTGCTTACATCTCTATAGGGCCTTAAAGTGTGAAAAGGGAACAACTAGATGGCACAGCAGATAGAGCACTGGCCCTGGAGTCCAGAAGAAACTGAGTTCAAATCCAGCCTCAGGTACTTACTACCTGTGTGACCCTGAATAAGTCACTTAACCCTGATTGCCTCAAAAAAAAAAAGCTATACAAAGCACCTTTTGTTTAGATAAAGTGTAAGTAAACATTATTATCCCCTGTTTAATCATCCTGTATATGAGGAAACGGGGTCCCATCAATGCTAGAGGATTTTCAAAGATCATGAAGTTAATGTAGTCTGAAACTCAGCTCCTCCTAATACCAGGTTCCCTCTTCTCCCATGGACCACAATCATCATCTTTATATAAGTGACTCCCACCTCTATGTATCTGGCCCTAATCTCTCTACAGTCTTGAATTACCTATGGTCTACTGGACTTCTCTACCTGGATGTTCTATAGATATCACAAAATTCAATGCGTTCATTTTATTTTCCCCCAAACCAGTCCCTCCTCCCCCTTAATCCTACTTTGGCTGGGGGCACAGACATCCTTCCAGTCCCCTATGATTGCAACCTCAGAGACATCCTCTTCCCTGACCCTGGCCCTTCCTAGCCAGTCATTTGCCAAGTGTTACAGATTCTAACTCCACAGTATAGCTCAATCCATCCCTTCCTCTTCATTCTCCCAGATAATTCTGTCCTTGACTATTGCAGTAGACTTCCAATTGGTCTCCTTTCTTCCATTTTCCACCTGGGCAATCCTTTACATAGCTGCCAAATTGATATTGCTAAAATCTGGATCTGACCATGTTACTCCCCCTACTGCCCCTAGAATAAAATATAAAATCCCCAACCTGGCAAATTAAAGGCCTCCCCATTCGGGTTCCCATTTACCTTTCCATTCTGATTTTATTACTTCCTTTATTTCACTAACTGGCCTGCTGGACCACCAGTCCAGTGTTCTAACCTAAGGACCCCTGGGCCTTATCATCTGCCTCACTTCAGTGCCCTTAAGACTTTGGAGCTGTTCTCTCTGCCTTTGAACTTTCTTTTATGTGTTTTACCCCTTAATTAGAATATGAAATCCTTGAAAACAGGGACTATCTCATTTTTTTTTTCTTTGTGTTCCCAGTCCTTAGCACAGTTCCTGGTACAGTTTAATAAATGCTTTTTCATTTTTTTATTCATTCTTTCCACTTTGCTATGTTGCATCTCTGTGACATATCACATGTATGGAAGATCTACAGTGCTAGGGGGTGGAGGGTGGAGGGAAAGTGGAAGTAGGGGGTTGGAATGGTAGATTCAGTCTAATTCAACAAATTCCATTCACTAAGCAATTGTAATGTTCCAGGCACTCTCCTGGTCACTGCAGGCAAATATGAAAGAGCCCCTGCCCCCAAGAACTGAAGGAAACAACATGTGCATGAATAAATTAATACAAGTTATTGGAGAAGCAGGGGTGTGTCGGTAAATGTTAACAACTAGTTCTTGGGGGAGAAATACACACACACACACACACACACACACACCCCACTCTCTTATTTCTAGTCTCCACTATTAGCACTAGTTTTCTCTGTCACTCTTAAATCTAGACAATCAGCAAAATGGTAAGTCAAGTCCTGATAGGTGTTTGCCTATTTCTAAGGTGTAAATTGCCTTCGTGAACCAGCTTCATCAACTAAGGGATTCAGGAAAAGCCTGTTGGGGAAGGGCACTTGAGCTGATCTAGAAGGGAGGTAGGGCTTCCAAAAGGCAGAGATATGAGACATTCAAATCATGAAGAAAACGCGCCAAGGTGGGAAATGGAAGGCTGCATAGGGAGTGGGGATAGGGGGTAGTCGGTGGCCAGTTTGGCTGGAGCATATAGAATGGGAGAAGGAGGAATTGGAGATTGACTATAAAAGGCATTAAAATGACAAACTAAAGAGCATATATTTCATCCTAGAAGCAAGAGGGAGCCACTGAAGTTTTTGAGTAAGGGCAATAACATGGTCAGGCCTCTACTTTAGGGATATTACTTTGGTAGTGATGTGTAGAATGGACCCCCCAGTGGGGACAGACTGGAGGGAGACCATTTAGGAGTCCAGTTAAGAGGTGACAAAAGACTGATTAAAGAATGACAGTGTAGTCTAATGGTAAGAGCTCAGAATTTGGAGTCAGGTGACCTGGGTTCTGCTCCATGCCTGTATAAAGCAAATAACTACTTCTCTGGCCTTAATTTAAAAGATAAGAAGGGTCTGGACATTAGATGATCTCAGGTCTCTTCAGCTCTAAATCCTATGGTTCTGGGACTTGGGTCTAGCACAGAAGGCCTTGGCCACACTCTGTGGGGGGAAAGGGAGGGAGAGAGGCCAATAACTCCTTCATTGCATGCTATATTCCTTGATCCATAGCCAATTCTGTTATGTAGTATCAGATTCCTGGTCCCACAGACCTCTACTCCTATTGCCTCTTTCTGAGGGGGGGAAATCTCCAAAACAACCTACTCAAGATCCACCTCAGCACCCTCCCTTCTGCTTGCCAACTCTGTAGGAATCCCTACTCATTTTAGGAGGGAGGGAAGAACAGAAACAGAGACAGACAGAGAGACATAGAGGAGGAAAGGGAGAAGGAAGGGGAAAGGGTTGGGTGGGTATAGGTGGAGAGAGACGAGAGAAGGAAAGGGAGACAGAGACAGAGAGGAAGAGAGAGACAGAGAGCCAAAGAGAAAGGAGGGGGGAAAGAGGGGAGAAGAGAAAGGGAGAAGGTGGGAGGTGGAGAGAGATAGGAGAGGGACAGGGATAGGGAGACAGAGACAGACAGAACCACTGAGACAGCGACAGAGAGAGAAGGGAAAGAGAGAAGGAGGAGGAAAGGGTGAGGTGGAGACAGGTGGAGAGAAAGAAGGGAAGGAAAGGGAGACACAGAGACAGAGACAGAGACAGAGACAGAGAGAGGAGGGGGAAAGAAGGGAGAAGAGAAACGATAGGGAGAGGGAGACAGAAACAGACTACTGAGAGACAGAGGGAAGAAAGGGGATAGAGAGGAGAGAAAGGGAAGGAGGGGGAGAGGGAGGATAGAAGGGGAGAAGGGAGAAACAGAGACAGACAGAAAGACATAGAGAGACAGACGGATTTTCTGTGCATCCCCAATGGCTAACGCACCCAGCGCTGCCCCTGTCTTGCACCTTCTCCCCACTTGTCCCGCCCCCTCCTGCCCACCCCCGTCCTTCATTCCGCTGCAAGGCAGAGGGAGGGGAGGGTGGGGAACCGACAGTCTGTCTCCTACGTCTCCGCTCCCTTTGTGTGTACCTCCTGGTACGATTATTAAACGCGAATTACAAAAGACGTGACCCAAACGATCTTTATTTCTTCTTTCAACAAGTGCTGCCTGCAGGGCCCTGATTCCAAATTCCGTTTCAATTATCTCGGCCATTTTAGACAGTAGAAAGAGCTGCTGGGGTGGGCAATTACCGGGGTGGAGCGTGACGGAGGGGACAAGGTCCCGCGCCGGCCGCCTCTCCCGGCTCGCCTTGCATTTGCTGGACCGGGTCTGATCGCGGGCACCGCTTCATCTGCCGCCCCCAGGGATGCCAAGCAGCCCTTGTAAGCTGCCTGGAATCCGAGCCCTGGAGACACTCCGGTCTAGGAGCGCGTGGCATCAAGGCAGCAATGCCCTCCCAAAGCTGTGCCTGCTGCACCCCCACCCTCCCCCAGACGGAGGATGCCTCAGGGCCAGAACGGAGCCTCGACTTTCTCTTCTGATGGTCATTTGTGTTGAGCAGACACAGTCTGCCCCCAAAGCCTAGGAGTTGGAACCTTCTCTAAAATCTTAGGTTGCACACTAGGGGCTGGCACACATCTAGAGAGGAAATACCCTCACAGTCAATCCGCTATACCAGTGAAATCATGGTCTGGTCCCTGGTCTCATACAGTCACGTGTAAAATGTTCCACGGGCAGCTTATTTCCTCTTGTGTCTGTTCATAGGCTCTCCACCAATGTTTTGCTTTCTTTAAAAATATATTTTTGGTAATATCTCTACATTCTCCCCTCCCCTCCCTCTTTCTAGAGAGTCATTCTAGATACCAAAAAGGGTCACAAAGGATAGATCCCTGGACCTGGAGTCAGGAAGATCTGAGTTCAAATCCAACCTCACAAGCTTACTAGGTGTGTAACCCTGGGCATGGTACTTGACCACTGTCTGCCTCATTGTCCTCAAGTGGAAGATGGTGATAATAACAGCATCTACCTCTCAGGGTTGTTGTCAGGATAAAATGAAATATTATTTAAAAGCACTTAGTAGGGACAGCTAGGTGGCTCAATGAATAGAGCACTGGCCCTGGAGTCAGGAGGACTTGAGTTCAAATTTGGCCTCAGACACTTGACATACCTATTAGCTGTGTGACCTTGGGCAAGTCACTTAACCCCAATTGCCCTACCTCCCCCCCTCAAAAAAAAAGCACTTAGAACAATGCCTGGCACATAGTAGTTGTTTAATAAAATGTTTGTTAACTTCCATCCCTTAAAACAAAGTTGTTGCTTTTTTTAAGAGGAAGAAGAGAAAAAAAATTCAGTCAAGCCGATTATGGCATTAGAAAAATCTGACAGTATATGTAATGTTCCATCCTGTGGCACCTCTGTAAAGAGGCATCTTCTCCTATATTTGGGGAGGGGAGGGCAAGTTGTTCTTTGTGATTCAGTCATTGGTCTTTGCTTTTAAATTATTGTAGTCTTCCTGTATATTATTTTATTGGCTCTGCTTCCCTCACTTTGCATCAGTTCATATAAATCTTCCACAGGTGTTTTTTCAACAGTCTAGCTTAGAAAATCAGTCTAAGGATTCTAGGCATGGTATATGGCCTGTTTAATTAGTCTAGGGAGCTCTTATATGAGGAAACTCCTACCAATGCAGGCCAACACCTTCTCTACAACTCTTAGTTACTTAGAACACTAAAAAGCTAAGTGACTTGCCCAGGGTCACAGAGCGAGTATGTGTCAGAGGTTGGATTTTCTGGTCTTCCCAGCTTCTACTACAACTCTCCATCCACTATGAGTAGAAAGAAAAAAAAATTCACAAAATGGAACACTAAGTTTAATGACCAAGCTTAGCAGGAGATAAGATAAAATAGATTTTCCTCCTTTATAGTAATAGGAGACTATAAGTATTTCATATAATGATCATATTAATAATAGTAATGTTTATATAGCACCTATTATGCCCTAGGCCCTGTGCTAAATACAAATATTACATCATTTGATCTTGGAAACAAAGAGGTAGCTGCTATTATTTGCCCCATTTTATATATGGGGTAACTAAGGCAAAATGGTTAAGAGACTTGCCCAGGGTCCCACAACTAGGGCATGTCTGAGGTGGTCTTCCTGAGTCCTGGCAGGATACTCATATCCAGTGTGCCACCTCGCTTCATCAATGTGTTAGTTTTCCTGAACTGCTTCCTCCACTCTTTCTTTTTTTATTCCTCATTATCAGAGATGGCTTTCTAGGTAGAAGAGATGGAAGAAGAGAGGTTTATTTGGAAATGAAAGTTATATAAAAGCTAATGATAGCAATAAAAAATTTAAGATGTCTACAACCATAGCAGCTGAGGATGGGCCTTTTTGGCCAATTCAGTCAGTCAGAAAGCCTTTATTAAGTATTGACCATGGATTGTGCTAAGTTCCAGAGGTATAAATATAAAGAAGGGAAAAAATGCTTTAAGGAGTTCACATTCTAATGGGGGACACAATACACTAACAGCTCCTTAAATACGAGATGTATTCAATGGGAGATCACCTCAGATGAAAAGGCCCTGGGACTGGGGCTGGGAAACGGGCTTCCGAAGCCCTGTCAGGGGTCTACAAGTGGAAAAGCTAAAGGGGCTGACCCCAGCCTGCCCAGGGTCCAGGTACCAGTTATAAAGCCGAGCCTCCTCATCGCGGCGCTGCTGTCAATAGCAGCTGGCCTTCCCTCTGGCCCAGGGCTGGGCTGAGCTCTGGCCAGTGGAAAGGGGGCTATTTACAGCTGCGCTTATTGAGTGGCGTGTGAGTCATTTGTCACGCAGAGCCCTGGCACCTTGTTCTACCTGTGTTCATCGTGTTTTATTGGTGTTGAGCAGAGTGAGGCCGGAGCAGAGTCGGGGATAGGAAACCCACTCAAGTGAAAAATGAGGAAAGCCAAATGGGATTGAGGAGAGAGAGGGGGGAGCGAGACGAGCAGGAAGGGGGTAAAGGGGCGGATTATAAAATACAAGACGAATGTGTGTACCAGACCCAGGGTGAAAAGAGGCAGGGGGAGATGGGGCGTCTGTGTGGTCAGATCCTAATAAAGGTCCCGGACACGCATGTACTTGGGGAAATAATTCTCATCTTAACCAAGCAGGACAACGAGATAGGGCAGGGAAACAGCCAGGGCCACGGAGGTGCGGGGATGCGGGGCGCTGCGGGGTTCTAGGAGGCGGGGGGCAGGGGATGGAGGTCAGGGGTGTGAAGTCACCGCGCCTTGTTACTTTCACTTCTTCCCGAGTCCTCGCCTTAGCTCTCCTCTCTCCAGACCACCCTTTCATATGCCCTCAAAAAAAAAAAAAAAGCCGGAGAGAAGGAGCTGGGGAGAGACCTGTTTAGAATTTCATGTCCTCTCCATCTCTCTCCCTCAGTGCAGAACTTTCAAGGAAAAAAAATCATAAAAAGAGGCACTTTGTGGTGAGGCAGATTTAGAGATCTTCCTGTTAGGAACAAGAAAGGAAAGAGGGAGACAGAGAAGGGGGGGGGGGGGGAGGAGAGAGAGACAGAGAGAAAGGCAGATAGAGAGATAGAGGCTTGGCTTTGTGCTCACAACCAGCCACTAAAGGTGCATTTTTAATTAAATTTATACAAAATGTGTCAGTTTTATCTTTAGGTTTCAAACCTGACTCTTTTCTATCAAAGAAAAGTATTGATCTCCATTGCCCCGAAGCTACCTGACTGAATTAAACAGAATAAATAGAAGGAGGAGGACTGAAAGGGCTTAGAAACAACTGCAGAGAGGCAAATGTCTAATGGCTCTGCAGTCATTTGCTGCAATTAAAAAACAAAACCATTTAGAGGGTCTGTTAACACCTTGAAGTCTGAAAATTCTCACTTCAAAAAAAAAAAAGACCCAAAACAGCTCCCAGGCAAAACATTTTAATTGCCATAAATACTTCCAGTGTGAGCCTCCCACTTGGGCATCTGAGCGGGTACCAATAGTTCGTTCAGGCGGAAGGGCAGCTGCCCCTGCCCACGGCCTCACCTCCCTCCCCACTGCTCCTCTACTTCACTGCCCCTATCCCTTCCAGATCCAAATTCCTTGTTTTCAAGTCACACATAAAGATACTGGGCAGTGGCAGCCTTCTCTCAATCCTCCATACCTTATTCATAGACCTAGAATTACTTTCCCCAAAGCAGTCTGTTCTTATTGTAAGGTGTTTTGCTTTGTTTTGTTTTGTTTGCTAACCTTGCTCTCTCACCTTTCCTTCAATGGTCCTCTGATCCAAACTCATACCCTAAACTATGAACCAAGCTGACATATGGATCCATCTCTGATCAGCAGGTAATGTTTCTCCCTTACTCTACATACGAAAAATCCTTCCTACTTCTAAAAGTCAGAAGTCTCTTTTATGGTCAAAATCTAGATTTTATTTTCAGTGTAATCACATTTATAATAATTCATATATAGGGGCATATATCTATGAGTTATTATATATTACATTCCTCCCAATGACCCATGAAATTGGGGGTGCAAATATTTTAGGATGAGGAAAACTGAAGATCAGAGAGGGGTAGTGCCTTGGGCAAGGTCACATACCTAGTAAAGGACAGGGGTGGTCCTTAAACCCAGGTCACTTGACTCCAAATCCACTATTTTTTCCATAACAGGGCTCTTATAATTACTGTCTGAAAAAAAATAAAAATAAAAAAGAGTGTAATATTCAAATAGGGCAGCTAGGCGGTGCTGTGACAGGAGCCTGGAGTCAGGAATTCTCATCTGAATTCAAATGTGACCTCAGATAGCTGTGTGACCCTGGGCAAGTCACATAACCTTATTTACCTCAGTTTTCTCATCTGTAAAATGAGCTGGAGAAATGTCAAACCACTGCAGAATCTTTGCCAAGAAAACCCTAAATGGGATCATGGAGGGTCAGACATGACTGAAAAAAGACTGAATAACAAGATAATCTATTCCCGTCTCTAGTCCACTGAGGGGCTTGGGGCACATGACTTGGGTCACTCAGGTCTTGGTCAAAGAGACTTGTCAATTGCCATAACATCTCTCTGACAAATGGGAGAATACGTATTTTCCCTAGAGTTCCCTATCTGAGCAAACACAATGAGAAGGAATCCACCATTAATCTAAACTTAGAATTTCTTTTACTTTCTAATTAGATCTTAGCCTGCATAAGTCTTTGAGAAAGATTTCCCATACTTCTTGATTTCTGGATGAGGAAGTAGAAAAGGAGAAAAATTTTGGTCCCAATTTAACAGTTAATTATTAATACAAGAGAGGAATAATAACACTATCCAATAACTATAGTCCAGACAAAGTAGTACACAGGGCCTGAAGAAGACTGGATCCTGATCCTGCTCCCACCCTTGAACAAACTTAAAAGATTATAGCCACATGAAACCTACTGGTCCTGTGATTATCCCATGAAAACTCACCACTCCCACCATCAAGTAAGTTGAGCTCTCTGGGAAAAAGTCCTGAAGTAAAAGATAGAGATGAGAATTCTGGATGAAGGTAGCAGCCAAGTGATCTGTTTGGATGGCCCAACTATAGAAGGTCAGATATTCCCTAAAGGATAATAGCAACATAGATTTACTTAGAGCTATGAGGGATCTTAGAGTACAGCTACTCCAATCAACATTTCCAGACTTGTTTTCATCTTACTCCCCCTTTCATGCATCCTTTGTTCCAGCTACACAGGATTACTTGTACCATCTGTTGGTTTTAATTCAGTCCCTTTCCATAGGCCCAGTCTCTTAATCATACAGTCTATCAGACTTGAAATGGCCTCACCTCCACCTTGAAACTTTCCCTTTCTTCAAAAGTACCTCTTGACCAGGAAAACTTATTTGTTCACCCTTCCTCCTCTTGTCCCCTCTCCCCACCCCAGCCCAAGAAATGACCTCTGCCTCCTCTAATTTATCTTCACACTATCCTTTGCACTCGTTATCTAACTTGTGTTGTAGTGACATGCATGTTTATCTCCCCTGATCATTTACAAGTTTCTAATGAGCAGGGGCTGTGTCACTTTTCGTCTGTGTGTCCCCACTGTCTAGAATAGTATCTAGTACAGAATAATTGGTGTAGTAAATGACTGTTGAACTCTATTATCTTTCACTCCAAACTAGCTCACTTTCTGGGCATCCCCATTTCTATTAATGATACTTACCATCATTTTCCCAGTCACTCGGGCTTAAAATTTTGGAATTATTCATGGCTCCTTCCTCTCTCTAAAACCTCACTTTGTACATATCACCGCCTTTCTCTAAGACCTTCAGTGATGTTCTACAGAAGAGAATCCAGACAATTTAGATGGGCATTTAAAGCTCGATGGAAGACCCTTCTTACTTTGTAAATTTATCTCCTGCTACTCCCTACATGAACTTTGTGCTCCTTGGCCCCTGAACACATAACATTCTTTACCACCTCCATGCTTTTGATCGCATCATTTCTCCTGATCATAATGTCCTTGTCCTCCTCTCCCCTTATTTAAATCCTGTGTGTCTTTAAAGCCCGAATTAAATTATGTCAGTTCTATGAAGTCTTTCCTGGTCAACACCTGCCAGTAGTCCTGATCTATATCTTGCCACTGTACCTAGATGGCTCCAGAGGAGAAAATGAGGCCGGTGACTTTGCTTTGCACAGCCCTCCCTCACTTAAATACAATTCACTTGCAACTCATAGTATCACCTTCCTGATATCATGGTCCTCTTCAAAGAATGAAGGACAAACAATAATCTGTAAGTAGTATGAGCTGCCTCATGGGGATCCAACTAGCCAGTTCCAGTTGGGCAACACAGCTCCTTCCTTCCTTCCTTCCTTTCTCCCTCCCTTCCTCCCTTCCTGCCCTCCCCATCCCTTTCCTTCCCTTCCTTTTCCTTTATCCTTCCTCTCCTTCTGTCCACATAGGGTATCATACCCTTACCTGCAGGTGCTCTGTTCAACAGAATGTAAATTTTAATCACCGAAACCTTGCAAGATATCTTGGGGTTTACAGGCTAGATTTCTTTCTTAAGGACCATGCCTTAAACCCAAATTTTTCATTGATTGGCCAACAATAGATTCCAGCCCAAGCCCTACTTGGTCATTGTGTGGGCCCTGATGGCTCAAAGTGAATGTCAACAGAAATTGTTTCTGTGTTGGCTAGAAACCCTGAGCATCTTCCCCTCTGAGATTGATTCCTACCCCCCCCCCTTTTTTTTTACTAGGTCAAAGAGGCCACTTTGCCTCACTTCTTGACTAATCTTAATTACTGAATGGGCATTACCTCAGTCAAACTGAGGCCTGAGAAAGACCTTAACTTAAAAAGGCCAAGGTCTGCCACCATATCAGGGGTCATCTCCAGTCGTCCTGATCTATATCTTGTCACTGGACCCAGATGGCTCCAGAGGAGAAAGTGAGGCTTATGACTTTGCACAGCTCTCCCTCACTTAAATCAAATTCACTTGCAAGTCATGGCATCACCTTCCTGATGTCATGATCCTCTTCAAGAACAAAGTACAAATAACAACAACCTGGCCGCCCTGACCAGTTATTTCTCCTTCTACTCAACTGACACAAAACTGTCTACACTCTGTGTTTGATACTTAGCTTAACGTGTACCTATCATGTGCTAGGCGCTGTGCTGGGTGATAAAGATACAAATACAAAGAATGAAAAATACCTACCTTCAAGAAGCTTACATAGAGACATGTACATATTTGTGTAGGCCCCTCTGGGATCTGCTTTCAATTTTCACTCATACTCTCAAGTTGAGTCTCCAGAGAACATGCCTGAGGGGCCGCACATCTAAAAATTATAAGTCACAAGCCCCCACCAGTGTACTTCTTATTAATAATTAGGTAGAGACACAGTAAAGGCCTTTACAAAAATGGCATAGTAAAAACAGTAGCTACAATAAAAGTTATGTGTACCTGTGGGAGATGCAACCCAGGTTTCCAACAACAAAGAGTCTCTAATGTCAGCATAGGGGCATAGCTTCCTCCAGCTCCCTTCAAAAGCATGTGAATAGTAGTGGAGGAAGTGACGTGAAAGTAAACTATGCCTGGGGTTTGGCAAGAGGTGAGTAGCAGCGACTCAAGATTATAAGCTTTTAGAAAACAGGGACTATCTCGTGCTTTTTTGCATCCTCAGTGTTTAGCATTGTGTCTTGTTTTGATTAATAATATTTACTATTAATGATAATTAGCAAGCAATATGGAGTCAGAAGAATTGGATTCAAATGAAGGCAATGAACTTTTCCAAGTTTTTGGTTTCTTCAATTGAAAGAAGGGATACTCTTACTTATGTCACCTGTCCTATAGGGTTATTGAGAGGGGAAAAGGCAGAAAATAGGCGTGTATTTAATCACCCGCTGGTGGCTAGGTGGCACAGTGGATAGACATGGACTCAGATAGATCTTCCTTCCTAGCTCAAATCCAGTCTCAGACACTTACTAGCTGTGTGACCCTAGTCAGATCACTTAACCTTGTTTGCCTCAGTTTCCTCATCTGTCAAATGAGTTGGAGAAGGAAATGGCAAACCATTTCAGTATCTATGCCAAGAAATCCCAAATGGGGTTACAAAGAACCAGACATAACTGAAAAAGACTGAACAGCAACAATACCCACTATGTGCCAGGCACTGTGCTAAGTAAGTGCTTTATAAATATTACCTCATTTGAGCTTCACAATTAAGGAAAATGAGGCAAAGAGAGGTTGGGTGATTTGTCCAGGGTCACATCACACAGCTAGCAGTTTTTGGATTCCAAGGTTCTACCCACTGTACTACTGAGTTTGTCTCGCACAGAAATTGACCTAGTGAATTGGTGACAGGTTCTGAATTTTTTAGAGATTATCCATTTAAGTGAAGAAAATAATGTTAGATGAGGAGAGCTGTACAGTTAATGACACCTGGGTTTTAGTGAATTGGGGAAGAAAAGACAAGAAATGGGTTGGAGAATAAAATCAAAAACATCTTGAAGAAAGGATCACAGATATAGAACAAAGTGAAAAGAACCAAGAGAAAACTCCAGGACCCAGCTCAAGTTCTACCTGCTATGCTAGATCTTTGCTCATGTACTACACACACAAACACACACACACACACATACATACATACACAACATATATATACACACAAACATACACACAAACATGTGTGTATACATGTTATCTCCCCCTACAGAATGTAAACTACTTAATTTTGTTTTTGTACAAAAACTTAGTTTTGTACAAAACTCCTGGCTTAGCTAAGTTTCTGGCAGTCAGTCATCAAACATTTATTATGTACCTACTGTGTCAAGCACTGGGCTTTACATGGGGATGCAAAGAAAAGGTAAAAGACAGTCCCTATGCTCAAGTAGCTCACAGACTAGTAGGTGCCTACTAAATGTTTATTAATCGATTGATGGATTAAAGAGAACAACATCCAAAATGGCCCCAGTACTTAGCATAGTGCCTTACACATAGTAGACACTTTACAGTAACTTTTTAAAAAGGCCAAACTGAAAGACACCAGAACTCAGATCAATGCAACCACTCCAGGGGTCTGCTGATGAAACTCCTTTCCCCCTCCATGGTAAGGTGTTGGACTACAGGTGTGGAAAGAGCCAGTCACAGTCAAACATGGTCAATGGGCTCTTTGTTTTGTGTAACTGTACTTCTTTGTTACCAAAAAGGGTTCTTCTGGTAGAACGGAACATTGGGAAATGCCAGCATTATAAAAAAAAAATGAACTCCACACACAGAATGTTAGAGCTGGAATGGCCTTAAAGATAATCTAGTACAAGCCCCATAATTTATAGAAGGAAAAGTAAAGGCCTAAAGAGAAGTGACTTCTCCAAAGTCATACTGCTCATGAGTGGCAGGAAAGGCATGGGTTTGAGGGGAAAGAAGCTAGAGATACTGTTCAAACTCCCAGGAAGGGAAAAGAGAACAAGATGACAAACAATACCAAGTTGGCCAAGCACAATAATGGAGGACAATCACTTTTCCATCTGCTGGACACTGGTTTGACCCTCTCTTCCTAATTCTTCATCATCATGCATTGGCGAAGTTGGGATAATGGGGTCCAGAAGGCTTGCTAGACAAAGTCTAGCAGTTGAATCTTTTTTTTTTTTGCTTTTTGGAGGGCAGAGGACAAGGCAGTTAGGGTTAAGTGACCTGCCCAAGGTCACACAGTTAGTAAATGTTAAGTGTCTAAGGCCGAATTCGAACTCAGGTCCTCTTGACCTCAGGGCTGGTGCTCTATTCACTGCACCACCTAGCAGCCCCTAGCAGTTGAATCTTGAGAGCCAAAATAACAATCATCACGACATTTCAGGCTGTCACCAGTCCTCAAATACACAGATTATTCTAGACTTTGAAAGCTTAATTTTCTCTTAGCTCAATGGAACTTGGGAGAAGCCCACACTGCAGAATTTACATAAAAACGAATACAGATTCAGGTACTCTTGTGTATGAAGAAGGGGTGAACTGTATTGGAAGGAAAGATGCATTTTTTTAAGTGCCTAACAGGTGCCAGACATAGTGTTAAGTCTTTTTACTAGTATTATCTCATTTAATTCTTATAACAACCCAAGAAGGTAGGTGCATTATCCCCATTTTACAGCTGAAGAAACTGAGGCAGAAGTTAAATGACTTGTCCAGGTTCCTCCCACTAGTGTTTGAGGCTGGATTTGAATTAAGGTCTCCTTGACTCCAGACCCAACACTCTATCTACTAGACCACCTTTGCTATATAATCTAGTCTACAAGACTGTGAAAGAAGTGGGAAGCTCTGCTCCTTTTTTTTAGTCAAACAACCATTTAATTAATAATTATGATAATAATAGCTAACATTTATATAGTGCCAATTTATACAGTGCTTTACATATGTGTTATTTATATAGTGCGCACTATGTGACAGAGATAAAAACAAAGGCCAAGATACAGCCTCTGTTCTCAAGGAAGAACCTCTTTAATGGAGAAGAAAACATATAAATAACAGATTGTTGTTGTTCAGTTGTGTCTGACTCTTAGTGACCCCACAGACCATAGCACATCAGTGCTGTCCATGGGGTTTTCTTGGCAGATACTAGAGTTTTTGCTATTTCCTTTTCCAGCTCTTTTACAGATGAGGAAACTGAGGCAAACAGGAGTAAGTGACTTGTCCAGGATCACAGAGCTAGTGTGTAAGGCCAGATTTGAACTCAGGTCTTCCTGACTCCAGGCCTAGTGCTCTATCCACTGAGCCACCTAGCTGCCTCCAAATAATAGGTATGTAGAAGGTAGCAACCATCTACCCTCTGAATATATTTAGGCTTACTTCTCTTCCCCTACATATATTTGTTCCTAAGCCCAGAACTGCTCTCAGTAGGTTCTAGAACACAATGCTGCAGTTGGAAGTTGCCTTGGAAATCAGCTTGTTCTGCTCAATCATTTTATATCTGAGAAAATAGAGACTCGAGTAGGAAAGTGGCCTAGTGAAGGCCATACAGGACACACATGCTCACACATGTGCATGTGTGTGCGCACACACACACACAGAGCTTCTGTGAAAATTCTGAGGTCAGTTTTTAAATTGGTGCTGCCCATCACCAACTTTCTCTCTTAATCATACCAAAGTCAAAATTTTATCTTCCAGGACTCATCCTTCTACCCTCTGCTCTCTGGGAAGCAAGATCTCATGCCTGTTGAGCTCCTCATTCACTTGCCTATCAGGAGAAAAGATCATTCCCATCTCCATGTGAGGAGACATGGGCTGACCAGCACTCTTAATTAAAGGGGGGAGGAAAGGATCAAGTTTACTTCAGATAAAGAGGCAGGATTAAACCAGACAGAAAGAATGGACAAGGGGCAGCTGTCAGCACTCCAGCCAATCTGGAGTGATTATTAATAACGATAAGCAAGAGAATGGGAATAAGAAAGAGATGATGAAGTGGTTCTGAAAGTGACAGCAGATGAAGTCTGATAACAGGCTGAGGTCATGGGTTACCTCTACCCTACAAGCCAAGTTCACTTAGGGGGGAGGTGCAGAGTTGATAAAGAGGAGTTTCCAGGTCAAATGAATGGATACCCACTGTTTCCCATCTAGAACCAGAATTATTAAGAGTAGACTACTTTTTTACCTGGGATAATGCAGAGTAAATCTGGAGTTGCAAAGGAATTGGACTGAGGGTCAGAAAGGGGAAGGGGAGACCTATATCACCTAGCATACATGTTCATAGCCAGTGGCCTTACATGCAGACTGACGTATTTGGGGAGACAGGGTTAGCTAATTAGCAGCAGGCTCTAGGGCCGGCTAATGCCAGACTGTCATCTAGGTGGTGTCAAGATTGACAGACAGCTATTTCATCCTTTGGAAGATGTTTTAATGTCCTCTATGAAATTTCTTCATCTGCCCCTAAAAAACAACTACTCAGAAAAAGAACTAAGTAGAGAAATGAAGGGTAAAAGTTTTTGTTGTTTTGTTGTTTTTTAATCCAAGGGAACTCTATTAATCCTAAATTTCTAGTAAGTATTGGGATATGCTTCCAGGGACAGAGCCACTAGAGACTTTGATCCCTCGTTTGACTTCAAACCCTCAGATACCAAAGAGATGCATACGTGATCTCATTGATACAGTAGTTCTCTGCAATGATGTCTGTCTGCCCACTCCAAACAGGAGATGTTTGAGGAAGAACAGAACGCCATAGGCATCCACCTGTATCTGCCACGAAATAGAGGAGGTTAGTGATACACCATGACAAACCCCCAAATGTCCTGTGGAGTAGACTGCTTTCCCTTCCACGTTCAACCAATACACCTCCACTGCCTGGCCAAGTTCCCTCTCAGCAGTGCCTAGAGTACTGAGCCTGGAGTTAGGAAGACCTCAGTTCAGATCTGACCTCAGATACTACAAGCTGTATGACTTTGAGCAAGTCACCTAACCTCTGTCTGCCTCAGTTTCCTCATTTATAAAATGGGAATAGCACTTACCTCCCAGGGTTGTTGCAAGGATCAAATGAGGTAATATTTGTAAAGCCATTAGCACAATGTAGGCACCTAAATGCTTGTTCCCTTTCTACTTCCACAATAATCATAGCCAGTTATGAAGCACACCACCCATTTCTTCCTCCTGGCTCACCACAAAGTATCCCTCCAACCATTCCCCCATTTCTCTTCCTCCAAACACAAGGACACAATTGTTTCCTCTAGTCCCTCTCCACTCTGAAAGGGTCTATGTCTCCTTTGCTATTTTCTTGCTGGGATCTAAAAGAGGTCTGCTCCATTGCTATGACCGATTCCATGTTCAGGGATAAGTCCACAATGAGAGCAGGGAGGCAGTAGAAAATTGGCTAGGCTTTAACAGCCAAGGAGAAAAGGAAGGACTAGGAAAGAGGAGTAGCTTAGAGAGGGAACCCGGGAATTAAAATCAAATGGTATTTTTGTAGTCACAGAATATTTCTAGATGAAGAAGGAGCTTGGAAATGTTCTTTGGATCACATAGAGTAATGAGTGGGAGATGGGCTAAGATACTTATTTGATTATAAAAACAGCAATGGGGCAGATGGTATAGCACATTCTCCTGGTAGTAGTACTCTGTGCAGTCTTGGATTTCCTGGAATTTCAAAGTCCTTTCTTAAATCAGACTTGATAAATTGTACTTCCCCCAAATGACTGCACTGTTTTACCTCTGAGACTGTATAAAAACACCATTTAGGGTCTATCCCTTTCCTCCCAACCTTCAGCATACTCATGTAGAATTATGCTCTAGCCTAATTCCAAAAGTCTAATCAAACAAAACCTTCATCTCGGGGCAATGGTGTGGAACTTCAAGGAATTTTGCTTCACTGTGCCTCAATTTCCCAATGTGAAACAAGAAAACAGTAATATTGCCTGGATATGTCATAGGGGACATTACAAGAATGGCTAAGACAATAGGAGTCAAGTATGGTGAGCTCTCACGACCAAAACTCCAAATAAATAGATAACAGTAGTATTGTTTTATATTTTACTCTGTAACCAAAGATTTTAAAATCTGATTGTTTTCCTCCTCACCTGGATTTTCCTACTATGTGCTATCTCCCCTCTCTTTCACACACAACAAGGCCAAAATATTTAAAATATATTTGTACCACTTGGTTACTTATTCTTAAACATACAAGAGTTCCTTAGGATGAAAAACAAATTCCCAGGATAGCAAAGCTCATCCCCAAACCTTGGGTCACAGACACAATGGGAATAAGTAGTGTCCCCCAATTTAGTGGGCTGAATGAAGAACCTCTTGACAAAACTCCAGAGACAGGGGAAGAAGCCAAGAGAAGGTTGACTTTACCTGACTGCTGTTTTAGCTGAGGTCCAGGGCAGCTGCTTGCTGATGCTCAGCTCTTCCTCCAATTTCTGGGATTTTCCCAAGGTTCTGGTGGGACCACATGCTGCCTTTTGGAGGGCTACATCTTCCTCTCCTGGGGCTGTCTAATTACAAAACTTGTTTCCTCACTCCCTATAAAGCCCCAAACCAACTATGAGCTTTGCCTTCCTTAACCCAGCTAGAAATGTAACCAACAGTTATTTCCTCCTTTTGCTAAGGGAAGACCAAATCCTCTTGCCAAATACCTGTTTCAGGACTCCAAGTTCATTATTTACTGAGCTTACTCATGTTGGACTAAGCTCCAATTTGGCACTACTGTGACAGAGGAATCTATCTACCACTGGCCAAATCTCATGCTTCCCAGTTCAGACCAAATCTTCCCCTTGTACCTGAGCCTACCAGGTTTCTGTGTCCTAAAAGTCCAGAGAAGGGACCTCTTCATGAAGTGTCCCCTCTGGCCCTCTTCCTTCCTGCCAGCTCTGTCCCCATGCCTTCACCCACCCACATCTCTTGAGCTCCAACATAAGAAAGGGTAGTCTCTTCCTAGTCTGTCAGGTTGAGAGGACAGGGACAGATCTATGCAACCATTCCGCATTTATTCTGTTCATTGTCCCTTGATTAGGGAGTTAAAGCAAGGAACAAGAGTCAGATGAAAGGAAATACAATGGCCCTGCCTTGTACTAATGGCTCCCTGCTCCCACCTCTTACATGAGGAGAAGCATCAATAAGGATGTCATCTGTTGGGGAGTCTAGGAAAAATAGATGCATGTTTCCTCTAACGGTCTCAGTGACATTTCAAGACACTCTTTATGCTCTGCTAAATCAATGACAAACACATCTTAGGAATCCTAAACTAAGGGAGTGTTTGTTTCAATTAAAAATGGGATCTTCTACTCTACCCTTTCTCACTGTACTGATGAGCAAACTCAGACCCAGAGAATAGAAATAACTTGGCCAAGGTCATATCAGAGCTAGGATTTGGGCTCAGTTTCTTTGACTCTAAATCCAATGAGCTGGGAAAATAGAAAGAACATTGGATGCACAAACAAAATCAATGCTGCTAGACAGAATAAGAGGGAAAATCTGATTAGAAAAAAGAAAACAACTTTGCCTCAAATATTTCTGATTTTTTAAAAGTCTGATACTCAAGTTATATATGCAATTGACACATATGTAAGAGTCACAAGCCGGTGAATAAATGGCAGAAAGATATGAACAGTTCCAAAAGAAGGTAAACTATGCCTCAGTCACAATAAAACAAATGCAAATTAGAGCAACTCCAAGGTTTTAGCTCAGACCCAGCAAAGATGGGAGTAGTCAGTCAGTACTGGAGGGACTGTGGAATGACAAGCACACTGGCGTCATGCAGAATAGACTTTGGCCATTCTAGAAAACAATTCGGAATTATGTGAGAAATATAAGTCATTTATTCCCTTAAATCCAGTGAATTGCTACCCTCAGGTACTCTTAGGATAGTATCCCAAGGAGGTCAAAGACAGAAAGATCCCATACACACCAAAAAATTGACAGAAGCACTTTTGTAGTAGCAAAATACTAGATAAAAGTTAAGTGTCCATTGATCAGGAAATGACTGAACAAATGACAGTATATGAATAGGATGGAATATTATTGTATTATAAGAAAAGATAACTATGAAGTATTGAGAGAAACTTAGGAAGAATTAAATTAAATTAAGTGATACAGAGCAAAGCAAGAAGAAACAATTGAATACTATATATGTATATAACACATATATTGATTCCTTCTATACAATAAGCACAATAATGTTTTATCAAGTATTGTTTTATTGATTTTTAAATTTATTAATGTTTTATTATTAATAACCCAACATAAAATATATCAAAGCCCAGGTTAATATAATAACAAATAATACCAGAGGACTGATGATGAAATTTACTTCCCTCCTTTAAGGATAGACATGGTAGACTATGGCTGTGGAATCCTACATACATTGTTGGGTATAGTTAGTGTGTCACTTCATTTTCTTTACCAGTAAGAAAAGGAAAGGAAGGGAAAAGGGAAGAGGGAAGGGAAAGAAGTGAGGCAGAAGAAAGAGAGAGAGGAGAGGGAGAAAGGAGAGAAGGAAAAAGGGGGAGGAAGGGAGAGACATATGATGGAAGAAAACAAAATAGTTTGTTTTTTTTTTAATGAAGGAACAACACACTGGAAGTCAGGAGATCAGATTTCTGGTCTGAGCTCTGCTGCTACGTGACTAAGTGATTGTGGACAAGTCTCATCATCTTACAAGCTTCAGTTTTCTGACCCATAAAAAGAAAGAACCAGATGGCCTTGTCTGTAAGATTCCTTCTGGTTCTTGTTCTAATGATGCATATGTCAGCTCCAGTGATTGTTGTGATTCTCCTGGAGGCCCATCCCAAGTCCTGAGTGGCTCAAATACTACCAGGGCATTCTGGGAATGGCACTTGAAAGCAGCCAGTGGTTACCTCTGAGAAAGTGAATGACCCCTGGGGTCTTTGGGCATACAATAATACCAAACTATTTTAGAGAGGCATGAAGAATTGGATTTCCCAATAGATCTTTGTGTTTTTTGTTCCTTTTCCATCCCCCACTCTAAAAAAATCATGTTTTGCTGGTCTTTTGTCTTTACATTGCGATCATTTACTACCCATTCTCAGACTGGATCAGCCAGTGGAGAAACCTTGTCTGACAACAACATTCTGTCCTAGCTGCTGCCTGACTCACTGCTGTGACAGAGGAGGGATGCTTAGTTATCTCTGCTCTGAGACTCTTGCTGGTTTTTCCATTATTCAGAGTTTACCTTCCAAAAGTCAGCTTTTCATTTACATTGTTGTAAGGACTTTAGAGACAGCTAGGTGGCACAGTGGGTAGAGCATCAGGCCTAGAGTCAGGAGGAAGGACTCCAGTATCTCTGCCAAGAAAACCCCAAAAGGAGTCACAAAGAATCAGACACAACTGAGCAACAATAGACACTTTAGAGGCATTCCCACAGTGGCACAGTGGATAATGCGTTAGTCAGGAAGACCCAAATTCAAATCCTGCCTTAGATGCTTATTAGCTGTGTAATCCTGGGCAAGCCACTGAACTTCTCTCACCCTTAGTTACCTCATCAATCAAGATCAATCAATCAATATTAAGTACCTGCTATGTACCAGGCACTGTGCTAGTCCTTGCCTTCTTATAATGTGGATCATAATAAAATCTACGTCCCAGGGGTTGTTGTGAGGATTAGATGAGATAACATAGGTAAAGGTCTTTGCTGTATAAATACCAGCTACCATTTGCTGAACATAATATTCTTGTGGTCCTGCTTGCTCCAACACACATAAGTTCACACAAGTCTTCCTATATGTCTCTCAGTTCTCCTTAGTGGTCATTCCCCACTGCACAGTCAAATGCGATTACATCCAGAAACCAGACAATTTCTGGCCATTCCCTAACAGAGGGGCACCCACTTTGTCTCTGGTTCTTGGCTACCACAAGAGCATACGTGTACATTTCTTCTTGATGTGTCTAAACTGAAGACCGACTAGTCTTTCTCCTCCCCCACCCCAAGACAGCACTGCTTGGCTGCAGATGTGGCAGATGTTCCTGGGCCACCGGCCCAGTCACTTGTTCCGAAGGAGCCAAAGATGGGGCTCTGCATACAGCCAGGGGAATCAGGGCTAATGCGCAAGTCTGGCTCTGCCCCCACAGTCACTGAGCCCTCCACTCCAGGTCACCATGACAGATGCTGCAAACATATGCCGTGAATTAATGCTCTTCGTCACAGCCACAAGAGGGGCAGGCTCTCCTCGCCTGTTCCCACCACCCCATGATTTCCTATTTTCTCTGTATCTATGGTTCCAAAAAAGGGGGATGTGGCAGATAAAGAGATTATTTCCTTCTTTATTCCTAATTCTGCACCTTTGGAATTTCCCTTTTCCCCTAGCTGGCAGTTCTTTCTTAATTTACTTTGTTCCAGGAGAGCCCCTGGATAAAACCAAATCACTGGAGGGGACCCCAGAAATTACCTAGTCTAGTTCTCAAGTTCCAGCAACAATGCAGGTAAGCCATTTGGACATATGAGCAGTTACCATCTTAAGGTAAAAGCAGCATGGTATAGCCCACTGCCAGTACATTCCAGGACGAGCTCTGCTGATAATTAGCTCTCTAACTCTACACAAGTTACTTAACCTCTTAGCCTTAGTTTCCTCATCTGTAAAATGGGGCTAATGTTTTCACTACCTACCTCACAGGTTTGTTGAGAAGCAAACAGGAGGGTGCAGGTAAAACACTATACAGATGTGAGATATTTTTCTCAGGCTCCACTGAAATTCCTCAGCTTCCCCTATGAAGCTATAGATTGAAACCTTTCTGGTTTTTCCTTATACCTAATAATATGTGTGTAGCACTTACAGGCCTTGCCAGATCCATCCAACAACCCTGGGAGGTTTTATAGATGGGGAAACTGAGGCAAATAGAAGTCAACTGACCTGCCTGAAGTCACAAAGTTAGTAGTTAGAATAATAAAAGCTAACGATTATATGGTGTTGACTATATCTACATATCTATATATAATGGTTATTCATATATATATCTATATCTATCTATCTATCTATCTATCTATCTATCTATCTATCTATCTATATATATATATATATATATATATATATATATATATTCTACAGAGGCACAGCACCATACCAAGTGCTATACAAAATACTATCTCATTTGAGCCATACAACAACCCTGGGAGGTAGGTGCTATTATTATCATCATTTTACAGATGGGGAAACAGATTAACAAGGTTTAAGTGACTTGCCCAAGGTCAAGGAGTTAATGAGAGAGGCAGGATTTGAATTCCGGTCTTTCCTGACTCCAGGTCTCACATCATCTAACTGTCTTGTTGTTGTTCAGTTGTTTCAGTCACATCCAACTCTTTGTGACCCCATTTGGTATTTTTTTGGTAGAGACACTAGAGTAGTCTGCCATTTCCATCTCTAGTTCATTTTATAGATGAGGAAACTGAGGCAAGCAGGGCTAAGTGACTTGGCCAGGGTCACACAACTAGTAAGTGTCTGAGGTCTGATGTCACATTTGAACTCAGGACTTCCTGACTCCAGACTTGGCACCTTATCCACCTGACTGCCCACCTAACTGCCTAGCTAGCAGCTAACAAACCTAACACCACTATCCTTTAAACCCGACTCAGTCCTCCATAGACGTAAAACAGTAAAAATTCATCATATGCCTGATGAATTTCTCTATTGTGAGCAAAATACTTCCACTTTGATTGGTCTTTCCTTAATAGAACTATTTTCAAATCACTTTTCCATATCTCTACCCTTGAGGTAAATCGTACAGGTCCCTTCTCATCTAGGAAGAAAGTCTCAAAATCCCAGGACTTTAAATCTTGAATATGAAGGAAAAAACTATTTAGAAGGTATATTTTCAGTACATAAGCAGAATTCTATGGAAGCTAAACATTAGGGTGACTTGGCAGCTGAACAAATACATTAGGACCCATAGAGGGAAAAGGCAGAAAATGATCATTCTAGATAAGCTTTCATTAAATGTGAAAAGGGCATGGAACAAGTGTGGAGATCTGAGAATGGGCCACTCAAGGAACTGTTGCTAGAATACTACTAAATGTGAATTCTCCCATAATCATTTCCTCTCTTCTACCTAATTCTGTCTTCTGCTCCTTTTTTTGTGACAAACTCATTGAGCACCTTAGTCCTTTAAATATATCCCAAGGTATTAAAAGAGCCCAAACTGTGCTACTCTGGTACTCATAGACCCCAGGAAAAAGAAATGGCAAATGGCCCTTATCACTACACCATTATCTAGTTTCCTTAGTTCTCTGGGTGAAGTCCTGACCCACGCTCTGGAGTCCAATCCATAATCCTCAGTACAAGTACTGATAATAGACAGTACCTGACTACTAACAAGAAAGTCTAATTGATGTCAATGGACTTTGGTCAAGGAATACCAAACATCTTGAAGCATTGGTTTGTTTTCTAAATAAATGCAGGATTTTTAGGAGGTAGTTGAATCTGATGGGGTTCAACAGAAACAGATTCAGTGCTTGGAGAAACTGAGATGGCTGGAAGTTGTATCATCTTTCCATCCCACCCTACACCCAGCTTCCATGCTAGCCAACAGGTCCAATCCAAGGCATTTCTAGGGAGTTTCACCCATGAGAGCTGACAATGTTCCTTTGTCAAGTCTGCATACCTGGTACATTCCAGCTTGGCTGTGAGCAGGCAGCAGGCAGGGTGGGGCTGGAGACTGGCAACAGAATCGTGGCTCCTTGTTCCCCTTTCTCTCCATTGCAGCAATGAATAGCTCAGCCTCTGGCAGCCCCAAGGCACCCAGAGTGGGAGATGCAGCAGGGAGGAGAAAGCTGCCTTGGAAGGCATGTTGTTTTGCAGACCCAAGATCCCAAAAGCCTGACTGACCAACAAAAGGAAGAGAAGAATCTAGACAGGATCAGAGATTTAGACCTAGAGGGTGTGTTAGGCACCATCTGGTCCAATCCCTTCATTTTACAGATGAAGAACTGCCCCAGAACAGGGGATGGACAGACTAGAGCCCAGGTCTATAGGGATCTTTCCATTAGATGATTCTGTAGAATATATATAACCATTATATATAGATAGAGCATATGTTATACATTATAATAAATCTATTATAAAATAAAAAACATTAGAATGTTATATATTGTTGTATATGTATATCATATCACAATTTACATACATGTATAAATATAGCATATATTATTGTACATATATCATTGCATATGCATGTTATTATATGTATATATTACAGATTCTTATTACATGTTACATATGCACTATCTTTTTCCCCTTTTTTGTATCCCCAATGCTTAGTACAGCACCCAGCACATAGGTATACATATTATAGCTTGTTATGTGTTATATAAGAATATATTATATATCTAACATATATAATACATAACATATAATAAATTATTACATGCTATGTAAGAATGTATATTATATAAATGACATATTAATATTATATATAATAGATATAATATTACATGTTATATAAGAATATATATTATGTAGTAATATATTAATTATATATTAATAATATTATATCAATATTATAGGTAATATATGAACAATACCTTATATAGTAATATCCTGATATATTAATAACATGTGAATATACACATGCAACATATATGTACTAATTGTACGTAATATATTGTGTAACCAATATTATTATATACAGTATATTTTATTAGATAACAAGTAACTAGTAATATAATATTATATGTTTAATATGTTACATATAAACATAATTTTACAGAATGTAGAGCTGGGAGGGGCATTAGAAAGTATTCAGTCCGATCACCTTTACAGATGAGGAGACTTAGGCCAACAAAGGTAGTAAGTGGCAGACCTAGAACTCTAACCCAGGGACTCTGACTCCAAATCTATCCGTCTTTCTACTGTGTCATGTCCCCTCCCTCTGGCAAATCTAGGGCTCGCTGGGATGGAAGGACAGAGAAGAATGAAACAGAGGGGCCAGACTCCCTCTCCCCCACTGGAGTTCTGGAAGATAAATTGGAGTAGCATCTCTGAAGTTACCGTACTCTGTCAAAGACTCAGTGAGAAACTTCTTTCTAACCAGCAGCAACTTCTGATGTGTGCTTACAAGTGAAATGGTGCTATGGCGTGTAAAGATGCCCAAATGTTAAAGGAAGATACCATCAACAACCATTTAATCCATGCTTTCCATCTCCAGAGAGAGAATCGACAAACTCTGAATGGAGACAGAAGCATACTTTTTTCACTTTATTTTCTTGCTTTAAAAAAAAAAAACCAAACAGCGAATATAGAAATGTTTTGCATGACTTCACATGTATAACTGATATATTACTTGCATTCTCAATGGGTGGGTGAGGGGCTGGAGGGAGGGAGAGAATTTGGAATTCAAAATTGTAAAAAATGAACATTAAAAATAAATTCTAAAAAATCCATTTAATCATATAGCCACATTTCATCAAAAACTTTAAGTAGGAGTAGGAATGTTACACAGATACTTCTAGGCTTTATCTCATACTACACCCTTCACATACTTGACATTTCAGCCAAACTGCACTACTCAGAATCCCTCATTCTCGTCTTCCCTACTCCCATTTCTGTGTCTTTGCTCAAACCACCTCCAATGTGGAATGACTCCTTTTACGACAGCCTCACAAAGCCCTTCTCTTCCTTAGGGTTCAATTCAAAGGCTTCCTACACCAAGAAATGTTTGCTGACATCCTGACCCCAGGTTCACGTAATTTCTCTCTCCTCAAATTTCTCCCCTTCTTTTATCCAAAAGTCCCCCCTTTGCATTGAACACACTCTTCCTTGTGGCACAAGTGTTTGGGTCCATGTCTTACCTGCTCTCTCCAAGTAAATGGAAAGTTACTTAAAAGCAGCATGTCTCATTTCATCTCTGAATGTCCAATGCCTAGAACGGTGCCTTGTGTATAAAATGCCCTTTAAAAATGTTTACCAAGGGGCGGCCAGGTGGTGCAGTGAATACAGTACCAGCCCTGGAGTCAGGAGGACCTGAGTTCAAATCTGGCCTCAGACACTTAACATACTTACTAGCCGTGTGCCTTTGGGCAAGTCACTTAACCCCAATTGCCCTGCCTTTTCCCTTGCCCCCCCAAAAATTGTTTACCAAATTGACAGCACATGAATTCACATCCCTTATTTCAACATTGAGGTTTCATATCATTGTTCTTATCTGCAGGTTAAATGAGAGTGAGTTTGAATGCATGTACCTATTGGGTGATTTAGAAAATGGTACCTTGAAGTAGATTCTATGACCGTAAGCCAAGATCGTAGGATCACAGAAAGATGTCTCCCACGTGCTCTTCCAAATGCCTGAGATCTGAAAACCTGAATGACCAAAGAAGCAGAGAAAAGAAAAATCTAGAAGGGATGGGCAGCTTGTACATAGCTGGAAAGGCTCAAGATTACATCATCCTAGAGCTCTTAACGCTAGGCACAGAGAAGCCCCTGAGGGTTCCTGGAGAGATGTCAGTGGATCTGTGAATCTTTTCATTAGCCTCTAAATGAAGTACAAATTCTTTCAGCTGTGAATGTAAACAGTAAGTCGGGGATCCATAGGCTTCATCAGCAGGGTCCATCACACACACACACACACAAACCTTAAGAATTCCTGCTCTAGTTCGGAAACTGAGATGCCAGGAGAGACTTGCCTAAGGACACACGGAAAGGAAAGAGCAGAGGCTGGATCTGAACCCAGGACTTCTTGGTTCAGATGAGGACGAGGATGATGATAGTGATGGCAGGTCTAACAATAGTAACTAGCATATACAGGGGGTCCCAAGAGTGTTAGTGCCATTTTAAGCTATTAAAGCTAGCTGAAAACTCCACGAAGGCTTGTGGGATATTCTACACATAATGGCTTTAAAGTCTGCAAAGCACCTTACCGGCATCATCACAGACCTTCACGACCATCCTCAGGCAGGGCCTGATGCCCATTTTGCAGGTGAGAAAACCGAGGCTCAGAAAAAGCTGTGGTCAGACAGCTATCAGGAGTCAGAAAAGATGCTGGCAACAGCGTGGAGAGGAGATGGTTCTGGAGGAGGAGTCACCTTGGAGTCAGGAAAACCTGGCTCTGTCTCTTCACAAACACCTGACTGTATGACCCTGGGCAAGTCACTCAAGCCTCACACAGCTCTCCAAGTTGCAGACTGAAGGCTGATCCATATTGGGTGATGGAGTTTCCTCATCAAAACTTTCCTAATGAAATCACAAGTAGGGGCCAAAAAAATTAAAATAAATTCATATTTTTGAGGTAGGAACTAGCTCTTTGTGTCAATGTGAAAATGGATATGGCTCTCCCATGCCAAGCAGCTTAGATGGGGAATATCCAGAGTGCTTGACACCCACATAACCTGGTTTCTCTGTGGTTAACACTTAACTCCTGCTCCTTAGATTGTTAATACCTTGAGGGCAAAGATTGTGTTTTGTGCCTTTTTGTATCCCCAGTGCTCAGCACAGAGCCTGACACATAAGAGATGGTGACTGATTGATATATTGTTCTTTGTGTTCACGCTGCTCTACCATTTGGGGACCTACGTGCATGCTTCCACCTGCAGCCCTTACCCAAGAACAGCCCCTCCTCTTTACCCTGGTCACCTTGACTTCCCAGGCATGGACTTTCAAATGGAGACTGGGGCATCCTCCCAGTCAGCCACGGTAGAAACCTTGGACTTTGACCCTTCCCACGTTCAATCAGTTGCTGAATCTTTTCAGTTTTGGATAGAGCACTGGACCTGGAGCCAAGAAGTCCTGAGTTCAAACCCAGCTTCAGACACCAGCTCGTGTGACCTGGGGCAAGTCATTTTACCTCTGTCTGCCTCTGTTTCCCAAACTGTAAAAAGAGGATAATAACCTCACCCACTTCTCAGGGTTGTAGTGAGGATCAAATGAGAGAATATTTGTAAAAGCATTTCTCTTAGTTCTTGGTACACAGTAGGCACTTAATAAATGCTCGTGATGATGGCAATGACATTAGCTAACATTTATATAGTGCTTACTGCTTCTCTGCCCTCACAGAATCTCTTGTATCTGTGCCTTCTTCACTACCCTGTTCACACTGCCACCATCATACTTAATTTCTTCTTATTTTTCACCTGTAGAACAGTGATTCTCAGAATGTGGCCCAAGTACCCTGATGGTATCCCAAGACTCCTTTAGGGTGTTGGTGAGGTCAAATCTACTTTCATAATAATACTAAGACGTTTTAAATTAAGATATAGTAAATATCACCAAATATAATCCAGACAAACAAAAGATCTTTGGGGTCCTCAATATTTTAAATATAAAAGAGTCCCAAGGCCAATAAGCTTGAGAACCACTAACCCATATACCATTATATATCCATATACCATTACAGTAACCTTCTGATTGGTCTCTATGTTCTTCGTCTCTACCCTGTATAATTCATACACACTAGACCAAATAATCTTAATTTATATGTCTACTTTGCTACCCTGCTCAAAAACTGTGAAGGTCTTCCAAACACAAATACAAACTCTTTAGTCTGGCACTCAAGGCCCTCCACAATTTGGCTCAAACCCACCTTTCTAATCTTATTTCATATTTCCTCCATCATGTATTTTATATGCAAGCCAAAGTGTCCTGCCAGCACTTGGCACATAGTAGGGGCTTAATGTTTATTCACTGATTATTGTTCACCTACCCCTCCTGCTTTTTTGTACTCCCACAGGCCATCCTCAATGCCTGTTATACTTCCCTTACAGCTCAACCAATTGAAATCCTTTTCTTCCTGAAAGGCCTGCTCCAATGCCACCACCTTCATTAATTCTTCCCTAAGCTTTTCCTCTGTCCCTTACTTCTTTTCTCCTCTCACCCAATAACCCCCTTCTCCCTCTCCATCCTGCCACTAGCTAAAGGAGCTTTCTCTCCTTTTTAAAAACTTTCTTATAAAATTCTGGACTCCTCTTTGCACTTATCCCTTTTAAAAAAAATATTAGCAAGCATATCTGTGCATACTTTCTCTCTCTCCCTCCTCCCCATTAGACTGCATGGTGACCTAGTACAGGAACTGTTTTTTTTTTTAATATATGGAACCAGAGACTAGGACAATGCCTAGTACACATTTTCTTCTGGTGTAGAATTCTTGGTGAGGAAATTAAGTGGTTAAATTTAGGAGTCAGGAAGACCTGAGTTCAAATCTAGCCTCAGTCACTCCAGACAAGTCATCTAACCTTGTGCTGTGATTTCATCATGACCTATAAGATTGGGGGTGGGGGTGAGGGCTTGGCCTCTGCCTCCAAGGTCCTTTTCAACCATAAATCTATGATTCCTCAGTAAATGTAGAGCAGCTACCTGGTTGCCTAGAGGCATCCAGGTCAGACGGTTACTTTTGAATGCAGAAAATCTGTTTTCAGGTTCTTTCTTGTCATATTTAAGAGCTGTGTGACCCTGGGAAGGAGGTGGGATTTGAGCCCAGTCTTCCTGACTCTCAGGTCCAAAATGCTATCCACCAGGTAACAGCCTCTCACCTAGTATACAGTAGACACTTAATACATTTATTATTTCTACAATGTTGGCAAAGGTTAAGATCTATGACCACTTGAACCGTACTAAGGCAGCATGGATGCCTGTTCTATGGAAGTAAAAGGCCAAATATGCTAATTCCTCAAGTGTCTTTTCCTCATTTCTTATTTGACCCTTACCAGCCTAGACTGACTTCCCAAGCTGAGAGTGGAAAGAGGAGGAGATAAATTACAGGGCAGATCAAAGACCCGGCTCTTGCTCAGATTGGATGTGGGATTCCTAAGGTACCTGGAATGGTTGAATGAGCCAGCAAGTGAGGGAGTATTGATATCAACTGTTCCATGTTGGTTTCAGAGTGATTTGGGTTCACAAAAAACCAGACTGTATGGAAAACCTCTTAGCAGCCATGAGATTTGCTCAAAAAAGGAGTGATGTTGGGCTAGGGCTGTGATTCCAGAAAGGAAGGGAAAGGGGGACCCCAAAGCCACTAAATCCCTGAGTTTATAATTAACGTAAAAGCATGTTCTTTTTCCTGAACCAGAACTGCATGGCTCACCAGGGGAAGGGCACTGTGGTAACACAAAAATAACCCCCCAGTGGGTTTTTGATGTTCGGATCCTCTTTGTTTTTCTGAATTTTAATGAAGGGCTTTCCAGGCGGGATGAGAGAAGTGCCCAGCTTCCCTCTGGCCGAGGAGCTGAGCTCCGTTAGCTGGTTGCTGGGTTGCATGGATCTGTTCTAAGAGGCGTCTCCAAGAGGCAGGCAGACAGGGTAGGGCTCAGATGAGCTGCCCAGTGGGAAGCAGATGAAAAAAACAAAAATAAGGAAAGATCTTTCTCTTCAGAGAAAGAGGCCGGCCTCGACTCCAGATTTTGGTTCACTTTAGGAGAGTAGGCTCGTGGCACTGGGGTAGTCAGGTGAGTGGTTGGCAAGGCTGTAAGAGGGAAATGTGACTTTTCCAAAAGGTTAAGGGTTTCTGCAGGTGAGGTGAGGGGGGGGTTCCATTTCTCAGATTGAGGCATGAGGAAATAGAAGAGAAGGGATGGGGCCTTAGACATTCTAGGCATTTAATACCTGAATGGATACATGAGTCTTAGGGAAAGCTTTTCAGGATCCTTGGATGAGGACACTAAGGAGGATCCATTTTGGTTTCTATGGGGCAACATTGTTTGCTACAGGAGCCAAAATCACAGTCACTGGTGGGTGACTCTCTGTGAGTGAGTGGATATGCCCTGCAGGACTCTGGGGCTATCATTCTACTGAAGTTAATATTTTCCTAAGGATCATAGGCTCATACATTAGAGGCCATTAACTGCAATCCCTGCAACCTCCACCAATTCCTTATTTTACAAATGAGGAAACTGAGGCCAAGAGAGGTAAAGTTACTTGGTCAAGGTCACACAGCTCTTATCTGTGGCAGGATCTGAACTCAGGTCTTCCTCATTCCCAACCTGGTAGGGAGGCTACAGAATCCAAAAATGGTAGGACTGTCTGCATATGCTCAAGACCTCATCTGGAACTACCTCTCACTCTCTGGAAGTGGTTACATTATTTGAATTTGAACTGCATATTTCCACTTGGATGTAACCAAGACCACATTTTACATAATTATAACTTTGAAAAGTACAAATTCAAATACATGAGACCACTTCCAAGGATTTATTATTTGCACTGAGACCTAGTGGTAATAGGGTCTTTGCCAACATCATCAACCAAGTGCTAGAATGCTCTCTCTTCAGACTGTCTCTGGGGCAGTTCCTACCTTGTCCCTAATCCCAATAAAATTTCACTTGTGGTCGCACAAGGGTCCCACAAACCCTTGATCCAGTGTACTGGAGAATTCTTTAAAACACAGGGCTCTGCACACAGTAGGTGGCTAATACATGTTTGTTGAATTAAATTTCCAATTTGATCTGCCTCCTTAAAATCCAAACTATGCTTCTTCACTTTCTCCCCTTTGTGGCTAATTCTTACCAGACAGGCTCTAAGACCTCTGTCCCTCAACCCTGAGGTGGCTCAGCAAATGCCTGGGCATTCTTGCCAAGAAGATGTTAGAGAAAAATGGGAGAGATGGTCACTGGACAGTGAAGCAATTTATTGCATTTGAAATGATCCAATGTTTCCTGCAGAGAATGCATATTTGTATTACAAAATATTCGATATAAAAATCCAGGCTCCTGCCAGCGTTCGACTTTCTTTAGTTTCAGTCTTAGAGCATTTTGTCCAATACAAAACAGTGATTATTATGTACAGGGGTGAGATCGGCTTCAGTCCGACCGAGGGTTCAGGTGTGTTTAGGTTGCCCAACAGGGTCTTCTTTCTCTGACTGTCCGAGATCCCACTCGGTGAGAAGCTCCGATGTCACTTCAGTATAGAGGTGATCCCAGTCCCAGCTGACATCATCCTGCCAAGAGGGGCACCACCGTGTCAGACAAGAACCTCTCCACCTTCCAACCTTCCATCACAACCAACCTCTCATGCCCACAAACCAGTGCTGAGCCTGCAAGAGGCCAAGCTGGTAAAAGAACTACAGATATATGCATCTAGCCAATTGTTAGAGCACGGAGTTGGGGTGAGGGGGGCACTTTGACAAGCCAATGCCATTTTTAGTTCCTAATGTCAGTTAAGAGGCTTTGTAGGGTTCTGGCTTATTAACATACATAAAATTTAAAGGTAGATAATGATGAGTTAGTTCCTAAGGGACCCCTTCACACCTTACAAAGCTTTGTCAAAGTCCCTCAACCGTCACTGGCAGCGCACAATCCCTACTATTTATGTCCTGGGCCCTGAATCAGCTTGCCTCCATTTAGTACTAAGGAGAAAATATACAATATTACTGCACTTCCTGGTATGGGGTATTTTAGCAAAATAAAATAAGAGCTCCTAAGGGCTATAAACTAAGGAATATCAGTTGGAAAGGGTGCTAAATGCCACAAGGTTAAAAAAAATGGGCCAAACTATCTGAATTCCAAGAAATTCCAACTGACTCTCATTCTCCACCCCACTCCCTTTTCTCAAACCTTGTTCTTTCCAGGAAAGCTCCTGTTTACTAAAGAGAGACCTCAGCAAAGAACATGATTTGAAGTCCATCCTTTAAGCCCACCCTTAAAGCCCAGCCCAAGGAGCATAGTTCAGAGGTCACAGAGTATTTTAAAGGGGAAGGCACAGGACTCCTGAAAATTACCAAACACTGATTAAGTGTTATGAATAATTGTATTAAGTATTAATACTTGTTGAATGTACTGATTTTCAGTTTGTTAGATGGTTTGGAGTTAAATTGGTAATAACTTCTCTGCATTTCCATAAATGAGTATATTGGGCACTTAGGAATTTCACTGGGTGTCTCAAGGATCGCTGAGTGTAAATGTCTCTAAATGTCCTAAGCTGCTCAGGAAAAAGCCTCTTATCAGTTACTGGTTATATACATGTACCTCTCGAACTTCATGCTCTGGAGCAAGGACTTTGGTCAGGAGTTTCAGATCAATCTCTCCATCCTGTGAATAGGAAAAAAAGTATCTCACTGCATCAGTCTTATTAGGACTTTTTTGCAAGATGACAAGAGTCAAACTTGATGCGTGAAAACTCGATGCTATAAAATAGTACATTCCCCAATCCATTGCTATAAAAATCTCCCAACAAAAGAGTAGAGCTATGGGCTGACTGGATGGCCTATGAAATGCAGGAAGCACCATGCCATTGCATGCTGTGTTCACTGTCAGGGGAAAGCTAGGAAGGATTAACATCACAAGCATGGAATGGGAAGGGCAGAGCTGTATTTGCTGAGGGTCCATAGGGTAAGGAATGATATGCTGGTATTTGGAAAACCGTGAAGACCATAGGACTTAGATCCCTAGAACAAAGTGAGAACTTTCAGAGATCTAAGAGGACAGAACTGGCATCATGGACACTAGAGAACTACTACTGTAATGCAATAGCAGCAGTGGTGCAAAAGAAATGTCTGTGCTACACGGCTATTCGAGGAGCATACTTACAGATACGAGGTGCATTTTGTTTGTTTCGTCAAATAAAATAATATATGGGAAACTCTTTGCAAACCTCAAGGCCCTATGCAGATGTTAGCTGTGATTACTGGTATTATTACTTTTTTTAAAAAACATTCATTCATTTTTTAAAAACTAAGTTCCAAATTCTCTCCCTCCCTCCATTCCTTTGCCTACCTACTGAGAAGGCAAGTAATATGATATAAATTATACATGTGAAATCATGCAAAACATATTTCCATATTAGTTGTGCCAGAAAAAAAGAAAAAGAATGCTTTAAACAAAATTATGCTTCAGTCTGCACTCTCTGGAGGCATATAGCACTTTTTATCATGAATCTTGGAATTGTCTTGAACCATGGTATTGGTAAAAGTCACAATGTTCTCCTGGTTCTGCTCCCTTCACTTTGCATCAGTTCATATAAGACTTCTCTGATGTTTCGGAAACTATCCTGTTCCACTGATAGCACAATAGCACTCCATCACAATCGTATACCACGACTTGCTCGGCTATTTCCCAATATTCCCTCAATTTCCATTTCTTTGCCACCACAAAATAAGCTGCGAAAAATATTTTTGTACATGTAGGTCCTTTCCCTTTTTCTTTATCTCTCTGGGACAAAGACCTAGTAGTGGTATTGTTGGATCAACAGTCAGTCTATAAACATTTATTAAGGTCCTACTCTATGTACATAAAGTCTTCTAATCGGCCCAAGGAAAATACATCTTACTACTGTTAAGGACCTAGTAGTCTAAGGAAGAGGTGGCAGGGAGAGGAATAGGACATCAACATAAGTAAGTATGATGCAGTACATCTTGATAAGGACAAAGGAGAGATTGATTACATGTATTGTTATTAGTAATAGCATTTATTTATAGAAGCCACTCTACTCACTAGTGTCTGGAAGGCTGCGTACTTCATCAGGTCATTGTCTAAGTCACGATAAGTCATCACCCGGTTTACTTGGATGCTGTAGAAGAATGGAAAGAATACCAGGACCAGGTCATGAAGGGCCCCTGCTCTTCCAGTCAATGGCACTCTCACAATACTGGGGACAAGGTCACACATGCAAGCATGACAAAATGAAAATCCCAGGGATAAACCCCATCTCTGGCAATATCTAAAACCAATATTCTCTCAAGGAGCCAACAACTCCATTTACAAGTGGCCAATGTTTTGGAAAGAAGGATAATTCATCTCGTTCCTTTATATTCCTAGCTTGGTTTCCAACCTTGCTTCTCTTACCTGGGAGGGGCAGCCACCTGCAGAACAAAGTCTTCTTCCTGCACCTCTTCTAGGTCTGGTATCACCGGAATATCTGCAGTATGAGACAAATGTAGGAATGTGAGGGATAGGAAAAGGATTCCTGGCACCAATTTCCCTTCCCTGCTTGTAAGGACTCCAGCTGGGATTAGAGGCCCGTGGGAGACATCACGCCGTGGCTCACATTAGTCATAACAAACAACCCAGGATTGAGGAAACTATCAAATACATCAGCATTTTATCATGGCTTGCTTAGAGTCCCTAATGTGACACCTGACACAAAGCCAGTAACACCAATGTTCTCCTAGTGATACTATCTTAGTTGTGGACTCTGAAATACCATAATCTTCAGAGAATCAGAACTGTGACAGACCCAAAGGTTAATGGAGAGATACGATGTGTTGCCAATAACAATTTAAACATAGGAAGAACCATGGAAGATGTCATCCATGAAATAAGCAATCGTAAAGGGAGGCAGTGAGGAGGGCTAGCTGAATTGCCTGAGCACAACTCTGAGGTTCATACACAACTGAAGATGTTGAGGGCTGGGGGCATTCTCTGAAGAACCATGTAAGGAGAGGCAGAGGGGGCACCATGGACAGAGCGCTGGACCGGAGGGCGGGAAGCCTCTGGTGTCAGCCACTTCCCAGATGTACAACTCTGAGCAAGTCACTTACCTCTTCTCAGCCTCAGTTTTCCCATCTGAAAAAAGGGAATAATAACAGCACTGCCCTCCCAGGGCTGTGGTCAAGTTCAAACGAGGCTCACACACAGAAAAGCAAACCTTCAAGTGCTACAGAAATGCTGCCAATTGTTATTCTGTGAAGAAGAGGGGCTTGAGAGAAGAAGGTAGGGAAGGGGGAAATCTGCAGCAGAGCTCGGAGAAGTATCCATACTGGAGAGATCATCTGGTACAGTGTCCTAATGCTCCATCCTCAGGTGGGGGGGGCTAAATGTTCAAGAGCAGTTTTCCTTCACATGAGAGAGACCGACAGAAGGATAGAAAGAGACAGGCAGATGGGAAGAGAGAGAGAGAGAGAGAGAGAGAGAGAGAGAGAGAGAGAGAGAGAGAGAGGCAGAAGGATAGAAGCTGAGAGACAGAAAGAGACAGAGGCACATAGATCTACAGAGAGACAGAGACAAAGAAACAGACAGACAGATGGACAGAAAGACAAAGACAGACACAGAGACAGAGAAATAGAAAAAAAAGACAGACAGATGGATAGAAAGATAGACACAAAGAAAGACTGATAGACAGACGGATGGACAGAGACGGAGAGAAAGGTAGGCAGATGGATAGAAACTAAGAGACAGAGACATACAGATGGACAGAGACAGAAAGACAGACAGACAAATGGACAGAGAGCCAGAGACAGAAAGAGGGAGGGAGGGAGAGAAAATGACCACTAGGGGAGTTCAACTGAACCTAGTTCATACTATAGACAATGAAACAGAAATAACCAGAGAAGAGATTAGTTGAGATGGTAAGCAGGGACGTTTCCTCTTAGGTTCTATAGGCTAAATTCAGCTTTATTTTAAAAAAGAAGAAAGTAATCATTCCAAGAGCAGCTAGGAAGACTCCTGCCACTTTCACACTATTCATTATTTAGACTTTGAGATTGCTCTAGTCAAGCTAAGCCGGAATATATAAATGTCAGCTCCAAACCTGGTGTCTTTTACTACTCCCAACTGTGGTATGTCACAATTGAGGGAGAGAGGGAGAGAATGAAAAAGAGAGAATGGGGGGGTCAGAGAGACACAGAGAGACATAGAGAAACAGACACAGACACACAGAAACAGAGATATACATACAGAGACAGAGAATAGAAGGGGAGGGGAGAGGAGGAGGAAGAAAGGGGAAGAGGGAGGGAGGGAGAAATAGAGGGAGAGAGGGAAAGAGAGAGGGGGAGAGGGGGAGAAGAGAAAGAAGAGAGAATAAAAATGATGGAAAAGGATAACAAGATATAAAATAAAAATAAAGGACTAACAGTGGATATTAAAAAGTTGACAAATATATACCAGCTACTAAACAATTTAATTATATATATAATGACCAACATCTAGGGGGAGCAAATTTCTTCTTCAATGATTATACAGTGTTCTTTATCTGACTGAGAATGAGGAGTAGCTCTTAAAATTCTACTGTTTGTGCAGTCAAAGACCGAAATACTTCAAAAAACAAACCGATTTGCTGTGTACAAAGTCTGAGCATCCAGAGCTCGGTGCAGATTCTGCTTGGGTGGCTCTCCAGCAGCCAGGGCAGGCTCTGGGGGCAGCACTGGCCCAGACCCAAAGGACTGTCTTGCTCAGACACCACAGTGCTGTAATGAAGAGGCTGGCCGCTCTGCACTCTGTGGGTAATGTCATTTTTGGAAAGAGCCAGTGAGCTGTTGTCTAGTTCTCCCTGACTGTATTGCTGCAGCCTGAGATGAATATTCAGGAGATGGAAAGTCAGCTCTACCTGCTGAGTCTGGGGCTCAGGACAGGGTTTTCCGAAACTCCATTCTCCATCTACAACTCTTCAATTTTTGGGTCCGTCCTGTCAACTCTGTCCAGCTTCTCAGAGCTCTAAGGAACAGAACTTCCACCCAATGTCCACTTTGCCCCTCTGCAGGCTCCCTTCTTCATGTCTGTCCTCCTCCTCCAAATGTGCAGAAAGAGTGCAATGCTGGCCCATCTGTGACAGATCAGAGGTCAGCTCGGGCCTTGGCAAAGGGGCCATTCAGAGCTACACTGGTGGGCTGGCCACACAGTGGGATTTCTCTCTAATTGGCTGCCTGGTGCCCAGCAGAACCCAGCAAACTGCCTGAGTGGGACAGAGCCTGCAATGACAGCAAGGCCAAGACAAGCTGGAGCATTCTGGTACAGTGACAGCTTGAGCAATCTCAGCAGAGCTGGGCCATCCAACTCCCCAGCTCCCGGTGGAACAGGTGGCTATGAAGCCATTTTCAGACTCAGGCAAACTTCAAAGAACCTAAAAAAATATGCAATTTCTGGTTCACAAGTCACAAAGGGCATGTGTACAAAGGAAGAGGTACTTGGGGAACTCCCCTACTGCACACACACACACACACACACACACACACACACACACACACACACTCCCCTCTCTCTAATGACCACATAGAAGGGCCCCCAAAAGGAAACTATATATAAGGAATGTCTGTGACTGTTAGACAATCTCCTATGCTAAATGATCTGACCCTACATCTCTAGAAACTGGCCTGGAAGTCTAGGTTGACAATGTTATTTGAGACCCAGAGGGTATTATTTAGCATTTTAAAATTCAAGGAAAGAAGACAATTCTGACAGAGGTTACGTTGTTGTTGTTTAGTCATTTTCCGTAGCATGTGACTCCTCCTGACCATTTGGGGTTTCTTGGCAGAGATAACGGAATGACTTGCTTTTCCTAACTCATCTTACAGATGAGGAAACTGAGACAAGCAGAGGTAAGCGCCTTGCCCAGGGTCACACATCTAATAAGTGTCTTACCCTCTACTAAAGTCTTTCCCAAAGGCTTCCCTCACCTCGGTGTGGAGGATCCTCTGGCATCCTTGAAAGCTTTGCTAACTCATTCAAGCCCTGGCAAGATCTCACTGTGCCACAAAGTCTTTATGAACAGACCCAATGACCAAACTGTATGTCTATGGTGAGAGAACCAGCCTAGTTGAGCTTAAGTAGAAAGAGTGCTAGCCCTGCAGTCAGGCCCAAATTCAGCGAGTGCAAATCCAACCTCAGATACTTACTGTGTGAGCCTAGGCAAGTCACCACCTGCCTCAGTTTCCTCATCTGTAAAAAGGATATAATAACAGAATAGCACCTACCTCCCAGGAGTATTTTAAGGAGCAAATAAGATAATGCTTGTAAGATGCTCTGCAGATTTTAAAAGTGCTAAATAAATGTCAGCTTTTACTGTTACCATCATCAGAAAGGCTCGCTGTTGGGCTGGCCACAAAGGGAAGAGTTTTTTCAGCCATGTAACTGTCTGGAGTCAGTGGAAGGCTTGTCTTCTCAGGTAGAAGGACAAACCTTTGAAATTCTCAAGTGTCAAAGATACTGTCTATGACTTGGCTCCATGCTACTGAAAGCCCACCCATTCATGGCTCACTTTCATGTTGGAAAGTGGAATAAACCAACTTCTGCAATTAAATTTAAAAGCATGCTTCCCTTTTCTGCCATTACTAATCAAATGTTAAACCTCTTGATTAAACAGTTTCTTCATCTTGGTCAGTGGATGGGCAAAGACAGCAACTTTTATTTATTTAGCAAATTGACTCCTCTATCAGCTGGATGGTTCTCTCTTGGAAACATATACTGGCAACTCATACAGCCTCATGAAGAGGCAGCATGTCTGCTGAATGGAATGCTGAATGGCTTTGGAATCAAGGAGGCCTGGGTTCAAGTCCTGTCTCTGAAAGAGGACAGGGGAAAAGGAAGGGAAGAAGTATTTATTAAGGACTTACTGCGTGTCACGTACTCTGCTACAGGCTTTACAGTATTATCTCCTCTGAGCCTCACAACAAACCTGGGAGGTGGGTACTCCTGTTACCCCCATTTTACAGATGGGGAAGCCGAGTCAGACAGCGGTCAAGCGATCTGCCCAGGGTCACACAGCTAGGAGCTCGAGGCCAGATCTGAGCTGGGGTCTTCCTGACTCTGGGCACAGAGTTTTATCTCCTGTGCCCCTAGGTGCTAACAACAACAACAGACACTTACATAGGGCTTACTATACACACACCGGTCACTGGGCTGAGAGTAAGCACCTGACAAATTTTATCTCATCTGATCCTCACAACAACTCTGGGAGGTAGGTGCTCTTATTGCCCCCATTTTAAGGATGAGGAAACAGGGAAACAGAGGTTACAGTGACTTGTCCAAGGTGACACAGCTAGTAAGTGTCTACGGCCATATTTGAACTCACATCTTCTTGATTCCAGATCAGTGCCCTATTCACTGTACCACTTAGCTGTCTATGACACACATTGACTGTGTAACCCTGGGCCAGTCACTTAATCTCTCAGTGTCCTAGGTAACTATGAATATAAACTGAAGAGAAGAGACATAGACGTGCATTGGCAGGGGCAGCTTCCTCACCTGCGACTTCCCTGTGCCATCTGAACTGCTGACCCCGTCTCCACACCTTAGTATGTCGAGTGCCTTCCCCAGCCTTTCATCAAGAATCCCCATTCCCTTTTATTCAGGGGTCTCTAAAGACCCTACCTATTATTTTTGGGTGACAGAGAATGGCAAAGTGTACAGCCCACAGGGATTCCTGGAGACACTGGCCTTTGGGCCCTTTGGGGGAGGGGAGAGGTCTTTCAGAAGCTGAAGAGCTCAGCTTCCCTTACTATGTCTTATTAAACTTGGACCCATAGAGCAGAAGGTGCCCAGGTGATCTCAACAGCCACAGAGGCAGACAATTAACAAAGAAAGCCCCTTGGTTGCAATTAGACAAAATGATTCCCAATTCTTTGAGCTAAATTGTCATTTTCCTTCAGCAACGGTGGCTTTTCTTTCTCGTCTTCTTTGTTCTTCGTGGCTCCCAGGCTCCATTCCCCCCTTCCCCCCACCCAGCCCCTCCTGTGGTCACAGATTGTGGTGCCATAAGCACAGAATTCAGATTAATGACTTGATAATGATGGATTTACATAGAGAGCATCCTTCACTCAGGAAGATTCCCAAACAGTCTATGGAGTAGAGGCAGTGTCAGGAAAGCAGCCTGTACCAGCCCGGAGCCGCCTCTGGAGGAGAGGGGGAAGCTCCATTCCTTTCATGCCCTTCTTTTCCAGTGACTTCACAGTACAACATGTCAGGGCAGAAGAGGACGAGGAATCCGGTGTGTGAGTGAACTGCTTTGGGGAACAAAGGTACGAACGTCACCCTCAGAACTGAAAACTGGCCAGAATCCTGACCTCTATACTTCGTGTCAGCTCTTACGACGTTGTCCAAACATGGTCATTCTCCTCGTCCCAATTCTCTTCTGTTGTCTCCCCTAACCAGAGCTTCTTAAACACAAATGTCCATTCCTCATTCCTCATTCTTCTCAACGGGCTTCTTATTACCTGGGCTGCTAACAGGGACTCCTTCCCATATCTTGCTGGTGCATCTGTCTCATACGCAGCCAGCAGGGGGTAGTAAACCCGTTCTCAGAAGGTGAATGAATAAAACCACCCATTGACCAATGCTGAACGAGTACCTACTATGTGCAAGGTTCTATTAGGGCTCTACAGTGACATAAGACATAGCCCCTGACCTTGAGAAACTTACAGGCAACTTGAGAGGAGGTGATGTGTGCATATAAAAAGCTAACACTACTATAAAAACATGGAATGCTTCAAGAATTTGCATGCTGTTTTCACACAGAGGTCATTTTACTATTCTCTGCATCATTCCAATTTCAGTGTATATGTACCTGTCCCCAAACGTTTCTTAAGTAGGATTCTTTATAACAGAGAAATGAAGGCTCTCTACGGATACTTTCTGGGGCTCTACTTCTATGAGAATTACCCTGCCTTTAATTGATAGTGCTTAGATAACGTGTTTCTTGAGACCTAATATGAGAAGCTAGGTTTATCCTTTCCATTGAATGTCTAGGAAAAGAAGATGCTACGAGGACATAGCAAAGGCTTAAGCCTGGCCTTCCAACTTAAGACCCTTTGACTCCTTTTCTTCAGAACCCCCTATGCTGTGTAACATAGTGCCCTATGAGGGATGATATTTTGGTCATCGAGAAGAAAGCTCTCCAGTGGTCCCATAGGTATCCCATGTTTCTGATCAATGCACGAATCAGGAATGCTTTCTGTTGTCCCTGACTCCCCCTGCCCCTATCCCTGCACCATCCATACACAGGGTCCCCCAGGCATTCTCTCTGTAAGTTCGAAGCTTTGCAATAACTGAGAGGAAGAGAACTAGTGATCTCACTAACATAGGGAACTCCTGCTACTGATCCTGGTCAGAATCTTCTCTGTAGCTTAAGAGGGCTGTCAACAGCAGAAGGTCCTACTCCCTAGCTACAGGTAACTGGGAAATACTGAACAAAATAAGTGAAAATGTTATAGAACATAAACAACATTTTAGTTGCCCTGTTTCTGAGTTGGATACTCCTGGCCTAGAAATAGCCCTTATTAAACTCTGGGTTGTGATGAAAAATTTGGCAATAGTAAAAGTTTCTGAATGTACAACCAAAAGTTCATTAAAAATCAAATGAGTAATGAATCCAAGGTGTTTCTAGCAGTGCTTGTCCATGTTGCATTGCACAACTTCACTGCAGCCTTGGTTCTGAACACAAAGCACGCGTACTTTGCGCTGCACATGCCGTCAGGCCACATGATGCCAAGGAACGCTGCTGAAACGCAAAAAGGGATTTGAGTGGGAAAAGTTTAAGAAGGCCTGGCCTAGAGCACTGAGGAGTCACAGGATTTCTGTAAGGTCACAGAGTCAGCAAGACTTGAAGAGGTTCCTGACTCAAGCCAGCTCTCAACCCACTACACCATGCTACTTCTCAAGATCTAAAGGGAAGTAAAATATTAACCTGACTGAATGGCTGGCTGGCTGATCACTTATTGGGAAAGTAATGTTAATGATGGCTAGTGTTTATATAGTACTTTAAGGTTTTCAAAGAGCTTTACAAATAGGGGAAGGATGGGAAGGGAACAAACATTCATACAGCATCTACTCTGTGTAAGGCACCATCCTCATAACCCTGTGCTTTTATTACCCCCACTTTGTAGCTGAGGAAACTAAGGCAGAGGTTAAGTCATCTGTCCAATGTCACACAGCTGATGGGTATCTGAGGCCAGGTCTGAACTGACTCCAGGTCCAGTACTGTATCTACTGAGTCACCTTAGATGCCATTTGATTGGATTCTTACAACAACCTTGTTGGGTAAATGCTATTATTAGCCTCATTTTACAGATGAAGAAACTGAGGCAGAAAAACATTAAATCACTTGCCCCGGGTCAGACATTTAGTAAGTGTTTAAGTCTACATTTGAATTCAGGTCTCCTGACTCCACAGGTCCAGCACTCTATTCAATGTGCAGCCTAGAAAGGATTCCTGCTCAAGTTAGACTAGATGCCCTCTAAGGTCCCTTCCAGGTCTAAATCTACCATCCTAGAACCTCTGAGGCTCAATTCTGACCCTAGGACTCTTTAATCCTCTCACACTCAGACCTGTGTTCAAACTCAATTGAGTCTTACTCACTTTTCTCTGCTCCTCCCCTCGTATCTCTCATCTGCCTTGCACAGTTTTTAAACAGCTGGCACAGAATTATGTACTTCACAGGTACGATGTGCAAGACTAAAATAATTGCTAAGATTAGCCAGATTTAAAGAATTGGATCTTCAAGTGGGCGAGTTTTTCAAGAAAGGTAGCCCATGAATGTTAAGAAGCATTACCTTGCTTTCTTTCTGACACAGTGTGACACAGCCAATTAAATACCCAAGAGAAGATCATGGTGGGTCTTAGATAAGTAGTAGTAATGACATGCTATATAACCATTGTAAATAATTAAGTCAGTTTTCAGAGATCTGAAAATCTGTCATTCACATTAATCTATATTATGCTATATTTATGTTACATTAAAGTATGACTCTACAAAGTTCCAGGAGTCATTCCAGCTTAAGAAGTTCGATTGTTAGCTTTAATTTGTGCAAATTTTTTCCTTCCAAAATAGTTTCCAATGGATGCTGCGTGATACATTTTGTGGTGCTCTGAATTAAGGACTCACTTATCTTTTGGTACTAGTGAACAAGAGACATCTTCAAGCCATCAGAAAGTTTGCAAGGAATACACATTGAGAATACCATGTGCTCTCTACCGTGGAAAGCAAAACCTAAGTTATTTTGCAAAAAAGAGAGAGAGAGAGAAAGTACAAATGCCCCACTTCAGTCTGGCCTCTAAGCCATTACCCAGGCAAGTGTTGTTCAGGAGAGGATCTGCCTTGCTATACCACGTCCCTCCACGTTGGTCTCTTTTGTTGACTTATGTCGGTCAGTGGTTTCTGAATGAGATTTCCTTTCAGAGTCCATGGTACCACTCTTCGTTTGGCCAAAACGGGCTCTTTGAGAGCTTTTCCTTTTCTGTAACCCCTAATACTGCCTTCATCCTGACAGTTTACCAAAGGGTAAGAGCAGATTACAGAGCCATCCCTGATCACCTAGGGATCCATCTTGGCCCTCAATGAGTTTCAGCTGAGTTGCCATCTCACTTAAAGTATAAGCAGGGAGGACAACCTCTCTGGTGGGATGACCTCTTTTACTTTCTTTATTAAGTTCTGACCACCAGGAAAAATATCTTCCCATAGACATATGCTCTATTTGATCATATCTAATTCTTTTCTGAAGGTTAAGCAAACTTATATTCTACACCATCCAGGCATCTTTCTACCAGATTGTCCATTAGATATAAGCCAAAGGCTTATTATTAAATGCCAGAAATTTTTAATAACAAAAAAGTGTCGGATTTGGAGATAGTGCTTAAGGCCACCCCAAAAAGGGCTGGTACAGCTAGACACCTGACTAGCTCCATACCCCAACTCAATACTTTTCAGTGGGATGAAATTAGAAGAGCCCCCAGTACCTGATAAACAAAAGGAGATAACTTCTATTATTGGAGAAGGAGAAGATAACTTCAAACCAACGATCATTATAATTTTTCTCTGCTGCTGCAAAACTTTGTTTTACTGAATGCTGTTACCTTCTGCATCACGTATGGGGAATTTTAAACAGCCAAATGGAAGAAGGTCTGATTGAAGATGAAGTTAAGTGAAAGAAATTGGTCTCATTTAGCACATGACAGGATTCATCTGTGTTCCCAAGTCCACTGAGGTAGCATCATGGGCGTTTCATATTCATGAGCTGCTGCGACACTGTGTCCCCTCATTTACAAAGAGCCGTGTTCAGCAAATTCCGTCCCTGTGGACACTCCGTGCATTTCATGGTCTTGTCAGAGAGACATCAAACACTCCAGTAACCAAATACCAGAAAATGGCTTTAATTAGTGGATCTCAATCGTATAAATAATTTTTTTTCTAAGTGGAAAAATGGAGAATAAAAAAAAAGAAAGAAAAGTAGAAAACGATAGGCAACAGGCTTCAAAAACCTGAAGGAACAAGGGAAAGAGACAGACCCTGTGGAACACACAAACAAGCTCGAGGTCTCTTGGAAGCCTGACACAGTCCCCTGTGCAATCACTGAATCAGAGAACAAGGGGGGCAAAAACAGCTCTCTGGGCACCTCACAGGTCCATTTTATGAAGGCGCATCCCTGGTGATTTCAATTGATTATAGTTGATTCCAGCCTGCCCGTCACTGACAAAGGGAGAAAGGAGCAGGAAGCCCCCACTGGGGCAGGGCAGGCACAACAATAGGACCTTAGAAAGCTGAGAAGAGAAAATATAATGTGGGTCATAAAATTTAGTGAGAAGGCTGCTGGGGAGGTGTGGCTCAGCCCCTCTTGGGGCAGTGATCATGGGAGATAAGAGAAATTCTAGGAGATACCACCACAATGAGAGTGCTAACCACCAGTGGAGGGAAGACTGTAGGCTTCTCATCAGTGTTCCATATATTGAAATGCTAAACAGTGTTTTTGCTAATACTGTTTGGGGAAAGAAAAAGATCATAGATGGGCAGAGAATGGAGATTAAAATAGGTAGCTGGTTCAAGTATGCACTCCAAGCTGTGACAAGCTCCCATGCCTAAAAATAGACTAGAGAAGGGGCCCTGAGTTGGCTTGGGTTTCTGAGTTAAGGGAGGCTCTGGCTCATTCAATTTGGGATGTGAGATCATCTGGGCACAGAGTGGGGATTGCCTGAGAAGGTAATATAACACAAAATATTAAATTCCTGATGTTGGAGGGTAGGGGTTGATTACAGTGATCACCTCCATTCATTACTAGTTACATAGCCAGTCACTAAAAATTCTACCAGAACCAATGCTAAGGACAGTCAAACAGCAATGATCTTCCCAAACTACTCAAAGGTTAGGGTAAAGGAAAATCTTGTAAGGTTTTGCTGTACTTGGAAGCCCAGGTGGCAGGAGTTTTCATTGTCAGCCTAGGACCCAGGGCCAAAGAACTGCCCAACACCACCCCTACGAGTGACCTCTGCGACATTACTGGAATGCTGATACTTGACTCTGTTGAGGAAATCCACACCAACAATGGCTAGTGAAAATGAAAACCAATTAACATGTAGAAAACAGTTCTATAAGAACATAAACTCTCTCAGAAGTTCATTAGTGGTTCACCTTCCCCTTGCTTTATTTATTTATTTGTTTTCCTCTGAAGATATGCTAAGGACAAGTAGGGGTAAAGGAACTGAAGAAGACATGAGGGATGGTGTGTATGGTTACGTGGGTGTGAAGAGGGGAATGCTGGCCAGAAGAAATAGAAATAGAAATGCTCTTCAATAAGGCCAGAGAAGTGATATGGTATTAATGTAACAGAGAAAGAGCCTTCTCAGAACGTCCTGTGGAAGTGTGTTAGAGACCAAGCATATCTGATTCTATTTCATCCTCTTCATGTTACATTGAAAAAAAAAAAAACAAGACAAACTACATTTCTTTTATGCCAAATCCTTAGGTTTTGTATTTTTTTTCCTTATATATATTTATTAAAAAAATTTGCCTTTGATCGGTGCAACCCGTGACATCCCCACATACAGAATGCTTCTGAGAAGTTCCCTCTGCACAAGGCCACTGCTGGTGACAGCCAGCCAGTTTTGATCACAGCCATCCCGAATCGGATTTTCATAAGATAGATGAGGAGTCTTACTGCTGCTCTCTCTCATATCAGATGAGAAACAGAGGGGGAGGGGGAGAACGGGTCCTGAGGGAACAGCGCAACAATCAAGGGCTCGGTGGTTCTTTCTCTGTCCCTCCACTGCTGCAATTTTCAAAGGAGTTTGCCTCAGGCAGTTTTAAATGATGGTGTCTCAATTCTGTAATCATCTTTCAAGAGCTTTTTCTTAAAGGGTCTTTTAGGTAAACCTAGTCCGTCAACTACACTTATGGGCTCAGCAATCACATTCCCAATATGGGTCCCTCTGCTACTGTATATATAGATATGTATATGTGTGCATATAGTGCATATATGTGTATTTGTTGAAAGCAAGTGAAATACAAAGATGGAAGAAACCTATATCTGGCCACACGCAGTTCATCCCTTACATAGTATGAGAAATTGTGGGTAATACTGTTTATTCCCTAGTGTTTTGCCAAGTACAGGTTTTAATTTCTGAAGTGAAGGGACACTCCTTACAAACTAATCTCCATGTATGTTGCGTCTCATTGAAAAGACTTCTCTAAGCAAGGGCAACTGTAAGTTATGTCCTAAACCATAGACTGAGGTGATTTAACAGACAGAGCCAACTCCAGATGCATAAATGTGCCTGTCTCTTCCCATCTAATCTAAGTGATATCTGGCTTCCAGGTAGACGGAACAACATACTTGCAAAATTCAAGCTAAAAGAGAATGGAGTATTAGCTATTAATGATGATAATATTCACCACCAATTCCAGGTCATGGCTCCCTTTTTGGTTTTACCCAAAGCCCATTCCATTCACCCCTCAAACATCACCTGTCTTTCTCCTGCTTTTTCCCTTTTTGCAAAACACAGTATGACTCAACACAATTCTTATCATTTGAAATAGGTTGTCTTAGCTTACAACTCTGAACCCCAACTTCTTTCTAGACAAACCATCAAATCCCTAGGTACTACTCTCATGTCTTCTTAGGGAATTTTTCTCCCTACCAGAAGCTTGTCAGTATTGAGGTCTTCTCACATTCTCATCTACTCTTTGTGGGATATATGGAATCAGTCTGAGTGTTCCCTTAAATGGGCTACCACTGGATGGGAGGGGAGTTAGAATATGGAAACAGGTACAGAATCAGACAGAACTAAGCAGGATTAGCCCTCGGTTGTCCTTATTCTGTCCTCCACATTCAATTGGACCAGAACCAGAGCTGGTATAGAATAAATAACTTCATCTCTGTAATGATCTCAGAAAGATTTAACTCTTTTACTTTCATCAAGTGCTAATGTTAGGCAATTTGTAATTTATCACTTTCCTCCAAATGGACTTCGGCATGACAGAATGCTGACAGTGCTTCCCTTTTTCATGCTCCTGGAGGAAGGTTAACACAACCTGCTTCCAATTAAAACACACACACACACACACACACACACACACACACACACACACACACACGCCCCAAGCAATGATATCTTTTAGTAATGAGTGAGCATTCTCAAGACTCCAAACCAGGTTTCAATTTTCCTATTCATCTCTTCACAAGAGGGAAACACAAGCAAATTACTCAAATGAATTAGCATAAGGGGAAAATTTTTTACAAAGAATGTCGATTCATAGATAACTGTCACTGTCAGTGAGGTATCGATAGTAGTAGCACAAAGGGATTCCCATGAATGTGGAAGATGTGGAAGGTCTTCTATCATCTCTCTCTCTCTGTGTCTCTCTCCCTGTCTCTCTGTCCTTCTGTCTCTGTCTCTCTCTGATCAGCTACTATGGGCTCAACCATCACCTCCATGCAATCATTCCTAGACCTGACAGCCTCAGTTCCTTTCCTTAACCCCAGTCCTGCGCCTCATTAATTGCCTCCTGATTCTCTGTTCTGTGGCATCTCACATGTGACAGGTCCAAACAGAACTCAGTATTTCCATCCCTTTCCGCGTGTCCTTATTTCCATGGAGGGCACCGCCATCCTTCAGCTTACTCAGGCTTACCATGTCAAAGTCCTCAATTCTTCCCTGCACTTCACATCCAAGTTTTGTTCTTCCTGCCTTCCCCTATCTCCCAAGTGTCCTCCACTCTCCCTGCAATTATCCCAATACAATTATCACACCTGTGCATGCCCTCATCCCCTCTTACCCACACAGCTGTAACAGCCTCCTGATTGGTCTCCCATCCTCCAGCCCCTCCCTTCTCCAATCCATCCTCCCAGTGTTGCCAAATTGTGTTCTTAAAGGACAGTTCTAACCGTACCACTTCCTGGCCCCTCAAGTGCCAGTCATTTCTTCCTCTTGCTTCTGGGACAGGGGTTCTTAACCTGGGGTCAGTTAACTTGTTGTTGTTGTTTTTTTATAAAAAGCTATTTTGATAAGTATTTCAACATAATAAGTTTCCTTTGCAACCTATAGATTTTATTTAATGCATTTAAAAATGTATTCTGAGAAGCTTTCACTAGACTGACAAAGACAGTTTATGATGTAAACAAGAGCCCCAGTACCAGGATTTTGAAGGCCCTTTGCAACTTAGATTCGGAGACTTCAATCTTCCTTTTTTTAAGGCTATTCTTCATGACTTTCCTTGCCTCATTCCAAGTTCTGGCCACACCAGGCTGCTTGCTGTTCCACATAAACGCTATGACATCGCCTGACCCCATGGCTTTGTGGAGGTTGTACCCAGTCTTAGAAGGCACTGCTTCCTCACCTCTGGCTCATAGAATCTCTAACTTCTTTCAAAGCTCAGCTCCCAGCCAAACATCATTCCCAATTTTTTCACTCAATTTTATGATGTTTTTATGGCTAGTATGAAAAGCCACCCTTATTCCACAACATTTATGAAATGCAATGTACCATATTAGGTGCTTGGGAGATACCAAGATAAAGTATGATTACATCAGGTCATAGGAGCTGCATGGAATAAACAGTGACTAGAATGAATGCTGGACTTGGAATCTGGAAAATCAGGGCTCAAATTCTGTGTCTGATACAGACCAGCTATCATTTAACATTTGCTCACCTCAGACAACTCTCTAAGACTATAAATTATAGATCCTTTGTGACAAACATAGGAAAAAGGAACTCCTACAGCAACAAAATTATAGGTCCTTGATGTGTATGAGTTTATATCATATAAATCTTCATCAAATAAAGTTATTCTCAATTTCCCTTTTCCTTGCTGATTCTTTTATTCTTTGATGGCATACCCAGTACTTGATAGATGGTTTCTAGCTTCCTAGGGTTTGCATGACATGTCTTCATACAGGATACTCAATTTTTGAGTCAGTTCCTTAATCGCTAGCATTTCCAGAGCTCTTTAAGGCTTGTAAAGCACTTAACATATGTTAACTTATGTGGGCCTTACAACAATCCTGGAAGGTCGGCACTACTATTATTCCCACTTTACAGATGAAAGAACTGATACAGAGAGGTCAAATGATTCTTCCAGGGTAACACAGCTAGTTAAGTGACTGAGGCTTTCCTGATTCTAAATCCTGCACCACCTACCTGCCTACAAGAAAACTCTATTCAGGTGAAGACTCTGGATTACTTGATAAAACTGTTCAACATCTGGTAAAAATTCATAGACAATGACTGACAAACCCATTTTAGGGATCAGACCTAGCCAGATCAACATAAGAAAATAAGAAAATACAACATCTTATTCATTAGGGTTCATATCTAATGAGTCCATTTTTCTTCAGGAGAAAGTTGTCAATATGGCATTAAGAGTCTGGATTTGGGTTTGTTTTTGGGTTTGGGGTTTTTTTAGGCAATTAGGATTAAGTGACTTGCCCAGGGTCACACAGCTAGTAAGTATGTGAGGCTGAATTTAAACTCAGGTCCTCCGGACTCCGGGGCCAGTGCTCTATCCACTGTGCCACCTAGTTGCCTCAGACTCATAATTCACATGTCCTTCCTCAGTGATGAAAATCAGCTTCTTCTCCTTAGATTACATCATCGCACTGAAGTTTTCATAGATGTGCTCCTCATAACAGAAGTTTTAAGATGTCATTCATAAAAAAATAATAATGGCTCGTATTTGTACAGCACTTTATAAAGCACTTCCCCCATAATAACCCTGAGCAAGATGATCTATAATCCTTAATTAATACACAACTATTCAATAAAGACTGACTATGGGGTTTTTGATACTCTCCCATGATATCCTTACGGACAAGATGGTAGAGATTTGGACTGAATGATATTTCACCTAGGTAGACTCAGATTAGTCTGAACAAGAGCCAGAGTAAGGTCCCATTTTATTCAAAAATTTTATTAATGTCTTAGGTGCTTATTAAATTTATATATTGTTATTCTATTATTGACTTTTGCTTAAGATGTGAAATGTTGGGGAGAAGCCTGACTCTTCCACATAAACCCTAGAAAATATCCGAAAAATCTCTAGAAAGACTGATGATAAAGAAAGCTGAAGGAATACAGAAATAAACAGCTCTATCTGTACCCAAAATGGCCAGAAGAAAGGGGTCACTCCAAGAAAGCTGGCTCAACCTCAGCCAGTTAGTGGAGACAGGGAGAGGGGTCAGGCAAAGGAAACAAACACAAATTCACACACACAGACCTGAAGCCAACAAGTGCTCTGAACAGGGAGTTGGTAAGTCAACATGAACTCCAATAACAGGGCACCTGAAGTCTTATCTCAGTCAGACTGTCAGAAAAAAAGCAGGAGACAGAGCTGGTCCCCAAAGAGACACAAAGGGAGGTTGGGCCCAGCTAGCCCTAACTCCTCAGACCACAGGTTGCTAAAGCAGCATCACAAGCCCTTTCAAAAGGCCTGAGACCAGTGTGATCTCCCATCTCCAATATCCCACTGGAGGTTGTCAGGACCACAAAGAGGACAGAACCACAAACAGGACAGAACTAATTTCTAACTGGGGATTGTGCAAAGAAAAGGAAAAAGATACTGGCCTATACCAGAACCCAGAGTGGTACACCAGGAGACAGAAACAAGAGATTAGAGAGTGGGCCTAATTGCAGTCACACCATCCAGACTGGCAAACAGCAAAATTACAAAGGGGACAGGACCTACCCAATAAGGCCCACCCAACCTAAATAAGAGTGCTTTAGAAGACAGGTATGACCACAAACCCCAGTACAAAGACTGAGGCTGAAAATACAAGAAAAAGAAGGAAACACCAAACATAAAGAGGAAATACCATGGGTCAAGAGAAGTCTAAAAGGTAAATCTAGAAGAAAAGAATAACCCAATGTAAATAACTACAGGTAAAGCTTCAAAGAAAAAATGGCCTAGCCAAAAGGACTACAGAAGAGGCTAGAAGAAACAATAAATGAAATTATAAATTAAATTAAGAGTTCAGGAGAAAAAAATGAAAAGAAAATGGACAGCTTAGAATAGAAGGTGGAAAATCTTAAAATAGTGGCCTCCCTGAAAAACAGACTGGAACAAAGAGGACTCCATGGTTCTGTGAGGTAACAAGATTATTAGAATAAAGTGAAAAGATTGAAAAAATAAAAGAAAATAGCAGATATCTACTATAAAAAAGAACCAAGTTGGAAATAGGTACGGAAGAGATAATTTAAGAAACATCAGACTCCTTGAAAATCTTGACCACACAAAAACATGGATAACATATTTTAAGAAACCTTAAAATAAAATTGCCCATATCTATTAGAACCTAAGAGCAAATGAAAATTAAAAAAATCCACTTCTTGAAAGAAACAACAAACTGAAAATATCCAGCAAGGTCACAGCTAAGGTCCAGAGTTTCCAGGTCAAGGGAAAAAAAGCAAGCAGTCAAAAGTTCTTACTAAAGGGAGGAAGGAAAGAAGAACTCAAGTAGCACAGGGCCACTGTCAAGATCACAGAAGTCTCAGCAGCAACTACCGTAAAGAAAAGAAAATCTTGGAACAAGGCCAAAGACTTACACCCAAAAGGAACTTACTCTGCAGAATTTTCAGGTGTTAATGGTGAAAATATCAAAAATGAACGGAAATTTTGAAATGGAAACAAAGCTAGTCAAGAGAAACCCAGAAAGGTGGGTACATCTGAACAACTGGAAGGAGGTAAATGATCAAAGGTCAGAGAAGGAGGTAAATAAAAGAAACACAGGACTTAGGCATATGCAATGTTCTGCTGGTTTTAAGAAAAAGAAGAGGACTGCACTAGGGAAGAAATAGCTATTTCACATAAATACGTTGCACGAGAGTGTGAGTATGTGAACACTTAGGAAAGGTTAAGAGAGCAGCATCTTGTGACCTCATTCTTATCTGAACCAGATAATGGAGGGGCACGTGAGCTTGGTACTGAGATCCATTCAACTCGGTAGTGACAGATAAAGAGAAGAGGAGCCAGGAGAAAATAATCACAAGAAAAATTAAAGTCACTGAGGTCACACGTGGCCTTCTAGGTCCTTGGGTGTGGCCTTTTAACTAATCCAACTTTTACAGAACAAATCCTTTTATTAAGGGGATTTGTTCTGTGAAGCTTGGATTCCCAAGGGCTGCACATGAGGAACTAGAGGTTCTCGTGTTCTGCAGGCTCCCTACCCTTGGGTTCAGCATTAAGTAAGGACTAAAAATAAGAGGGAGAAGGTATAAGAAGCAGAGAACAGGGTCTGACCTTGGTTAAAATATGAGGGATGGAAAACAGGGGGAAAAAACCACTTCAATTACAGATTACTGGTGTTGATCAGATCTCCTTTCTTTCTCCTCCCCCTCCTCTGTAGAAGGGGAAGGGAGCTGGAAGAAAAGAGGGGAAAACATGAGGATATTATGGAGGAAAATACACAGTTTAATAATCATAACAATGAACACGAATGGGATGAACTCACTCATAAAACATAGGAGTGTAGGAGAGTGGATTAGAATACAGAATCTAATAGAATCTTGTTACCAAGAAACACTTTAGAAATCTAGAGTGACATAGCATTAAAGTGAGATGGAGCAGATTTTTTTACACATCAGGCAGATTTTAAAAAGGAGGATATAATGTTAAGGGAATTAGAATATCTTCCCTGCAATTTAATAGGCCCCTGTGACCTGCTTTGGGCTTTGGCCCAGGACACAGCTTGAGTCACATGGAGCCCATGATGAGAGGAGCTTGCCAAACAGGTGGAGCAGGAAGAGAGAGCAAGGCAGAGCTGGGAGAGAATGAGGCAGAGTTGAGAGAAAATTTGGCAGAGCTGAGGAGAGAGCTGAGGCAAAGCAGCTAGTGTGAGTGAGAGAGGGAAGAATTTTGCCTAGGGGAGCTTGTTTGTGGGGAGGTCTAATAGAGGGAAGGCTTGGGGGCAGGGTGCTCCCTGGATTCATGATGTCTACAAACTTCTTTGTTACCGTCGTGGAACTGGCTTTCTGGTATTTGAATAAATATCTTGGTTTCACCTTTGAGAAAGAGATTTTGTTATATTTTGTGATTCAACCCTGGAAATACATTTGCATATTCATTGCAGCTGCATTGGCCATATAGAAAGATAGCAAGAATGATCTCAGATAAAGTAACAGTAAAAATAGACATGATTAAAAGAAATAAGCGATGAAACTACATTTTAGACAATGCATCCTAGTTAATGAATTAAACCATATTCAATATATATGAAACTAGGAATATAACATCGAAATTCATGAAAGAAAGTTTAATCAAGTAACATGGAGAAATAGACATCAAAATTATAATAATTGGGGATGTTAATGTGTCCCTTTCACATACATAGAAAAATATTTTTAAAAGACAAATATGTTCAAGATATGAATAGAATTTTAGAAAAGTTACATGTGATAGATCTCTGGAGATTATCAAGTAGGGATAGAAAGAAATATATGTATTTCTCAGCTCTGCATGGCAGCTTTACAAAAACTGAACATTATTCTAAGGCACAGAAGACAGGAAAGCATTAAATACATCATTATTGGGGAGGAGCCAAGATGGCGGAGTAGAAACAGCATTTCCAATGTGCTCTGCCCCACACAAATTTCAAACAATGTGAAAGGGAGCTCCAAACAACTTCTGGAGCCACAGCACCCACAGAACGGCACAGAGAAGCTAACCTCCTGCTGAGGACAGCCCAGCAGCCCTGCAGGGAGCGGCCAGCGCAGAGCTCTGAGAGCAGGCAGCACAGCGTGCTGGGAACCAACAGCGCAGCCCGCAGAGCCGAGCCCAGGTCCTCTGTTTTAGCCCCAGGGCGGGCGGACCTTCAGCCGGCTGGTGGAACCCCAGAACAACAGCAATTTGTGGCGATTCCAGAATTATCAGCACAGATATGCCTAGGACAAAGTGAGAGGTTAGTGCCCTATGGACTTTGGGACCAGTATTTGGGGAACACGTGGCTTCCTCCCGTGGGGGCAAAAAGCTGCTGAAGAAACAGCTGCACAGAAGCCATTTTGCAGCATCAGTAGTGGCTCTAGCTCCTGGTCTGCGAACTGTAGGAAGATCCAGCAATCAGTCTGGGGGTTAATCGCTTTTGCTTTAAACTGCCTGGATCTGGATTGTGGTCTGGGGGAAGTTTGGGGTGGGTATCCAACTTGCCAGAGTGGGTGGAGGCTTTACAGAGGCCACCCAACTGGCGGAAGTTGTGAAGACCCCACGTTTGGGCAGAAGCTCCCCTGTCTGGTGGCAGAGTCCTACTGTGGCAACAAGCCCAAAAATCAAGTAATTAAGTGGCAATATACCTAGGCAAATGAAACAAAATAAACAGAAAAGTTCAACATTGGACTCCTATTTTAGGGGCAAAGAAATTTTAGGGAATGGACCAGGTGGGAGGTGAGACAGGTGGGAGGGAAATATAAGCAGTCTTTTACAATATATCTACTATGGTAATGTTTTGCATAGAAATACATGTACGACACATACTGAACTGCTTATCTTCTCAGAGGGTGTGGGTGACAGGGGAGAAAGGGAATGGATCTGAAAATCAAAGTTTTAAAATTAAATGTCTCATAAGATGTCCAGGCAGTGGGGCTCAGAGATTCACCTTGCCCTAACGGCAAAGTCGAAGGGGGTATGGGAGAAGATATGGGAGAGAGCAGATTGGATGAGGGGATATCTAGTGGGACTCCTATTCTGGGGTGGTGGGTAGGGAAAAAATGGGGGAAAAATGTAACTCATAATCTGGTGGAAATGAATGATATAAACCAGAAGTTAATAAAGCATTAGTTTAATTAAAAAAAATAATAAAAAAATAATTGCTGAGAAAAAATACATCATTATTGACCACAATGTAAGAAAAAATAAAATCAATGTATTTTTGTATGTATATATGTATGTATGTATGTATTATAAAATACAAAAAGTATCAAACTTAAATGGAAACGAAATAATTTGACCCTAAGGAATTGTTAGGTTGAAGAATAAGTCATAGAAATAATACATAATTTTATCAAAGAAAATGACAACAATAAGCCACATCAAGACTTTTGGGATACAAAGTGGTCCTAATAATTATAATTAAAAAATTATATCTCTAGACATTTTTATTAATGGAAAAAGGAACAATTCCAGGGACAGCTAGGTGGCACAGTGAATACAGCACTGGCCCTGGAGTCAGGAGGACCTTAGTTCAAACCCAGCCTCAGAAAATTAACACAAAAAACTAGCCACGTGACCTTGGGCAAGTCACTTAACCACAATTGCCCTACCTTCCCCTCTCCAAAAAGCAAAAACAAACAAACAACAACAACAACAACAACAACAACAAAAAACCCAATTCAATAAACTGGGAAAAAGATGAAGCTTTCAGGGGACTTGGTGACAGCCAAAAGTGTGACACAACATTCAAAAACACTAACATGATCTTTTTTCATATATTCAAGGTTGTGATTTCATCCACGTAGGGAACTTTTGATATGGAAGATCTCTGAACTAATGTAGGTTAACAATCTGTCAATAATTCATAGTCCTGGGGAGGCTAGGTGGCGCAGTGAATAGAGCGCCAGCCCTGGAGTCAGAAGGACCTGAGTTCGGAGCCGGCCTCCGACACTTAATACACATAAACAAAAACCTAGCCCTGTAACCTTGGGCAAGTTACTTAACCCCAATTGCCCTAAAGGGGTGGCTAGGTGGTGCAGTGAGTAAGAGTGCCCGGCCTCGGAGTTGGGATGACCCGAGATCAGATCCGGCCTCAGAAAATGAGCACCCACGCATAAATAATGACTAGCCATGTAACCTTGAGCAAGTTACTTAACCCCAATTGCTTTAAAAAAATAATAATAATTCATAGTCCTAAAGAGTGGCCAGGAGTAATATGAAGAACATGACTTGCCCAGGATCACATGGTTAATATGCAACAAGGGCAGAATTTGAACCTTTACCAATTCCAAGGCCAGCCTTCCAACCAAGATGCCACATATGTAACCACAACATAACAGTACACAGAACAAGAAGGGTCAGAGCTCCACCACATTGCCTGCCATGACAACTGAAGAACGATGTTCTGGGTGTCCCATTTTCAAAGTCTTGTTCACAGGTGGATATTTCCAGAAAACACTGCTCAGGAGGGTGAAGGTAACTTCAAGCCAGACAATACAAAGATTGAATGATGGTTCTAGGGCATTTAGCCTGGTGAAAAGAGGAATCAGGGGATACAGGATTGCTCCTTTAATGTATTCAAAGGGCTGTCATGTGGAAGAGAGGACAGACTTAGGACCATAAGATTTAAGAAATGTCAGTGAGCTCTGAACTCATCTAGTCTGGACCCTTTTACAGGGAAGGTACAAAGAGAAGTGAACTGCCCACAGTCACAAAGGTAGTGAATAGCAGACCCGAGATCTCCAACTCCAAAATCAACGTACATGGGTTTTGTTGTTGCTGCTGTTGTTTTAGGGGGAGTGTTGGTTTAGTTTTTGACATTTTTTTTTAAACAGGGAAAACTATCAGCAACTGGTAAAAGCAACAGGCAGGGTTGGATTCAAAATAAGGAAAAACCGACTTGTCATTAGAGTAGCTCAGCAGGCTTTGAGCCCTGCGTGACTGGAGGTCTTGGAGTCGAGTTGGTAATGTTGAGAAAGCATCCCTCCTCTCATTCTGATTGGCCTCTCTTTCAGCTCTGAGGCTCTGCAATCACGGGACTGCTTTCAGCATTTTAAATCTTCTTCAGGCCTACTAGAATGCTAGATATAGTAACAGTAACATGATAACCTCCATCGATCCCATCGACAGCCTCATTACGGCATCCACCTGTCCTGACCCTGTTGGCTCCAACTCTTATTAAGGGAATTCCTCCGGCATCTCTTTCTCATGTCTTTCTGATGCCAATGGATTTCCTCTCATACATTTCAGGGGAATTGCCACCTTAATTTCCCATGTTCCTAGCACCTTTGGGTCTTGATAATCCAGGCAAACTCATCAGCATCCACATTTCAATTCACCCAACCCCAGTGAGGCTCTTTCCAGTTCTCCTGAAAGGGAAGGCCTGCAACCTGCTCAGAAATGTCTCTCCTTTGAATAGAATCCTCACGCTGTGCATCAATTGCCACAGGCACAAGAATACATTATCACAAGTAATTTCTACAGATTCGATGGAAAAGAAAAGACTCATAGAAAGAAAGGGTCTAATTGACTTAAGGTTCTGGTCCAGGAGAGCATACCATTCCTTCTGCTCTGGGGGTCAAGTGGGCTGTCCCTACTCTGGGTCTTACTTCACCACTAAGCCTTGATGCGTCTGTAGACAAGGCTTCAGAGCTCAGGAGAGCAGAGCCAATGGCTTCAAAATAATTAAATAAACTGACTATATATATATATATATACACATATACACACACACACACACACACACACACACACACACACACACACTCCAAATATTCTCAGAAGTAAAAGGTTCTAAAACAAAGTGCAAATTACTGCTGAAAAGAACCGAATCACTTCTTTCTAAAAAACAGGAGCACAAAGACAAATGTACAGCTTAATCCCATAGGCAGCTAAGTGGCACAATGGATAGAATGCATAATTTAGAATCAGGAGGACCTGAATTCAAATTCAGCTGCAGATACTTACTAGCTCTGTGACCCTGGGCCAGTCACCTTAACCTCTGCCTGCCTCTATTTCTTCATCTGTAAAATGGGGATGACAATAGCACCTACCTCCCAGGGTTTTTGTAAGACGATATTTGTAAAGTTCTTTGCAAACCTTAAGGCATATTGTTATTATTATTCTTTTATTAAATTTCAATTCAATGAACTAGATTCTAATTCAGTGAAGTTTGGATTCAGTCAAAGGGTCACACTTGAGGACTCCGAGGGCCACAGGCTTCCCACCCCTGCTATAGAACAAAAGACTAATAAGGGAATGATAAGACCCCACCTAAAGACAATAAATTCAAGTCTCCTGGGTGAGATGAATTACACCCCAAGAACTTGGAGATCACTGACATGTTGCCTATGATCTGTGGATGATCTGGACACAAGCAAATGTCTTGATTTTCAAAAAAGGTGGATTCCGCAGACTGGTAAGAATGAAGTTGATTCCTAGCAAAATTCTAGAATGAATCACTAAAAATGCAAAGTTTGTCAGCACTCAAAAACGAAAGCAGTGATTATATGGAGCAAGCAATTCGTGAGAACAAATTAACAAATATAACAAATTACCTCAATAAAGATGTTATTTTTGGTGTTCATTTCTTAACTTTTTCTGCTTGACATGGCAGGTGATACAACAGCCTTTCTAGCTCTCTAACTTTATTTGTTCTAACAACTATTTCTACTTCCTTCTTTTTTTACTTTTTGAGGTTAAGTGACTTGCCCAAGGTCACACAGCTAGTTTTTGTATTAAGTGTCTGAGGCCAGATTTGAACTCAGTCCTCCTGACTCCAGGGCCGATGCTCTATTCACTGCACCACCTAGCCACCCTATTTCTATTTCTTAAAATGAGCTTGGTGGAGAGGAAGCATGGGGACATAAGAAGGGCACAGCATTAGAAGTCACAAAACTTAGGTTCAAGTCAAGGCTCTGACATTTATTATAATTATTACATTATTACATTACACTCATGAACTTAATCTCTATGACCCTGGGTTTCCTCATTTGGAAAATAAGCAAAATGAAACTGTTATTAACTATTACATAGGCTTATTGTCAGTAAAAAGCACTGTAAATAGCAAAATTATTTGGGTAGATGGGGTGATAATAAAGGCTGGCAGAGAGAAGGTGGAGGTACTCAACTCTGATGTTTCGGTTTCCTCTGCCAAGGGAAAGAGTCTTTGGACTGTAAAGGAAAGAATGAAAATGGTGCCCGGGAAGATAAAATACAAGAAGGGAGATGGTAAAAGAGGAGCTAGCTGCCCTTGGTCAGTGCGTGTTACCAGGCCCAGACAAACTACACCCCAAACCATCATAAGAACAAGTAGAGGTGACCACTGGGCCACTTCAACACTCTATGAAGGGCTGTGGCAAATGGAAGATGTGCCTTTAGACTGGATAAGGTCAAATGTTGTCCCAATTTTGAGAAAACGGGAGAGAATGGAGTTCACAAACTATAGTCCACTGAGCTTAACTTCCATGAATAGTTTCATAGACTTAGGGCTGGAAGAGATTTAAAGTCTAATCCAACCCCCTTCATTTTACAGGCAAAGAAACAGAGGTCCAGAGAAGATAAGTGAGTTGCCCAAGATTGCACAAACAGTAAATAAAGGAGGTGGGATTTGAACTCAGATCCTTTGACTCCAAAGCTAGAACTCTTTCCAGTTCTTGGCAAAATTCTCAAAAAGTTAAAGGAAAATTTCATAAACATCAAGGAAAGGAAGTGATGATTTTAAAGAGTTAGCATGCCTTCACAGGAAATAGGTCAGATTAAGCTAATCTCATTTTGTTTTTTGATAGAACTTATATTTCACTAGTAAGCAGATCAGGGAAATAGCATAGCCAGAGTTTACCTAGATTTTAACCAAGCAATTGACCAAAATCTCTCATGCCATTCTTGGGAAAAAAGATGGCAAGGGCTAAGCTATCGGATGGCCCGATTAGCTGGATGTAGAACTGAGTGAATGGCCAGACTCAAAGAGTAGTCACGATGGTTTCATGTTGTGTGCAACATCCCAGGCATCTGGGCTGTTCGAATGCTTCTGTCAATGACTGATATAAAGGCAGAGATGCGCTGCCTCCAGAATAAATGGGAACCCCATCGTTAGATGTCTATAAGCAAAGGCTGGAAAACCATCTGTCAAGTGATGTTACAGAAGGGAGTCATACTCAGGTATAGGCTGAACTAGCAGGCAGGGGTAGAGGGGGACAGAACACAGGCAAACACAACCAATGCCAAGTTAAGCAATCCAGTTTGGCTAGAATGCAGAACACATGGGAAAGAGATGCAGATTAGACTTGTGATTTCCCTAAGATTGGGCACTCTCAGATAAGGAAAAGCTCTCTACCAATACAAGTCAGCACATTCTCTGTCAATCACAGTCTTAGAGAATTGTCCAAAGAGCACTGAGAGATTCAAGTGACTGGCCCAGGATCAGTCAGTCAGCATGCAGGACTTGAACCCAGTTGGTTCTAAGTCCATCTTCCTTTGCACGATGGCTCAGTGCCCAAAGTAGAGTAACCTGAAATAAAGCTGGAAGCATAGGTTGGAACCAAACCATGGAAAACGGAAATGAGAGACTAAGTGAAGCTTGTATTTTATCCTAGAAGCAACAGATAATCACTGAAGATCCATCAACAAGGGAATAACATACATGATTCACTATCCACTGGGAAGATTATTTCAGCTGCTGAAGAGAGGGATGAGAGCCTGGAAACAGGGAGATGGTTAGAAGGCTGCAGCAATAATCCAGGTGAGAGGTAATTAAGGTCTAGATGAGGATGGTGGCCATGTGAGTAGGGAGAAGGGGAAAGATTCAAGGGGTATTGGAAAGGCAGAATCAACATGACTTAGCAACTGATTTGAGGCAGGGAAGGAGGGGCATTACAGAGAGGGAGGCAGAAGGGTCAAAGATGACTATTGCTTTGAGCCAGGGTAATGGTCCCATCAAGAGGAACAGAGAAGTCAAGATGAATTTTGATTTTATCGGGAAAATGATGTTTGGTTTTAAACATGTTGAGTTTTATTGTGGCCTTCTGGGGGGATGTTGGGGGGAGGGGAAAAAGTACACAGCATAAAAGAAAACTCACAAGAAGCAAAGGAAAGAGGGACAATTCTCAACACAATGGGTGTTACTGATCATACAGGCTTCCTTGAAATGAAAATCTATCGTTACATATTCTGAATGCTCTCTTACGTTCTGTGATGCACATGACATGCTTTTTTTTTTCTAATTTACGTCTAAGTGCCAATATTTAAGTTTATGATATGTTTTTGTTTTTTTTATCTATTCTGTATCTGTGTTCTGGGCGATGAATTATAAATCACAGATCGATGTTGGGTGGGACCCCATTTTACAGGTCCAGAGAAATGGCAGTGAGTTTTCCAGGGCTCTGTGCTTCTGAACCAAAGTTCTGGCAGACCTATCAAGACGGAACCTGGACACAACCAGCCTTTAATTTCAAGGAGGCTAAGCACTTCAGACTAGCAGGTGAGGAAGCCAAGGGACAAGAGAGCGTTTTAGGAGAAGCTAATTGTCAGCAGCACCATCTGACAAAGAAAGGTCAAAGAGGCCCACAGAATCACAGGTCAGGTTGCCTGCCCCATATGTTTAGGCTTCACATCATGTTTCCTCTCCATACCTCAAAATGTCAATAACTCTTAAGTTCATGGGTATCCTTTCCTCCCTCTGCTGAAGCAGCTCACAAACCCTCTGTAACAATGGAAACAAAAACTCATCACCCAACCACCAAATTGGCGCTTAGCCTCTTTGAAATTAAAGGCTGGTTGTGTCCATGTTCTATCTTGATAGGGTCTGCCAGAACTTTGGTTCAAAAGCACAGAGCTCTGGAAAATATGAGGAAATTATAGAGTAGGAGACCTCTGAGGTCCCACCCAACAGCAATCTACGATTGACAATTCATCTCCACAATACTGTGAGCCATGGTAGTAGCTCTCTCTCTCTCTTTGGTATATGATATATGTTAATGTAGTTTCAGAAGGATCATAGAACTTCAAGAGACCCTTGAGTTTACAAAGGAGGAAACTGAAAACTTTACAGGAAGGTAGAGAAACCAGAAGGAATGCTGTAATTCAAGATCAGGTATGAATGCCCATCTGTGCCAACAAACAGAAAAAGCTAAAAAATAAATACTAAAATAATAATAAAGTCTCAGAAAATAATTCATTTCTTAAGAGAGGAAAAGAAGCACCTAGATTCTAGTTTTATTTCTACTTAAATATTCTTTTTTTATGAAAGGGCTCCAAAGTGGTTCCTTATGGGAAAAGGATATATATGGGGAAATGGTCAAGGACTAGAGAAAGCAAGAGAAAGCAGAGCCCAGAAACAGCAAGGCAGAGATGAACCTGCAGAGAAGAAAACTGAGTCTGAGAGAGTGGGGAAGATAGACTCCAACAGATAGCATTTTCTCATTCCACTGACAGCCTAGGATCTCAGATCTCATCCAGCTTCATTGCTTGGCCACGTTCAGCCACTTTTACCCATTTTCCCTGTTGACATGGACAGAAAATTGAGCAATTACCCTTAAACTCTACTCTTTCAGATCACTCAGATTGCTACACTTACTGAATTAAGCCCCCAGTCGCCAAGGGCTAGAAGTAGCTCAACCAGGCCCATCCTTTAGGAATTGAACATTTTTTGGTGGGATTGGTCATAAGGTTTTATTATTCCTAAGGTTATCAATGTACTTAATCCTGACAGAGTTATCCACCTGAATCCGATACAAAGGGAGGAGCGTGGTGTCACCGAGGATGGCATGGGGAGCCATCAGAAAGGTGGCCCTTATTTATCCCAAAGCACCCCTGTTTCAGAATTGTTAAGCCTGGGAATGATTAGATGGGTTTTTAGTCTGTTTTCAAAGGCTTTCAACTTAAAATAAGGTTTAGGGGCTGACAGTTCTCTTATAATCTGCATTAAGCTCACAGATAAAAGCTGTAAAATTTAGTTCTCAATTGGATGTTTTAAGGTTAATTCAAATGAAACTTTTTTCTTTCTTTTTCTTTTGCAAATTGAGAATTTCCCCTGTTTATATGCCTACTAAACTCTCCTCTTTACATGACAGACTCTACACAAACTTAAGTTGCTGTTAGCCCCGGTTCCTGGTTCCATAAAAGGGGTGAAAGGCCCTAAAATCAGCTAGTTAACACTCTTCATTTTCATTTAACAGAGGAGGAGCCCGAGGCACAGCGACCAAGAGACTAGATCAAGGACAAAGAGCTAGTTAGTAGCAGGGCCTGGACTAGACACCCACAGCGCTAGCCTTTAGAGTCTGGCTTTAAATTCCAGCTCCCATACTTCCTTAAATGAGTGACCAGGGGCCAGGCACGTTAAGTCTCTGCCCCCTCAGGTTCCTCATCTGTAAAATGGGGGCAATCCCCATGATTTTTCCAAGGATCAAATAAGAAATATATGTGAAAAACTCTTTTTAAACCTGAAAACACTGTACAGCTCTCTGTAATTATTATAGTTAGCTGCCCAGAGGCAGCAAGATGACACAGTAGATAAAGTGCTGGACCCTGAGTTAGGAAGACCTGAGTTCAAATCCAGCCTCAGACATTTCTTAGCTCAGTTTGCTCATCTATAAAATAGCGAAAATAACAAAGAAATGAATAAAAAATGATAGAAAATTAAATATTAAAATAATAAAATAAATTTTAAAATAATAATGAAATGAAATAACTGAAAAGTGCTTTGCAAATCTTAAAGTGCTATATAAATGCTAGATATTATCATAATATTCTAATCACTGCCTTCTATCAGAGAATCTAGTCTCAGCTCTGCCACTGCCAGAGTCTCAACTCCAAGCAAGTTGCTTCAGCGCTCAAGGCCTTGATATCGAAGGTCCCTTTGATGCTAACAGTCTAAGATTCTCAGATATGATGCTAGCATGGTGGCGGCAGCTCTTGAATTCCAAGTATGTACAAGCCTTCACATTCAGGAGTTTGGGGTTAGGGATCATGTGAGATAGTTGGTAGAATTCTCCATTCATTCCTTCCTTCCTTCCTTCATTCATTCATTTATTTATTTATTTGCTTTTTGAAGGGGGGAGGGCAGGGCAGTTGAGGTTAAGTGACTTGCCCAAGGTCACATGGCTAGTAAGTGTTAAGTGTCTGAGGCCAAATTTGAACTAAGGTCCTCCTCACTCCCGGGCCAGTGCTCTATTCACTGTGCCACCTAGCCACCCCAGAATTTTCCCTTTTACCAAGAGATTTGGAGGAAGTGGGATTCTAGAAATCCTAGAATATGATAGGGAGAACGTCAGAAAAAGGAAAGCAGCCCTGGGAGTGAAGAAAGGTGTTACAAATCTATGGAGCATGGCATGATCAGCAAACTTATTTTTCGTGCATTTAATTCTTCCTCTTTGTTATGTGTTTCATTAGAAAGCCCCTTCAAAAAGGCCATAAAGCAATTTTATGTGAATTTAATATTGTTTTTTAAACTTACAACACTTCCTAGTCTTGAACCCCCAAAAACTACAAGTCAGCTTCTATAATGTTGGCTAAAGTTGTCAGCCTGTTTCCAATAAACCCAGCTAATTAGAAGGCTCACACAAAACTCAGAGCTGTTTGCAAGGTTTTCAATGCCAACGATCTGTCCTTTTGGGCACTTCCCCTCATCCTGGCTAAAATCTTGGGACTCCTGGATCGCTATAATTCCAAGAGTTAAAGACAGAGTGTAATTGCTAGCCACTACATTTTCCATGCCTATTGTCCTGCTAGTTTCTTAACAACTTCATTAATGTCCTGGCTCAGGACTCTGTCTTGTCAAGCCCTTCAGCTATTTCTCTTGGTTGTTCCTGCTGCTGTCTGGTGACTGAAACAGCAGATAGGACTACAGCAGAGAGGATGGGCAGATCAGAAACCTGGCTAGAGCCCAGCAGGAATGCACAGCTGCCAGGTCAGTGCTGGCAGAAGACAATTTCACACACATGTTAGGGAAACCAGATTTTGGAAAGTGAATTACAGGGCACCTTATTTAACAGTGTCATAAGGGATTATTAGAAGGGTGGAGAGACTTGGCAAGTGAAAGGGTTTTGGGTGAAGTCATATAGCAAGATCTGGCAACCAGAAGTAGGCTTGTCCATAAGGGATGCCAAGAAGATCTCTTAACTCAAATGAAGTGGAAAGCTGGGAACCACAGGAAGAATTGTTAGGACTTGTTCCTAGGTTTTTCCATAGTCCCAGGGAAGGCACTGAATGCCTGACCTTTTGCCTTTTCGATCTCACCTGGGGCTCACTTTCTTTCCTTCCAGGCCTGGTCCTTGAACCTAAATTGAGACCCTGAAAATGTTAATGTTTTCCCTTTCATTCTTTTTTTTTAATTTAAGTAATTAATTTATTTGCTTTTTTTTTTTTTACCACATTCAGTTCTATAAGATTTTGAGTTTTTCCATTTCATTCTGTGCCTTGATTTCCAGTGACCCTTGTATACACAAAAGTGACCACCTCTAGATTTTTGAAGAATTTGTATATTTCTTCTTATTGTATGATATAATCTCAATAGATAGAAAAATACATAGATTGATGAGTGATGGATGGATGGATAGATAAAAGCTCTCTCTATGCATATACATATAATGATGTATATGTTTATGTGTGTACATTTATATGTATGTGCATGTGTGCACAGATAGAGATCAAATATATTATTTGCTAGCCAACTCTTCCTTCTTTCCTGATGTCTATTTCACACTTCAGATGCACCTTGGCTATGGTTTGGTTTCTTTTTCCTTTCCATTGTCATCCAAGGAATAGCTGGAGTAACCCATTTGCCCATAGGGTGACTCACCTCCTCCATCATCAGATCCTTCCACGCTCTGTTGTCTGAGGCGCTGGCTGCTCCCCACCAGGAAAAAACAAAAAAACAAAAACAGGAAAAAAGTTTCAAATACATAAATGGAAAATGAAAATTCCTACTTTCTCTACTTTTTCTTGTTCCAATGCCAAATAAGCCAAGAGTTTCTCATCCTCTCTCATCTTCAATTTGAGTCAATTTAACAAACCTTTGTTATGTACCTAATATGGGTAAGGCATTGTACTAGGTGCTGGGGATACAAAAATGAACTTATCTCTGACTTCAATTTACATTCTACCTTGAAGGTGAAGTTCACAGAATCAGGCAACTAGTTTTTTTTATCCTCCACATTTAACTAGGAACACTTTACTTTATTTTTTTTTTTTGGAGGGCAATTGGGGTTAAATACTTGCCCAAGGTCACATGGCTAGGTTTTTGTTTGTGTGTGGGTTAAGTGTCTGAGGCCGGATCCGAATTCAGGTCCTTCTGACTCCAGGGCTGACGCTCTACTCACTGCGCCACCTAGCTGCCCCACACTTTACTTTCCATAACGATCATGGGAGAAGATTTGAGTTGACAAACTATAAAATTAAACTAGAATGGAAACTCTCCTTGAATACAGCAAAGGTAGGGTGCAGGTTCATCATGCCTGTTAGCTTCAATGATGCAGAATGTACAGTTTTCATCTTAGTGCCAGGACACACACTTCTAAGGAACAACCCCACCAAGTCCAGGCTCTGCTCTCTTAGTTCCAAAGAACATGAGCCATGGCCCAAGACCAAGATTTGTCCTCCCAACCCCAAAACACAGCCAAATCGACATGCACAGTTTCCTAGTGTTATAGGTTACGTGCTTGAGCCTCTAGTGTTCATTCAACATGGGTGTGTCTAGCTTAAAAATATGCACTGTTGACAAAGGCACTAAGACTCCATTAAATTCTGTAAAAATGTGGAAAACTTACTCTTCTACTTCTTCAGTGACCTTTCTTCCTGACCTGTAAAGATAAGAAAAGAAAGTGTTATTAAGATCCAACAGTTTTATGTGTCATGGGGGACAGAGTATGTGTAGCAGGAAGAGGTGTCAGGGTGATTTAGTAAAAACAGACACAAGGGATACACTGGTCACTTAAATATGACTTCATTAATGATTTACAAAGTCTTTTTGGATGTAAATAAACTCATCTTTCTGTTTAAACCTGCCCATCCTTCTGATTTCCATACTTATATTAATGAGACCACCATCAATTAGCAAACATTAATTAAGTGCCTATTACCATCTCCCCAATAACCCTGGGAATCATCTTTGATTTCTTCCTTGATCTTGTCCTCCCCACACTCAACTGGTTGCAAAGAACTACTGATTCTATCTACACAAGGGCCTAGTATATCTGCTTTGTCATCACGCCATCCCACTATTGCCCTCATCCCTAGAGTTCAAGATTTTATCACTTCTTTCTTGGACTGAAGACAACGGCCTCATAGCTGGTCTTGGCCCCTTCTATTTTATTTTAAACTGAGTGTCAGGATAATCTCCCCAGTGCATAACTGATTACATTATCTACACCCCACTCCTGTCACTAAGAGAATGAAGAATTCCCATCGTGGACAAAATAAAGTCCAAATTCCAAAATCCTTCAAGGACCTTCACAAAATCTATTTCCACTCTCCCCTTACTCCCCCTCTTAGAATGCACTCTTTCTTAACCAGAAGAGTCTTTTAATATCAGTTACCTAGAACCAACATTATTCACTGTATGATTGCATTTCTCTAAATTCCATTGTCTTTAGTGCTTCTTTCATTTACATAATTGCAACCAATGTACATAACATCTTTGGCTTCTACTTCTTTGCACTGTTTCGCTTCATATAAATCTCTCATTATTTCTCTCAATTCTTCGTGTACATTTCTCCTCATGTACCACAATTTGTAGTATATATAGAACTGGTCTCAGAGTCAGGTAAACCAGGGTTCAAGTTCTCAAGCATACATGTGTTATATAACTCTGGGCAACTGACTTAAATCTCTCAGTCTCCCAGGCAATTATCCAAGACTACAAGTTGCAGAATGTGTGCAAATTGTTACTAGTAGGCAAATTTTCTTACTGGGAATTCCCTATACCACACTGAAATCAGGGGTACGGACAAAAGCAAGTGTGTAAAATATTGGTGTATATCTATTTTCTGCCAAGTTGCTCTCCAGGTTTTCTGGCAATTCATATAAAGTGTCGCCACTAATTTGTGTTCTCAATTTTAGCAAATACTAGGTCACTGGGATGCTATACTCATACATTCTGTTATCTATTTTTTAATCAGTACTAAAGAATTGTGACAACTATTGCTATATAATATAATTTGATCTCTAGTAATCTGATAATTAGATCATCTCCATTTCCTTATTTTGTTCCTCTTTCCCCTTAAAACTCATGACTTTATATTTCTTCATATGAATTTTTATATTTTCTCTATTCCTTCGAAGTTTCTCCCTTGGTGATATGATTGACGTAGCATTAAATATGTAGGTTAATTTTATGTAGTAACATCATCTTTATTATATTGGTAAGGTCTAGCCATGAACATCTCTTCAATTATCTCTAAAATCTCTTTCTTCATTTCTATAAAGACTTTTATAGTCTGGTAGGTTAACTTCCACACAGTTTATCTACTTTGTACTTATTTTAAATGTAATTTTTCTATCTTTTCTCCTATTAGTAATAAAAAATGTTTATTTTTCTGGGTATTTTATTTGTTGCTACTTTGATGAAGCGGTTGTGATTAGTTTATTTTGCTGGATAAAGAGTTTTCTAAAAAACTATCATATCATCTTGCAACATGATAATTTTATCTCCTCTTTGTCAATGTCTGTTCTCTTAATTTCTTTTTCTCGTCTTATGGTCACAGCCAGCAATGATAGCAATATGTCAAGTAAGAGTATAGAAATGAAGTATCCTTGCTTCATCCTCGAACGTATAGAAACAGCTCTAAGTATTTGTCTTATTATAAATAATGCTAGCTCTAGATTTGAGATAAATGCTGATCATATTACAGAAAAGTCCTTTCATACATCTATTTTTAAATGGTTTTTTTTAAACCAAAAAGGCCTTTTCTGTATTGATATAATCACATCACTTTTGTTCTAGTTGTTTATATGATTAATTGTACTAGTAATTTTACTAATGTTGAACCATGACTGCATTCCTGATACATATATCTAATTGGATCATAATGAATGCTAGGTCCCAATTAGTACGAACAATGAATCCTTTGGTATTTTGCAAATTCACACTGCATTTTCCATTGGACTAGAACCAATGATCATATTGTACATAATTATAACTTCAAACAATGTGGATTTGAAGATGGGTGACCTCTTCAGGGGAATTATTTGTCAAACTAGTTGGGAACCTAGCTGTATTTTTTTTTAATGTTATAGTTGATATTTCTGCTTCAAGCCACCCAGGTTCAGAACCTCAGGTTCACCCTTGATTCCTCATTCTTCCTCACTCTACATATCTGTTCAGTTGTCAAATCTCATTAATTCTACCTCCACAATGTTTCTAACATACACCCCCTTCTCTCAAACAGTCACCACTCTTAAATGCTGATCATCAATCTCCTATTGGACTTCTGCAATCTCCATCTGCTAATCTATTCTTCTATCTATCTAGTTTGCAACAGCTTCCTCATGGATTTCTCTAGCCAAGTCTCTCCCTACTCCAATCTGTCCTTCATGCAGCTACAAAAGTGATTCTTCCTAAAATGTAAATCCACCCACATCACTCATCTACTCAATCTATCCCACTGGCTCCCTATTACTTCTAGGATCAAATACAGACTCCTCTTTTTGACATTCAAAGTACTCTACAACCTGGACTCAACATATCTTTCCAGTCTTAATTCATATTTCTTTCCTTTGTATACACCAAGGTCTAGTCAAATTGTCCTTGCTGTTCTGTACACAGGATACTCCATTTTCCAGCTTTGTGTCTTTAGATGGCTGACCCCATGCTTGAAATACAATCTCTTCAACTTTGCTGAGAAAAATATCTCATTTCCTTCAAGTATAGTTCATATACCAACTACATGAAGCCCTTCTGAATAAAGCAATTATTAAGCATTCACTTATTAAGTAATTATTAATTATTAAGTGTCAAAGATGTGCTGAGCAGTAGGGACAGAATTATAAGCAAACAAGGCAATCCCTTCCTCAAGAAACTTTCATTCTCATAGAGAAAACAACTCAGAAAGAGGTACTCAAAATGAGGCAGTAGAGTGGGGAAGGGGAAGGTGATTGCACAGCATGGTGAAGAGAAGGCCAGGAAATACCATAGAGTACTGGTCCTTGGAAGGATAAGGTGAAGAGTAGGAGGACCCAGGGATGGAGTCCAAGGCTCTAATGGGAAGCAGATGGGGATGATGCTGGAGAGTAGGCCATCTGGGGAAGAGATGATAGGGAATTCTCTCTTCATCTGCTAACACCTTCCTCCCCAAATTTCTTCTATCTATATTGTGTGTGTGTGTGTGTGTGTGTGTGTGTGTGTGTGTGTGTGTGTGTACTTGCTTTTTGGAGGGGGGAAAGCAGGGAAATTGGGGTTGACTTGCCCAAGGTCACACGAGTAGTAAGGGTTAAGTGTCTGAGGCCAGATTTGAACTCAGGGTCCTCCTGACTCCCAGACTGGTGCTCTATTCACTGCTCTACCTAGCCACCCCTATTTTGTATATTTTATGGATATGCACCTGCTGTTGTCCAGAGACAGACTTGGTATGTCTCCAGGAGAGGGACTATTTCCTTTTTTTAAAGCAATTGGGGTTAAGTAACTTGCCCAAAGTTACACAGCCAGTTTCTTTGTGTGGGTGTTAAGTATCTGAGGCCGAACAGATCCCAGGTCCTCCCGACTCTGGGGTTGGTGCTCTTACTCACTGCGCCAACTATTTCCCTTTTAGTTCTATATCCCCAGCACTTTGCATAGTGCCTAGTATTAGTATTCATTTGTCATATTTGTCTTTATCTGCTTTTTGATCCGCTTTAGCCTTCTTGGTTTGGCTACCAAGTCAATATTTATCTCAAAAAAGAGTTTGGCAGAATGTCTTCTTGCTCTGTTAATGAGAATAATTTATGTGACCTGAACATTAAATATTCTTTAACCTGGATTTGAAGTCAGAGAACCTGAGTTCAACACAAGTTATAGCCCTGTGTGATCTTGGGCAAATCACTTAATCACTCTGGGCTTTAGTCTCCTCATCTGTGAAATTAGAGGGGCTCACTAGGTGACCTCTAAGGCTCCTTTCAGTCTTAAATCTAATAACCTATGACTCTAAGAATTCACTTGTAGAAACCTCTAGACCAGAATTTTTCCCCTTTGATAGTTCAATTATCGCTTGTTTGATTTCTCTTTCTGAAACTGAGCTGTTTTGCTACTTTGATAATTTTACATTTTAAAGATATTTATCCATATTCTTTTAATTTCTCAGCTTTATTGGCACATAATTTAATTCTGACAATTTTTCTCTAATAGTTGTGAATTCATCATATTAATTTTTTCTTGTCAATTTGGTTTTCCTCTTTTATTTATTAAATTATTCAATGGCTCATTGATTTTGTTAGTTTCTATTCTCCCTTAATTAGCCTTTCAAAAAATTCAGTGCAGTAATCATTTTGTTTCAATTTCTCCTTTGATTTTCTAAATTTCTCCTTTTGTTTTTATCTTGACAGGATTGATTTACTGATTTTATTCTAGTTTTTTTAATTATATGGTCAATTCATTCATTCTCTTCATTTAATTAATACATGCCTCAAAGTAGAAAGGGCAGGCCTCAAAGCCATTAAGGCCCAGCTGGGTTGAAGTCCTGCCTCTGTCATGATGCCCATTTGACCCTGGGCAATTCACAACCTCATAATGCTCTGGTTACAGAGAAGGTGCCAACCGGCATCAGTAGAGGAAGTTCCCCATGCCCAGAAGTCCCTCAGTCAATGAAATCACAGGTCCAGGCCCTATGTCTAGCCCTGTGTTTTCAAATGTTCTCTGTAATTTATAGTCTCAGACAGCTGTCAGGGGCATTAAGAGGAAAAGTCACGTATGTACCAAAGGTATGCCAAAGGCAGTGCTACGGTTAAGTTTTTCTTGACATCCACTATTCGGTGACTCCTTCTGTAACTGTATTTTCCCCCTTCTAAACCAGCGCTAAATCCCTGAAGTTTACTTTGGTTATGCCAATTTGATCCCAGCCGTTTGTCATAAATCCTTCCCTTCATCCTTTCTTCTGAATGGCCCTTTACAATATTAATTTGGCTCTTCCTGCTCCCTGCTCTTTTCTCCTTAACATCTAATAATCCCTCCTCCCTTCCAAAGGCTTTGCCTGTAGACACACTCTCTTTATTGGCTTGATAATTCTCGAATGGTCAGACACTCGCCCCCTCCTTACCCAGCCTAGAGAAGGGGACTTTGCATCACCCCCCCACCCCAGCTCCTCTATTTCTCATATCTTTGCTGGAAGAACCTTCATCTGTGGAGCCCAATCCCAGAAACATTGATTCACTCATGAAGGAGACGTATGTTATGATCTCAGTGCAATGACAAAGCATTCTTTGGAATCACCAGGTCCTCCCTGTGGCCCTCAGGTCCTCAACTCACAAAAAAACACATAAGATGGGTGACAAGCTCACAGATTTATAGCCAAAAGGGACCTCAGCAGGGTCATTTAGTCCAATGGCTCCCCTCACTTTACAGACGAGGAAACCAAGGCACAGAGCAATTAAATGACGTGTTCGAGGTCACAACAGTGGGAAGTGGTAGAGCAAGAATTCGAATCCGTGCCCTCTGGCTCGGAGCTCTGGCCCTGAAGTCAAGAAGACTTCACATCCATGAAGTCAAATCTGGCCTCAGACACTTACCAGCTGTGTGACCTTGGTAAAGTCACTTCACCCTGTCTGCCTCAGTTTCCTCATCTGTAAAATGAGCTGGAGAAGGAAGTCACAAACTACTCCACTATCTTTGCTAAGAAAACCCCAAACGGGGTCACAAACAGTGGGGTACAAATGGAACGACTGAACAACAAAAAACCTCTAACAACTATTTCCAGTTGACTCCATCCATGCCTTGTCTCTTTCTACACTCAATTCAATGATTTGTTTCAGATTCTCCCCTTCCCAATTCTCCAGCCTCCCTCTCTGAATGACATTTGTCCGTGACCATCCACTCAGTCCCTCTCCTTCTGCCCTCCTTCCGTCTGGTTTTTGTTTGGTTCTTTTTTGTGCTTCTCAAAGTGCTCTTTTGTTTTCTCAGTGGTCCAAAGACAAAGTGAAAGTTCTTAAAAAAAATTGTTGGCCCTCTCTCCCCTCCTTCTCTATCTCCCTGTTCCTTTCTCTTTCTACCTTTCCCTCCCTCTCTCATTCGTCTTCTTCTTCTTCTTCTTCTTCTTCTTCTTCTTCTTCTTCTTCTTCTTCTTCCTCTTCTTCTTCCTCTTCTTCCTCTTCCTCTTTTTTTCTTCTACCCCTCCCCCCTGTCCTATCTCACTCAGGTCTGAAGTCTGTTTTTCTGACCTGGGCCAGTCTGCCTATAGCCTGGTGACCTTCTGCTCCTAGGGACTCACCACATTGGTGCTGTACTTATCATGGTCACCTGATCAGCATCAGTACTACTGTAGCTCAAAACTCCCAAGCCACCAGTCTCAGCCTCCCCAGGAGTAGGGACAACAGGTGTGCAACACCACATTCAGCTTTATATTTCTTAAGGTTTTTTGTTTTGGGTTTGTTTTGAATGTCAAATTCCCTGCTCACCTCAGGCTTTTTTAGGAGGAATGATTCTAATTCCTCCCTTTTGCAAAAAAAAAAAAAACACCTTTTCTCACTGATGACCAAGGAGTGAAAATGACATCCTTTTGGGTCCAGCACAAATGCCACTTTGTCCATGAAGCCTTCTGGAATGCCCCGAGATGAAAAAGATGTCTCCCTCATTTAATCTCATAGCACCTTAATATTTTGCTAACACACTTATCATGTTCTAATTTGTATTACGGTTATCTATGCAATCTTATCTCTAGGACCTACTAGACTACAAATTCCTTGAAGGCAGGGACCATGTCTTATTTCTTATTACATCTCTCCCACTACTTGGCACACTGCATCCAAAAATCCTTACTGAATGAATCATCATTTTATAGAGGATAACACTGAGGCATAGTGAAGCTAAATAAGTTTTTCAGGGTGAGAGCTAGTTAGCAATAAATCTAATATTAGAAACCAGATCTCCCAAGTTTCACCTTAGGTACTGAAACATCTGTGTGATGATATGACATGTACAAATACTATCCAAATGTCTTTTTTATAAATAAGCAGATTTTCAGATGCTTCTAAGGCTTGAAGACAGCTATTCAGACTTGCTAGAGTTACAGTCATTTCTCAACTCACCACAGTTATCTGTGGAGCACTTGAGATGATATGAAGAAATGAAATCTATACATAGTTGAACCAAACTTAATTTTAGGCATCAATTTTAACTTTCTCCTCTACCAAACCAAAACCACCCCACAAAGTAGCAGTAGAATTGACAGATGAACATTTTACATCACCTCCCTAAACTGCCCTCTCTCTAGTGGAAGGGAATGAAAGCTAGAAAATGTGAGAGAGAAAGGAAGAAAAGCAAGAGGACTGGAAAACCTACAAACACAAAAATCAGAGAATCTACCTTTCTTGATAGGACACAATACAAATAGATGAGTGGGATGAAGCTTCAAGGGACTGGTAAATAGTAGCTCTCTTGTTCTCTACCCCAGCAAGCCCAGAAGTAATTCAGTTCAGATTAGGGATGCTTGTTCAATATTCAAAATGTAAAACATGGAGATTGCTGAACCAGCACTTTGAAAAGTTAATTAAATGCCAGATTTCTTTTTAAGAGATACTCCATCACTTGCTGATTGCTTTGGCCATTTTACAGAATGAAGTTTTAACTCTGAACAATGAAAGTAAATATTCTCCCCCACCTTCTGCTCCCTGGAGACACAGTAACATGATTGGGAATACATTGTCTTTTTTTTTCTCCCCATTCCAGCATGTTATATCCCCAAATTGGTCAGAAAGAGCCAAGTGTAGTTGCTGTCATATATCAGTGTTCCTTTTTCCAGATAATGCTGCATCTGCTATGGTATAGGGTTATTTCCTACATCTACATTGTTCTATAAAGGAGGACAGACCTTATGCTCTGGGTATCACAGCACCATTAATCTCATAAGGTATAAAGTCAATATTAAGGGCAATAATGGTAATAAGTGGTCTCTTTATGGTGTCTTAAAGCTTGTTAAGCACGTTACCTGTATTATATCAGTTTAGCCTCATAACAACCCTAAAAGGTAAATATTATAGGTTTTCCCCCTTTTTTATAGATAAGGAAACTGAGGCTCACACAGCCAATAAATATCACAGGTGAGAAATGAACTCAGATCTTCCTCGAGCCACGTTGAGCATTCTATCTTCAACACTACACTATCCTTTCCTAAGCAGGACAACCATTCAGATAATGTAGATAGGGAAAAAAGAAGTGGCAGAGAGACGATAATTATTAAATGAAGCACAATTTTGTTCATATTCCAATCTTTATTTTGAGAAGAGCTTAATGGAAAGAAAGTGGCAACTTTTTTCCTAGAAAATAATTCTGACTTCAAATTTCCATCAGAACGTCTCTGTGGGAGCTAAAGTGTCCTTTCTCTTAAGAGACTGGCTAATTTAAAAAAAAAAAAAGCTATAACAAGTTGCAAAAATTCACTTTGACAAAACTACTAAACCTCTGTGTATAATTCAGGTGTATACACTTTCCTCTGATCCCTCCCACCCTCCAGTTCAGTAACCAGGAATCATGATCAAATCAGCTTTGTCATTGTTCCTGGATAGGCATGTCAATCTACTCCCCCATGACATGATTCATCATCCCTCTAACACCAATATGTCCCTCTTTGATCCCCACTATCCTATATGTGTGGTTTTCCCTATTTGAATGTAAGCTCCTTGAAGGCAGGGGCTGTCTTTGTTTTTTTATTTGTATTCCAAGCATTTAATATTTGGCACACAGTAAGCACTCAATAAATGTTTTTTTAATTTATAATAATCCCTGCTCTTGAGAAGTTTATACCCTGAAGGCATCAATAAATATAATGCAAATCAGAATACAAGTACATATGAGAAGCATCAATTGCTATGAGATGAGATGAGGGAGGGAAGGCACTTCCAGCAAGGGTGGACCAGGGAAGGCATTGTGGAAAAGCGACATTTGGCCTGAACCTAGATGGCTATCTAGGTTGTCAACTGGTGAATATTAGAAGAGAGGGCATTCCCAGCCTGAACAAAGGCAAAAAACAGGGATGTGTTGGGGAATGGCAAGAAATTCTACTTAGCTACAGCACGGTATAGCTGCACACTTAATGTTTTTGCAAACAGTATTTTACATGATGATATTCTTCCACTGATAGGTAGTATGGAGATAGCCTGGGATTATTTTTTATCACTAAAGTCCTTTTAGTTCTTTTGAATCACTTTCAATGCATTTATTTACAGTTTAACAGCTTAACCTGTGGTTATAAAAAAAAAAAAAAAGAATCCTCAAACACCTTGTATCTAGTAAACGGTTTCCTCTTTTCTAATTTCTACTACTCAGTTCTAATTCTCTTTTTTTTTTTAATGTGGGGAAGGGCAGCAGTTAGAGTCTTCACTGGCATCCAAGGGGCCAGAATCTGCTCAGCTGAGGTCGTTTCTTCCCCTTGCCAGATCCCATGCTGCATAATTAACACAAGGCAATTATATGTTGTTGTTTTAAAATTCTTACTATGCCATTTTAGGTCATGGTGGGAAAAAAAAGAGCCCTCCCATGTTCTAAGACATACTTGGCAAAAACTTGCTGACTCCTAGAAAGTGCATGGTATAGGTTTGCTATTCCTTCCCATCTTCCTTTTCATTTCTGGAGGCACATACTGGCTCTCCAGACCAGGGAAAGAGTAACTACGTCCTACTACGGCAGCACTCCAGGAAGAATACCGAAGTCTCCTTGGGGTAAACAAAAAGAAAAAAGGAAAGAGAAGAAAACCAAGATTCCCCTAGTAAGTGGCCACAGGACTTCTTCTGTAGCTTTCACAGGTTATGTGCTGAAGGGTGAAAGACAGTCCTAATGTAGACATCATCTATGTTAAACTGTTTCTCTCTCATTTAATGGAATACCGCAGAGATCTAAATGGAGATAAAGTACCACGGCTCAGAGAACAGCGAGGATGCTATCTTTATGCAGCATGACAATGTTCAGTGGTTAATTAGACACCGTTAACCTATTTTAGCAGGGGACATAACTGGGATAAATGGGGGGAAATGTCCTTGAAGTCACTTAATATCCACAGTGCACACAGGACCCTAGATTCACCTTCTCACTGCAGGACAGAGCCATACTTAAAGTATAATAAAGGTTTGATTGATTGATTGACTGATGCCAAAGAACCAGGCAACAAGACTCTGATTTGGGGAGGTGGATGTGCCTATTTGAGCCTATCCCCAATCTTCTGTGACCTTTGCTCTACAAAGAGACATGAAGGATTTGGGAATCTATTTTGCTTCCTGGTTAGAAATAACCAAGAGTTATTAAGACAACTTGTTGCAGATGGAACAGGAGGCAAGACTGAAGGAAGTATCCCATATAAATCAAGTTACAGCAGGAAGCTTTGTACCTGGCAGTGAATGATTAGTGCCTGATCACTTAGTAAATGGAATTATATGAAAGAGACATTACTAACTAAATTGGTGACAAAGTCACTGGAATAAGTTTGTTACACTCCTAGAGGAGAAATCATCCAAATATCCTTTCCTTACAGATAGGTTTTTAATCTTGAAATTTCAAAATGCTCAATATCAACTTGATTTCTTTAAAGCCTCAAGGAGATGGGCACTTAGAAATAAGTATTACTTCTAGAACAATGAAGGAACACAAAGAAAAAGCAATTTATGTCAAGTCAATGTAACAGGGCCCAGGAAAACCCTAAAGAGATTTAGGACTATATGACCAGGGAAATAAGTTTTCACAGAAAAAAAATGAAAAACAAGAAAAATGTGTTATTCTAACTTGAGATTAACTGTGAAAAGGAATATAACAACAAACCTAGGTTGTTCTTTCAAAATCAGATCTCAAGCCAATCAATTTCATTTGCTTTATGGTCCCATACCTAAAACTTGGGTACAAAGCTTTGGTTAAAAGCCAAGACACTTTGCAAGACCATAGATTTAGAGCAGTAAAGGTCTTTAGAGGTCACCTAGTCCAACCATCTCACTTTATAAATGAGGAAACTGAGGCACATACTTGCCTGAGGTCACATAAGGTCAGGAATAAGCCACAGAGGTAAGATTCCCATTGTACCATGCTGCTATCCCTTATGGGACTTTCTTTTTCCTTAGCTAGTGAATATTCCCTCAATTAAGTAACTCCTGAAAACAGATGCCCTTCACATTTCCCCCATGATTCCTAGGATTATTTCCAGTCATTCATGTTTAGTTCCTGGGAATTTGTTGGATTTCTTTCTTGTCTAAGCTTCAGCAAGAATTCCCCAAGCTCAGAATCCCTGTACTCAGGAGTTTTAGCCCATATTAGGCTACATTCAGTCTCCACCTGCACAGTTCATTAAAAAAAAAAAAAAAAGCTTCCAGAAGAGAGATGAAAGAATAAGTGGGTCTACTCTCTACAGGCTGTCAAGCATCCGTCTATGCATCTGTCTAAAGGTGCAGCTAAGCCCATTGGCTATTACTGAGTAAAGTTTGCCACCTGCTGGCCACGTCCCCAAATAACATCTTTGGTTCCATTCAAGGTGAAATTATTACTGGAAACCATCACTTAAAACTCTACAAAGCCATAGTAATATTTCAAAACACATTAAGCTATGAAAAAATACAGAAATCTTATTTATATGTCAACTGGCAAGGAAGGGAAGAAAATAACAGGATTCCGTGTCTCTTGTTGCTGCTGAAGCTCTGATATTAGAAACGTGGATAAGGAGGCATTTGGTATCAACAGTGAGTGAAAGCTAGCATGTTAAGCATTTAGACTAGTAAAATACTTATGAATTGTAATCATTTGTAGACAAATGAAGATCTCTTGAAAGAAATACAGGTAGATCAAAGCCCACCATTTTATTCAGTCAAGTTAAATGACTTGTCATATTTTCTACCTGTGACTTTGGACAAATCACTTAATCTCTCTGTGGTTCAGTTTTCTTATCTGTGAAATGACCTCTAAGATCCCTGGTAACTCTAAATTTGTAGTCCCATGTGTGGTCCTGTGATCCTGAGTTTTAATCACAAGTAGGTGGCACAGAGGATAGGGTGCTGGGCCTTTAGTGAGGAAGACTCAACTTCATGAATTCAAATATAGCCTCTGACACTTCCTAGCTCAGTGACCCTAGGCAAATCACTTCACCCTTCACACTTCACTCAGTTTCCTCATGTGTAAAATGATCTGGAGAAGGAAATGGCAAACCACTCCAGTATCTCTGCCAAGAAAACCCCAAACGGGGAGAGGGCAGCTAGGTGGTGCAGTGAATACAGCAGGAGGACCTGAGTTCAAATCCACCCTCAGACACTTGACACATTTACTAGTTGTTTGACCTTGAGCACGTCATTTAACCCCAATTGCCTTGCCTTCCCCCTAAAAAATACAAAAAACAAAAACAAAAACAAAAAAAAACCAAATGGGATCACAAGAGTCAGACACAACTGAAAAATGACTTAACAACAGATAGCTTCTCCTGGTCTCTAACCGATCAATCTGCTAGGATTTCTTTTCTACCATTCACATTCAGCATTTATTTTTTTTTTTTGCTCCAAATAAAAGTCTCTAAATCATCCTAACATAGGCATACAACTAAAAGAGGGAAGAGAATGGAAGAATGCCACATCACTGAGAGCAAACACCTTGAAAGTAGAAGCATCATGTGAAATCTGACCGATGGTCCACAGGAGAGCAGTATTTTATAGAAACAGGGGCGGCTAGGTGGCGCAGTGAATAGAGCACTGGCCCTGGAGTCAGGAGGACCTGAGTCCAAATCTGGCCTCAGACACTTGACACACTTACTAGCCTTGTGACCTTGGGCAAGTCACTTAACCCCAACTGCCCTGCCTTTCCCCCCTGCAAAAAACAAGAAAAGAAATTAAATTATTTGGGCCAGATACTACACATGTGATATAATAATGCATACTCTCTTCCACGTTAAAAGTATCAAAGGCAGGATGAGACACGGGGATGTCAGTGGCAGGTCCAGAAGACCAATGAAGTAGGAATGAGAACCCTGTGATATTATTACTGGTGAGGCATGCTGTGGTTCTGTTCCCAGAGCCCTGAGCCTGCACCCTTTGAATCACTAATAAAAGCGATTTGAACAACCATATACAAGGAATCCACTGGACAAGAGCAGCTGCAAGAAAGTAAGAAGTTACCAAGCCCGGAATAAGGCACACAAATAAAACAGGAACAGAACAGCAGGAAGGTCTGCAGGTCAGAGGTACACAAAGGAGCCACACTGCAGCCGTATGTTAATGCATGCTCTGTAGTATGCCTTAGCGTTCTTTCTTTCATGAGTCACCTGGAAACAAAATCGCTTTCAGTTGCTTTTGGGATAAAAGAATAAAAAGAGAAAAGAAATAGCTGTGATGTTCACAGATATGTTTTTATTTGGGGGAACTTGAGTTCATCAAAGAGAGAACAAGGAGATCACTGATGAAGGGGGAATTTTAACCAATGACAATCATCCCTAATCACTCCCTCTTGGCTCTTAGCCACACGCACTGCAAAACAAGGCCTTCTCAGCAGAGATGAGCTGGCTCGGGAGACTCCGAACTTTTCTTTGCTTCAAAATGTTTTGTTCGACTCATCTGATCAACATCTCATTTCTCTTAGGATCCCAGAGGACAGCAGTCAAGAAAACTTTACTAGGACAGACTTCATAGCACTCGAATGGTAACAATGCATAGTCCCCTTTCTAACTTAATACATCCCTCACGATTTCACCCTGGACACATTTTAAACATCAGCACCCATCTTACGATAATAGCAATCGTGACAGTTAGCACATAACTTAACAGCTCTTAAACTATCACAGCTTAAAACCGCACTAAGACATTCTGGGGCGAGTATGGTAGTGCTTTAAGGTTTATGAAACACTACAGATATTATCATATTTTATCCTCACAATCACCTTGGAAGGTAAGTGTTGTTATCCCCATTTTACAGAAGAAGAAACTGAGGCAGACAGCTAAGTATCTGAGGTAGGATTTGAACTCAGCTCTTCCTGAATCCTGGTCCAGCACTCTGTCCATTACCCCATCTAGCCACCTCTTCTACTTGTCACTCACTATTAGATAAATGACTTTGAGGAAGCTACTTCCTCCATGTGATTAAGTGAATTTTTGGATTCTTCACCAGTGAAATGAATGTGTAGAGTTAGATGATGCCCAAGGCCCCTGCACTGACCATTCCTCTACCAGCCCTGCTTGGACAACCCTTCCTTGCTAGCAAACATTTGGACAACCCTTGCTAGCTAGCAAACATTTACATAACACTTGACATGTGCCAGGCACTGTGCTAAGTGTCTTACGACGGCCTCACCTGATTCTTACAATCCAGGGAGGTAGGTGCTAATATTAACCTCATTTTACAGATGAGGAAACTGAGGCAGGCAGAGTTTTTATGATTTGCCCAGGGTCACACAGCTAGGAAATGCTTTAGGCTGGATTTGAACTCAGGAGACTTCTGATTCCAGGCTCAGCTCTCTCTATCCACAATACCACCTCACTGACCCTTAGCTGACAACTCTTAAATCAATCCTTCTAGGCCAATCTGCCCCCTTTCCCAGCTCCAAATCACCACCTAAGAAATCATAGCCTTTCATTTAGCTGACACCTTGAACTCAACCTGGCAAAGAGAGAATTCAGCCTCTCACTCTTCAGAGAAGGCACTAAAATCTCTGTTTTGTGGCACCCTTAGATGAAGCTCTTCCCTCCTTATTATCCTCTTCCTCTTTTCCAGGTGTTGTTCCATTTATCATTTCTTCTTCTGATAGGAGCCTGTAACTAGGGTCCATGAATTTTTAAAAATATATTGATGACCATGTTTCAACAGAATTAGATTTCCTTGCAAACCTATAGTTTTTTTTTTAATTTTATGCATCTAATTTTCTTTTGGAGTCAATTGGGGTTAAGTGACTTGCCCAGGGTCACCGAGCTAGTGTCTGAGGCTAAATTTGAACTCAGGTTCTCCTAACTGCAGGGCCGGGGTTTTATCCACTGCAGCACCTATCTGCCCCTATTTTATGCATTTAAAAACATGGTTCTGGGGCAGCTAGGTGGCACAGTGAGTAGAGCGTCGGCCCTGGAGTCAGAAGGACCCAAGTTCAGATCCGACCTCAAACACTTAATGCACACACAAACAAGAACCTAGCCGTGTAACCTTGGGCAAGTTACTTAACCCCAACTGCCCTCCAAAAAAAAAAAAAAAGCAAAAAAAAAACATGGTTCTAAGAAGGGGTGCCTAGGTTTCCTCAGACTACCATAAATGGGTCCTTGACCCCCTAAAAATTAAGAAGCCCTAGCCTAGACTATCTAAAATTTTGCCCACCTTTTTATGCCCCTACCCACACAATGAACCATATTTTAGTATCTGGTTTTAACTTTCATGGGTTGTTGTTGCTGTTGTTTTTAATTAACCTCCCTGTTTACCACCTTTCTGCCAGCTGGAATGAGCACTCTCGTTTTCTTTACTCTGTTCAATGATCTCATACTTGCTCCATGAAGCATCTTTCACTAGCAGCCCAGCTTTCTGAATCACACTTAACCTCTGGACCTTGCCTATAAGCTTCTCTGGCATGTCAGTGGGCTCTTCTGCTCCAGCTTTCATGTGGTTTTCAATGCTGGTTCATCTTCCCACAACTTCTAAATCAAACAATCAGAGAAGGGACCTTAGAGATCAGGATCTAAAAAAGTCACCTCTCCATGCCTTCGCATCTTTTCCCCACTTACCTTCCTCCGGGAGGCTTAGCTCTGAAGTCAGCTAAAACCACCTCTGTGCTGCAGAGCACAGCTGACCCCGCAGCACCACACAGCACTGTCATCAGTCCTTACAGGGAGGACATGCTCATCCAGCCAATTCCAAATCCGAGCCTGATAAATGTGAAGCAAAGTGGAGAACTGGACGCTGATCCAAGGAGGGAGCAAACTAACCAGAACAACAACAACTACCATTTATACAGCATTTGAAATGCAAAGCAGCTTATAAATATTGCCTCACCGATTCCCTACAATAACCCCGAGTGGCAGATGCTATTATTAACCCCATTTTACAGATGAGGAAACCAAGGCTGAGTGCAGTAACAGGCGCTTGCCCAGGATCATACACTCACATGTATGAGGTAGAATTCGAACTCGGGTCTTCCTGATTCTGTCTAGTGCACAGACAGCTATCTACTGCTCCACTGACACATTCATAATTGGTACCAGGTTATCTTAAGGGCAGCTAGGTGATACGGTGGATAGAGTGCTGGGCCTAGAGTCAGGAAGACTCATCTTTGGCCTCAGACACTAGCTGGGTGACTCTGGGGAAGTCACCTGACCCTGTTCGCCTCATTTTTCCCATCTCTGGAGAAGGAAATGGCAAACCACTCCAGTATATTTGCTGAGAAGACCCCAAATGTGGTCACAAAGAGATTGTGACTGAAAAATGACTCAGCAACAACATCTTACGGATGGCCTCTTCAAGGGTCAGCTATGTGGCTCAATGGATAGTACACTGGCCCTGGAGCCAGGAGGCTATGAGTTCAAATCTGGCCTCAGAGATTTGATACTTACTAGCTGTGTGACCCTGTACAAGTCACTTAACCCCACCTGCCTCAAAAAAAAAAAAAGATGGCCTTTTCAGGGAAAATAAAGTGGGGGAGGAAAACTGTACACATGTACAAATACACATGTCGTGTATCTGTGTGTATGTATATATATATTGCTTATATTCACTATTTGTCTCCCCTTCCATATTAAAAAAAAAAATCCTCAAGGACAAAGACACTCTGTAAGCCCCTATAGTGCTTAGTATAATGAGACACAGACACTGGGCTTACTAAATGGTAGTGAGGGCTGATCATTAGTATTCAATGCATTCATTATCACCACCACCACCAAAGGAAGATACGTGTTGTATGGACAGATGGCCCTTCAAGGTCTTGTCCAGTTCCAAATTTGTAATCCCTATTGTTGTTCAGTTGTGTCCAACTCTTCGTGACCTCATTTAAGATTTTCTTGGCAAAAATACTAGGGTGATTTACTGTTTCCTTCTCCAGCTCATTTTACAGGGGAGGAAACTGAGACAAATAGGGTTAAGGGACCTGCCCAGGGTCACACAGTCTCATAAACGTCTGAGCTGGATTTGACCCCAAGCCTTCCTGCCTTGGTGCTCTATCTCCTGCACTATCTAGCCACCTGGCTTTTGACCTGGCTTCAGATCCTTCCATTGCTATTTGCTACATCTGTGATTTTGCTCAAATTACTCAACTTTTTTTTTTCAGGGCAATTAGGGTTAAGTGACTTGCCCAAGGTCACACTGCTAGTTTGTGTGTTAAGTGTCTGAGGCCGGATTTGAACTCAGGTCCTCCTGACTACAGGGCTGGTACTCTATTCACTGAGCCACCTAGCCGCCCCACTAAAATATCCATTTATTTTTTTTGCAAGGGGGGAAGAGCAGGACAGTTGGGGTTAAGTGACTTGCCCAAGGTCACGTGGCTAGTTCTGTATCTGAGGTCGGATTTGAAGTCAGGTCCTCCTCATTTCAGGGGTGGTGTTCTATTCACTGTGCCACCTAACTGCCCCATTACTCAACCTTTCTAGGCTTCAGTCTTATCATTTGTAAAATGAGGGGGTTGCACCCACTCAGGTCCCTTCCAGTTTTGAAATCTATGATTCTGTGATCCCTCACCACCAAACGTTTATATGCAGGGGACTGCATTGGGTATCAGGGACACAGAAACAGAAGACTATGTTCCCTGCTCTAAAGAATTTATTGTTTATATGAATAAAAGGATGGGGAATATGACTCTGAGGGTAAGTCACAATGCTGGGCAACATTTCTGAGTGCCCAGTGAGTGGTACAGGCAATCAGTGCCATATGAGTCTATTAAGAGGCATGATTAGGGTAACCTGGTAGAGTTGAGAATGCCTTCATAGAAGCAGAGGTAGTGTGATTTGAGAGAGGCTTTGATGGAGGATTAGGATAAATGGGTATGGAGACAAGGGAAGGGTGTGCCAATGGGGGGGGTGCAGGGCGAACAGAATCATAGAGGCAGGAATGGTTGCCATGTCCTGGGGACAGTGAGCTTGCCAGTCAGCCTGCAGGAGAGAAGAGATAAGTTGGGAAAAATTTTTGTATACCAGAGACTTTATGTGCCAAACTAAGGAGAGTGGACTTTCCACATAATCATTGCACTTCAGAAGGGTGTATGTATCCTGTCCAATTCATATCCAAAAGGAATCCTTAGAGTAGTTTACCCTACTTGTCACATATTCTGCGTCCATATATAGTTTCCCAAAACTACTTGCATTTCAGGCAATCCAAAGAATATTTTGTATTTGTTTTGTACATAACCTGTACAGATGTACATGTCATCTCTCCTATTAGATTGTAAATTCCTTGAGGGCTGGGACTATTTCACTTTTGTCTTTGTATTCTCAGCAATTAACACTGTGTTTGGCACATAGTAGGTACTCAATAAATGCTCACTGACTGACTGATTGATTGGTTGACTGAGGAACATATAGACACAAGGAAAGACAGAGGAGCCCATATGTGTATCATGACTACTTGAAAGGTAGATAGCTGAACCTCAGTATAGGTGTCCTATACCTGTTGTTGGCAAATTAACTCTAGTAGAAAAAAAAGCTAAAGTTTGGAAGTTACAATATTAATAATCTGTTGATAGGTCTATTGCATAAGATTGTTCTATCAGATGTGTAAATTTGGCTTTTCACGATCATGCAACTGCCTGCAGCCCATGACACCTGGGAGTGTTGGTGCTACCAAAATTGAACCCACTGAAGAAAAAAAAAGGTCAGAAGGCCTGGTGATAACTGAACATGTTTTTCTAAGGCAATCAGTGTTAAGTGACTTGCCCGGGATCACACAGCTAGTATCTGAGGCCAGATCTGAAGTCAGGTCCTCCTGACTCCAGAGCTGGTGTTCTAGTTACTGCACCACTTCACTGTCCCTGATTGGAGGGTATTAAAATGCTCTAGAGGCTTCTAGTCAGATAGAGATGCTAAGTCATCAAGATTCCTCAAGATTATGTGCTTCCATGTTAAAATATAACTTTGATAGAACACACAGCATCTCTTCCCATGCCTTAAGAGTCCTTTTCTGGTCCAGTCAATGTGCACCCTTCAGAGTCGGGTCTTGTGAGAAAGCCCCTTTAGTAACACTTTATTTATCAGTCTTGTGATGACTGGTTTCTATAGATCAGGGTGTATCAAGACAGGGACTGAGGTGAACATGTTCAGATCACTATTATGTCTTCTGGATATGGCATCCACTGGAAAGCTTTGGGGTATCTCAGCATTTCAGTGAGAGTTTCTGCCAAGGTGGAGAATATGAGGTCATTGTGGCAACAGTATTCTATGAAGCCAAGGGTATGCTTGATGGTGGGATCCCCCACTGCAGTGATGCTTCCACCTTATATAGATCCATACAGACTTACTACCAGCCCCAGGGATTCCGAACCATAACGTAGTCAAGCTAGACCCCATAGGGTAGATAGAGAAAAGGATTGGACCTGTGACTTCATTGATATCAGGAAATCCCAGATAAAGAAACTCTCCAATAATGCAGACTGGTACCTTCTCTGCAAGTTAAAAATCTTAGAATGGTACCTTGAGCACTGAGACATCACATCACTTGCTCAGAGTTGCACAGGCAGTCTGTGTCAGAGGCAGGATTTGACCCAGACCTCCTCCAAGGCTAGCTGTCTCCCCACTATACCATACTGCCTGCCTCTGCAGCTCATAACTAATCCAGAATTCTCTGAACAGGACTCCTCAACAAGCAGTTGTCCAACCACAACTGGTTCAAAGACCTTCCTTGGTTTCTGGTTCTGTAATGTGACTTCTCACACTTTACATTTACTCCAGTTAAGCTTCATTCTATTAGATTAAATCCAATGGCCTGGGCCATTAAGCTTAGTCTAGATTTTGATTCTTTTATCCAATGTTTTAATTAATATTCCCAGGTTTTGTCACCTGTAAATTCAGTAAGCACAATACCTCTGCCTTTCCCTAAGTCACTGACAAAACCATTAAGGAGAATAAGGCCAAGCTCAGATCCCTGGGACACACCATTGGAGAATTTTATCTAAGTTAATACTGACCCAATATTGGGTCAATAATATTGACTCTTCCTTGGGTACAATCATTTGACTATTGCTCAGTCTACCTAACTGTACTAGAATATATCTCTTCAAATCAGCTCAGACCGACTTTCTGGACTACTTTTTGACCTCCATGCCAACAGTCTTCTCACACTGGAGATGCCAGGGCATCCTCCTCCAAATGGTAAGGTCTTCCTTGGAAGCTCCATTAGAGGAAGTATCCCTGTCAGCCATGTTTACTTCAAATCTGGCTCAGTCTTGATTCTCTGAGAACTACTTTTCCACACTTATCCCCTGTCCTTCAGTTTTCAACTCCCTTTTATGTGCTGTCTTCCCCCACTGGAACATAAGATGTCTGAAGGCAGGGATCGTCATTCTTTTTGCTTGGATTTGTATTCCCAGTACTTGGCACAGTGCCTGGTGTTTAATAAATGTTTTATCTGTCTATCTATCTATCTACCTCCTTTCTCCCATCCTATGTACAAGGATAGCATGAGAGACTTTGTCAAAAGTTTTGCTAAATCTAGATAAAATTTTCCCTGGTCTACCTATTACTCTGTTGACTGTCAAAAAAGGAAATGAGGTTAGTCCATCTCTTCTTTCTGAAACTGGCACTTTTCCAATTTGGCAAACAGCTGAGTGTAGATGCTAAATGACAGTTTAGACTAATTCAATATGTTGGGTCAGCTCTTTGGAGAAGATGACAATATTGATTTTTTAAAAATCACCAACTTTTGGTATCCATCAGGTCTTTGAAAACCAAATTCATCAATCTTTGAAAATTGGCAGGGATGGGGGGGGCGGAGCCAAGATGGCGGAGTAGAAACAGTTCGTCCAAGCCTCTCTGCCCCCAGATTCCCCACAAACTATGTAAAAAAGGACTCTGAACAACTTCTGGAGCCCCAGCACCCACAGAACGACACAGAGAAGCTAACCTCCCGCTGAGGACAGCCCAGCAGCCCTGCAGGAAGGACCAGCGCAGCGGTCTGGGAGCTGGCAACGCGCAGAGCGCAGGAGCCCAGCCAAGCCGAGCCCAGGTCCGCGTGAGCCGAGGTTTTAGCCCCAGGGCGGCAGGGCCAGCAGCCAGCTGGAGGAACCCCAGAACACCAGGAGCTGTGGCAACTCCAGAATTATCAACATAGACTTGCCTAGGACAAAGTAAGAGGTTAGTGTCCTATGGACTTTGGGACCTGTATTTGGGAATGCGTCAGCTCCCTCCCCTGGGGGCTAGAAGCCACTGAGGAGACACGCCATTTTGTAGTTTTCAGAGGCATTTCCGGCTCCCAGCCTACAAATCGTGGGGAGATCCAGCGATCAGTCTTGGGGGGTAATCGCTCTTGCTTTAACCTCCCTGGATCTGGATTGTGATCCAGGGTGGAAGTTGTGGGTGGGTTTACAGCTTGCCAGAAACGGAAGTTGCCCCCCACACGTTCGGGACGAAAATTCCTCTAGCTGGCCTTAAAGCTATAGTGTGGCAACAAGCCCAAAAGTCAAGCAATTAAGTGGCAACATGCCAAGGCAAAGGAAACAGAAAAATGCAACCCTAGACTCCTATTTTGGGGGCATAGAGCGGGAAAAGGACTGTGAGGTCAAAAGTCCTGCTCCAGAAGCCCCAGGGGAAAACATGAGCGGGTTGCAGGCCATAGAGGACCTTAAGAAGGACTTTAAAAATCAAATAAGAGAAGTGGAGGAAAATTAGAAAGAGAAATGAGAAGGATGCAGGAAAAGTATGAAATGAGGGTCAACAGCCTGACTGAGGAAAACAACACCTTAAAAAATAGACTAACTCAAATGGCAAAGGAGGCCCAAAAGGGCAATGAGGAGAAGAATGCCTTAAAAAGTCGAATTTGCCAGATGGAAAAAGAATCTCAAAAGTTCACTGAGGAGATTCATTCCTTCAGAGTTAGACTGGAGCAAATGGAAGCTAGTGACTTTATGAGAAATCAAGATGCTGTTAAGCAGATCCAAACAAACGAAAGATTAGAAGGCAATGTGAAATATCTCATGGAAAAACCACTGACCTGGAGAATAGATCCAGGAGAGACAATTTAAAAATTATTGGACTACCTGAAAGCCATGATCAAGGAAAGAACCTAGAAATCACCCTTCAAGAAATTCTCAAGGAAAACTGCCCTGATGTTTTAGATCCAGAGGGCAAAATAGAGGTTGAAAGAATCCACAGATCACCTCCTGAAAAAGATCCCAAAAAGAAAACTCCCAGGAATATTATAGCCAGGTTCCAGAATCCCCAGATCAAGGAGAAAATACTACAAGCAGCCAGGAAGAAACAATTTCAATATTGTGGAAACACAATCAGAATAGCACAGGACCTGGCAGCTTCTACACTGAGGATCGAAGGGCATGGAATATGATATTCCAGAGGGCAAAAGAACTGGGAATGAACCCAAGGGTCACCTACCCAGCAAAACTGAGTATTTTGTTTCAGGGGAAAATATGGTCATTCAGTGGAATAGAGGACTTTCAAGCATTCTTGAGGAAAAAACCAGAATTGAATAGAAAATTTGACATCCAGACACAAGAAGTAAGAGATGCCTGAGAAGGTAATCAGGGAAAAGAAATCAAAAGGAACTTATCAAAGTTGAACTATTTACATTCCTATATGGAAAAGCAATAACTGTGACTGATGATATCTTTCTCACTATGAAAATAATGGAAGAAGGGGGTGTGGTCATATGAATACATATGTGAATGTGTGTGTATATGGTTACAGTTATATATGGATAGAGGGCATAGGTTGAATTTGTTGGGAAGGGAGAATACTCAAGGGATGAAATTATGAGGTGAGAGAGGAAAGTGGCAAGAGGATGGGGAGAGACATGGTAGGGTAAACTATCTCATGTAGGGGAAGTGGTTGCAAAGGAGGGGGAGAATAAGGAAGGCTAAAAAGGCAAAACCACATTCACATTGAATTTGGTTCAGGGAGAAAATGACATACATACTAAATGGGATATCTCAACCTGCAGCAGGATAGGGGGAAGGGGGATGAGAGGAGGGATGATGGAAGGGAGGGCATCCTTGGGGTGAAGGGAGGTTGGAAGCACCCACTATAGAAGAGGGACAGGATCATGTAGGGAATGGACCAGGTGGGGGTGGGATGAGTGGGAGGGAATTATAAGCAGCCTTGTACAATATATCTACCATGATAATGTTTTGCATAGCTAGACATGTACAACATATACTGAAATACTTATCTCCCAAGAAGGAATGGGTGACAAGGGAGGAAGGAAATGGATCTGAAATTCGAGGTCGTAACATTAAATGTTTCAAATATATATAAATACTATTATTAATACTCTTTTGCTTGTAATAGGGAGATAAGATGTGCAGGCATTGGGACACAAAGATTCACCTTCCTCTAATGGAAAAGTCGATGGGGGTATGGGAGAAGGTATGGGAGAGAGCAGATTGGAGGAAGCGTTATCTTGTGGGACTGCTATTCAGGGAGGTTGGGTAGGGGAATAATGGGGGGAAAATGATTGTAACTCAAAATCTGGCAGAAATGAATGATGTAAAACAGAAGTTAATAAAGCATTTGTTTAAAAAAAAAATTTGGCAGGGATGAAATTAATCAGGATAACTGAGTGTTTTTCCAGGGCATTCCAGGTCTGAAAGATCCTCTTCCATTCACTGTCCCTTGATATGTACACCAGGCTGTTATATACCATATCCCAGGGATCCAATCTAGTGAATATCACTGTAGTCTACCAGCTTCCATCAGCTCATGGATAAAAGTCAGCAGATTGTGGTCCTGGGTGGTGAAGGTATTTAGGGTGACAGAGCTCAATCAATCGACACTCACTATGTGCCAAGTACTATGCTAAGCACCGGAGATACAAAAAGAGGAAAAAGGCGGTCTGTACCCTCAAGGAGCTTACAATCAAACTGGAGAAACAACAAACAAATATATACAAACAAGCTCTATAAGGATAAATAGTAAATAACAGAGAGAAGGCACTGGAATTAAGAGCAGTTGGAAAAGGTTTCCTAAAGAAGATAGTTTCAACCACGATAATTTCCACTTTCTGAGGTATTGGGTAGGAGTGAGGGCTTGGGGGTAGCAGATGAAGCCCATTTCTATCAAGGCTGCTGACTCTGGCTTAGTCAATGAGGAGATCCAACTGGCTGGGAATGAACATCCTGATAGGATAGGCTGATCAGATGATTCAAAGGCCTACAGTGTGGGCAATTTCTTTGCCCTAGAGATGTTAAATTGATCCTAATGTGTTTAGAACTAGCACTGGAGAGGATAATCTGGCATGGGTTCCAGTTGGGAACTATGGTTAGATGTCAAAAAGAAATCTGTTCTAGGCAATGTATTTGGGGGAGTCCTGGGTTGGAGGTGATACTTCCCAAATTTCATAAACTCACTGGCTTGTATTATTCCAAGCAATCAAGCTTTGGCACTAATGGTGGATAAAGATGGACACCCACAGGGACTTGGCCTTCCAAATGAACAGTCCCTCAAAATGCAGAATAAGACACATTTTACAAGAGCCAATGAAGGGATCTGTTTTGCATTTTTGTTATAAGGGCTTTGTTTTTCTTCCCCCACCCCCATCCCCAAAGAGGGTAGGCTACATTGAAGTATTTTTTTTAATGCTGAGAAGAGAACAGAAGTCCAGAAAGAAGTACTAACAAGCAGGATAACTTTTAAAGTCACAGACTGAACTTATTATAAACTTAGAAAAGCAACAGAGACCTTCAGTTTCATATAAAATCCTCCTTTTCTGCTATGTACATGTTAATTTTTTTCGGTATTTGTTAAGCTCACAATTTTAAAAACAGGAGGGAAAAAGTTCCAAACTATGGGATCTATTGATTATTTCAACTATCACCAGGGCAATCTAAGAATTCTAAGGTACTTGCTCCCTAGGTACGAGAGATATCCACTGAGTTGTCAGAGGTCTCTGAGTCCACTCAAAGTGCATCCACAATATCAGTTCTGATCTTGAAGGTCACAATTAGGTGGGCTGTGGAATGAGATGTGAGGACTAAATGCAGGCCTCTCCACCCCTTTGAGTGCAGTGACCAGCAGGCTAGGGGGAACCATGGTATCTTTCTGAGCTGCTTCATTCCCCCAGCTCCCCAACTTACCCCCCACTGCCATCATTCAACAGGCTCTGGATCTAACACAACTTTAGCCACAACTCAATGTCCTTCAAAAATTGATTCATTAAGAGAGGGCATTTTCCAGCCAAATCTTAACTTGGGGATTTGAAGGAGCTGGCTGACAACCAGTCTTTTTTTTTTCCAAAGGGACTATCAAAAGACACCTTGAATTCCTAAAGGAAACCTTCCACAATGGGGGTAAAGGGCAGCAGGTCCCCTACTCGACAAAGCTGAGGACACTAAGGCCACCTCAGCAAAGGTCGTGGAGAGTCCCTAGAGCTACAAAGTCATCAACATGCACTGGACAAAGGGGTCTTCCTTCCACTTACTGAAGGAGTCTGGGGCCATTTCTGATGCTATTAGGAATCAGGCCAGCTGATTCTACCTGCTGCCCGAACCAGCTGTTTGCTTCCCACAAGGTAGGAAATGAATTTCATAGTGAATGAAGCCAATTCAAAATGTAAGTGCTCCAAACTGTCACAGCAGCTCAGAAGTCTCTGGAGCCCTCTGCTGGCGACCTTGCAAAACAGTCATTACCGGTTTTAGGAAACCAGTCACCGACTCATGGAATCATTGATTTAAAGCTGGAATCAGTACTGGAGGTCATCCAGTCCAACCCCACCCCTTCATTTTACAAATAAGGAAAATGGGGGCCAGAGAAGTGACATGATTTGTCCAAGGTCATACGGCTAACAAGCGGCAGGGCTGGGATTTGAAGCTGGATTTTCGGATTCCAACTTCTATACTCTTTCCAGGGAACCACAACTGGGTTCTGCAAAGCTGGGCAAGAGGCACAAGGCCATGAGGCCTCCTCACACATTACAGAGCTCATTCTCTCCAAAGTCAGAATCCTGCTCAGATAAGGCAGGGAGGCAGTGAGAACTGAAGGCATAGAGGATGGAGCCTTTCCTCCTGAATGTGCCCTGACAAAGGCTTCCCAAGAGTTGGTATCAAGAGGCACCAAGAGGCAGGGTTGGGATGAAGTGTTTAGTGAAGTCACTTCCCTTCTATGGGAATCTGTAAAATGAAGAAGTTGGACTCACTGGCCTCCAAGGTACAAATGACCTTTTGTATAAATGACACAAAACTCTCCACCACGGCAGGACCACTCATCTAAGAGCGTCTCATGATTTCCCAACTCCATGCCTTTGTCCACGGGATTCTCCCTCTCTGATTAGATCCTGCCCACAGTGCTCCACAAAGCCTTCTCTGACTATCCCAGCCCATTGGCATCATTCTTTCCCCTGAATTCACAGCACTCACTGGAACAAATAAGCATGGTTGGCCTTGGGAAATCACTTGAATTTTTTCAATTGTTATTTGATTCTTGTGCTTTTAAATGCTTATGCCTTTTTGTTTTTACTACACCATTAAGTTTAAGTTCTCTAAATTAGAAGCTCTTAGGAAATTACATTGCGATTGACTGACTACGTATGATACCTCTCTGTATCTAGTAAGTAAAGCCCCTCCTTCTATACGAAGCCTTTCCCCAATCCCTATTAAATTTAGTGCTTGCTCTGTGTTGACAATTTTTTATTTACCCTATATATAGCTTGTTCATATATCTTTGTTTGCTTGGTGTCTCCCCCAACAGACTGTGAGCTCCTTGAGGGGAAGAACTATTTTTTGCCATTCTTTACTGCAGCAATTAGCACAGTGCCTGGTATAAAGCTGGTGCTTAATAATATGCTTATTGGGGCAGCAGGTGGTACAGTGAATAGAGCACCAGCAGCAGGAGGTCCTGAGTTCAAATTTGGCCTCAGACACTTGACACTTAACTAGCTGTGCAACCTTGGGCAAGTCACTTAACCCCAATTGCCCTGCCTTCCCCCCTCCAAAAAGAAAAAAAAAACTATGCTTATTGACTGTGTGACCCTAGACAAGTCACTTAAGTCCTTTCAGTCTCAGTTTCTCAACTATACAATGGGGATAATCACAGCACACACCCCCTTCACAGGTCATTGCTTAATAAAGACTTGTTCCCTTCACCCCTCCTGTACTAAAGAGGTTTCAGTACCTTTTCAAAAAAGGAAGAAAAGATGGGAAAGGAAGGGTCCTCAGAGCCTCACACTCTTTATCTTTGGGCTAATAGACATTCTAACTGCTTTGCTCACAATCCTGTGCCCCAGAAAGGGCAGCCGAAATGCCAGTCTCACATCAAGAAACAGCTATGCCAGAACTAGAATCAAGCAGTAGCACTGGCCACCTGGGAACAGATCCAATTCCTGACGGGCAAAAGAATGATCATTTCCGAAGCCTAAATGAACCTAATAATTTGCCTAATTAAGTCTCTGAACGGCAGCATTACCCTGCTGTCTTCATGGAGGTAAGCAAGTCACTTAGCTCTCACCTTCTCAAAAGCCTGGAAGCCACGCGCCAGCTTTGGAGACAGTCTGAGTGATGAGATGCCAAGGGCTTGTCTCCTCACCCATAATTCTCTCAGGGACATTCCCCAGCTCCCAGGGAAACAGGTTGCATATACATCAGAGACACCCAGCAACAAATGTTTAGAGTCCCTGCTCTAAGAAAGGCATACAGGTGTGCAAAGGGAGACAGATAAGTAAAAGACAGTCCCTACCCTCATGGAGATTACAATCCAGTGCGAAGGCATGGCAGACGAACAGATAATTAAGAATCCTTCCATCGATTAACCACACAAGGAAATGAATTATAAATATCAGTTAAATGGTAAAGAAAATACATCTCCCAGCTACTCAGTTGGGAATGCTTCTATCTGTAACTGTCTCAGAGGGGAGAAGAGAGAAAGAACATGGGCAGGATGAGGCCTGAGTAAGCCTTAAAAAGTCTCACCTGTGGGGGGCAAACCCTATGTTGTCCTTGGTATGTGAAGGTGATGCTCTGACTTTGGAAGGACACGGGCTTGGAGCTACAATTCACACTGAGACATCCATCTACGTTCTCTTGCCCTTCTGACCACTAGTGTTCATCCAATTAGTGGCTCAGTCTTGTTGACTGAACCTCTCATGCCTGTAAGCTCCTTTCCATTTCTCCTACTGCCACCTACTCCAGGCCCTCATTGCCTCTTGCCTAGACTACTGTAAAAGCTCCAGGCCCATACCCTTGTCTCCACTTGTGCCCTCACTTCAATCCCATCTTCATTCCCTGCTAGGTTAATCTTCCTCACGCTAATCACATCACTCAAAACCTGCTGGTGACTCCCTGTTTCATTGTTCTTGTTCAGTCATTTCAATCATGTCTGACTGTTCATGACCCCATCTAAGGTTTTCTTGGCAAAGATACTGGAGTAGTCTGCCATCCATTTCCTTCTTCAGCTCATTTTATAGATGAGGAAACTGAGGCAAACAGGGTTAAGTAGTTACAGAGCTAGTAAGTGTCTGAGGCAAGATTTGAACTCAGGAAGATGAGGCTTCCTGAATCTAGGCCCAGTGTTTTATCCACTGTACCACCCAGCTGCCCCAATTCCCTATTTAATACAGGTCAAATTTGTTATCCTGGCATTCAAGGCCCTTCATAATCTGGTTGCAACATACCTTTCTCTCTCTCTCTCTCTCTCTCTCTCTCTCTCTCTCTCTCTCTCTCTCTCTCTCTACTCAACACTGTTGTTAGACTACTTACCACCTTCTAAACACAGTCTGTACCTCCCCATGTAGGTACCTGTGCTTATTCTGTTCACTCCATTTGGAATGCCCTGTCTCTCACAGTTCTGTTGGTTTAACCAGTCTTCAAAGTTCCTCTCATGGAATCATCCCCAATCCAGAATTGAATTTTCTGTGCTATGAACTCCCCGTAATACTTTACATATTATGACACATTTGCATCCTTCTTTTTAAGAAGCAGTTGTAAGTCATGGCCCCTAAACTAAAGCTCTGGTTTACATAGATAGAATTTCATTTTGAGGATCCCTCATATCAATCTTTCTTTGGCTCACACTCCCTCTTAGGGTTTCACCTAGCAAAACCAGAATTTGGCTCACGCCTCAGGTTAGCATAATATCAAATGTATCCAGGCTTTGTTCCACCTAACAAAAATCACAGAACACAAATGATGTTTATACCCAAGACAACGTCAAATCAGTTTATCCTCTCTCTTGGATGAGCCCTGTGTCCCCCAGAGGCCTATACTGTCCAGTAGATCACTGGTTTCCAAAGTAGAAAGTAGCTATAGGCTCAATTATTATTTCATTCTTATCTTGTCCTTTTAAAATAAGTAAATAGTATTTATAAAATGCTCTCAGATTTGTGGAGAATTTTAACATATTATCTCATTTGATCCACACAGTAACCCTGTGAAGTAGGTGTTTATTATTATCCCCATTTTTACATATGAGAAAACTGTGACCAAAAGAGATTAAATGACTTGCCCAGGGTCACACAGCTTATAAGTGTCTGAGGCTGGATTTGAACTCAGGTCTTCCTGACTCCAGGCCTGCATTCTAACCAACTAATTACCAGTAGAGAAATACACATGTATTGTCCTTAAAAACGTTTTATAGAGAGGGGTGTACAACTAGAAAGGTTGGGAGCACACTGCTTGCACTCCTCCCAACAGGGTTAAAATGGGAGGCACTAAAGAGCCGTCTTCTCCTAGAGCTCCACATTCCATATAAATCCCAGTGCAGGGGCAAGGTCTGGGTTTGGTGCTCTGCAGCGTAGCCCCGCTCCTTGTTCCTCCTCTGCTCTGGCTTCTGTTCAAGACAGAGACTTTTCCTTTGTGTAGAGGAAGCCTGGTCCAGGAATTCCTCAGCCCTATTGCTGTCCTTTCTAAAGTCATGTAGTCACCTACACCAGGGGAAGGGGATGGGGATTTGGCTAAGTAGTTGCACAGACTTTCTCCAGGGAATCAGAATGTGTATATATACATGTATGTGTGTGTGTGTGTGTGTGTGTGTGTGTACAAGCACACACAAGCATGTGTGAAACTGGCTTCTCTCTGTCCATCTACCTCTGGTTTTTTCTATGACCACTCATCTATGCTTCCTCTTCCATTTTCTGTTTTAAAGTCCAAACTCTAGGTGGTAGCTCAGATAATAACTTCATCTGCAAAGAGATGGGTGAAAAGTACCAAGGGACTTCATCATCAAATGATACCTGAGACAAGGGGAGTTTACACCTTGTCCAAGAGGGATAGATGTCAAAACAAAAGCCTCATCTGGATCAACCTGGAGATTCCTCAGGACTTGGCCTGTCCAGGAATTTCACACCTCGAGGAGACACAAGGCAGGATTCAGGGAGTACCAAGCTCCAGCTGAGGCATCCTTTCTACACCATTTGTGAACTCGAGAAGGTCAGGGACAGTGTCATCTTCTTTACTGTGTCTGAGGTGTTCAGAGGGCTGCCAAACCCGCTTCAAGGCTGCTCATCCACCTTCGGTGCCCACCTGATTCACCCAACTCCACCTGTGGCCCCAAGAAGCTGCAGTGTGTATAGGAGCCACATCCCAATGATACCATTTCGGCAGAGGCCTCAAAACCCGAAACCCAGTGAGTTAGGGGCATGTCCACCCCAAGCATGTGAAGACTTTCCCTGGAGGAATGAGTGATGAGAACACTTTGTTCCAATGGCCATGAAGGGGAGGAAAGCAGGGGCCATGCAGCACTTAGAGCTTGGTCAGATATCAAAGACATCAAGACCATCCACTGTCTCCTGGGCTTTTGCCAGATGTCTTGACTTTCGTCTTGCTACTAGACATCAATGGCTCAGGAAGAGTCAGGGTGATGACTTTGCAGAGCTCTGCCTCACTTAAATCCAATTCACAAGCAAGTCAAGCTATCCCCTGTGATATCACTGGTCCTCTTCAAAAATGAAGGAGGAACAACACACACACACGCATGCGTGCATGTGTGTACACAAGTATGCATGTATACGTGTGTACACCTATACATGTACATGCACACACATAAGTGTGTATGTGTGCACAAAGTATACACATACATACACGTATATGGATATGTGTATATGTACATTACACACACACGTACACACACCCTGTGTATGGTAAATACATAACCAGTATCTGTTAAACTGAAATAAATTACTGACAGCTGTAGGTTTTAGGGTAACATGCATTGATAATCTGATAGTAAAACTACTTATCTATAAAGGTGAAACCCCACAAATGTGACCTCATTTACAACATACAATAAAGTGACATCTAGAAACTCAATGTTCTTTAGAGTAGGAATCTCTATGTCTTTTCCTAACTTTAATCTCTGGTTGAGCATTGGAAACTAATCAACCCCATTCCCATGGGTGAAATGTCATGAGAGGCTGAAGGAAAAGGTTGATGGGACAAGAGAATTCCCTAAAAATGGGACACAAAATGATTGACACCAATGGAGAAAAGACGCACCAGTTTTATGGGCATGACTGGTGGATCAAAATGGTTTTGCTTTTTTTTTTTTTTTAAGGCTACTTTTAGGAGGCTCCTTTCACACTTTCTTAGGCCCTATTATATCACAACCCTGCCCTAGGACTAACAGTTAGTAATGGTTAGCCATAGAATGTCTCCCACAAACTCGATGGAAAGGACTAAAGATGATAATAGAACACTAAGGTGTACAAAGCTCTTTATACATTTTATCCAGTTTATCCTCACAACAAGCCTGGGAGGTAGGTGCTATTAATATCCTCTTTTTGCAGATGGAGACTTGCCCAAGGTCACCTAGCTAACAAATGTCTGAGGCCTGATTTAAGCTCAAGTCCTCCTGACTCCAGGCCCAGTGTTCTATCCACTGTGCCACCAAGCTGCCTACCACCGAATGATGTATCAGCTGCCTGGAGAAACTGTGACAGCCTTATAGAAATGCAACTGATATGTTCTACTTGGCCCCAGGCCTCAATCAAAATCATGTTCTCTTAAGCATCAGGCTTATCCCTAACCACACTGAGAGTCTGCCCAGGAGAATCATTTCATCTATCTCTAGACTACAAGGAGAAAACCAACAGTAGACATTTGACAGCCACATTACTTTAACTTTTCAGAGCAGGAAGTAAAGTTTCTGAATGACACAGCACGTGCGGCTTTGGGGAACAGATTTCTATTCCCTTCACTTGGGAAACACATGACAGATTTTCAAGATTCCAATTATTTCTGACTTAGTCATTTGCACATGCAAATTGAGTTTATGACACCAGGCATGACTCCCCTAGCACTAGATTCCAAAAAAATATAACTTGAACCATCCCTGCTTTTCCATACCTAACATCACTATCTTATTCCAAAGGAACAGAAGACAAATATGCCCAAACAACATTTCTCAGTGAGAGAAAAGTAGTCATTCAATAAATATTTATTAAGCACCTACTATGGGTCAGGCACTGTGCCAAGTACTGGGGATAAAAAGAAAGGTAAAAGATAGTCCCTTGGGGCAGCTAGGTGGTGCAGTGAATAGAGCACCGACCCTATAGTCAGGAGGACCTGAGTTCAAATCCAACCTCAGACACTTAACACTTACTAGCCGTATGACCTTGGGCAAATCACTTAACACCAATTGTCCAGTTTTCCCCCTCCAAAGAGGCAAAAAAAGATAGTCCCTGCTCTCGAGGAGCTCACAATCTAATGAAGGAGACAACATGCAAACAACCTATAAACAAGATAAATTGGAGAAAACTGACAGAGGGAAGGCACTAGAATTAGGAGGGATCAGGAAAGGTTTCCTATAGAAGATGAGACTTGATGGAAACAGAGCAAGCCAGGAGTGGGGAATGTCCAGGCATGAGACAGTCAGTGAAAATGGCCAGAGCTGGGAGATGAGAGTGTCTTATTAGAGAAACAGAATGGAGGTCACTGTCACGGAATGAAAGAGTATATGGGGGGAGAGGAGAGGTTACTATAAGGAGTAAAAAGATAGGAAAGGTTGGTGCACAGCAGGAGGAGGGGTCTCAAGAGAGAACACAGAATGAAAAGCTTTGAAAGCCGTAACATTTTATATTTGATCCTGGAGGTGATAGGGAGCCACTGCAATTTGGGAGGGAGGGAAGGGAAGAGGAGAGAGATAGATATGCCCAGAGCCGTTCTTTAGAAAGATTACTTTGGAGGCTGAGGGGAGGATGGACTGAAGAAGCGAGAGAGATCCGTAGCAGGCATAACAACCAGCAAGCTAGTGTAATAGTCCAGGCACAAGGGATGAAGGCCTGCACCAGCATCAGAGGAGGGGAGAGGGCTTATACAAGAGATGGTACTGTGAACATGGGCTCTGTAATGACCATACTATCTGATAGAATTTCCTTTCTTCGCAGGGAGTTACACCATTGTGTAACTTTAGTCATTACCAACCAATTAGAAGGCTTCTGAAGCCCAAAACTGCCTTATAAAAATGCAACTGATATGTACCAGTGATCCTTTGAGAGTAAACTCTATCTGAATTTGGAGATGGCCTGTAGTTGCCAGAAACCACAGAACCAGCCTTGATTAACTCAAAGGAAAGCTGGAGCAGGAAACTCAAGTCCTTGCTCAGCACCTTCTAAACATCCTATTGCCTGACTTATTATATCTACAGATGTCCTCTCCCATAACCCCCTTTCTCTTCCCAAAAGCCTCTAGAAACTATAATATCTTGCCCTTTTTCTACTCCCCTTTAAGTAGCTGAAGAATTCTCTCTCCTTCTCTCCTCCTTTGTAGGATCTTCTCTCTCCTATGAGTCTTTTCTCAGCAATAAATACTTTTAATTGGTGGATCTGACTGTTTCATTTCAGGTCCCTGAAATGGGCCTGGGAGCCTTTTGTTAACAGTACAAAATCAACAGGCCTTGGCAACAGACTGGATATGGGTAGTGTGGGAGCAGAGAAAGAGTGAAAAATCAAGGATGACCTCTAGATTGCAAACCTGAGAAACTGGGAGTAGGGTCGTGGCCCCTCTGATAGTAACAGGGAAGTCTGGAGGGGGCAAGGTCTGCTGGTAAGAGTTCAATTTTGGACATGCTGAGATTAAGATGACTACAGGTTGTTGTTTGTCCTTGGTTCTCAAAGAGGACTGCGACATCAGGAAGATGATGCCACGACTTGCAAATGAATTGGATTTAAGTGAGGGAGGGCAGTGCAAAGTCACTGCCTCACTTTCTCCTCCAGAGCATCTGAGACCAGCGGCAAGATACAGATCAGGACGACTGGAGATGGCCCCCAGATGACTACAGGACATCCAATTAGAGATGTCCAATAGGCAGATGGAGAGGCCAGACTTCAGGTCAGCAGAAAGGTAAGGGGTAGATAAGTAGATTTACAAATCATCAGCACAGATAATTGAATCATGGGAAGTGAAACTGCATAGAGGGAAGAAGAAAAGAGGGCCCAGGATGGAGCCTGAGGGGATTCCCAAGGTTAAAATACAGGCTGTGGAGGAAGCAAAGGAGATTGAGGAAGAATGGCTCAGATACAGTCTATCCTTCTCCTTTATGATATGGAGTACACACAACACATTTAAAACCTTGATCACCGTTTCCATAGGATCCAATTTAGGATTGTTGAGAAAAACTTAAACACTGTTTCTCATAGGAAATGTCAGCATGCCTGATGCCTGGTCACAGACTCCTCTATGAATAAAAGGGATCGAAACAATCACTCTGCAAACTTCAAAAGTCAGCAGAAAACAGATCCATCATCTGCAGGGACCATTTGTTCTATTTCCAAGGCACCATCACTCTTAGGGCAAGTAGGAGAAAGGCTGGGAAAGCTCACACATACCTACTTAAGCTATCCAGTGTATTTTTCATCCTTTCACTTCAATACTCATTTCTAGCAGAATGGCAACCTAATTCCACCCTTCAATCATACCTTAGAATCCAGAGAAATCAACAAGTTCCAGGAGCAAAAAGCTGTCAAAAAGGGATGGAAGGAAAGGAAATTAGCACTTATAGAGCCCTTACTATGTACCAGGCACTGTGCTATGTGTTTTACAAATATTAGCTTATCCCATCCTCATAACCACCCCGAGAGGCAGATGCTGTTATTATCCCTGTTTTGAAGTTGAGGAAACTGAGGCAGACAGATGTTAAGTCACTTGTCCAAGGTCACACAGCTAGTAAATCTCTAAGGCCACATTTGAACTCAGGTCTTCCTGACTCCAGGCCCAGCGCTCTATCCACTGAGCCACCAAGTTGCAGATAAATAATATGGTAGTCTTTCTGTTATTTCTTACATCTGATACCCTAAGTTTGAAAAATGTTGCTGCCAGGTCATCTTTTGTGACTATAGTTTGTAGCCCAAAAACATCACCCCAGAAGAAACTTTCATGTCCAAAAAAAGGTCAGGATGTGACAATAATTGGACAGCAGCATAGTGTCACTCCAGTGTTAAGCCACTGTTCACCAACATTTATAAAAACCTCTATTAGACCATCTTCTTCCACCTCAGCATCTAGGCCTCCGTAGACCACACCCTGAGGGAACGAGGCCTTTTGGAGTTTCAAATCCCTGCCCTGGGACTATGCAGCCTTGATCAGTGGGAGTCGGCCATATCCAAGAGGCAAGCAGCCTTGCTTCTCCTGGACCGCTTCCTCTAATGCCACCGCCCATGTGTCTTGGTTCTCTTTCTACTTCTGCTCTAAGAATATTAGCACTGCTTCTAGGAAGGGTGTGGACATACTCTTCCAACTCCTGACAGCTCCATTCACTTGTTCTATAGCCTCAATGCCAAGCATGGTGCCTGACACCTCATAAAGGCTTAATAGATACTTTTTCATTCATTTATCCTTCTGAAGTGGGAGAAAACTATGGAAGGGAGCGCAATTAGGGCAATGCATACTTCCTCTAAACTAGATTTAAAGTAACTGAAGATCTAGGTGAAGGGCTAAGGGTGAAAGAGACAGCTTGGAGAAATTTCTTCAGAAGCACCACTCATGGGGCAGGGTGGCACAGTGAATAGAGCACTGGCCCTAGAGTCAGGAGAAGCTAAGTTCAAATCCAGCCTCAACCACTTGACACAGTTACTAGTTGTATGACCTTGGGCAAGTCACTTAACCAATTGCCTTGCCTTCCCCCCTCAAAGAAAAGCACCAATCAATGTCTTCCATATGGAAATACACATCCTACTTTCCCCTAGTAGATGGAGAATGCTTCTTTCATTAGAGAGGCTGGGTGTTAGCTACTTCATCTTTAGCAATGGGCTCACTGTGAACAAAATCTCACTAAAACAATCCAGAGGACTCATGGAGGTTAAGCAAAATTTAAGCACAAAGCAAATGGCATCCCAACTGGAAGTCTCCATAGAGAGAACTAAAACTGAGCATACTATTAAGAGAATTGCTAACTAGCTAGGAGTCAGAAGACCAAGAAGTGGGTTCACTATCGATATAATCTTTCTTGGGACTCAGTTTTCCCCTAGTAAAATTAGATCTGATATGACATTTAGCTCCTTGTCCATCTCATGGGACCAGGGTAAGAATTAACAAAATAATAATTGGAAAGTGTTTTTTTAAGCTCCTCAGATTAAAAAAAATTAAATCAATCATGCTCTCCACATATATTACCTTGGGCTTAGGATAATGAAGAATTTTTCATAGCCTCAACCTGAGACTGAACAACTATGTACTCCTAAGCAATGCCTAACTCCCCACAGAGACATCTCCTAACATATAAACTAGGGTACAGCAGTGTTGGTTCAAAGGGATGAAATACCTCCCCACCACTGTACTCACCTGTCCAAGAGCCCCTCGAGTTCTGGGGTCTTACCTTTCACTTTTGTAGCCAACAAGAATGTAAGAATGAGCTGCTATCAGCAAAGGTGAAGGGACTGTGCTGTGGGCAATGACATAGAGGAAGAGGACAGAAGCCCTTTAGTATTCCTTGAACATCTTGGCCATTAAAAAAAAGGGGAGTGAGAGAGACAGAGAGAGAGGGAGAAACTCTGGGCCTGCCACACCGCAGCCTGACTGCCATCTTGATGTCCTTGATGCGTGCAGATGGTGTGGAAGTGGCTGGCATTAGAATAACCCATGAGAAAGAATGAGAGGCCAATGGAGATTTATGTGAGGAGAGTGAGATGGACAAGGTAAAATTGTCAGGAGGAGTTGTTAGAAAGTAAAATATATTGTGACAATTCCACTCCTGCCGTTCATCAATAAACTGACAGATCATTTAGTGTCAATTAGGAGTGATAGATGGACAAGTCCCCATGATCCTGGGCCAAAATTAATGGCTGGGAGGGAGAGGGTGATTGAAAATGACGGCTGACATTGAGAAGAAAGTCCTGAAGGTCCCTGAGGGGCCATTACTTGCCTCATTCCCTTGCAGATCAATGCAGGGACAAACCCAAAAACAGACACTTTGAGACAAAACTTAATCAGACTTCCTTTTCTTCCTTCTTTTTCTAAGTTTAGTCCTGCATTGCTCGGCCCTGTTCTTCACTCCCGGGTCTGTCCATCCCAATCAACAGCATGTGGTTAACGGGAGGACCCCTCCCTCCTTCTGCAGGCCTGTCTGTGGCAATGGGTGACCCACATCTAGGCTGAGAGCCCTTTGAAACCCTTTATTTTGGTGTGGGAGACAAGGCAGGTGTGAATGCTCTAGGAAATAGCCAGCTTGGGGGCAGCTCATAACTGCAACCTTTGCTAGATGTCAGCCAGGGAGCCTTTCATTTCAAGTTCTTAAATTCTCCCAGCCTGAAGCATAGCACCAAAGGATTTAGCTTTAGAGCTAAACAGGACCTTCTAGGATGTTAAGTCCAGGCCCTCTCATTTTTACAGATGAGGAAACTGAGGGAGGTTAAGTAATTTGTCCTGGGGCAGGATTTGAACCCAGGCCTCCTGACCCCAAGCCCAGCACTCTACCCAGTTTCTCTGCCTCCTGGGTCATCTTACACAGATAAAACACAATGACATTTGAGATCCTTTGGTTTTTTTTTTTTTTCCCAGGAGGTTTAACTTCACTTTTCATCTTTAAGGTCCCCAAATCTACCCAGGACCAGAATACCTGAAGGAACCCCTCTCTAGCTCAGGATTAGCCTTTCGCTCATTTGGCATGTAAACCTGTGAGTCTATAATGTCCCCTGGCCTTTGGAAGGGTCAATAGAGACAAATGCTTTTCATATAAATAGCAGGGCTGCTGGCACATCTCCCCATATAGCCAACACAATTTATTCAGAAAGACTGAGCTGCCATCAACACCTCAGAAGAGTTTTTGGACAATAAAGGCTATGAAAAGCCGAGGTATTATAGAATTACGGACCCTACAGATCCCGATGAACATGTACTGCTACTACCTCCTTCTATATGAGACACTGACACGACTGAACCATTGTTTGGTACACAATACTCTCTGTTTCTTTAGTGTACTTAAGATTAGGTAGACAATTCACTGAGAATCTCTCCGCAAAAGGTAAGGTCTCCAACTGCAAAATCCAAAATGATTATTTTTCATGATTCTGTCACTGCACAGTGGACAGAGTGCTAAATACAGAAGTCAGGAAGAGCAGGCCTCAAAGCCCATTCCATATACACTAGCTGTGTGACCCTGGGTCAGCCATTTAATTACTCTATGCCTCAGTTCCTCCAGCTGTAAAATGACTATGGAACTGATGGCCTTTAAGGTCCCTTTTAGCTCTGAATTAGAACCACAATCTTAGAATCACAATGCTAATTTTATAGCCCCCTAGATATTACATAATACTAATCACTACTAACTGATGTGACTCAGCAGGGCATGGATTTCCCTGGGGCACCACCCCCCCTTCCCACCATGGAGGCTCACACAGAAACTCAATAGGGGTCATGGAGTTCTACAGTGTCGAGTGGCTTTTTGGTGGTCAAACTAGTCTAACTTCCGGGCTATGATATAAGCATGAGATTTAGAGTTGAAAAGAATTTTAGAGGGGGCGGAGCCAAGATGGCGGAGTAGAAACAGCACGACCAAGCCACTCTGCCCTCAGATTACCTCCAAACTATGTAAAAGGGGACTTTGAACAACTTCTGAAGCCCCAGCACCCACAGAATGACACAGAGAAGCTAACCTCCCGCTGAGGACAGCCCAGCAGCCCTGCAGGAAGGACCAGCGCAGCTCTGGGAGCCGGAAGCGCAGCTAGAGCCAAGCCCAGGTCCCCTTGAGCCCGGTTTTAGCCCCAGGGCGGCCGGGCCAGCAGCCAGCTGGAGGGACCCCAGAACACCAGCAGCTGTGGCAATTCCAGAATTATCAGCACAGATATGCCTAGGACAAAGTGAGACGTTAGTGCCCTATGGACTTTGGGACCAGTATTTGGGGAATGTGTCGGCTTCCTCCCCTGGGGGCTGGAAGGCACTGAGAAGATACGCCATTTTGTAGTTTTCAGAGGCAGCTCCAGCTCCTGGCCTGCGAAGTGTAGGGAGATCCAGTGATTGGTCTTGGGGGCAATCGCTCTTGCTTTAACCCCTCTGGATCTGGATTGTGGTCTGGGGTAGAGGTCTTGGGGTGGATATCCAGCTTGCCAGAAACGGAAGTTGTGAAGACCCCACATGTTTGGGAAGGAAGCTCCCCTGTCTGGTGGCAGAGTCCTACTGTGGCAACAAGCCCAAAAGTCAAGCAATTAAGTGGCAACATGACAAGGCAAAGGAAACAAAATAAACAGAAAAATGAAACATTAGACTCCTATTTTGGGAGCAAAGAAGATTGAAGCATGGAACAGGAAGAGGGCTCTGAGGTCAGAAATCCTGCTCAAAAAGCCCCAAAGGAAAATATAAGCGGGTTACAGGCCACAGAGGACCTTAAGAAGGACTTTAAATATCAAATAAGAGAAGTGGAGGAAAAATTGGGAAGAGAAATGAGAAGGATGCAGGAAAAGTATGAAATGAGGGTCAACAGCCTGACTGAGGAAAACAACACCTTAAAAAATAGACTAACTCAAATGGCAAAGGAGGCCCAAAAGGGCAATGAGGAGAAGAATGCCTTAAAAAGCCGAATTTGCCAGATGGAAAAAGAATCTCAAAAGCTCACTGAGGAGATTCATTCCTTCAGAGTTAGACTGGAGCAAATGGAAGCTAGTGACTTTATGAGAAATCAAGATGCTGTTAAGCAGATCCAAACAAATGAAAGAATAGAAGGCAATGTGAAATATCTCATGGGAAAAACCACTGACCTGGAAAATAGATCCAGGAGAGATAATTTAAAAATTATTGGACTACCTGAAAGCCATGATCAAAGAAAGAACCTAGAAATCACCCTTCAAGAAATTCTCAAGGAAAATTGCCCTGATGTTTTAGACCCAGAGGGCAAAATAGAGGTTGAAAGAATCCACAGATCACCTCCTGAAAAAGATCCCAAAAAGAAAACTCCCAGGAATATTATAGCCAGGTTCCAGAATCCTCAGATCAAGGAGAAAATACTACAAGCAGCCAGGAAGAAACAATTTCAATATTGTGGAAACACAATCAGAATAGCCCAGGACCTGGCAGCTTCTACACTGAGGGATCGAAGGGCATGAAATATGATATTCCAGAGGGCAAAAGAACTGGGAATGAACCCAAGGGTCACCTACCCAGCAAAACTGAGTATTTTGTTTCAGGGGAAAGTATGGTCATTCAGTGGAATAGAGGACTTTCAAGCATTCTTGAGGAAAAAACCAGAGTTGAATAGAAAATTTGACATCCAGACACAAGAAGCAAGAGATGCCTGAGAAGGTAATCAGGGAAAAGAAATCAAAAGGAACTTATCAAAGTTGAACTATTTACATTCCTATATGGAAAAACAATAACTGTGACTGATGAAACCTTTCTCAGTATGAAAATAATGGAAGAAGGGTGTATGGTCATATGAATACATATGTGAATATGTGTATATATGCTTACAGTTATACATGGATAGAGGGCACAGGTTGGGAAGGGATGATACTTAAGGGGTAAAGTTAAGAGGTGAGAGAGGAAAGTGGCAAGAGGAGATGGGGAAAGACAGGGTAGGGTAAACTATATCATGTAGAAGAAGCAAGGGGAAGTGGCTGCAGGGGAGGGGAAGAATAGGAAGGCAAAAAGGCAAAACCACATTCTCATTGAATTTGGTTCTGGGAGAGAATGACATACATACTAAATGGGATATCTCAACCTGCAGCAGAATAGGGGGAAGGGGGATGAGAGGAGGGATGATGGATGGGAGGGCATTCTTGGGGGGAGGGGAGGTTGGAAGTACCCACTATAGAAGAGGGACAGGATCAAGTAGGGAATGGACCAGGTGGGGGGTGGGATGGGTGGGAGGGAATTATAAGCAGCCTTGTACAATATATCTGCTATAATAATGTTTTGCATAGCTAGACATGTACAACATATACTGAATTACTTATCTCCCCAGAGGGAATGGGTGGCAAGGGAGGAAGGGAATGGATCTGAAATTTGAGGTCTTAAAATTCAGTGTTTCAAATATATATAAATACTGTTATTGATACTATTTTGCATGTAATTTGGAGATAAGATGTGCAGGCATTGGGACACAAAGATTCACCTTGCTCTAATGGAAAAGTCGAAGGGGGTATGGGAGAAGGTATGGGAGAGAGCAGATTGGAGGAAGCGATATCTTGTGGGACTGCTATTCTGGGAGGGTGGGTAGGGGAAAAACGGGGGAAAAAACTGTAACTCAAAACCTGGTGGAAATGAATGATGTAAAACAGGAGTTAATAAAGCATTTGTTTAAAAAAAAAAAAAAAGAAAAGAGAAGAACTTTAGAACTTTAGTCTAAGAGCCTTCTTTGAGGCCCAGAGGAGTTGAGTGAGGAGGTAAGACCAAGTGTCTCCTGGGCAGTAAACAGTAGAGATGGGATCCCCAATCCAGGGTTCTTTCCACTACAACACACTTTTTCCCCTTGCTACCCCCTTCCTGAGTCTCAGCAGTGTTTGTTGGCATTGTGTGGCCTGAGGGCACGTGCTCTGTGTTCAGAACCAAGGCTTCGGTGAAGCTGCTGATGCAGTACAGGCAAGCACTGCTGGAAAGACCTCGGATTCGTTACGTGCCTATTTTTTGAGTTGATTTTTGGCTGTTGCCAGTTCAGAAACCTTTTACTCTTGCGCTGCTCTATGACACAGGTCTCCACCAGCTGCCTCTCCTTCTATCTCTTCCAGGTCTTGAGAAAAGGGGTGGATAAAGAATGAGATTTTCTGTTCAGGGTGGGACAAAGTGGAGATGCAGGAAGTGGGAACCATCCACTGCTTACAGGATGAAAAATATCAAGAACTTCTGACTAAAAGTGGATCAGGTTTTCTTGTGAAGCAAACAGAGAGAGGACAGGCTTTTCCCTGAGGATGCTTCCCTTTCCTGCTGACAAGCATCCCAGCAGCGAGCTCAGGGACATAAAAGGGAGCTCCACCTTCTGTTCACTGCTGAGGCTGCAGCCACAGTGAAGGAGGTGGCAAGTGAAAGTGCCCGTGATGCCTGCCAGAAACGGACCCTAAGAGCAGTCAGAGCATGAAGGGGCCCTAGAGATTATCTAGTCTAGTTCTCACTTTACAGGGGAGGAAACCGAGGTGCCAAGAAGCTCAATAACCTGCCCATGGCAGCACTGAAAGCTGGGACTGAACACAGGTGCCCCCTTTTCATTGCATCATGGAAAGGGGAGGATGAAAAGGGCAATTAACAATGATAATAATAACAGCATTTGCATAGAACTTTACCCACCTTATCTCACTTTATCCTCACAACAACCCTGGGAGGTAAGTGCCTTTACTACCTTCATTTTACAATGAGGAAACTGAGGCGGCGGAAATTAGTTAGTAAATGTCTGTGGCTGAATTTGAACTCGGGTCTCCCAGACTCCCAGTCCAGAGCTCTATCCAATGTGCCACTGAGCTGCCATCTAGCTTTGTGAAAAGCCATACAGGAGGTCATTTATGAAAAAGGAAAGGTAACACGTAGGCATGCACCATTTCAAGTAAAAGTATCAAAGAAGTCTCCATGATCCACTAAATATTTGAAATGTTTTTCTTTTTTTTGTCTTTTTGGAGGGGAGAAGGTAGGGCAATTGAGGTAAAGTGACTTGCCCAAGGTTACACGGCTAGTTTTGTGTTAAGTATCTGAGCCACATTTGAACTTAGGTCCTCCTGACTCCAGGGCCAGTACTTTATTCAATGCGACACTAGCAGCCCTGTGAAATGCTTTTCTCATTCCAGGTTCCTTTGGTCCCTTTCTAACTTTAAGCCATGTAACCATGGATAAACTGACTAACCTCTCTGAGCTTCAGTTTACTCATCTGTTAAATGGGGATATCATCTTTCCCCACCTACCTCACAAGGCAGTTACGAACGCTGAATGAGATAATACATGTAGAAAGTGCTTGTAAACCACAGAATGTCATACAAAAATAAAGAGTGTAACTGAAGGCTTAATTTAACAAGTGCTCAGAACGCTTGCCAGAAATGGACCCTAAGAGCAGAGATTTAGATCAAAGGCAGCCCAGTTTTCTTGTTATGACTCAAATACAGTCAGGGAAGATCACAAAGGTACAAAGAAAAAGTTTTTTAAAATTATCCCTGCTCTCAAGAACAAGAGTGCAAGATGTTTGGGGATGATATACGTATGTGGAAAGGTCTGGGGGAGCACTGCTATGACTGTTTGGGTCTATGGATGAAAAAACTCCAAAGAATCCTATTAAAAAAAGACCCCCTTCTGCCTTTTTCCATTTGCCACTTAGTAGGGGAAATCAGAATTAAAAGGATCAGGATACTGCTTTGGATAAAATACCAAAGAGAAGAGAAAGAAAGAGTGAAAATGAGTGAAATGAGAAAAATGTCAGTGAAAATGAGACAAGCTAAAAAATGTAAAGAGAGGCAGAAAAAGGATAAAGAGATAGGCAAGAGAAACCAATAGGGATAAGGCTCTAGAAGAGGTGAGGGTGGGAGTGGGGGGAAGGGAACAGGAAAAAGAAGTGAAGGCTGGGGGCTGACCTTCTCTCCCTGACCCCAGTACCAGCCCTGTCTCTGCTGGACCACACATTACTTCTCATAGTCCCTTCTCTCTCTTTGCCCTTCTCTAATGACAAGGATTTTGGTAGTGACATAAAAGGGAGCTCCATCTTTTGATATGATGTTGTATATGAGGAAGTAGCTAGGTGACAGGCTAGTGGGCCTGGACTCAGGAAGACCTGAGACCAAATCCAGCTATAGGATGTTGTGTCTACTTGTCAGTATCTGAGGAAGGATTTAAATTCAGGTCATCCTGAATGCTATATCTACTGGTCTTTTTTCAGTCATGTCCAATTTTGGAGGTTTTCTTAGGAAAAATACTGGAGTGGTTTGCCATTTCCTTCTTCAGCTCATCTTCCAGATGAGGAAACTGAGACAAACATGGTTAAGTGACTTGCCCAGGGTCACACAGTTAGTAAGTATCTGAGGTCAGATATGAACTCAGGTCCTCCTGACTTCAGGGTGGGTACCACTTAGCTGCCTCAAATACTACAGTGTTAATGACAGATGGGAGAACAAGCAAAACAAGCAATTCCCACCTCCACACCCTCAACCTAATCCAATTTAACAAACAATTCTTTTTTTGTTTTTTTAGATTTTTCTTTTTTGCTTTTTGGAGGGGGAAAAGTGGGGCAATTGGGGTTAAGTGACTTGCCCAAGGTCACACGGCTATTTTTGTGTTGAGTGTCTGAGGCTGAATTTGAACTCAGGTCCTCCTGACTCCAGGGCTGATGCTCTATTTGCTTTGCCACCTAGCTGCCCCCCTCCTTTTGAATAAGGTTTTAAAATACATAAACTGAAATGAAGAAGATTCCAAAGGAAAACACACATAGTAAAATAGTTATAATTTTTTTTGTAAACAAGTTCACAGACCCTAGGTAAAGAACCCTTGCCCTAAATGAAACAAAGAAGTATATATTCCTAAAATGATAGCAAAAAATGTTAATTACCTTCAATGTGTGATGATTTTTCTCTGGTGTGATAAAGTCATTCAATGTTCTAACCACAAAGAAACTAGAAACAGCAGTGGGGTACAATGGAAAGTATGGTACATTTGGCATCAGAGGGCCCCAGTTCGAATCTTGCCTCTGCTACAACCTCCCTGTATGATGTTGGGCAGTTTCTTCGCTCCTTTGCAAAGGTCCTCAGTTCCTGATGGGTCTGCCTGGGTGACCTCAACGCTCCCTTCCATCTCCAGATTTCCTGTTGTGGTTGTTCAGTCATGTCCAGCTGCCTTCATCCACCCAATCCTGCATGAGGGGGGAGGCCTGACAATCACCCTCAACCTGACTCAGCCCGTCTGCCTAGATGGTTTTTCTGGGCTTGGCCTCTCAGAGCCGCAGGTGAGAGGTGCATGCCCCACAGACACCAAACTTTAGCCAGTGATATTTATCTCAAAGGTAACACCTGTTATGACGTCTGGTTGATGCAGCAGATACAGTACATACACACAACCCTGGTTTATTCAGGAGAGTGCCTACTGTCAAACTTCTAGCATCACTGAAAGAACTGAGCCTGGGTAGGAGAGTTCAAATATTTTAAGGCATTATTTTCTAGAATTACATGGCTGAAAAGAAATTTCTGTTATTAATTCTCCTTGTTAAGTTTCTTCTACCCTTCAGTGAAAGCCAATAGGACAAACTATATAACAGGAGGTCACTTAACACTGGACGTCTCCAATCTAAGGCCACTATTACCCATCTTTTTTTTTGGGGGGGGGGGGGCTAAGTAACTTGTCAAAGGTCACACGGCTAGTTTTTTGTGTTAAGTGTCTGAGCCTGATTTGAACTCAGGTCCTCCTGACTCCAGGGCCAGTGCTCTATTCACTGCATCACCTTGCAGCGCAATCCATCCTTTCTATTGTGCTTTGGAGATTTACTTCCAGAAGAGCAAATCTGCCAAGACAAGTAAACAACCATTTTCACTATGAAAACTCCATGTACTCACTTTGAGACTTTCACAGAATCATCTGCCCATCCTCCTTGTCGTCGGGCTGGCTTTGGTGGGGGACCCTGCAAAGAGGGAAAAAAAAGAAGTAGAAACCAAAACAACATATTTATACACAAGGCTTGACTCTAACAATAATTTGCTTCATGTGGCTGATGGAATCAAAACCATACCTTCAGGACGGAGAATTTGTTAACTAATACAAAAACTGGAGTATCAAGATTCTCACCCTCCTTCAAACTCTGTTTTTGTTAAAAGTTCACAGGCTAAAACCTGTACTGATTATTTAGGCAGAAAATAGTAATTTGCAATGAAGCAGATGGGAAACTCAATCTGAAGACTTTAGAACATAAAAACTAAAAATATTCAGTGACTATGACTAACACCTAATTGAAAGGGGGTAAAGTACCAACATAGGGAAAGAAAAGCAGCCTCATCGTTTTTAGTTTAATAACCAAGGTTGAACTGGTAAAAATAGTAAGTTAATAAAAACTAATGGTAAACTAATAGTAAAAATAGCAAAAGTGAATTTAAAGTAAAAACATTCATTTTATTTTCTAAGAAATTTAAATATTCACCACTGTTCATTAAGTTTTAGAAATGTCAGTAATACTAATGCATTGAAATGTTAGGCTGATTGTAATTTCCTATGAATTTCTCAAAACTTACTCTCTAACTTGAAAAAAATGCTTCAATTGATGAAAGCAAAAGCTTTGAATCACTTCCCAATAACACCCAACTTTCCCTTTCACCAAACAATAAAAACTAAAACAAGTTAAGCAAACCTACTTGATTGAGGCTGAAAAGAGTAACATCTCCATTTATGGTTTACTATTCCTTAACAGAGAGGAATTGTACGTCACCTGGGACCAATCCTGCCGCTGTCTTCATGTACGTTATTGTAACTGTTCAGTATATTTTTCTCCTGGTCCTGTTTTGTGCATTAGTTCATATCAGTCTTCCCATGTTTCTCTAAATTCCTCATGCTCGTCATTCATTAGATTGTAAATGCCTTGAGAACAGGCAGTGTCTTTTGCCTCTTTTTATATCCCCAGAGCTAAGCACACTGCCTGGCAGACAGTAGGTATTTAATAAGTGTTTATTGATTGGTTATGTTCGCAATACTTCATTATATTAATATGTCACAATTTGTTTAGCTATCTTGTCCAATTAATGGGCATATACTTTGTTTCCAACTTTGTCCTACTACAAAAAAAATGTTTCTATGACTATTCTGGAATATATGACACCTTCTTATCATTAACCTCTTTAGGTTAAAAGTCCAGTAAGGGGACCAATGGGTCAAAGAGTACAAGCAGGTAGTGGTCTACTGTTTGTTTGTTTTGTTTTGTTCCAAATTGGTTTTCACACTGGCAGGTCTAATTCAAGGCTCCAGCAACAGTTCCTTGTATTAGCTTATTTGTCATTCCCTTGGTCCTCCCCACATTGGCTGTTTCCCTCTTTCACTATCTTTGCTAATGTGATAGGTTTGAGGTGATAGCTCATAGTTGTAATTTATATTTCTCTTCTTATTCATGATTAGGAGCATTTTTCTACCTAGTTGTTGATGCTCTGAATTTATTCTCTTGGACACTGTTTATATCCTTTGATTTCACTGCTGAACTTTGGGGAAATGCTTTTTTTATTCTTATATGCTTGTGTTGATTCCCTATAGATTATGGAACATTAGGTTTTGGGGTTTTTTTGTCATTGTTTTTTATGAGATGGTTGATGCAAATATTTTCACCAAAACATAGTTTTACTTTTTAACCTACTCTATAACTTTTTCCTGAGAATCATTTTTCAAGGTGCCAAAACATCTTTTATACTTTCCATTTAAGGCAATGTGGAGTAGTGGAAAGAGTGCTAAACCAGGAATTAAATTTAAGTCCTGGTTCTATCACTTATTACCTGTCTAATCTGGGAAAAGTCCTCTGAGCCTCAGCCTCCTTATCTGAATAATGGAAATGATATTATTTGGGTATTGTGAAGATCCAGTCAGGTCATGCATGTAAAGTCATGTACAAATCAAAGCCATGCCAGTACACTATAAAGAAGGCCAACGAGGACATTATTCTCCTTCTCTGGAGATGGAAACCCAAAAGGCTCATCAAGAACTTCCTAAAAGGCTGTCACACAAAATGCTTCTGCATAGTAAAAACTTCTTAATTATCTCAATTCTAGCCTGGTGCAGTGGAAAGAACACTAGATGGGAGAATTGGGAGCCCTGGGTTCAAGTCTCAGTTCTTGTGTGACTTTGGGCAAATTACTTAATTTCTTTGGGTCTCAGATACCCATAATCTATAAAATGAGATTTAAAAAAAATATCTTGTGGCAATCCAAAGAACCATACATAATGAAGCCAAGCTATCTTTTGTGTCTTAGAAACACAAAAGAAAGATCAATATTTGTCAAATGGATGAAAATGAAAGCATGAGAAAGAGGGTGAAAAAATGGTTGGAAGTTGAAAAAGAGGCAAATTTAGCTTTAAAAAAAAAAAAGAGTTCCAAAATCTTGGGATTTAGACTCAGTGACTTCTAAATATCCTACCAACTACAAAATTTAATGAATCCAAGTCCATCCATTGCTCCTCGACAATCTGAAAAGGGGAGAAACAATCAGCACTGCACCCTAGAGAACACCTATACTGAACTCAATACGATACTGGGTACTAAGGAGAATAAAGAAAAAGAAATGGAACCAAACCTCGAGGATTTTACAATTTAGGTGGGAAAACAAGAAAACAAGATTTGCACATGTGAAATAATCAGCAAACAAAGCAAGGCCAGAACTAGGATGATGGGAAGAAATTGCAAAGATAAATTTAAGTGTGATGTAAGGACAAATTCCTCAACAATTGAAACTATCCAACAGTGCAATGAGCTGCCTCGAAAGGCATTTCATAGAATTCCAAATTGGAAAGAATCTTAGAAATTGCCCAGTCTGACCCCGTCATTTTACAGATGAGCTAAGTGAGACTCAGAGTAGTGATTCCCTCTCATTGAAGGCCTCTGAGCAAAGGCTAGAAGACCCGTTGTCAGGGATGCTGATCTGATATGAGTTGGAAAAGACTCTGAGGTCCCTTCCATCTCTGAGACTCTGCGATTATCTGAACCTGGGGTGGGGAACCTGCAGGCTTGAGGCCATATGTGGCCTTCTAGGACCCTGGGTGCAGCCTTTTGACTGAGTCCAAGTTTTACAGAACAAATCCTTGTAAAAGAAGTCTGGATTCAGTCAAAGGGCTGTACTTGAGCACCTAGAAGGCCATATGTGGCCTTAAGGCTGCAGGTTCCCCATTCCTAGACTAAATGGGATAGTATGTAGTAGAGACCATTAAGCACATGGGAAAGAAACAAGCATTCATTAAATACCCACTATGTGCCTGGTACTGTGCTAAGCATTTTCTAAATATTATCTCATTTGCAGAGAGCTGATGATCTCAAAGAGTAAATATTTTTTTCTTCTTTATTTTTCTTGATTTTTTTTTCTTGGAACACAGCTGATAACATTTTATGTGACTCCATGTATATAATGTATATCATATTTTTAACCTTCTTGATGTGTAGGGAAGGGGCTGGGAGGAGAGAATTTGGAACTGAAAATAAAAATAAAATTTTAAAAAAATTAATTGAAAATATATTACCTCATTTGATCCTCACAGCAACACCATTTTATAATAGACAAAACTGAAGCAGATGGAAGTTAGATAATATGCTCAGGGTCACACAGCTAATAAGTATCCACGAATCACGTCTGAACCTGAGGTCAGATCTGGTCTTACACTAGCTGGGTGGCCCTGGGAGAGTCATTTAACCTTGTTTACCTCAGTTTCCTCATCTGTAAAATGAGCCGGAGAAGGAAATAGCAAACGACTCCATTGTCTCTGCCAAGAAAACCCCAAATGGGGTCACCAAGGGATACAACTGGAAAAACTGAACAGTAACAACGTCAGGACCCAGGTCACGTAGCTGATTCTAGGCATTCAAAGAATGAAAAATGCCTCTGAGCATTCAGAACTGAGATAAGATTCCAGTAAGGGTGAAAAGGTTAGGAAAAGCTTAACAGAGGAAGCAGGACCTGAAAGATGCCAGACAGAGCCAAAGCACCATCTTCTACATAAAGCCTAAGGGCTTCTGCCCCGCTTCCAAACCACCTGGTATTTAATTACTCCATATTTATTTGTATTTATTAACTTTATATTTAGAGGGCATATGTATTTCCTATGTTCTTATTGTCTCCTTAATTAGAATGTAAGCTCACTCTAATAGAGATTGTTTCATTTCTCCTATCTGTATTCCCAACAGTGCCTTGCACATAGTAATAGGTGCCTCATAAATACTTGTTAATTGATTTGTGAGGGATGTGAGTCATACAGACAGGACAAAATGTATGAGTGAAAGTAATTAATACAAAATAAATCAACCTGCTTCTGAAATACAGGGTAATAATCCCAAGAAACAAAATGGGAAAACAACTTCCAAATTTGGCAGGCTATTCCCCAGATAACGTTACCCAGGCTCATTAAAAAGGGATCTTTAAGAGGGACATCACTGAAACAGACAGAAATAGGAAGGGGGTGATGGCAGCCCTCAGGCAGTGCATCCCTTCTGTTCTTTCTTGAAAGCCAGTCATGACTATGAGTGTGGGAAATGAACATTGCCTGCCACTGGCTGCTGCCTGATGGAAGGAGGGGGCAAGACCCTGCATAGCTCCATATGAGAAGCAAAAATATTCATTCTCCAAAAATAAACAGGGAGCAGGAATGATTGGGAGTAAAGAGATGGAAACACATGACTGGAGGCTATGGTCCCAAAATACCAGGTCTCTTCAAACAAGATCGTGTGAGAGGCAGAGAGAAGGAAATTCAGGAAAGGGAATCTTTATATGGTCTCATCCGAATGGGCTGGGATTCAACTATCTGGAATCACCATGTCATACAGAGTTCTTCAGGGGACAGAGGCTTTTCTGATCTTTATATGGTTCCCCCAGATTCTTAAAATGCCAAGACAGAAAAGATGTTGTGGTGCCAAAAAAGGAGTCTTTTGAGTTTGGAAACTTCTCACACACACCAGAAGTCCTAGAAAAACCCCATGATATCTACCATCCAATGAGTGACTTTCCACCCCTGATATTCCTATGGCCGTTATGCAGCCTGGTTCAAATAAGCACTTTGAACAATTACACAAATTCCCAATACAAATACTTAATTAAAGCAAGACCCACACCATGCCTGGTAACCAACCCCAATGGCTCTTTAGAGAAGATGCTATACATTGTCAAACATTAGCCACCAAAAGGAAATATGATCCTTCATCACTCCTTCCAGGACAGGAAGATTCCTGGTAGGGCCAACCCAGGGCACTAAAACCCAAGAGCCTTGAGAATATCAGTATCCCCCAAACCAATGGACCTGCTTCCAGCCCAGCCCCTACAGTCATCCTTAAGGGAAGAAAACATTGTGAAGTGGAGGGTCCTCCTTCTTCAGCCCTACCAGTAACTGCTGACCAAATTTCCTCTAAGAGTCAGGCACACGAGCCCTGGGAGTGGTAATAACCCCCCCAAAAAACACCATGGCTTCTTCCAGGCCAGCTCTCATAGCCATCCCCCAGGAAAGCATCTCCTAATGCAGCAAGGGCCAGCCATCCCCACAAATAGCCACACACAGGGCAGGCAAGCCAACATCACTGACGCTGCATGGCTCCCTAAGGGAGAGACAGGAAGTCTCATGTGTGCCAGGCAAGTCGCCACTACTGTCATCCTGACCACCATCTCCCCTCAAACCCTGGGGGCAGCCTAGAACCCTGACCCCAAGAACCCTGGGAATAGTAACATTCAATAATGACATTAAAGAAGGGGCAGAGTCACCTGCCATAAAGACCACAGGCCTTTTCCATCTGACCTGCAGCTGAAATCTATGTGTGTATCTTCTCTACCCATCCACCACCCCCTTGGAATGTAAGTTCTCTGAAAACGGGGCCTGTCTTGTTTGTCTACATGTATCCTCAGCACTAAGCACAGGGCTTTCCACATAGTAAATGTTTAATAAAGGTTTATTCACTTTTTCATTCCAGGAGTGTGAAAGCCCAGGAAGAAATGTGTTTAGATATTATAGAAGGAAAATATTTCTTCAATTCAATTCAATTCAGTCCAACAAACTTTTGCTAAACAAGCATCTACTTAGATACTGGGCACTGTGCTAGCCTCTGGTGGGCTGGTGGGTGAGAGAGAGAGAGAGAGAGAGAGAGAGAGAGAGAGAGAGAGAGAGAGAGAGAGTGTGTGTGTGTGTGTGTGTGTGTGTGTGTGTGTGTGTAGTCCAGGGGTGGAGAACCTGCAGCCTTCAGGTCACATGTGGTCTTCTAGTCCTTAAGCGCGGCTTTTGACTAAATCCTAAAGGCCAAAGGTTCCCCACCCTGGTACCAATCCCCATTAGAATGTATGCTTCTTGAGGATAAGAGCTGTTTTTGCTGAGAGCCCCAGAGCTCAGCACAGTGATTTGCACATTTATTATTGTTGTTGTTGTTTGGTCTTCAGTCATGTCTGACTGTTCGTGACCCCATTTGGGGTTTTCTTGGCAAAGGTAATGGAGAGATTTGCCGATTTCTTCTTTAGTTCATTTTACAAATGAGGAAACTGAGGCAAACAGGATTAAGCAACTTGTCCAGGGTCACACAGCTAGTAAGTTTCTGGGGCCACATTTGAACTCAGGTCTTTCTGACTCTAGGCCCTGCGCTCTATCCCATGTGCCATCTAGCTGCCCCTACTTTGCATACAGTAAGAGTTTAATAAATGCTTCATTCATTTATTCATTCTAGGAATATGAAAGCCTAAGAAGAAATATGTTCAGGGGTCAAAGGAGAAATTAGAATAAGTGGGGGGGGGGGCGGATAGGATGGAGGGAAATATAGTTAGTCTTTCACAACATGTCTGCTATGGAAATGTTTTGCCTAACTATACATGTATAACCTATATTGAATTGCTTGTCTTCCCAGTGGGGGGTGGGTGAGGAGGGAAGAAGGGAGGAGAATCTGCAACTCAAAGTTTAAAAAACAAATGTTAAAAAAAATTGTTTTGGGGGCACCTAGGTGTTGCAGCGAATAAAGCATGGGTCCTGAAGTCAGAAGACCCTGAGCAAATAGCTGTGTGACCTTGGGCAAGTCACTTAACCCCAATTGCCTTTCCCCCCTCCAAAAAAAAAAAAGTTTAAAAAAACTTTTTTACATACTTTCTTGCCCTACAAGAAAGTAAAGTGGGAATGGGGGGGAGGATATAATAGAGGAAAGATGGGGGGAGGGATATTCAGTATGCTTGCCATCTTGGCATGGGGAGTAGGGGAGAGATGGGGAGAAAATTTGTAACTCAAAATCTTGTGGAAATGAATGTTGAAAACTAAAAATAAATAAATTTTAAAAAAAAAAGAAATATCAGGGGTGGCTAGGTGGCGCAGTGAGTAGAGTGTCAGCCCTGGAGTCAGAAGGACCTGAGTTCAGATCCGGCCTCAGACACTTAAGGCACACACAAACAAACAAACAAAAAAACCTAGCTGTGTGACCTTGGGCAAGTTACTTAACCCCAATTGCCCTCCAAAAAGCAAAAAAAAAAAGAAATATGTTCAGATATCATAAAAGGAAAATATTTATTCAATTCAACAAGCTTTTGCTAAGCAAGCACTTGCTATGCTGCCAGGCACTGTGCCACCTTCTGAGTGTGTTAAAAACAACAACAAAGCAAGCAATTCCCGTTAGGATGTAAGTTTCTTGAGGACAGGGGCTGCTTGTGCTTTTTATACATATCCCCAGAACTCAGCACAGTGCCTGAGACATCCTAAGGCCTTCATAAATATCTGTTGACTGATGAAAATCCCTGCTCTCAGAGAGCTTACATCCGCAGACAGGAGACTGCACATACACAAATATAAGATGATTCGTAAAAGAGAACACTAGCTACCAGAGGAGATTGGGAAAAGCTTTTTAGGAAATGGTATTGGAGTTAAGCTTAGGAAACAAGAGTCAAGATGTGCATTGTGGAGAGGGCAGTGGGGCAGTCTGTGCAAAGGAACCAAAACTACCGGAGAAAGGATGAGTCTGGGGAGCAAAGACTGGCCCAGTCCGGCAGAGTGCGGAGCATGTGAAGAAGAACAGTGAGTCTGGAGAGGCAGATATGAGTCAGACTGTGAAATCAGCAATGAAAGTCAGGCTGAGTTGGTGTTGGGTCCTAAAGGCAACAGGAAAACACTAAAGGTTTCTGAGTAGGTGAGTTTACAGTTTAAGTCTGGTGGTTGTTTTAGTGCTTAGAACAGTGCCTGGTACATAATAGGTGTATATGGTTACTGACTGACTGATTGTAATTGTTTTAAGTGTGGCGTAGAAGTATCAGGCATAAGCCACTCAATCAGCAATATTCCTGAGTGCTGGCCAAACCCAGTTAACATAAAATTGGAAAATATTTAACAAAATATATAAAATTATATATATATATATGTATATATATATATACACGTATGTGTGTGAGTGTGCATGTGTGTGTGTGTGTGTGTGTGTGTGTGTGTGTGTGTGTGTGTAGCAGCTATAGTGGCTAGGTGGGCCTTGAGTCAGGAAGACCTGAGCTCCAATCCAGCCTCAAACGCTTACTGCTGTGTGACCCTGGGCAAGTCACTTAACCCTGTTTGACTTAGTTTTCTCATCTGTAAAATAAGCTGGAGAAAGAAATAGCACATCACTCCAGGATCTCTGCCAAGAAAACCCCAAATGAGGTCACAAAGAGTTGCACTTAAATGACTGAATGAACAAAAAATACAATTATAATTGAACATAAATGATATGACATTTTAAAACTAAGACAAGGGGCAGCTAGATGGCACAGTGAATAGAGCATGGGCCCTGGAGTCAGGAGAACCTGATTTCAAATTTAGCCTCAGATACTTAACACTTACTAGATGTGTGACCTTGGGCAAGTCATTTAAACCCAATTGCCCTGCCTTCCCACCTCCAAAAAGACAAAAAAAAACTGCAAAACTAAGACAATATACAAGCAGCAGGGATCCTTATATATGGATTAGTCCAGCTAGCCCCACCCACCCCCCATCCCCACCCCCAGATCATCTATTTGAGTTTGCCACAACTGGCTTGGAGGATGGATTAGAGAGGAGAGAATAGAGGTAGGGAGACCCAAAGAAGGCTATTATAATCAGGGATGGAAGTAAGCAGAGCCTCAACTGCATGAGTGGAGAGAGGAGATGGACTAGATATGGGGTATGAGGGATAAGGAAGGGTCGAGGATAGCCTGGCAACCACTTTTCAGCTTTGATTCATAACAGGTTCAGGCCCTAATTCAAAATCTTTCCCCTTAAAACTCACTTCATCCCATAAATAGAGAGAATATATGTATTATGGTTTTGAGGGGCTTTTGTTTGTTTTTCATGGAGTTTGGGTTAATGAAAAGTGATGTACTGTCTCGGCTTGTTACTGAACTCTACATAAAATCATGCACTTTTAGCCAAAGCAGACATATGGAAATGGTCAATTTTGGACTATAAGGAAGAAACCCAGATCCCAGGGTTGCTGACGAACAAAAGGAAAGCTCGAATGCCAGGATGAGGGTTGTTTGTGGTCACTGTCTGACTCAGAACCTGGCTCGTCTTACATCTGTTACTCTACGAGTCTGGGTGCCTGGATACAGGATCACACTTACACATCTCAAATCACGAGGAGCCTGAGAACTGGGTCTTCCTAGAGGCCTGGCGCGTTTCTCTTAGAAGAGGTGGGTCTTACTACCCACTCTTCAGTCAGAAAGCGATTCTTGAGAACCAAAATGTCTGCTGGATAGACCCCTGATAAAAGCAGAAGCTAATGAAGTAAGTGCTTGTAAAAAAAGTAACCTCCGCGGCAGTGAACAGAGCACCAGCCGTGGAGTCCAGAGAACCCGAGCTTTCAGGTCTCAGACATCTAACACTTACTAGCTGTGTGACCTTGGGCAAGTCACTTAACCCCAATTGTCCTGCCTTCCCCCCTGCAAGAAAACAAAAGAAACCCCCTCAGTCAAATTTATCCTGACTTCCTGAGAACCAAGAGTTTGACATATAAGTAAATACAGATTTGGAGGCTAATACCATTAAGCAGAGAACACCATTAGTATTGTGTGCTGTGAAGGAAAGAACTAGACTGTGAGTTAAGAGGCTTGGATTCTAGGCTGCCAATTTGTTGTAATGACCTTGGGTAGGTCACTTGCCAGAGGGGATGGCCTATGTCTGCAAATTCACATCTACGTTTCAAATTCAATGGCTGTCTGAATTAGAACTATCTTAGCACCCAAGAACAGACCTAAGAAGGGAAGTGTGACTGAGATAATAGTGTCTTGACATGATTTTGAGCTGGTGACATGGGACAGGGACCATGAATTGGGAAGGGGGTAGGGGAGGAAGGCCCTAGGAAGAAAATGAAAATAAGGAACCATGATGATTTGATTAAGGGCAGAGGAGCTACTGTATGCTGCTTGACTAGGGAAGAGGCAGCCAGAAGAGGCTTAATAGCAGGGTGTAGCCACGGAAAGGAATTTTTCCACTAGGTCGGAGTGGAGATGTACTAAGTTAAATTCATTTATTGAGGAATCAAAGCGACTAGGTCAGGAAGATCTCTTTAAGCCACAGACCTGGGGAATCATACTGCTCACACACCAGAAGCGTCTTGGGGATGACTCCTGGGCTGGACTCCACAAAACACAAAGGACACTCCTTCTTCATGGGGGGATGTGCTGTTTTCTAGTGAGAAAACCTTCTCAACAACACAGAGTCCTAGCCCTGACCTCTGCTTGCTCAGCAACCAAGAAAGTTGGAAGAAAGCAGCGTTTCCCTAGACTATGAAAAGCAAAGCAATGCTGAGAGAAAAGTGTGAAAAGCCTAAACACAGTGTTAAACTGAGTCACAATGGATCCAATGGGCACTGTGTACCTGGAAGGCAGCTGGGTGACTGCAGAAAGGGCACTACTAGACCTGGAGTCAAGAGACCTGAATTCAAGTCTTCTCAGACACTTACTATGTACTATGTCTGCCTCAGACAAAATGAGGATTAAAAACAGCACCTATCTCCCGGAGTTGTTGCAAGGCTGAAAGGAGATAATATTTGTACTTATCACAGTGCCTGGAACATAGTAGGGACTTAATAATAATTCTAAAAAGCTTGTTCCTTCCCTAACGAACCTTTGTGGAGTGTTCTCTACTTCTTGGCATTCAAAATAGGTGACAAATTCATGGCTAAGTGAGTGAGTAAAGACTAAAATAAAGTAAAAGAAATGAGACCAAGCTTTAGAGGAGGAGACGTGAATCCTTAAAGAAAATAAAATAGCAGCATCCGAACACTGAAGGCCCTTCTGTTTGGGGATCCTGGGCCCACTGCATCACTGGGTTTTAACCTACACAACTTCTTTGAAGGCCTAAACTTTAAGGAAGGCTGGACCAAGTGGATAAAGAAATCATGCCTCAATTATCCACTGGGAAAGGTGCACAGTGCAAAGGGTACCAATGGCAACAATGCAGTTGTAATCATTCATGCTTCCTCCAAATCCAAAGAATAACCCAGATGCCTGGACCAATGACTCATGTGACAGTGGCTGCCAGCATTTTCTCTTAAAAGGGATTAATCCAAAATTCCATCTCAATTTTGAAAATATTTCCTAAAATTAAGCCTGAATTTTCCTATGGTTTCATTACTCCCAATAGTACCCTTCAGGGCCATCTTGAATAAGTGCCCTTCCTTCCTGGATTCTCTACCTTACAGACACTTACTTGTAGACAAATACCATATTTCCCCACATTCATTTCTATTCAGCCAAAATAAACATCCATTTAATCTTTCATCACAAATCAGATCCTCCAGGCCTTTCATCCTTGGTGTGGTTCTTTGAACTCTTTCCAGGTTGTCAACATAGCTCTAGCTCTTATGTGGCCACAAATGCATAGGGTACAGTCGATATGAGTTTCCCAATACTCTAAAAAGAATCATCTCCTGCCACCTAGGCTATGATGCACAGTCTAGACTTGCTACCTCAACCAAATCCAGGAGGAGCAAGTTTTAAGTTGTAAGAGATAGGCAACAAAACATGTGGAAACTCCGGTGCTTTCAGAAACCCAGTGCCTCTCAGGTGGGCAAAAGGAGAAAAATTAATGGACAGCAGTGAGAAACAGAGCTGTAACACTAAGTAGTAGGTCTGTCCAGTGACAGCATGTCAGACTCCAATCACCTGCTTCTACCCCAGGTCCAAAGTGGATTCTCTGGTCAAATGTTGCTGCCCCAGCCCACTCCTACTACTACACAATCCACTCCTCACTCTGTGGTGCAGGAACACTATGGGAAGGTATTGTGAGTGTTAAGCCTTGGCCACTGCTGTAAACCTGACATTATTGCAAGAATTTTCAGGGTCCTTGCTAGCCACTATATAAATAGGCCAGCACAGGTTACAGACAAACAGATACACTGCAGTTTATTTATCCATTCAATAGTGTAGCACACCCCATGGACATGTGTGTCTCACATCTGCAGAGATTTTATAGAGAGAGATTGTATACACACACATATATACACATATATAAACTATACACACATATATGCTATATGTATATTTTATATATGCATACACATATACTATACGCATATACACATATATGTATACTATATTTGTGTATCTTTTATATATGTAAAATATTTATGGATTTAATGTGTGTGTATGTAGGTGTGCACACATGTGCATATTTCTTATCTCTCTTATTAGAATGTAAGAATACAGAGGCAGCTAGGTGGCACAGTGAATAGAACACTGGCCCTGGAGTCAGGAGGACCTGAGTTCAAATTCAACCTCAGACATTTAACACTTACTAGCTGTGTGACCTTAGGCAAGTCACTTAATCCCAAGTGCCCTGCCTTTCCCCTTCAAAAAAGAAAAAAAAAAGAGAAAATGTAAGAATATATGTGTATGTGTATATGAGTCTTCCTGACTCCAGGCCCAGCACTCTATCCACTGCTCAATCTAGCTAGCCTCCTGGCACATAATAGGTATTTAATAAAATGCTTGCTGATTGATTGGCTATCCTTACCAGCTTCACTTTATCTGAGAATTTGACACACATGCCACCTATATCTTTATCAAGTAACTGACAAAAACATGCAACAGAACAGAGCCCTGGGCCCCACATGGCTTCCCTCTAGTTTGACATAGATCCATTAATCAAATTGTCTTCAGGATTGGTCAATCAACCAAGTCCACTTCTTTCTAGATAAACTGAATTGTGACCTTGGACAGGACATGGCATCTTAGACTTTAAGAAGACCTGAGAAATCACCTGAAAAAGACAATACCATACTAAACTAAAGATATCATCCCTGACGTGACTTCAAGCAAAGGTTCCCAAGGCATCCTGATGCACTTTGGGATAGGCCTGACTGTTCTGATTTTTCTTATATCAAAGGGAAATCTACTTCCCTAAAATTTCCATCCTACATATGTGATGTAGAGCACAGTTAGAACAACCCTCATATCAATAATGTCCCTGTATTTCTGTTTCCTCACCTGAAAGGGAGATAGAGGGTCTTATAGGGCTGTTACAGACATAAAATGAGATGCTTCAGATAAGCAATGCCTCTCCCAAATCTAAAATGCCACCATGTAGGTGTCAAAACAGAGAACGCTCTATAAGCATGCTGTTATTGGTTCTATGCACACTATGACTGATGTAGAAATAAGAATGATTGAGAAAAACAAATGTACAAGAACTACCAGAAGTGGGGAACCTGCAGCCATGAGGCCACATGTGGCCCTCTAGGTCCTCAGTGTGGACTTCACAGAACAAATCCCTTTAGGTCCTTGGGTAAGACCTTCTGACTAAGTCCAAATTGGACAGAACAAATCCCCTTAATAAAGGTGAAGTTTGGATTCAGCCAAAGGGCTGCATTTGAGGACCAAGTGGGCCACATGTGGCCTTAAGGCCACAGGGTCCCCACCCTGGCTATGACCCTCAAAATAACAATGAATAAACTAGGAAAGTAAACACCAGAAGAAAAAAAGCAGGCTCAGAAGGGGACAGGGAAGCAAACAAAATACATATTAAAGCTAACACAGTGTAAATAATCTGAAGCTTATGCTAATGTCTAGTGTCATTTTAATTTTGTTTCTTTGGATTTTTTTGTTGATGGTTACTAGGTAATCATGATACTAATCACAATAAGGGACTTAAGATAGATCCACTGAATGAGCTTTGTCAGGGATGCTTAACGAAAAAGAAAAATCATACCCATATGTCTTAATAGGAGACATAATGTTTCCTTTAACTCAACCTTTTTCTCTCACTTTCACATTATCACAAGTTTTAAGAATACATGCTAGTCGGTCTTAAAAATTCCAAGTTTGGGCCTTTTTTTTGGTTTGGTTTGGTTTTTACCCCAAATCACTGTCTTAGCCTCAGAATCTCAGAGCAGGAAAGAACTTTATAAATCATCTAGTTCAATACCTACAACGGAGCACAGATCTAAAACTAAATAGGACCTTAGAGACAGACTGGACCAACTGCCCCATATGATGAATAAGGAAAACGAGGCCCAGAAAGGTCCCAAGGCCATCCAGGTAGTAAATGGGGGAGGGGGGGATTCAAATTCAACTCTAGTGACTCCACTAAGTTCCATGCTCTTTCTACTGTATCACAGGGCAAGTTTCATTCTCTTTCTATGCTTTCCCAAGTCACCTTGGACAAGGTCACATGGTCAGCTAGCAAGAACTGGCATAAGAACTTGGCTCTCCTGACTCCTACATCAGTTTTCTTTCCTCCAAACCATCCTATCTCATGGGTCATCCAAATCCCCAGATCTGCAAAGGTGATCAAAATAACTCTAAGCTAGCAATCAGAAAATCTAGGTCTGGTTTCTAAATTGCCTAAAAATAGGAAATATGTGTTGTTATCTCTCCTGTATTCATCCCCAGGACCCAGTACAATGCTCTACATACAGGCTACATTTGGTAAATGTTGTGATTGAATAGCTATGCTATGAGTAACCTTACTAAAATTATATAACCTCTCTGCTAAAGTCTATTTCCTCATTGGAAATAATGCTTGTCCCAACTTATTTCACTGGGATGTTATAAAAGTAAATGAAATCAAACATGAAAATTATTTTAATTCTATTGGTTCATTCAACACCCATTCTTAAGGGCTTGTTATGTACAAATCACCATACTAAGCACTAGGAAAGATACAAAGATATTTAAGATAATGACCTTTGCCATCAGAGAACTTACAATCTAGCAGGAAGGAAATGCCACATATTTGGATGTGTAATAACTTCATAATAGTTCAAAATAGCCATGTTTTGATCATCTGCCTTACCTTCACTAATGCACACTGCAAATCCTCCAATGTCTCATAGGTTGCCACGGCCAAAAAAAAAAAAACCCATCACATGCTGGCCAACCTTTGAATAATGAGCCCTTCTAAACTTAGCTAGGACAAGTATCTCTCATACAGTGGAAGGAGATTGTCAGTGATGTGTAACTTCTTTTTTGGTTAGGACCTATCAGAACCTGTCAATTCAACCTTCAAGAACCCATATAGTCCATAACAATGTAAGGCAACAGAGTAGGACTTTAGTGGGAAAACTATATAATAACTCTTTGGAAGAAAGGTTTTATTGAAATCCAAAGGACTGCCAGATTCTAGTGTCTATTTTGAGTATAGGACATTATTCTCCTGGGGACAGGATCCAAAGTAGTACTATAAGGTACCTGCCACACAGTAGTATGGAATAGATATCCCTTATGTTGTGAGATGTTTTAAGGCTTAGCAACTACAATGCCAGTATAGAATTTAGTAATCAGAGATTCTTTTCCCATTAGATAGTAAATGGATATCAGTGGCACCCTAACAGTTCTGCTGGCCCTGCAGATGCAATAAGAAATGGGCTTAACCTTTCTTTCCTAATTTGAATCAATACAAAGCATTTCAATTGTTTAGCCATGTTATAACCCTAATTAAATCTCTTAATTCACTCCCCTGAACTCCATTATGCCTCAAAATCAAAATCAACCTCTTGCTGCTTTGCATCAATCTGAATCTAAATTCTTTAATTATGTTTAAGTTATTTAGTTCCTTTTTTCATTCCCTGACAGACTTCATGACCTTGACAGGCCAGGAAACTCTAGCCTTTATAATCTCAACTATTCTATTAGATTAGGCCATTACCAGGTGACTACCAGCCATGTAACCTTGAGCAAGAACCATAACCTGAGTCTCAGTTTCCTCACATGTAAAATAAGGGTAATGTTTAGATGACCTCTGAAGGTCCCTTCCACTTCTAATATTTTATGACTCATTCTCTTGTTCAGAGATAGTGTTTGTTGGGGTCTTTTGGGATACTCCAAAACATTTATGTTTTTAATAGCTAGGTGGTGCAGTGGAGTGAGTACTGGACCTGGAGTCAGGAAAACCTGAGTTCAAATCCAGCCTCAGCCACATATGGAATGCCAGGCAAGTCACTTAACCCGTCTGCCTCCATTTTCTCATCTGTAAAATGGGGATATAATAGCACCTACCTCCCAGAGTTATTATGAGGAACAACTGAGATAATAAATGTAAAGTACTTAGCACAGGACCTGGTATACAGTAAGTGCTATATAAATGTTAGCTATCAATATAATTATTATTATCTTCTATTGCATAGCTCTAAATTGCCCAGTTCAATTATAAACCAACTCTGAGGTTTAGAAAAAAGCACATAAATTAATTTTATATATACAGTCAATAAGTAACTTAAGAACTTTGGATAAGAAATAAAACCCCACCTCCATCACACAAGGCATCCATTGATTATTCTATATTCAGCATACAGCAATGGGCAGCTAGGTGGCACAGTGGATAGAGTGCCAGCCCTGGAGTCAGGAAGACTCATCTTCCAGAGTTCAAATCTCACCTCAGACACTAGCTGTGTGACCCTGAGCAAGTCACTAACTTCTACTTGCCTTAATTTCCTATCTGTAAAATGAGCTGGAGGAGGACATGGCATACCACTCTAGTATCTTTACTAAGAAAATCCCATATAGGGTCATGAAGAGTCAGACACAACTGAACAATAGCCAAATACAGCATTATATGTAAGATATCCCAAAGTCTTCACTTAGATAAGCTTAGAACTTTGGGGACACTACATGCACTAGAGAGTGTGTGTGTGTGTGTGTGTGTGCACATACACGCATGTGTGTGTATGTATTTATACACGTATACGCAGGTTTTTCCAGACTCTGGGTATATTCAATATACAACTATACATATTATAGAGAATACAATTATAACAACGCCATGACTTAACAATTAGGCCAGGGTCACTCGCCCACAAAAAGTTATTCATCAAAGATCACATTCATAAAAGTCATCTAATTTAGGGTTTGGGTTTGTTTGTTTTTTATATTTTGCTGTTTTGCTGTATTAGGCTGGTTTTGTTTGTTGATTTGTTAGAAAGATTGAGAGAGAAATAAAACATTTCACTACCATACCTTTATATGAATGGAGTATGTAACACTCTATGAAATCAATATCATAATAAAATATATCAGTTCTATATTATCCTCAATCTAGGGAGTGATATAAAGGAAGAAGCGAATGCTAAGAGTGGAAGGGAAAGAAGGGAAACAATATGCTGAAGACAGGCATCAGAATGGGAGATTAGCACATACACAGAACACCAAAAAATCCACAATGAAACACAGAAAAGTCATACATAAACAGAATCACAAAAATACCGATGCAAACAGAACAAGAACAATTGAACATCATGTAAAGAGGAAGAAGATGGTTAAGAGAAGAAGCTTAGTAAATATGGTAAATATCTTCATGTCACGCAGGTCATTCATTCAGTAGGTCATTCCACAAATATTTAGTGAGTGTGAATAACAGAGGTTCTCTACCCTCCCAGAGCTTAGAGTCAGGCGTGGGCCATCCAGGAAAGCTATCATTGGCCTCTGAAATACTGATGAACTCCTTAGATATTTAAATGGTACTTTCCATACTAGGAAACCACCTTAATGCTCTTATTTTCAAATTTCAAATGAAGTTCTAAAATAAGAGCTTATTTTCTCATACTATTTTAAAGGTTAATCACGGGTTGTTGTTGTGTTTGTCCTTCGTTCTTGAAGAGGAGCATGACATCAGGGAAATAATGAGATGACTTGCAGTTGACTTGGATTTGAGTGAGGGAGAGCTGTGCAAGGTCACCAGCCTTACTTTCAACTCCAAAGCCATCTGGGTCCGGTGACCTGATATTCATCTGGACCACTGGAGATAGCCCAGGATGCAATGGGAGACTCTGACCCTTTTAGGCTAAGGTCTTTTCAGGTTCTCACTCTGTGTGAGAATCATGGGTATACATTAGGACTCCTGAATAATATTTGGAAGACCAGGTGTTCTTGAAACAGCCTTTTCCTCATTTTCAACAGAAAAACTAAAAACTTCTGACTTTGAAAAGTAAAGAATAACTAGTACTATACCAAGAAAAAGGTCTACCTTAGTGGAAATGTCTTCATCTTATGCCTTTTGAGGGCTGTGATGACAACTACTTTAGAAGTCATGTTACGGTTTCACACCCATCAGTAGAAATGAGACCAGTTCTTATTAGTTGGTTTAGATGACACTCAGCTGACAGTGGGTGAGTCTCCCACACAATTATGGGCTTTAATTCTTCCCAGTCATTCCATGTCTACCAGACTTCCTAACTCCTCATGATTGATTTTCTTTAAGGTCAATGCCAATATACAACCATTACTTTTGACCAGTGATGGAGCAAATACTTGGAAAACCCTGACAAGTATGATCATAACCAATGTCTCTAAAACCAAAAACTATCTGGGTCCCTTCCAATGGTCCACTTATTTCAAGGAATAATCAAAACATTGAAATTCCAATAGAACAAAATAATCTAGAAAGTCTTTTGATATGTGTTGTAATCAGATAGGACCTGTTATTATTAAATCATGTGTAGGTGATGAAATCTCCCTCTTTACTCCCCTTCTGGCCCCACGTAGCATTTTGTTTGAAGCTCTTTTATTTGCTTCCTGTGTATGTGTCATATTCCCCTGCTAGACTGTAAATTCCATGAGAGCAGGGACCATATTATGTCTCATCTAAACTTGGTATGCCTCCCAGTGGCTTTTATAGTACTTGGCAAACAGCAGGCATTTAAAATATTTGTTTAATTGAAGTGAATTAAATGATCTGCACCTGTGAGGGTGGCTGGAAGCCCTAAATTCAGTCTTCTCTTTCTTCCCCCACCCATTCACTATGACTTCTGAAGAACTGAGTAGTTCATGGGTGGTAAAGGGTCTTGAACCATTCATCTATCCTCATAAGAAGTGGACCCGAGATGACATCACTTTTTTTTTTAATTTGGAAAGACTTTACTTAAATCTTTTTAGGTCAAGACTGGGTCCAAATTCTGGCTCTGTCACTGACAACTTGTTTTGTCTTGGACAACTGACTTAACTTCTCTGCATCTCAGTTTCCTCTTTTGTACAAATGAGTTTTTGTTGTCATTCAATCATCCTTTCAGCCATATCCAACTCTTCGGGACCCCATTTGGGGTTTTCTTGGCAAAGAGACTGGAGCGGTTTGTCATTTCCTTCTCTAGCTCATTTTACAGATGAGAAAACTGGGGCAAACAGGGTTAAGTGACTTGTCTAGGGTCACACAGCTACTAAGTGTCTGATGCCAGATTTGAACTCAGAAAAATAAATTTTCCTGACTCTAAGCCCAGCACTCAATCCACTCCCCCACCTAGTTGCCCTAGGTAGTAAGAAACAATGCTGGGATTTGAATTTAGGACTTCTAACTCTAAATTCATACGACCTGGGTTCGGATCTAACTTCTGACATATGCTGGCTTGGCTCAATTGTTATCTTCTTGAAGGCAGGAAGTGTCTTTTGCCTTTTTTTGCATCCTATCCCATCCCAAAGACCATCCTTTTACCACTTTTGTTGTTCAGTCATTTGCAGTCACGTCCAACTCTTTGTGACCGCATTTGGGGTGTCTGTGGTAAAGATATGGAAATGGTCTGTCATTTCCTTCTCCAGGTCATTTTATAGATGAGGAACTGAGGCAAACAGGGTTAAGTGACTTGCCCAGGGTCACACAGCTAGTAAGTGTCTGAGGCCAGATTTGAACTCAGGAAGATGAGTCTTCTTGACTCCAGGCCCAGCGCTCTATGCTAGTAGCTAGGATTAAATGATATCTGAGGCTTCCTGTGCCCCCCCCCCCAACCCCTGTGCTTCTAAATCGATGATACTATGGATCCCAAGTCTATGGACCTCTGCATCATTTTTTTAAATAGTAGACAGTATTTACTAGGGATTGATTTCCCTCACTTTATAGCATAACTCCATCTTCAGAGTCTTTAGGGGAAGGGAAGGGAGAAGGTAATAAGCATTTATACAGTACCTACTATGTGCACATTATGCTGAGTGCTTCTACAAATAATTATGTCGTTTGATCTCCACAACAACCTTTCAAGGTAGGTCCAATTATTATCCCCATTTTACAGGAGAGGAAATGGAGGCAAACCTGAATTGCCCAGGGTCACATAGCTAGAAGGTGAGGCTAGATTTGAACTCAGAACTTCCTAACTCCAGGCCCAGTGTCCTCTCTACTGAGCCACCAGCTACCTCTAGGAACATCCTTCTTAAGACCTGAGATTTCCTTGAGCTCAATCCAATTCTACCAATTCAGATCACAATTCTCCCAGTGGCCCTCCCTCCCACCCACCCAGCCCATACTGGAAGCCTTTGTCACAGCTGGTAATTCACTGTCTTGTGCTCTGAGAATTAAGGATCACCTCCACACACACCATGATGAAGCACCAGGGGAGAACTTGAGTAGAGGAATTAGGAACAGGTAGGGCCAAAGTAAGATCATGCTTACTTATGGCAAATTCAAGTTACTGACCCAATCAGCACCCTAACATAAACAGGGTTTGGGGGAAATGTTAAGATGTAGACAACATTAGACCACTAGTTTTTCTACACCTACCAGTGCTGCACAGGAAAAACAAAAACAGAGAATACAGTACAAAGGTAACTTGGAGCATTGGTGGTAAGTTACAGAAATCCACTGACATCATTAAATAACACCTAGCCTTCAGAAAATGAACTGTGATTATGGCTAGTGGGATGGATCCAAGTCATGGTGAACTGCCTCAGTAAGCTGGGAGTCTCCAACTGTAATGACTTGTTCATGATAGTCAGCCCCCAGACCCTGCAGAACTTACCATCTACCCTGATGCAGCCCACTCTGGACCAGTAGGCCTTGCCATCATCCTTCCAGTAAATTCTTTGGTCTGCCTGGCTTTGCTATGCACCCTGCTACAGTAACATCCTCTGGACCACCAGGCCTTGCTATCTTTCCCTGCCTCTGGGTCTTACCATCTGACTTGCCACAGTGCCCTCTGGTCCCCTGGGCATTGCCTATATAGCATACTCTAAGGATCTCAGAATCTTGATATCTGCCTTACAGCTAAATTTTCCTATGTGGAGCCTGCCCCCTTAACCCCCCCACCCCCACCCCACCACCAGCCCCCATTAGAATGAAAGTTTTTTGAAGAATAGTAACTGTCTCAATTTTGTATTTGCAGCTTCAGCCCAAGACAGGGCACTTAGTAAATGTTCTTAATTCATTTATTCGTTCACTTTGAATTAGCTGTAACAAGAGCATAGTAAAAAGCTTAGCAATGGTCTATCTACCAAAGCTGGTATAAAGACTAATTTTCAATAGTATTTCCCAGCTTCCACTACCACGGTCCCATGATCTTGGAGACACCCTCTACAATGTTGTCCCTACTCATCAAAGTCAGTGCACTCATTTTTCCCACCCCTGATTCTCAAGATTCAATGTAGTCACTCTAAAACACTCCACCTTCTACCATCTACTCCTAGCAAACCAGAAAACCATGGGCCAGCAACTTAAAAACCTTACTTAAAAGGATGCCAGTGTCTAACACAGAGGGCTGAATTCAGGGAAGTGGAGGAAGAGAAAGGTGCTGGCTGATATCAGGCCAATGATAAAGGCTGGAAGGGGCTACTATGAATGTTCACTTTTTCAATGGGCCCATCTAACCCAATTCCAACTCTCCTCAATAGCTGTTTTTATACCTTTAACAGTGTTAAAAGGGGCATCGCATCTAGGTGGCACAGTGAATAGAGCACCAGCCCTGGAATCAGGAGAACCTGAGTTCAAATCCAGCCTCAGAAATGTGACACACTTACTAGCTGTGTGACCTTGGGCAAGCCACTTAGCTCCAAATGCCTTACCTTTTCCACTCAAAAAAAAACCGTGTTAAGAACAGACAAAAATAATGATAGTACTTTCTGTCTATAAGGATCTTAAAGCATCCTTTCAACACTAACTTTATTTTTTAAATAATATTTTCTTTGGTGGGGAGGGGGGCAGAGCCAAGATGGCAGAGTAGAAACAGGACTTCTATGCAGCTATGGCTTCCACCTCCTCCAATACATGTAAAAAATGACTAAATAAACTTTAGAGCTACAGAACCCACAAAGGGACAGAGAGAAACAAACCTCCCTCTGAAGGAAGCCCAGCAGCCTGCAGGAAGGGTCCTGAGCCAGGGTTTTAACCCCAGGTGGCCACAACCAGCAGCAGCAGCTGGAGCAAACTTCATGACAGTAAATTACCAGCAGCTGTAGCAGTTTCCAGACTTCTCAATCCACAAATGCCAAAGACAAAGTAAAAGGTCAATGTGGAACTTTGTTGGGAACAGTGGGAGTGCGGTCTAGCTGCTGCCCCCAGAGCAAGAAGCAGAAGAGGTGCAGGGGCTGCAGCCGCTGCCAAGTGGCTGCTTCCAGTGCTCCTGGCCTGCAGACTGTAGGGGGACCAAGCAGCCATTCAGAAGGTATTGACCTGCTTGGATCCAGATAGTGGTCCTAGGGCATGTGACCAGTGAGCCAGAGTGTGTGGGGGCTGTAGAAAAGTTGCCCATCTAATAGCTCCAGCAGCTGCAAAACCCCAGTGATTTGGGACATAGTTCTCTCCATTCTGGAAGCAGAGCTCTACTGTGGCAAAGAGCTCAAAATTCAAGTAATTGGCTGCCAATATGAGCAAGAAACAGGAGCACAAACAGATGACAGAATTCTTTTTGGGAACAAAAAGGATCACAGCATGGAGCAGGAGGAAGACAGTGAAGTCAGAATCCCTGCATCAAAAGCCTCCAAGAAAAATATGAATTGGTTACAGGCCAAGGAGGAGCTCAAGAAGGACTTTAAAAATCATGTAAGAGAAGTGGAGGAAAAATTGGGAAGAAAAATGAGAATGATGCAAGAAAATCATGAAAAGTGAGTCAACAGCCTACTAAAGACCCAAAAATACACTGAAGAAAATAACATCTTAAAAAACAGACTAACTCAAATGGCAAAAGAGGTCCAAAAAGCCAATGAGGAGAAGAATGCTTTAAAATTTTCTAGATGGAAAAGGAATTTCAAAGAGTCACTGAAGAGAATAACTCCTTCAAAATTAGGTTGGAGCAATTGGAAGCTAATGACTTTATGAGAAATCAAGATACTATAAAACAGATGCAAACAAATGAAAAAATAGAAGGCAATGTGAAATATCTCATTGGAAAAACCATTGACCTGGAAAATAGATCCAGGAGAGAGAATTTAAAAAGTATTGGACTACCTGAAAGCCATGATCAAAAAAGGAGTCTAGACACCATCTTTCAAGAAATTATCAAGCAAAATTGCCCTGATGTTCTAAAACCAGAGGGCAAAATAGAAATTGAAAGAATTCACCAATCACCTCTTGAAAAAGATCCCAAAAAGAAAGCTCCTAGGAATATTATAGCCAAATTCCAGAATTCCCAGGTCAAGGAAAAAATACTGCAAGCAGTCAGGAAGAAACAATTTGAGTATTGTGGAAACACAATCAGGATAACACAAGACCTAGCAGCTTCTACATTAAAGGACTGAAGGGCTTAGAATATAATATTCTGGAGGTCAAAGGAGCTAGAAGTAAAACCAATTATCACCTACCAGCAAAACTGAGTATAATGCTACAGAGAAAAATATGGTCATTCAATGAAATAGAGGACTTTCAAGCATTCTTAATGAAAAAACCTGAGCTGAACAGAAAATTAAATTTAAATTTAAATTAAGAAGCAAGAGAAGCATGAGAAGGTAAACAGGAAAAAGAAATCATAAGAACTTATTAAAGTTGAACTATTTACACTCCTACAGGGAAAAACGATCATTGTAACTCATAAGACTTTTTTCAGTATGAGGATAGCTGGAGGGAATATATATATATGTATATATGTGTGTGTGTACATATATGTATACACATACATACATATATGTATGTATACATGTACATACATATATACCTATATGTATGTATAGGAGGATGTATGTGTATATAAATATATATGTGAGTGTGGGCATTTGTATGTTCATGTATACAAAGGGGCACAGGATGATTTGAATAGGAAGGGATGATATCTAAAAAATAAAATTAAGAGGTGAGAGAGGAATTTATTGGGAGAAGAAGAAAGGGAGAGAAAGATCAGGGTAAATTATCTCATATAAAAGAGGCAAGAGAAAACTGTTACAATGGAGGGGAAGAGGACGCAGGTGAAAGGGAATGAGACAATCTGATTCTCATCGAATTTGGCTTAAGGAGGGAATAACACACACACTCAAGTGGGTATCTTGCCCTACAGGAAAATGGGGAGGGGTAAGGGATAAGAGGGGGAGGATAGAAGGGAGGGCAGATTGGGGGAGAAGGTAGTTAGAAGCAAACATTTTTGAAAATGGATAGGGTCAAAGGAGAAAATAGAATAGGTGGGGGGCGGGATAGGATGGAGGGAAATATAGTTAGTCTTTCACAATATAACTACTATGGAAATGATTTGGGTAACTACACATGTACAATCTATATTGAATTGCTTATCTTCCCAGTGGGGGTGGGTGAGGAGGGAAGAAGGGAAAAAAATCTGGAACTCAAAGTTTTAAAAATAAATGTTTAAAAATTGTTTTTTTTTTTACATGCAACTGGGATATAAGATATACAGGTACTGGGGTATGAAAACCCATTCTGCCCTACTAGAAAGTTAGAGGGGGAAAGGATAAGAGAGAACAAATTGGGGGAAGGGATATTCTGTAGGCTTGCTATTTTGGGGTAAGGGATAGGGGAATGACAGGGAGAGAAAAATTGTAACTCAAAATCTCATGGAAATGAATGTTGAAAACTAAAAATAAATTAATTAAAATTTTGAAAAAAGAAAAATAACAATATTTTCTTTTTTCCCCAGTTACATATAAAGGCAATTTTTAATATTCATTTTTTAAAAATTTTGAGTTTCAAATTTTTCCCTCACTCCCTGAGCCAGTAAGCAATTTGATATAGGTTATACACATTCAATCACGTAAAACATATTACCACATTAGTCATGTTGTGAGCACCAACTTTAAATGAAAGCATCTGCATTGAGATTTTAAAGTATTGCTTCTTATTTTATAGAGAGGAAAACTCTAGCAGGTAAAATTAGTCATAAAGGAATACTGAAAAAGTCAGAGACAGAGCTGGAAAGAGAATTCCTACATGCTGATTTCAAGTTCCATGCTCTAACCCATAGACCACATTCCCTCCCACACATCTGCTTACCCCTGGGATAGGACAGTAGTGTACATCTGTCCACCCAAATAGAGGGCTCAAAGCTGAAGCATGCAAAGTATGACATAAAGTGTGGAAAATGCATTTTTTATGAACAATTCCACACTGAATTCCCAGTATCCCTCTGAAATGATGGTATCAGTCTTTCTCCACTCCAGTAGACTGGAGCAGGGTCTACGAAAAAGGCTGAAAAATGTGACCAATCAGGACAGCTATTTTTTGTGAGAAAAAGGAAAAATATCACCAAAAAGGGTCAGCAGATAACCCTATTGGGCCAAAAATAACTGCCCTGCTGGCAGGCCAGTCAGGGAACAGGGGGAGGGAGGGAGAGACGTAATGTAAGGCACCAAAGGAGCTCCAGGCTGATGAAGCTGCTTCCCGATGAGGCAGTTGGCCTAATTTGGGAACATGAGTCCAGCAGCATTTCTCAGATTCCTTCTAGAGAATTTGGCTAACTCTCAATCCAGCAATCCCAGGAGGAAGGGTGAGGAGATGGAAGAGGGTTTGGGGGGAAGGGGGACAGGACAAGAGAACAGCTGTGACTCCAGCACTTCTCTAGGCAACTGGAAGAGCAAAGAGACAAAATACAATTCTACTCCAAAGAGACTCAGGTGTAATTCATACATATCTCTCCACGGGCCTTCGGGAACATTTTCCTCAGATGGAATTCCAGGAAAACAACCCACAAAACTAAAGTTAAACCAGGCAAAGTGGCCCACACCTGTATCACTGTCCCTGGGAAGGCTGAAGCGAGCAGATCAGGAGTTTGAGCTGGAGGGGGTGGGTGTCCCTGGGAGCAAAGGGTCACCATATTGCAAAACTGGTCCAAGGTGTTAAGCTCTTATGCCAATCAGTGGGATCTAGCCCTCGAGTAACTCCTACACCTCCAGACTTAGCAAAACAATCTTTTAAAAACAAAACAAAATAGGAAACCACAACTAAAGCTAAGCCAAGAATTGAAAAGTCCCATGATGATGTTTAGAAGAGCCCTAAACTGGATCTGTCTATCTACCAGGCCAGCTGGATTGCTATCACTGAACCCCAGAGGCATTTCTTCAGGAACAGACTCTGGCAGAGTCTGCCTAAACTCAGTGTTAACAGTAACAGGTTTAAACCACATTGCTGGTCAAAGCAATAACCTGCTGTACCAGGGGGAGGCTGGAGCAGAGGAGCCTAGTTTAACACCACTGGCCACTCCCACTAGAGAAAATGATACATGGGGAACACGGCAAAATTAGTGGAGAAAATCTCCTCCAGTGAGATATTCACAATTGCCATTGCCAGCCTGAATTGCCATCCGAAGAACAAAGCCTAAAGGGGGAAGGGCATGTCACTCTGGCTGATGGAGGGACTCCGGAGTCATAAATTCTCTTATTCAGTGTTGGCAGCACACTCTAGCACAGAGCTAGGAAAGCAACATGATTTTCCATTCTCTGAAACTGTTAGATCTAATGAAATTAAATCTTTAATTCTTTCCATCTTACGATTATTGCCAAAATGATAGAGGAGAAATAGCATTCTCCTAATGATGTAAAACATCTGTAAATGAAGAGTGAAGAGCTGAGCTACAGAACAACCAGGCAGAAAAGCCTTGGTGGTCACCAGGACAGTGGGGAGAAGAAAAGACACACACAACGGAACCCTCACAGGCAACCCCATCAAGCACCCTGACAACCTGATCTTTCTTTCACTGAACTCGCCTGAAATTTAGAAGGCAGCCAGGTGGCACAGTAGATAGTGTTCCAGGCCTGAAGTCAGGAAGACTCATCTGCCTGAGTTCAAATCTGGCCTTAGACATGTACTAGCTGTGTGACCCGGGCTAAGTCACCTAACCCTGTTTGCCTCATTTTCCTCATCTGTAAAATAAGCTGGAGAAGGAAAAGGCAAACCACTTTAGTATCTTTGCCAAGAAAACTCCAAATGGGGTCACAGAGTCAGACACAACTAAAATGATTCAACAGCAACAAATTTTAATCTAAAAAGTAATGGGGACTTGGTGGCGGAGCCAAGATGGCAGAGTAGAAACAGCGCGCCCAAGCCACTCTCCCCTCAGATCCCCCCCAAACTATGTGAAAAGGGAATCTGAACAACTTCTGGAGCCCCAGCACCCACAGAACAACACAGAGAAGCTAACCTCCCAGAGGGCAGCCCCGCAGCCCTGCAGGAAGGACCAGCGCAGCGGTCTGGGAGCCGGCAGTGCGCAGTGCATGGGGAGCCGAGCACAGGTCCGCCTGAGTCGCGGTTTTAGCCCCAGGGCAGGGGAAAAATGGGGGGAAAAATTGTAACTCAAAATCTGGCGGTAATGAATGATGTAAACCAGAAGTTAATAAAGCGTTTGTTTAATTTTTTTTTTTAAAGTAATGGGAATAGGGGCGGCTAGGTGGTACAGTGAGTAGCCGGCCTCGGAGTTGGGTGACCCGGGATTGGTTCCAGCCTCAGAGAATGAGCACCCACGCATAAATAATGACTAGCCGTGTAACCTTGGGCAAGTTACTTAACCCCAATGGCTCTAAAAAAAATAAGTAATGGGAATAAATATTTTTCAACCTACAGAAAACAATACTTCTATCCTCAATAATAAAAGAAATCCCACCTTTTCACCATTTTTCCAAATCTTAACCATAGGCCAAAATATCACCCAAATCATTGGAATAATAATCCTGGGCAACCATTCTAAAAAACAAACAAACAAACAACAACAAAAAACTAGTGATATGTGAAAATTAAGCCAATTTTTAAGCATAAGAAGGATGACTAACCACCCTTATATACTAACTTGTATTAAGGGCCTGCTACATACAAAGTATTGTGTTAGGTGCTCAGGACCAAAAGACTGGGAAAAAAAATCAAACAAACCATAATCCCTGTACTCAATGTGCTTTTAATATTGAAAGAGGATAAAATATGTGCATAGATTACTTTAATACTAGTTAGAAGAAGCTGACAAGAGTGAGTGATGAGAGATGGGGAGGAGGGGAGGGGTAGAGAACTTGAACCACATCCAACCATGGAGATGAGAGAAGGCAGCCCCTAAGCTGAGTCGATCATACTTTCAACACGTGGAGATGTGCCTTCTCAGCACATGGAATGGCGGGTCCAAATGCATTACTATTATATAAAGGGCATTCCTGATAGAACTGGAACTCCACAAAAGCTCCCCGCATTAGACTTGTAAACTTCAGAATAATTTTGTTCCTTACTGGCCTTTTGTGAAATTTGGACAAGAGGGAACAAATTCAAAAGAAATCTACTTTTCATTATTTCTTTTTTTTTCTCCCTCCTTGTCTTCACTTCTGGCTTCCCTGCCTTCCCTCAAGTCCCACCTTCTTCTAGGAGCCATTCCCAATCCCCCTTAAAGCCAGCATTTCTCCTCTGTCAAAGAGCCCCAACTTATCCTGTATTTATCTTTTTCACACACAGTTGTCTTTTAGAGCGCTGGCTCCTTGAGGACAGGGACTGTGTTTTGGCTTTCTTTATATTCCCAGTGCTTAGCACAGTGCCTGGCACATAGTAGGTGCTTAATAAAGACTTGTTGACTTGCCTCTTACCATCCTTGTTCCCTACTGAAGAGCTTTGTGTTCCATCTTACCATCCCTGACCTCATCCACCCCTCCACACCATCCAAACCATAATGTCCTGATTGAGAGTTGAGACGCACTCGTGAAAGTATAGAGAAGGTCTTTGGCATTCGAGAGTGCCACCAACCTCTTTTATTAAAAATGCTCGCATTACTAATAAAATGACTAATTACCCAGAAAAAAAAGAAAGCAAAAAGGATTGAGAAATCAAGCCAGGTAGCATAGGTGTAACAAAAAGACACACACACACACACACACACACACACACACACACACACACATTGCTATATGAAGCTCTTTCCCTCACTACAGCCCTGGGAAGGTGTAACAGCAAGCACCCTAGCATACCCAGGATGGCTGCTAGCACAGGTTCTTTGATCTGCTTTTCTAAAGAAAAGGAACTCAAAAGGGGTCAACAATCCTACTTTAACCAAACATATATATCATTTAATTATTCAGGGGAAAAAGCCAGAACCCTGAACTTCAGAAAATACAAACAAAAATTACAAGCAGACAAAAAATACAGACAGAAAATAACACAATTCAACAGACCAACAGACAGATCTTCTAACTGCCTGACCATTCCATACAGTGTCAGTTACCAGTTACCACCAACATCTGGGTTTTCGAAAGCAGGGGGCTCAATGACTGCCCAGAGACTCATCTGGAGAAATCACACAACTCTTCCCATAAGTGAGCCCCAAAGCAAAACCTCACCTCAGGGTATATAATGCCCTTCTCCAGGGCCAGAGGACATCACAACCTTCATGACCCACTGTGTAAGTACAAAGTAACAAAAGGTGGGCCTTCCTGAAAAATAAGCCTCCCCTAAGCAAGCTTCTTTTGTTGGGTTCCAAGTGAGGCCCATTAAGAGGCAGGGAAGATCTTCAAATTCCCATTACCATTACAGAAGTAGGGATCACCATTTTGCAGATGAGAAGAAATAGGCTCAGAGTGGCTGTTCACTTTCCCCAAGTCACAGAGGTAGGGAGGATCATAGCCAAATTTTGATGCTTAAGTCTCAAGATCTCTCCACTCCCCAAAGCAGCCTTTCCTGTCGGCTGTTCCTTTACCCAACAGTTCTTGCAGAGAGGGCCGCTTGCTAGAAGAGATTTCTGGCAGACTCTAGAGCAGCAACGGACTATCTAAAGTGCTCTATGACCTCCACTCATCTACCTATTCCACCTTCATCCTAGAATGTGGTCGGCAAGAGGGTAAAAATAAACATACAAAGTAATGAATTCAGAACTGGAATGTAAATGGGCACACACACAAGTCTCAGCATCTAATTTTAGAATGAAAATGGGGGAAAGGCCCACACGGCAGAGACAGCAGCCAAATGTGTGGGAGGCTACCCGTAGAGTTCTAGACCTGACAACCCAGGAAGAGAAGGAACCAGGATCGGAGTCTACCTGCTGGGTTAATCACTTAGCCGCTCTTAAAAATGCAAAGGCCCACGACAAAGAGTTAAATGTTCCTTGGGGCCTCAGTCATTCCAGAAAGTGAATGAACTCTGAAAAAGACATCAGACTTTCTGAGAATCTTTCACCATATACTTTAAGCTACTCCTCTCTCGCCAGTGTGCAGGGGCACAATGAATAAGCATAGTGTTTCGCTCACCTTAGGAATTTAATAAAAATGGTTGCTGAATGAACAAATGAATTAACTCAATTTGCCCTCATGATGTAAGTGTGACATAGAAATGCTAGCAGGAAATCTTGTTAACCATAAATCTTACAGCTAAGCTCTCACTACCTACATGCCCACAACTGGGAGATGGTATTCACTGGCCGATAGGAAGGCAAAGGGCTGGGCACACAATCTCTACTCTCCAGTCTCCAGAAAGCGACTGGCTCCTGGTAAGGCCTTCAGCACTTAAACCCAGGTCAGGATCTGGTTTCAGTTCAAGATGCTCTGGGTCTAATGCTTTCACTTTTATTCAACAAACATTTATCAAAGGCTTACCCTGTACAGAGCATTATGGTAAGTACTCAGAATTAAATGGTACAATGCAAAGGACTAACTATTTATTATTAAGTGCCTACTATGTGCCAGAGAACAGCTAGGTGGCACAATGGAGAGAGTACCAGGCCTGAAGTCAGGAACATTCATCTTCCTGAGTTCAAATCTAGCCTCAGGCACTTACTAGCTGTGTGACCCTGGGCAAGTCACTTAATCCTGTTTGCCTCAGTTTCCTCATCTGTAAAATGAGTTGGAGATGGAAACTGCAAACCACCCCAAAATCTTGGCCAACTCAGCAAAATCACAGAAAAGTTGGGCATGACCAAACAACGACAAAGATGCACTGCAGTCAGCTCAAACAAGCTCTTGAGAGTCAATTGTTAAATTTTTTATGTAAACATTCATATTTTGGAAATGGGAAAATACAAAAATCAGGGCTTGACTGACTGTTTTGTTGACTGTCTAGACTTGAGAAAGTGATGGAGAAAATGTTAAGGATACAGATTAAACTTAAAATTGTGTCATGCACACTTTTTTTTCTGGAGAGCTGGTTGTTAAACATTTACCAGCACCCCGTGGATAGAAGAAATCCTGACATCCAAGAAAAAGGAGGAGAATCTTAAAGTTGGAAGACATGTCAGAAGTTCAGCCCACATCAGTATAAGAATCTATGGGATCTAGGGTGGCTAGATGGCACAGTGAATAGAGTACTGGCCCTGGAGTCAGGAGGATCTAAGTTCAAATTCAGCCTCAGACACTTAACACTTACTAGCCATGTGACCCTGGGCAAGTCACTTAACCCAACTGCCCTCCAAAAAGAAAAAAAAAAGAATACATGGGATCATAGAGCCAGAGCTTAAAGAGGTCTCACAGGCCATTAACTCTAACCCTTCCATTCCACAGATAAGAAAACTGAGGCTCAGAAAGAGATGACTTGCCTGAGGTCATAGGGAGCTCAGGTGGCAGACCTGGGACCCAAATTCTAATCTAATTACTCTACATTCAGCAGTCTTCCCAATGGACCGCATATTCTCATGTGGAGAATTCCCAGTCTATATCCCTTACCAAAGAAGACAGGCAACAATTCTGAACTTTGCTGTCTTTTTAACAGTCACCAAGGATATTGAGCAGTTAATAGAGATAAGTGTAAAGCCTAGAACTTGGGTTTAAAAAAAATGAGTTTCACAAGTGGAATGGGAAGGAAGGGAATAAGCATTTATAGAGTACCTACCACACATCGGGCACTGTGCTGAGTGCTTTTTTATTTATTCTTTAACAAATATTACCTCATTTGATCCTCACAACAACCCTGGGAGACAGGGGCTGTCGTTATCCCCATTTTACAGTTGAGAAAACAGGCAACCAGAAGGTAAGTGACTTGCCCAGGATCACAGAGCTAATAAGTATCTAGAGCTAGATTTGAACTCAGGTCTTTCTGACTCTAGTGACCTGTCCACTGTGATCTTTGTCTATAGTCAGGGAGGCACAGGATTAAAGAAGTAACAGTCCTCCAGCTGTATTTCCCCCTAGTCAGCCCACAGCTGGAGCAGTTTTCAGTTCTGGGACCTATATTTTGTGAAAGACAATTAATTGCCTCTACAATGTCTCTAACAAGTCATTACCCAGATCCCAGTTGAAGTATCTTCCAAATCGAGATTCTGGGGATTCTGACATTTTCTAGGGGATGTGGTTTTGAGATCCCTAAACATCCCGATCACCTTCCTCTGGACACCCTTCAGCTTGTACAATGCCTCCCTAAAGACAATGACCCTAAGATAGCTAGCAATAGCCACTAGGAGAAAAACTGGAGACTGTAGGGCATGCCTCTGAGACTTCCTGAGAGCCAGCTTCTAAATATTCAGGGAAATGACAGTTATGATTGCATGGTATGAGATGAAAATTAAATTCAGTTGAAAAAAAATGTTTGAAGTGCCAAAAATGAATGAACCCTGTCATAGATGCTGGGAATACAATGGCAAAACTGAAGTAATAATCCCTTGCCATGAAAAAACTTACATTTTGCTGGGTAGTTGCAATATATTCATGATAAGCATAATATAAGGTTATTTATGAAAGGAAAGAGCACTACCAATGAGGTAGAGTGGGGAAGGGTTCAAGGTTGGCACCTGAGCTGAGCCATGAAAAAAGATCAGATTTCTGAAAGGCAGAGAGAGGAGGGGGCGCATTCCAGGCATGGAGGATAGCTTGTGGCAAATAAAGAGACCAAACCTTTAAGGCCAAGTTTCAGGAATGGCTAGGAATACAGTTAGGTCAGAAGATGAAAGAATAAGTAAAGGGAAATGATGTGAAATAAGGCTGGAAAGACAGACTGGAGTCAGATGGGAGGTCGACAATGTAATGCTGAGGGGCTTGTACTTGTAATTCTAGAGACAACAGGGAACAAAAAGATTTTTGAGCAATGGTCAGATGTGGGCTTTAGGAAGGTTTGAGCAGCTGCCTGGAGAGGGCGTCCAGGCAGGGAAACCATTTAGTATGCTATTACAATAGCCCAGGTAAGAAGTAATGAAGGCTTAAATTAGAGTGGTAGCTGCATGAGTAGAGAGGACAAATATGGGGTGATAGGGCTTAGCAACTGGATGGATTTCTCCAGAAAAGGAGGGGGAGGGCTGAAGAAGAGTAAAGACTCAGAAACTTAGGCCCTGAGTGATTGGAAGGATTGTAGCATCCTCAGAAGAAATAGGGAATTTGAAGGGGGGAAGTGGAAATTAAAGGAGGAATATAATGCATTTTATTTTGGAGACACTGGTATTGGTAAAGGCATCCAGCCAGAAGTTACTGATGTACAAATGGAATTCCAGAAATTGGGGCTCGAGACATATAGCCATATAGAGAAAGATATAGATTTGTGAGTGATCTGGAACTAGATAAAGAGGTCATCTCTTAGCAGTGAAAAGACTCCTGGTGATCACTGAGCAAGTAACCTCAGTCATATGGTTCAGACTCCAGACTACAAAAGGCTGAGAAGTGAAAGCATCAGGGTAGCTGGGTAGAACAGTGGATAGCGTACCAGCCCTGGAGTCAGGAGGACCTGAGTTCAAATCAGGCCTCAGACACTTGCTGGCAGTGTGACCCTGGGCAAGTCACTTAAATCCCAATTGCCTCCAAAAAATAAAGAAGTGAGAGTAAGAAGGAGGTGGTGAGGAAGTGAAGGTCATGTAAGTACATGACTCTAGCTGTCTGATAGCCAAAAGGAGTAGAAACAGGATAACTTGAAGCAAAAGTAGGGTTTAGTTATGGTTTTGTGAGAATGGAAACTAAAGGATGTTTTGGAACAGGAGGGAAGGATTCTGGAGGTAAAGAGGACTAAAGATGAGACTAGTTGAAAACATATATAAACTCCTGAAAGAGATGGGGGTAATGGGATTAAGGGCACAGGGAAAGGTCCCTCGACATAGCAATGACCACCAGTAGCACAGTGCTGTGGAAAGAGTGATGGATTAGGAATCAGAGGACCTGGGTTCATATCCTGGCTGATCACTGCCTGTGTGACTTTCAGCAAGTCACTGATCTCAAGTTTTTTCAACTATAAAATGAAGGAGGTAGACGAGATGACCTCTTATAATCACTTCCAGCTCCAAAGTTTTGATCCAGTGAGGCCCTCAGGGAGGAAGAAGAGGATAGGTAGAAATAACAGATGAGATTTGAGATGTAGGGTACTGAACTCCCTGAAAAGAAATGGGCACTAAGTCCATATCAAAGAAATCAAAGAAAAAGGAAAATGACCTATATGTACAAAAATATTGATAGCAACTCTTTCTGTAGCGGCAAAAACCTGGAAACAGAAGGGATGCCTACCAGCTGCAGAATGGCTGAACAAGCTGTGGTATGTGACTATGAGAGGATACTATTGTGCTACAAGAAATGATGAGCTAGGTGCTTTCAGAAAAACCTGGGATGGCTTACATGAACTGATACAATGTGAAATGATGAGAACCAGAACACTGTACAATGATCAGCTGCGAAAGACTTAGCTACTCTGATCAAGACAATTCTGAAGGACTACTAACAAAAAACACTATCCACTCTCTAGACAGAACTGATCGACTGAGTGCAAACTGAAGTATAATTTTTTTACTTTATTTTTCTTGTTTTCTGCAACATGGCTAATACGTAATATGTTTTACATGATTTCATATAGTAAAAGTGATGTCATGTTGCTTGCGTTCTCAATGGGTTTCTCTCTTTCCTTCATTAAAAAAAAATTCTTTGTGATAAGCAATGACTTTCCAGGAGGCAAGAGGGGTAGGGTTATAGGAGGAAATCTAGGTGATATAAAAAATAAATTATTTTTAAAATATAAATCTTTTCCACAGTGTTTTTTTATTTTATAAAAAAGATAAGCATTCAGAAGACTAAGAACCCATAATGAGTTGAGACATGAATAAGCTCTTCTAGGGCAGTTACTGTTCAATTTTGGTCTTGGTACCCTTTAGCAAAAGCCTTGAACATATTAGGTTGTTGCTCAGTTGTTTCAGTTGTATCTAACTCTTCGTGACCATGACCGTATTTGGCGTTTTCTTGGCAAAGGTACTGGAATGGCTTACCATTTTCTTCTCCAGTTCATTTGACAGATGAGGAAACTGTGACTTGCCCAGTAAGGGTTACCCAGTAAGGGTCTGAAGCAGGATTTGAACTCAGGTCTTCCTGATTCCAGACCTGGCCCTCTATCCACTTGTCATGTAGCTACCCTATTAGGTACTTAATACGTCTTTATTGCTTTGGTGACAGGAAGCACTTTAAAAAAAAAGTTATATTAGAAATGAAAATAAATAAGGGATGGGGTAGCAAGGTGGCACAGTAGATAGAGCACCAGCCCTGGAGTCAGGAGGACCTGAGCCCAAATCCAGCCTCAGACACTTAGTAGCGGTTTGACCCTGAATACTTAACCCCAACTGCCTCCCCAACCTCCCAAAAAAAGAAGGGATAGGTCCATTGCCTGGGATAATATGTCAATAGATGATGGGTAGGAAGCAGAAACAAATCAACTCAACCTAAATTCAAGTTAACAAGTATCTGTTAAGCAACTACCATGGAGCACTGTGCTGAATGCTCAGAGAGATGTAGAGTTTCATTCAAACACAGTCCTTTCCCACATGGAGTTTACAGGGTTCTTCTTTCACTTCTTGCTCAAAAGTCAAATACCTAAGGAAGGAATGGCCAAAGCAGGATATGTGAACAGGCTACCAGGAAAAATCTACAGGATGTATTCCATGCAATCCTAAAGGCTCCAATGGGAGGGGCAAAGAGAGCGCTAAAAAGTAAATTAGGAGACCTGGGTTTGAATCCTTGGCCTGCTCCTGACAAGCTGGGTAACTAGACAAGTTCCTTCCCAAGGTGACTTCCAAAGGTCTGCCTTGAAATCCAATTTGCTTCTCTAGGTACCTACCTCTCCAGGCAAAGAAGAATTTTTCTTGGCAAGCTGACTCTCTGCTTGAGGTGATTCCTGGTGAGCTCGTCTACCCATTTTTGCACCCTAATTAAAAAAAAAAAGACAGAGGGAGCACTGGTGTCAGTTACTTTCATAATGACTAGTGGAGTGAGAAATCTAGAAATGGTTGTGAGGACTAAATATTCACAAGGGTAGAAAGAAATAATTTGAATAGCATTGGCAGGCTTCATGTATACCCTCAAAATAAACTTGGATACACTCTGTAGTAGAGGAGAAAACCAATTCATTCTCATGAGTTTGACCCCCAAAGTCACAAAGACTGTATAGAAGCTAAACTCACTCCACTAAATTCAGAAAAACAATTTTTAGGGCAAAATTTATGATCTCATAGCACAACTTAGAGAAAAGAAATAAAGGATCTCATATCTAATTGCAGGATTTTCAGGAAACCAAATTTCTAAGCTGCACCTGGGCATGAGAATAGTTACCAAATATTGTTGGGAAATGGGTCTCCTAGAGAAAATGGCAGCCAATGCCAGAGAAATACACATGGCAGCTGTTTCAACTTGTATTCTCTTTGGATGTACATTTAGATCCATCACCCAAGGGAGACTATTTCAAGAATTTTGAGACAAATTGCTTTGAAATCAAGATATTTTCAATTCAGGGTAATCAAGCCCAACATCTTCAGGTATTTCCCAAAGGTCCTTTGCAGTAGAAGCTCAGTATCTTGGAGATTATTTTTGAGAGCCTAAACCAAACTAGGCTGGGTCAGACAAAATTTGTATGAAGTACCAGGAACTACTAGTCTGTCCTAAAGAGTTAGGTAGGATTTTTAGAAGGTTTTTGTGTCACTTTAACATCCTAAGCTTTTCTGTTTTTCTCAGGACCTGCAATAACAATACACCAGGGACAAAAATATTATATTTATCCAAAATTTCAATGCACTTTTTAATAATGCAGACCCAGGGCTGGCCTGGGCGTCAGGAAGGCCTTGGTTCCTGTCCTGCCTGAGACAAACTGGCTATGTGACCCTCGGCAAGTTAACTTAAATTCTCAGTGCCCACACCAATATTTCTCTCAAACTAGAAGATTCAGAATGGTCCTGGTCTTCACTGGTTCCGTTTCCTCACCCAGACAATCCCCTCCCCCTTTTCTAAATCCATTTTTGAAATTTGCTCTTAATGCTCTTTACAATTTTTTTTAAATAGATGTTCATCCTAGGTACTCAAGTTTAAAACTACATAAAGACTTCATGCTTTATGAAGATCTGGTATAACTCCAAGGTGATAACATCACCAAGTAACATCATAAATTATTAAGGGTCACCTTTGGTGGAACATTTACCATCATTGATCTATCTACGTTGCCAACAACTACAGAGTTAGTGTGTACGGCACATCAAATGTCCTACCACTGCAATTCAATTGGTCAGTGAGACAAGGAAATCTAATCACATCTAATACACATCCTTTGGAGGCCACTGAATACTATCCACACATCTCCACTGAATCTTTCCACTGGGACCACCGTACAGGTCGTTCATTAGACCTGAAGTCAAGAAAATTTGACTTCAAATCCTGCTTCAGATATTAGCTGTGTCACCATGGACAAGTCACTTTCCCAGGGTTGTTGTAAGGATCAAATGGGATAGTCCTAAAATACCTGGGAAAGGGTATTTAAGACTCTGATATTTAATGTTTCTTCCCTTCCATTACTATGACTGAGGATTTTGCAAGGAAATACAATGAACTGCCCTTGTGCCAAAAAAAAAAAAAACAACCCTTTGGTGAACCTGATTTCAAATAACTGTGATAGCAAGTACAAGAGAAGGAAGAGAATGCCCTTTAAATGAACTTTTATAGTTAAAAAAAAGTGAAATTGCTAAGACTGGTCCAAAAGGACTAATGCCTGACACTACTATATAGACTGCAAATCTAGACTAATTTAGAGGCAGCTTCACCCTTGTAATTGATATAAATGGTGAAGTTATTGGCGAGTTTGAGAAGTGAGGGGGTGTCGTTTATATGCATATATGGATACAAATATATATAAAGTTTTAATTAAAGCACATCAACCACTGCCCGAGCCTCCATGACAGCCCAGGCTCCTGGGCTAGTTTAAACACTGCTTTAATGTAGGGATTCTTAAAGCGCGATCCCGGCGTCAGGACTCCAAGAGGTCAGAATTACTCCTGCAATAATACTAAGACTTTATTTGCTCCCCTTTTACGTAAATGCTCCATCTTTTCTTGTCTGCATGAATCCAAATTTTCTCTGAACTCCAATTAAATCAGCATTAGCACAGGTGGAATGAAGACGCAGCAGAATCCAGCTGTCTTCTGTTAAGCCAGATATTAAGAACTTGCAGAAATATGTAAAACAATGTCATTCACACTAATGTTATTTTTCACATAATGTTACTGGTTAACATGTGATAGGCGTGTTCCCATTTTTAAATATCTTCACATTTTTATCGCTTTGGTTTCTAGGATGTTAAGCAGCAATAGCCGTGACTCGCACAAAGGCTCTTTGGGGTCCCCGGGCGTTTCGGAGTGTCCCGGGGCACCCCAGCCCACAGAGTTTACCGAGGCTGGGGGCGGAGGGGGGAGGGGAGTAAGGTGGGGGGCAGCTCTCGGGCTCGGGTCACGTGGCCACCAGCGCCACGCCCCCACCCCACCCCACCCCACCCTGCGCCAGCTTCCTCCTCCTGGGCCGGGGGGTCTTAACCTGGGGTCCCTGAGCAGATTCGGGGGTCTGTGAACTTAGATGGGGGAGGGGGCACGTATCTTTGTTTTTATATAATTGGTTTCCTTTGTCATTCTATGTATTTTATTTTACGCATTCAAAAAACTTCACTGTGAGAAGGGGTCCGTGGGCTTCCCCGACACACAGAAGGTCAAGGTCACGGAGCCCAGGCTCCAGGTCCCAAGGGTCCGGACCCTGCCTGGATGCCCAAGTTCGGCCAGAGGCGCTGACCCGGCCCGGCCTCTCCAGCGTCCCCTCCTCCCGCAGCGGGGGTGACCCGGACGGAACCGGGCCGAGCCGCGGCCGCCCAACCCTCCCCAGCCGGCCCCCTCCTCACTGAAGAAGCGGATCCGCGACGCTTCTCCTCGCTGAGGTCCAGCACATCCTCCATTGCCGCGGCTGTTGACGTCACTTCCGGGAGCCTAAGCGCGGATCGCGTCCCTAGCAACCGGCTTCCCCCGCCCGCCCCGCTATTAAAGGGGCTGCGATTCATTTTGGGGGCTCTCGGGTGCCCGCTGGGGGAGGGAGGTATAGGAAGGGGTGGAAAGGGAGGCAGAAAAAGAGGAGAGGAGAGGAAAAGAGGGGAGAAAAAGAAAAAGGGAGGAGAAAGGGAGAAGGGAAGGGAGGAGGGAAAGGAGGAGAGAAAAGGAAAGGAAACCGGGGAAGGAGAAAGAAAGAGGGAAGGAAAAAAAGAAAGGAAGAGAGGAATGAAGGGGAAAAGAACAGTGAAGGGAAATCAGGGAAGGGGGGAGAGAGGAATGTAAAGGGGAGGAAGGGAAGAGAAAAGAGGAAAGGAAGAAAGGAGAAGTGAAAAGGAAAGGGGAAAATAAAGAGGAAAAAGGGAGGAGTGAAAAAGAACAAAGGAGGAGGGAAAGGAGAAGAGACTAGAAGAGGGAAGAGGGAAGGAAAAAGGGAAGAGGGAAAAGAAAAGAAAAGGAAGAGAGAATGAAGGGGGAGAGGAGGAGGGACGCGCTCTTTCCTAGTCCCAGCTGAGTAACGCTCCAGGGAGTCATGCCCATCCCCCTGAGGAGCAGGCTATTTCTGCTCCTGCTCCGATTCTAGTCGTTGCCTCCAGCATTTCCTTCTTCTGGAAGCCACAGAGTTTTCTCCTGTGGGACTGAGTGAGCATCTAGGGTCACAGGACTGAAAGGGACTTGACAAGCCACTCATTCCAACCCCACTCTCCTAGCTACTCTTATTTGGCAGGTGAGGTCTAAAGCCCACCGAGAGTGAGCGGCTAGCCCAAAGATTCAAACCAGTAGTAAATAACAAAGGGGAAAAGAAAAGGGAAGGGAAATCAGGGAAGGGGGGAGAGAGGAATGTAAAGGGGAGGAAGGGAGAAAGGGAAGAGAAAAGAGGAAAGGAAGAAAGGCGAAGTGAAAAGGAAAGGGGAAAAGGGAGGAGTGTAAAAGAACAAAGGAGGAGGGAAAGGAACCAGTGCTTCTTCTGCAGGAAGCGGCTTCTAGCTAACTTGTCCAAAGCTGGTTCTGTACGGAGGAAGGGTAAGTTATAGTAGAAATGACAGACACTTACTAGATACATGTATCCTACTACTAGACTGTGTTAAGCTTCTTGAAGATAAAGGACTAAAGAGCATTTCATCTCATATTTCTGGGGTGCTACACAGTGCCATGTACATAGTAGGTGCTTAATAAACTGATTCAATATTTATTTAGTTTCTGTTATGTGCCTCACAACTGTCTGTCATTGAGCTCAAGCAGTTCTGGCTCCCTCCTCTCCTTCACTACTATACTCTGGGGAAGATTTATTTAAAGCTTAGGTTTGGGTTCATATCTATCATATTCCCAAAGTGGAGGAGTATTTAGTGTATATGATGTAAATCAGGAATGGAACAGTTATTTATTTCCTGCAAAGACCCACAGGTATGCAGTAACAGAAAGGAAAAAAAAAACTAAGAAAATGTTGAACTTAAAAGGAGCAAGACAGAAGATCCCCGAGATTAAATTTTGGAAGTGGATTTATTACCGAGGGACTGCTACGTGGTTACCCAAATCAGACAGTACTGGCATGGACAGCATGCCGCCTTTTTAAAGAGATTCAATAGCCAGGTTATGTAAGCCAAAACTACAATCAGTGATTGGTCAGTGTACATTTGAATTAACTCCTGCCCAGGATCAATTAGGGGAGGGGAAGGATGGAGTTGCCTGTTTACAGATCAATTAGGGGAAAGGGAAGGTGGAGTTGTGCCCAACAATAACTAAACAAGCTGTTACTGTTGTACTCTGCAAGGAGATTGATACAGAAAACCGCCAACATAAAGCCTTCATGGAACTGCTGAAAAGTGCTTTACATTCCACCTCTGCACTGCTGCACTCAGGAGATGTCTTTTGGCAAGTCAAGACCAAGATTTGAGTACATCTTTCAGAAAGGAACCAATTTCTTCAAGAGTGCTAAAGTAGTTTCTTGGGACTCCTTTTGAAGTGAAGCTGAAATCAACTGAGCCTAGATCTCTGGAATTCTCCTACTCAATAAGGCCACTTTGCAAATCTTGACACTCCCATCTCTATATTGATGTTCATTCATCTAGGATATTCTCCACCCCAGAGCACTAAAAGCTATCACCTGGAGGGTCATGGTTGGTGGTTGTTGTCCTTTGTTCTCAAAGAGGACCAAAATGACATCACAATACTAGAGTCAAGTTACAATTCTTCCAGCTGTGACTGATCAGACCAATATGAGCTTGGAATGCTTTTCCACAGGTCCCACACAAATAATCCATGTGAACATTTGGGGTGGATTCTCTAAGTTTGCAGATCTTGTGTTTCTTTTGAGCTATCTCACTTTTGCTTTGTTCGTAGAGCACAGTACCTTCTTTGATGAGGGCATGCCATGCTAGGTGGTCCTATAAATGTTGTTTGATTATTTCAGTCCTGTCTGATTCTTCATGACTCCATTTGGGGTTGTCTTGGCAAAGATACTAGAGTGATTTGCCATTTATTTCTCCAGCTCATTTTACAGATGAACTCATTATACAGATCTATAAAAGGGGTATTATAATAATAGCACCTGCTTCCCAGGATTGTTGTAAGGATCAAATGAGATAATAATTCTAAAGGGCTTAGCATTATATCTGGGCATATAGTAAACTATATAAATGTTAGCCATTATAATTAATATTCTATTATAAGAGTGAGAGAGTGCTAATGACTAGGGGAGTTAGTAAAGTGGACTGAGTGCTCTACCTGAAGTCAGGTGGACTTCAATTCAAATCTAGCCTCAGACACTTACTATCAATGTAACCTCTGCCTTGGTTTTCTCATAAAATGGTCATGATAAAGGCACCTACTTTGCAGGTTGTTGTGAGGACTAAACAAAATAGCAAATAAAGTGCTTGCAAAACTTAAAGTGGTATATAAATGTGCTATAAAAATGCTAGCTCTTAATCAGACAAGGCCTTGTGTGGGAGGTGGGGAGGTGTGCTTTGAAGAAAGCTAAGAATTCTGCACTGGGGAGTTGAGAAGAGACTTTATTCCTGTGAAAAAGTACTTAGAAAGGAGATGGAGGTGGAGCGGCTAGGTGGCACAGTGAATAGAGCGTTGGCCCTGGAGTCAGAAGGACCTGAGTTTGGATCAGACTTCAGACACTTAACACACACAAACAAAAACCTAGCCGTGTGACCTTGGGCAAGTTACTTAACCCCAATAGCCCTCCAAAAAAGCAAAAAAAAAAAAAAAAGAAAGGAGATGGAGGGTTCAATATAGTCAACCACTAAAATACCAGATTGACCCAATGAGGTCAAAGGGGAATCATATGAAATAACACTGGAAGGGTAGGTAGGAACCAGTGGCTTTAAATGCCAGAATGAGGAGTTTGTATTTTACCTACAAGCAAAGGAACCATTGAAGAATTTTGAGGTGACCTTGTAAGATCTCTGTATTAGCAATATCATGTTGTCATCCATGTGGAGTAGGAGTTGGAGAGGAGATATGATGGAGGCAGAGGACCAATTAGGAGGTTATTATAATAATCCAGGGATGATGGCCTAGACTCGATTGAGTAGAGAGAAGGCAACAACTGAGAAAGATGTTGTGGAGGTAAAGTGACGAGGCTTGGCAACCATTTGGATGTGGGGGTTGAGAGGGAGGGGAAGAGTGAGGAGTATTTCTGAGGTTGAAAACCTGAGTGACCCAGAAGGATGATTAGTGCTGACAACAGAAATAGGGAAGTTAGTAGGAGAGAGGGTTTAGCGGAAAAGGAAAGGTATTTTGATTTGGACATGTTGAATTTAAGATGCTTACATGATACTGATGTCTAACAGGCAGTTAGTAATGCAAGACTCAGACTCATGAGTGAGATTAGGGCTGGATACTATATATGGATTTGGGAGTCATCTGGATTGTAATTGGCATCTGACCCCATGGGCCAGTTCCTTCTATCCTCCACTCTTTCTTGAAGTTTACTCAAGTTCATGTGCAGTGTTTCTATGACTATATATATATATATATATGTATATATATATATATATATACATATATATATATACACATACACACACATATATATGTGTGTGTGTGAGTGTATATGTGTGTATATATTATATATGTATATATAAATATATGTACGTATGTATATGAAATCAGGGTCTTTTCCCATAATTCCTATCTTTTCATCCAAATAAAGATGATAATTGAAACCCTCAGGAGTCATTAAGATCACAAAATGGAAAGAGTATGGCTAGAAGACAAGAAGATCCAAGACAAAACCCTATTTTATTTGAATTGATTTCCCTTCAGGAAGTTTACAATTTAATAAAGGAGACCCAACCAATGAGCAGATCCCCATCCCACAAAAAGGGGAGTGTGTGTAATGATAGTGTCAACTGTTCAACACATATATACCACCAAAAACCAGCCTCTAAGGGATAAAGCTGGAGTGAGTGGGGACTAGGATTGGGGTGGTATAAGCACAAGCAAGGTGGGAGTTTTGTTTTTGTTTTTTTTTTCATTCTTGTTGTTAGAGTTCAGTTGCTCAGGCTGAATGGTAAACATCTGAAGGATTAATCACCTTTGAACCCTCATAATTCACAGCTGTACTGAGTCAAGTAGGCTTCATGCCTTCTGGTTCTGAGCCAATCAGGGATTGGGTCTTTGTTATATATTCTGGGAGGTTGGCATTTTGCTTTGGGAGTTCACTCATGAGAAGGATCTTTTGATTTACTGGTCAAGACTCTGAGTAGCCATACATTCAAAGACCCCTGACTGCTCAGATGTCTGTTTCCTTGATCCAGTGATGTATGTAAAGTGTATAGCAATATTGCTTTATTCAGACAGTAGGAGCCCTATCTCTTGGTCCTTATGCTAATTTCTCTGCTTGGATTTTCTCCAAGTTCAGGGTGCTGACCTTTTCCCTGAACTAGTGAATGTAATTAAAAGTAGGATTGTGAACCCCTTCTTGAGCAATCTTTCCTTTAAAAGCAGATCAGCCTGTGCTAGTAGGCCATCCTGGGTGTGCTAGAGTGCTTGCTAATACATTTGGCGTAGTCTGCAGGATCTGCATAGCCTAAAGGAAAGCATGGGGTATAGTGACACCAGGATAGTTGTCGGCCTAGTTATTGTGTTGTTTTTTGTCATCAACCTGAGAAAAAGCAAGCAAGCAATAGTAGTGGAGTTGTTTCCCAGGTTCTCAGAGCAGGGCCCCTGGGATAGAGCCTCTCCTTCCCCCTCCCTACCCCATTAATACTCCTGAGAAGACAGGTTGGAGGAGCAGCAGCTATGGGTGAAAAACAAGTTTGCAGGGGGTAGAGATGACCAGGGTTCAAGTGGAGTAGCCCTGCCCTGGACTGTGCCAGAGGGGTGAAGGCCCTGAAAGTATACTGTATTCAGAGCCCAGACTGGAACACCAGCCCTAGACCTTGAAACAAGGGCTGGAGCACTGTTCCCAAGGAGCAGAAGCAGTGGAGGTGGAATGGAGCAGTCTCTTCTCCCATGAGGTGAGCCATGGAGTAGGAACAGAGACCTGCCTAGGTTGGGACAGGAACAACAGGCAAGAGGGAAGAGAAACCATGGAGCTCAGAGATCAGCCCTGGAGATAAGATAAAAACTTCACAGCAAGGCAGGAGCACTGAGTGTGCTTTCCTGTTGTGTTCCCTTGGGATGGTTTGAGACCTGGGGGGGGTGGAGTTGTGAGTACCGTGGACCCCTAGGGACCCACCTTGTTGTCTTTGTCAACCAGGAGGTGGAAGCTGGGGCTGAAGCAGCATTAAGACTGCGAGTTGGCCCATTGGAGCATGCCTGCACCTGAGTGTGCCAGGAGGGAGCCTGCAATGGCAGGGTGAGGAGAAGGATACACCCCCAAGAGGACTTTTACTTGGACATTTTTGTTTTGGATCAAGGGAGGAGAAGGAGCTGGTTGCTCACTTCCCAAAGATTTTAACCCCCAAAGAATGTATAGGGTAGGGAATATGATATATTATGTTATATACTTTTGTGTTTGTTTAAGGCCAGGTGGCCAGCCCAGTAATGAGTTGCTATGTTGTTATGTGAAGCTAATGATGTGTTTATTTTGTGGGAATTATGTTGTACTTATTTAAGATGTTAATGCCTATCCAGATACAAGTTGCCCCTAAAGTCCCATAGGCCTCTGTAATGGACATGTAAGATCTTGGGGCTGAATGTAATGTTAAGGGAATTTGAAGATCTTTCCTGCCCACTAATAAGCACATAGAGCCATGACCCAGAGCTAATCAGGCTCTGGGCTATGGGGAGTTTCCCATTAAGTGTTGGGGCATGGGGATTTTCAAGTCCTCAGCATTCAACCAATCAGATGCTGAGTCTTTGTTATATATTCTGAGAGGTTGGCATTTTGCTTTGGGAGTTCAATCATGAGAAGGATCTTTTGATTTCCTGGTTGAAACTCTGAGTAGCTGTATATTCAGAAATCCTCCCACTCACCCCCCCCCCACTACTTAGATGTCTGTGCTCCATTGATCCAGTGATGTATGTAAAGTATATAGCAATATTGCTATGTTCAGACAGCTGGAACCCTTTCTGTTGATCTTTGTGCTAATTTCTGTTTGTGTTTTCTATACTCACTACTTTCTCTGTAATTAAAGTAGGATTGTTAATCTCTTTAAAGCTGTCTTTCCTTTATAAAACAGATCAAAAGAACCTGTGCTAGCAGGCCATCCTGGGCTGTAGCACCAATGCAATATTCACAGTGCCAACAGTCACTATAAATACACTTGCATAGTGCTCAAACACAAAATATAACAGACTCTCCATACATAAGATAGAAGCAAAACATTTATTCAGACACCAGAAAACCAAATCCCCAAACCAGTAAGCCAGTTCCATCACAGTAGCAAAGAAGTTAATAATCCACAATGACACAGAGAGCCATAGCATTCTTTATCCTTCCCACAAAGCAACATAAACCTAGCTGTCACAGCAGGTGGCAAACACCAGCTTTTACTTACAAGTCTGTCTCCTCAGATGCATCCTTTCCTCCCACCCATGTTTAGTTGCTCTGACTCCCAGCTTCCTGTAGGCTCTGCTCCACTCTTCAGCAAACTCCTCCTTCTACAGGCTCCATGTGATTACATTCAACCTATAAGGGTCAGGGTATATTTTCAAAGAAGGCAAGGTCTTCAAATTCCCATTACCATTACATGGACGTGCTAGAGTGCTTGCTGTTACAGGTGGGGATGGGTTATAAGAGCCAAATCATCTTTGCTGATCACATATTTCAATATCATTAATAAATCAGTTCAATACAACAACATTCTTTGAAACCATTCTTTAGCTTTGTGCTAAATACTGTGTTAGGTACTATAGGAGATAGAAGGATAATTAAGAGATCACTACTTTCCAGGAGTTTGCAATCTAGTGGAAGAAATAAGCCATGTTAAAAAAAATGAATACAATATAGTACCCATTATGGGCTCAGTCTCCCAACCCCTACTTGCACTGGCAGGTTAGGTCCCCAAGAGGACAGCTAATTACTTTTCCCTTAAAGTGCTAGAGTTTTTAACCCCTTGAGGGCTTGTGGCTTCTAGTACTATTCTCATAAGAATCCCTATCCAGTGTACTTCCTCACCCTAGTACTGATCATACAGTTGATAGAAACAAGCTTTTGCAAAAGGTAATTACTGAGAAGATGCAGCAAAAATAGACATTATCCCCTTAGATCCCCTTATACTAGAAGCTAACTCTCCCCTTTGGATGTATGTGATCCTTAGAGAGAGAATGCAAACACAATGTACAAAGGTAGAAAAACATGTAGGGAACATATGGGGCCCAGGGGTGCTTTGAGACTCTTGGATCCAGCAGTCCTTTTTCCCCTTCTCAGAATCCCCACCAAATTCACTTGGGAGTGAAGTGCTCCCTAGCTCAACTGGGCTAGTGACTCATTCCAGGTCCTAGGATCTCAGCTAATAGGTCAATCTATCATTGAGTTGGATCAAGGTCAAGATTGCTTGCCTGTTGTTCTGGCTTCTCACTGAATTCAGCTGTTGCTTCTCTGGTAGTCTCTTCTATCCATTTAAGTTGGTGAATAAACCTCCCATGGCTCTCCCAGAGTTTCAAAGTCCACATGGTTGTAACCTGGTCAATTCCAATTTGGTTACTCAGTCATCTAAGAATAGAAAAGAATAAAGCATAATGGATAAAAGAAATGGAAGCACCATGCATTCAGGGGCACATGGTGACCAGGTGTGAGAGAGTTCCACCTACCAACTCAGAGCAATCCTCTTCATTCGAAAGCTACAGAAGAGGGCAAGAGATATTTCCACAGACACAGTTCTAGTTCAGCAGCCAAGTCAAGTCAACAAGCGCTTATTATGAGCCAGGTACTATACTAAGTAAATACCAGGGATTCAAAGAAAGGCAGACAGTCCCTGCCCTCAAGTAGCTTACGTTCTAATAGAGGAGGTAAGAAATGAACTAATATGTGCATACAAGATATACACACAGTAGACAGAAGGCATTTTGAGAGGGGGAGGTATCAGTCAGTTAAAAGGCTTTTCCTTATCACACAGTATGGCAACAGAAAACAAGATTTCTGAGCAAGTTCTGAAATGGAAAGAAGCTCTTCCATGACAGATGCCCAAGTGTCTACATGTAAGATTAGGACCTGGCAGGGTATATTGTGCGTGCTTTGGATAGCCCACCAAAAAGGGCAAATCCAGGCTATAGTGTTAATGAAATAGGAAGATATTCCCTGCAGATTAATAGGCCTATGTGACCTGGAGCCTGAGTCACATGGAACTCAAAGTGGGAAGAGCAGAGGAGAGACAGAGACAGAAAGAAACTGGGGGTGGGGGGAGAGAAAAGCAGCTTGAGTGGGAGGAGGAAGGAATTTTGCCTAGGGGAACTTGTTTGTGGGGAGGTCTAATAGGAAGAAGCTGCTTCCCTGGATTAGTGATAAGAACCCTGTTAAATCTTACCTCCTGGAAGTCTAATGATGTTGCAAATATTTTGGTTTTGTCTTTGAGGAAAAGAGTTTATTATATTTTTCAAATCCACCCTGGAAATACACATGCATATTCATAGCGACTGCTATGTAGCATTGGTGCTACACAGGCACACTAAAAGAATTCGGCCCTCACCCGTTATAATAATAAAGATGTAATACAAAGCAAAGAATTTAAAAAGTCATAAAGTGCTACACAAATTCAAAGGTGAGAGATATCACTTCAGGCCAAGGAGATCAGGGAAGATATCCAGGGAGAGGTGGCATTCGAGCCTAGACTCAAAAAGATAAGAAAGACTTCATGGTAGAGCTATGGTGGAGGAGGATGTTGAAGGCTTAAGAAACTGTCCAAACAAAGGCATTGAGGTCAGAGAGCAAAGATTGGTGTTTGGGAACTGTAAATAACCCAGTTTGGCAGGAGCAGGGGGCCCTGAGGAAAGGAATGTTACATAAAGCTACAAATAGGGGGATAAAGCCAGATTGTGAAAGGTACTTAATGTCAAGCTAAAAAAATCTGGATTTTAGTGAAAGTGTTTGAAATTTGGAATGTTGGAAAGACAAAGAATAAAGCTGTGAAGGGTGAGAAGTTCATGCAAAAGTCAAATAAGAATAAGACAGCAGTATAAGAGATGCCATCAGCAGACTAGATATACAGGTAGCAGCAAGCACCCCAGCATTCCCAGGGTGGCTGCCAACACAGGTTCTTAGATCTGCTTTTCTAAAGGAAAGCAACTCAAAATGGGTTAACAAGCTTACTTTAATCAATCAAACATAGATCATAGATCATAGATTGTTTACCTGGTTCAGGGGGAAAAGGCCAGCACCCCGAACTTCAGAGTATGCAGACAGATCAAACAGACAGGCTTCCAAACTGTCCAGCCATTATCAATACCAAATCAGTTAACAGAGAGGGAAGAATCAACATCTGGGTTTTCAAAGCCGGGGGGGCTCTCAACAACGACTTCCCAGAGTCTCATCTGGTCAGATCACACAACACTTCTCAAAGTGAGCCCCAAAACAAAGCCTCACATAAGGAATTATATAGCCTTTTCCTGGCTCAGAGAATGTCACAACCCTCTTGACCCACTGCCCAATCACACAGCATCAAGGTGTGGGCATTCCTGAAAACCAAGCCTCCTACCACAGGTTCCATGTGACCACATTCAGCCTATTAGGGGGCAGAGTATATTTTCAAATTAAAGAAGGTTCTCATAGTCACTTAAGCCAATCAAAGGGCCTAGGGGCAGGGAAGATCTTCAAATCTGCATTTCCATTACAATACATGAATCCTGGGTTGCAGGTAAAAAAGATATTTGTTCCTATGCAGGGCTTGCTCTATCCCAAATCATCCAGCAGCTACAGCACAATGTTTCCTGTTCTTAGAACAGACTGTTTGTTTGTTTTTTTATTAATTCTGTGCTAGGGTCCCACTTCTAGGACTCGGGGACCCCTCCCCAGTCTCATGCTCCTCAATACCAGGGTCCTACAAAATCTAAATACTTACCCTGAGTCCTGGGGCTTCAGGATCCCTCAGTTTCCTTCTCTGCTCTATAAAAATGGGTACCACTATATATTCATGAATCTCTCACTCAGGGGTGGGGAACCTGTGGTTTTGTGGCCACATGTGGCCTTCTAGGTCCTAGGTCCTACCCTTTTGACTAAGTCTAAGTTTCACAGAATAAACCGTTTTATTAAGGGGATTTGCTCTGTGAAGCTTGGATTTAACCAAAGGGCCACACTTGAGGACCTAGAGGGCCACATGTGGCCTTGAGACTGCAGGTTCCCCACTCCTGTGATAAATTAATGCTCATTTCATGCATGAAGTGGGAGGGAGAAGGTTTGGTCTGAAAGGCTTTGTAGAGTCCTTCAAATGTAATAGAATGTAAGCTTCTTGAAGGGAGGGACTGTTTCATTTTTGTCTTTGTATCAGTAGTGCCCCGCACTGTGCCGGGCACATAATTTATTAAGTGAATGATGGAAATCATTACTTAACCCTGAGAAAGATGGCAGAGAAAAGCAGGCATTTCGAGTCCAGAATTGAGATTTGGAAGAGAATTCAGAGGCCATTTGGTCTGATGCCATGCCTGGGCATAGAATCTCCTCTCTCATATGTACAACAACTTTGAGCCTTCCCTCAAAGCTCTCCAGTGGAGAGGATACAACTCCACCCATCTCCCAAGGCAGTCCCTGCCCACTTTGAGATAGCCCTAACTGAAAATAAATGCGGTTCACAAGAGACTTTAGGGTTATGAAGTGCTTCACATGGAATCTCATCTGAGTCTTACAACAGTCCTATGAAGTAGGTGCTCCATTTAGCAGATGGGGAAAGAGAGGCCAAGAGAAAGTGAGTGACTTGCCCAGGGTCATACAACTCATAAGTGTCTGAGGCAGGATTTGAACTCGTCTTCTTGACTCCAAGTCTAGCGATCTTATTCTCTGCTACCTAGTTTTACCTACTTGTTAACAAGTTTTCTCTTTCACGGAACTAAAATCTGCTGCTCTGTAACTTCTATTGTTTCTAGTTTTCTCCTCTGGGTTCAAATGGAATCAATCCACTCCCTCTTCCACAAGATATCCCTTCAAAAAATACTTTAAGACAAGGGCAGCTAGTGGTGCAGTGAATGGAGCACCAGCCCTGGAGTCAGGAGGACCTGAGTTCAAATTTGACCTCAGACACTTAACACAAAACTAGCTGTGTGACCTTGGGCAAGTCACAACCCCAATTGCCCTGCCTTCCCCCCTCCAAAAAGAAAAAAAAAATCAGTATTATTTTGGGGGTAGCTAGGTGGCACAGTGAATAGATCACCCACCCTGAAGACCAGAGTTCAAATCCAGCCTTTGACACTTACTAGCTGTGTGACCTTGGGCAAGTCACTTAACCCCAATTGCCCTCCAGAAAAGCAAAAAAAGAAAAGAAAAGAAAGAAAAATGCTTCAAGATAGTGATTAGTGGCAAGTACTCCTCATTTCCTTCAACCAGTCCCCCTGCAGTGTGGTCTCTAAACGTTTTACCTGGTCAGCTCTCTGGAGGTTCTCCTATTTGTCAATGCTTGTCCTAAAATGAGACATGCAAGACTGCACACAACAGGGGTGGCTAGGTGGCGCAGTGAATAGAGCACCTGCCCTGGAGTCAGGAGGACCTGAGTTCAAATCTGGCCTCAGATGCTTAACACCTATTAGCAGTGTGACCTTGGGCAAGTCACTTAACCCCATTTGCCCAGCCTTCCCCCTCCAAAAAGCAAAAAACAAAACAAAACAAACAAAAAAAAAAAAAACCTGCACACAACAGTATAGAGATGGTCCAGCTAGGGCCAAGTATAACAGGGTTGTCACATCTTTCTTCTAGGAAAGGAAAATGCTGCAATATCTATTTTTAATGTATTTCTTAATGCATGTTGTATGTTGTCCTTTTACACCTAACATTTACGTAGTGCTTTAAGGTTTTCAGAGAACTTTACAAATGTGATCTCATTTGATCCTCATAACAATGCTGGGAGGTATTATTCCCATGTTATAGCTGAGGAGGAGACTGAGGCAGAGGTTTAGTGACTTACCCAGAATCACACAGTGAGTAAGAGCCTGAGGCCAAATCTGAACTTGGATCTTCCTGACTCCAGGTTAGTTTTGTTATTCAGTTGTGTCCAACCCTTCATGGTGCCACTTGGGGTATTCTTGACAAAGACACTGGAGTGGTTTGTCGTTTCTTTCTCCAGCTCACTTGACAGATGAGGAAACTGAGGCAAAGAGGGTGAAGTGACTTGCCCAGGGTCACCCAGTAAGTGCTGAGGCCAGATTTGAACTCAGGATGATGAACCTTCCTGACTCCAAGCCCATCTCTCTATCTGCTGTACCACCTGGTTACTCTCCTTCATTTTACAGTCGAGGAAAATGAGATCCAGAGGAGTTAAGTGATTTGCCCAAGGTCACACAAACGCCAGGAACAGGACTTGAGCCTAGGCTGTCCAAGTGCAGCACTTTGGGTAACCCAGGAAGTCAGGCGCCGCTCTCTGTCTCTCTCTCTCCGTCTCTCTGTCTCTCTCTCTCTGTCCCTCTCTCTGTCTCTCTCTGTCTCTCTGTCTCTCTGTCTCTCTGTCTCTCTGTCTCTCTCTCTCTGTCTCTCCCTCTCTCTGTCTCTCTCTGTCTCTGTCTCTCTCTCTCTCTCTCTCTCTCTCTCTCTCTCTCTCTCTCTCTCTCTGTCTCTCTGTCTCTCTCTCTCTGTCTCTCTGTCTCTCTCTCTCTGTCTCTCTCTCTCTCTGTCTCTCTCTCTGTCTCTCTCTGTCTCTGTCTCTCTCTCTGTCTCTGTCTCTCTCTCTCTGTCTCTCTGTCTCTCTCTCTGTCTCTGTCTCTCTCTCTTATACACACACACACACACACACACACACACACACGCACGCGCACACACACGAAGTCATTTAACTTCTCTGAGCCTATAAAACATGGGGAAGGAGGTTGCACCAGAAGGTCCGTTCTAGTTCTACCATTCTACAAGTCTATGATTCTATGATGTCCTGTGAGGATGATGTTTAGGAGGCAGCTACAGTCCAATGGGAAGGACACTGGACTCAGAGGCGGAAGCCTGAGCTCAGCTCTCTCTTTGCCGTCATTAGCCATGTGATTCTATACAAATCACATCACCGTTGAGCTTCAGTTTCTTCATCTGTAAGATGAGGAGTCAGGAGGACCTGAGTCCAAACCCAGCCTCAGACACTCACTAACTGTGTGGCCTTAAGCAAGTAACAGCCCCAGTTGCCTTGGAAAAAAGTGCTCTAAAACCCCAAAACACCATATGAATGTGAGGTATAATAATCATCTGATCCAACTTCTAAAAAGAAAATTGTGATGATTTCAAGTCCAGACTTCATGAACAAGTGACCTCCTTCATTGGTCCTTCATAATGCTGATTGGATTGTGCTCTAAGGTAAGAGACCCTAGAATCTTTTCTCTGTATGTAGCCTCACAATTTCACTGTGAATTCTCCCTCTAGCATTTTGCAATTCTTCACCAAACTTAATTGAATACCTCCTTGTTGTTTCTCTTGACAGAAGCAAGTACCAGATACCCACCAACACTACTTCAAGGGAAAGAACGTGACCTAAATAATAAGAAAAAGCCTAAAACAGATTCAGGGAGATTGGAGATGAAACAGACATCCTAAAACGTGAATCCTGGACACTTGAAAAATGGGCAAAGTCATAGCTTTGCTGTTTATCCCCTGCTCTCTCACCTTGCGGCAGAGGAGATTGAATAGAAGTCTGGGAATAGGACAAAAGGGGACAATGTATTGTGCTCAGTTCTAGACACCAGGGTTTAAGTTAGAGTGTCCAAGGGAGGCAACCCAAATGGTAAAGGGCCTTGATTTTATGGCATGTAATTTTATGCCTAAGTAATGAATGATCACTGCAAGCCCAAAGGAAGGGAATGAGCGTATTTTTAGCCTGGAGAAAAGAATACTTAATGGGAATAACTGTGTTCAAATATTTGAAAAACTGTCATATGGAGGATGTCATATTAGATATGTTCTCTTTGACCTCAGAGCATGTAGAAGTTACAAAGAGGAAAATTTAGTCTTGATATGATGGCAAACTTCCTAAGAATTATAGTCATCCAGAGGAGAAATGGCTTGCCTGTAGGAGTTGTGGATCCCCCCCCCCCCCCACTTAGAAGTCTTTAAGAAGAATCTAGGGGAAAAAAGGAAAAGAAAAAAAATGAAATTTACATGATAACTTTATTATATATTTAGAGGAATAGTAAGCTATATAAAACAGATCTACAGTTTTGTGCACAATCATTTTTGTTCTTATATGTTATGGAAATGCTCATTTTATTCCATAAACTAAAAATAAAAATGGAAGGAAGGAAAGAAAGAAAGAAGGAAGGAAGGAAGGAGAAAGAAAGAAAGAAAGAAAGAAAGAAAGAAAGAAAGAAAGAAAGAAAGAAAGAAAGAAAGAAAGAAAGAAAGAGAAAGAAAAAGGGAGGGAAGGAAGAGAAAAAGTAAAAAAGGAAGGAAGGAAGAGGGGAAGGAAGGAAGGAAGGCGGGAAGGACAAGAAGCTAGGCAATCACTTGTTTCGTATGCTGTAGCAGAGATTCTTTCATTTGTGGGTAGGACTTGATGGCTGGAGAGGTCCATTCTAACTCTCTATGATTCTTCCTTTCACCCACTGTGAAATGGGATCAGGCCAACTGTTAATCTTGCCTTTGCATTCTGTAGCTCCCTGTGGAAATGTTAATAAGAAGGAAGGCCTGCAAACATCTGGATGACATTTCAGCAAGAGAGAATTTATCCTTTTTTTATGGCAAGGGAGAGATGCACTTGCATCTGGACAAAAAACGTCCTCATTACATCAGAAAGACAGTACTCTGCGGTCCAGGAAGGCTGGGCAATTCACCATTGCCTAAACACATCCCAAATGTGCCTCACTCTGTGATTTTATTCATGACTTACCCTACTTCTGGAATGTCCACTCTACCCTCCATCGATTGAAATGTGCCTATTTACTGTTCAGATGCCCCTTTCCCACCTCCGTGAAGATGTTTCTGATTCTGAGGACTAGAAATGCTCTTTCCTTCAAAAACCTTAAGTAACACCTTGCGTCTTACCAGGCTGCCAGCTCTCCCCTTAGCTTTTTGTACTCCCTCAACAAACTTAGTTAAATGTATCCTAACTGTTCTAACTATAAGTCCTGGATATGCACTGGAAATACTTTGAGGGAAGGAGCATGACCAAAGCCATAGAAAAAGGCCTAAAACAGGATCAGAGAGGTTGGAGATGAAATGATCATCCTAAAATGGAAATCCTGGGCACTTGAAAATGGGGGGAAAATCACAGCTTTGCTCTCTATCCTCTGCCCCTCAGCCTTGTATTGGAGGAAATCAAATGAAGGCTGGGAAGAGGATGGGAAGAAGAAAGGGGACCAATGGATCATGATGAGTTCTAGGGACCAGAGTTTAAGGGGACATTCATAAGCTAAAGAGTGTTCTAGGAAGGCAACCAAGATGCTGAGGGGTCATCTCTCAAGCATTTTTTAATTTTTGCAGAAAATAATGTTTGTACTTCTCCAGCATTTAAAAAAAATTTTAAGGGGCAACTAGATGGTGCAGCACCCTGGAGTCAGGAGGACCTGAGTTCAAATCCAGCCTCAGACACTTGATCACATTTACTAGCTGTGTGACCTTGGGCAAGTCACTTAATCCCAAATGCCTTGCCTTCCCCCCTCCAAAAAGTTTTTTTAATATGGCAGCTTGCATATGTAACAACCTCTAAGTTTCCTGAGACGCAGTGTGCTAATGGATAAAGGAAGGAAGACATTTTTCAAGTCCTGCCTCTGAAACTGAAATTGGCTGGTGGCAGTGGATTAAGACCTATCAGTGGGGGGCGGCTAGGTGGCGCAGTGAATAGAGCGCTGGCCCTGGAGTCAGAAGGACCTGAGTTCGGAGCCGGCCTCCGACACTTAATCCACACAACAAAGACACTTAATCCACACAAACAAAAACCTAGCCGTGTAACCTTGGGCAAGTTACTTAACCCCAATTGCCCTAAAGGGGCGGCTAGGTGGCGTGAGTAAGAGCGCCGGCCTTGGAGTTTGGATGACCCGAGATCAGATCCGGCCTCAGAAAATGAGCACCCACGCATAAATAATGACTAGCCGTGTAACCTTGGGCAAGGTACTTAACCCCAATTGCTTTAAAAGACCTATCAGTGTTCCCAGCCATGGTCTCTAAGACTACAAGTTACTAATGTGAGTTGGAGAGTTTCCCGCACTGATGAAATCACAAAACTTTATCAAAAACAAAAGCTCAATGAGAGCAGGGACTCTTCCTAGCAACTAGCATTTCATTAGATTGTAAGCTCCTTGAGGGCAGGGACCATTTTTTGCCTCTTTTTGTATCCCCTAGGCATAGAACTTGGCACATAGTAGGTGTTTTGTTGTTCAGTTGTTGTTTTTTTTTCAGTCACATACGAATTTTGGGACTCCATTTGGGATTTTCTTGGCAAAGATACTGGAGTGGTTTGTCATTTCCTTTTCCAGTTCATTTTCCAGATGAGGCAAATAGGGTTAAGGGCCTATGCCCAGGGTCATATTGCTAGTGAATGTCTGAGGCCTCGTTTGAACTCAGGTCTTTAACTTCAGGCCAGGCACTTGATCCACTGTGCCGCCTAGCTGCCCCACTAAGCACTAAGTAAGTGTTTAGTAAAGGTTTATTGATTTTGATAGCATATTGAAGTGCACTTGACATTTCATTGAAATAACTGAACACTTAGAAATTTAATGTATCTGAAAGGCCAGATAGAAACAGAACTCTTTATTCCACACACATCTTGGCCCAGAGCCAGTGGACTGGGAAATAGGTGAGGAGCCACAGGTAAGAGACAGGGCAACACCTCTGCACCCAATACCCTCCCCTAAAACCTAAAAGAGCACAAGGTTCCACTGGGGGACTTCATCTAGCAGAACAGCAGATGCACAGACCTTCATCTTTGATTCTAATTTTCTCACTCCCTCCTTAGAAGGATGGAACCCCAGGTGAGCACCACGACCAGATGAAGAAGCAGCCAGGACAAGGTCAGCATGAGTATGTCGGCCTTGGAGAGCATGGACCATGGGCAGATCTGTACCAAACTATGCACTGAGAAGCTAGGCATGGCCATGAAGGTGGCAGGTGGAATCATTCTGTTTTGGGTCATCTTCATCATTGGCTATGTCATCAGCTACTACATCCACAAGTACAAGTAGCACTTGTCTGAGCCTGCTGGACACCTTTTCAAGTAGCCCTCTACCTACCCAGAGACCTCTTACTTCCTGGCTCAGACCACCAGGGCAGACTGGTCCCTGGGGGCACATGCACCTGTAGATATAGACATATACACAGGAACAGATATGGACACAAACTGAGTCTCTTTTCAGAGAAAGAGATACATACACTGAAACAGACACTGGACAGAAGTAGAGACAGTTGTACATGGAGATACAGACAGACACACACCCATACACATCTCTCTTCTCCCCTTTCCCAGGATAGAACTCCAGACCAAGCCTTCGACATCCCACCTTTCCCCCGTCACACTCTACCTCAGGGAGAGTTACTACACTAAGTTACTGAAGCCCAGGACTACATCTTCACTCAGCCTCTCCTTGGTCACCCCTGTGTTCCTCCTCACTGACCAGATGACATCTCCTTTGAGCTTGTGGCTGCCCTTGACAGCCAGACAGCTGAGAAAGATGAGAGAGACCGGGGCACAGTTTTATTCCTCAGAAACTTTTCTGCAGCGCTGGTTTATGTTCAGACACAGGTTTCCCAGGCAGGCTCTACCCCCCCTGCCCCATTCTTTGTAAGAGCATGACCTAGCAAGTGGGGATCATTCAGTTAGGGGGTGCTACACAGGTTCATCACCAAGGTGGAGCTTAGAAGAACGAGAATCAGGGTCACTTCTAGGGTTTGGTTTCTGCCTATCCCTGCTCCAACGACACATGGTGGGCATAAAATCTGCCTCCTGTTTGCTGTGACCTCTCCCTCCATCCCTACCCTGCCCCTCACCACCAACTCTACTGCTAATGCTTGTTTTCAAGCAGTAGACACTAGACACAATGTAAGCCTGATTTCAACATAAACTTATTGAGGAAGAGAAAGGCAGCAAAAAAAATTATCTCCAGAAAAAAAAATATTAACGGGAAGCAGCATCATGTATGGGAAAGAGGTACTTGGTTCAAATTCTGACTGTGTGAACATGGGAAAGTCACTTATCTCTGGGCCTCAGTTTCCTTAACTGTAAGAGAGATTGTCTGGCTTTGAAGATCCCTGCCATCTCTAAATACATGCTTCTGTGGCAATGACTCAACATGGAATTCCAGCAAAGCCGAAAATTTCCCATGGTCCCTGGGAGTCAGCAGGGCATTTTACAACTTTACCCCCTAGCCCCTGTGGTTGAAACCTCCTGGGTCCTTCCCAAGCCTCACAGGCCCACAGCTGTGTTACTGGTTTTCTAGTGTGTGTGTGTGTGTGTGTGTGTGTGTGTGTGTGTGTGTGTGTGTGTGTGTGTGCTCTGGAGTCATCATAAGAGGTATCCCCTCTAAAGCTATTCCTTTGCCCCCTCCCCTGGATTTGCCCTCAGTTACTGCACTAAGTCCCAGGGAATTCCATCCCCTGGCCTGCCCTGAAGGAAGAAACCCCAGTGAATCTGATATTTCTGATGGTCCCTAGCCACAGGTGCCAGCCACAAAGACTGGGAGCCAGGAGAAAGCATCCCCCATCTTGAGGGGCCAGGGAGGACTGGGGTGTTCTGGAGAATGAGCCCCAGTCTCTATACACTACCTCCTTCTCCTGCTTTTCCAGAGAGGCAGAATAATATAATGAAAAAGAAGTGGGGGGAAGCCCTAGAGACTGGAAGGATCCTAATAAATAAAAACTTGTGTGACCTCAAGCACAGCTTCCTCTGAGTTTTAGTTCATTCTTCCTAAAAAGGCCAAGATAGTTTCTAGGGCAGAATCTTAACTATTGACCCTGGCACAGGTGGTTGTGATGGGGTTAATGTGCGGTTCCAGAAGTCTACTGAAAGCCTGACCCGCTTTGCTCCTTTCCCTCTCTCTTTATCCCAAGTGGTTCCTCAAGTAGTTAGTATAAAGAGCTTTAATGGGAATCTGACAACCCTGGCTATTAACCTTGGATAAATCTCAAAAAATAAATAAATAAACTAATTAATTGATTAATTTGATGTATTTGTTGGACACCTTTACAGTACAGGCCTCTCTGTCCCATCCCTGCATCCACCCTGAATCCTTTATCCCCCACTCTCCCCTTATCCGGCCCTGCTTTTCAAATTGCTTCGGATCTAAGAAAAGAAAGATCCAGTAAAATCTTGCTCCTAAACTCTCAGTCAGTGTCAGAATGTGACCACCAGAGGGCAGGGTTGGTCTTTTTATAAACCCACCATCTTTCTATTCCTCTGGAGCACCTCCTCTGGAGCACCTCCAAGCCCCACAAAGCCCTCTCGCTCCCCAGATCTTGTCAATGAAGAAATGGTGCCAGGATCTCTGAGGAATAGAGCAGAATCCCGTTAAGAACATGAATCACCTTGACAATTGAGCCTTGGCACGGCCAGATTCTGCAAAACAACCAGCAAACACGATCCCCTAAAGTCCTTCCTCCAGTCCTTCCTTGCACTGTCCCTCCCGACCTGGCAGAGGACGGGCCCCTTGGGGTAGAGGGGTTTTAATGTGTTTTTTTAAAGGAAGAATTGACAGCTGGGGGAGAGGTGAAAGAGAGGAAGGAGCCCAAAGGAAGGAGAAGAGTTGATCAGGGTAGCTTTCCAAAGGAGGTGTATTAGAAAACACTGCCCCAAAAAAGGGACTCCAGGAAAGAGGGAAAAAAGCCCAGTACCACGTAGAATGAGAGGGTTTGCAAAGTATTTTCAAATGGGATCTGCTTTTCCTGTGCCTGTTTAAAACATTAAAATTGTGCTGAATATGAGGCTGAGTTTGCTAGTCCCTCCCTCCCCCCATCCCCAGCCAAAGACGTCATGGGAGGGAGGTATAAAATTTCAGCAGAGAGAAATAGAGAAAGCAGTGTGTGTGTATGTGTGTGTGTGTGTGAGAGAGAGAGAGAGAGAGAGAGAGAGAGAGAGAAGAGAGAGAGGAGAGAGATGGAGACAGAGGAGGGAGAGGGAGAGAGAGAGGGAGAGAGGGAGAGGGAGAGAGGGGGAGAGAGAGAGAGAGAGAGAGAGAGAGAGAGAGAGAGAGAGAGAGAGAGAGAGAGAGAGAGAGAGATCACAGGCAGGAGGGGCGTAGAAGCAAGCAAAACGCCAGAGGTAGGGGAAGAAAACGAGAAAGGAGGAATAACATTCAAGAAACAGGAGTACAGTGAACTGACTTGTTTTATTTTATTTTTATGCTTTTACTTTTTCTTTTCCTTTTTTTTTTAAGTGAAGCAGTGAAAGAAGCAATGACCAAGGGAGAAGACAAGCTAAGGTCTTGGTGACCCTGGGCGGCCAAGTGGATTATTGGGGCAAAACTGGAGGGGAGGCAGCCACCAGGTGCCTAGCCCTTCTCATTACACGTAATCCCAAATCAGCATCCAATGAAGACGAGAGGCAGCGGGTGACAAAAATAATTTCCAAAGCCCTCGAGGAAATGTAAACCAAGGGGAAAGTATGAATGGTGTGTCTGAAAGACAAGTGTGCCCAGCGCGTCCCTCTGTTCCCAGCTGGGGACGGTGGCCCAGCCCAGCCCTGTCACCGGCCACCTACTTACTGGTGATCCGATTTTTTTTCTCCTCTTCCTTCTTATTTTGGGCTGTCCAAGGATACTGAACTTGGAAACTAAACATTGTTTCTTAGCCTCTCTTCAAAACACCAACTTTGTCCCTTGTTGTCAAAGTAATATTTTATGGTCTTAGATCTCAGTTCTATTTATTATTTTTTTTCTACCTAAGGAAAACGCCAACATTCTCCCCATTTCCCCCTCCAAACCTCCCCCCCCACCACCCCAAGCCTTCCTCACTCCCCTTGCTACCCCTACTTGGTGCTCTTCACCTGGTTTGCCTGGAATCCCAGCCCAGCGGAACCTGTTTAGACACATGGAGAAGGATCCCAACTTTGCAAGGCACAGAGCCTGCTTCTTCTTCCTAAGCTTTGCCAACGCTTCCTGGAAGTCCTGAATCTTTTGCAGTGCAGTGAGTTCATGCACCTTCTTGCCAAGCCTCAGTCTTCGGGATCTGGGGAGGCTGCATCGAAAACTCTGCCTGGTTTTCCTAACTCCTTTTGCAAGGCTCCTGGTCTCCTTTGCCAGGCCCAGCTGCTCCCCTGGTCCCCTTTCCCCTGTTTCGCACATGAAGATGCACTTGCAAAGGGCTCTGGTGGTCCTTTCACTGCTGAACTTTGCCACAGTCAGTCTCTCTCTCTCCACTTGTACCACCTTGGACTTGGGTCACATCAAGAAAAAGAGAGTGGAAGCCATTAGGGGACAGATCTTAAGCAAGCTGCGGCTCACCAGCCCCCCTGAGGCATCAGCGTTGGCCCATGTGCCCTACCACATCCTAGCCCTATATAACAGCACCCGGGAGATGTTGGAGGAGATGCAGGAAGAGAAAGAGGAAAGCTGCACTCAGGAAAACACTGAGTCGGAATACTATGCCAAAGAGATCCATAAGTTCGACATGATCCAGGGTCTTGCAGAGCACAGTAAGTCCCAGCTCTCGGTTGGGTGTCGCCTTGGGAGGGGCCCAACTTGAGCAGAGAGACTTGTAGAAAGAGGTCAGGGCTCACCTAAAGAGCCAGCTAGCCCTGGGGTTTCTGAGCACCTAAGGCTCAGGAAGAGCTGGGAGGGAACCAGGACAGTTTGGAGCTGTGTTGACTGCTTCTCTTTGAAACCCAGCAACCTCATGCCAAGGATATAACCCCATCCAGTTAAGATCCTTGACAGTTGTTCATTTGGGGGCCACTGCACTGCCTGTGGAACATGTGTGCTCACATCTATATGGTGATCTGGGTAACCGCAAGCATGTGTGTCCTATAAAAAAAGGCAGAATGGGCCAGAGGAGAAAGCACAGCTCCAAGAGTCTGGAGACCTGGATCTTTTCCCTGATTCTCTAGAGCTCCTTGTGGCATGTCTCTCTTTTAGTTTTTCCAATCGTTCTTTGGGGGAAATGATTTTTGTTATAGAATAAAGGTAAGGGCAAAAAGCCTTTTCAGGGGTTTTAAGATGATAGCTTTTCCCAACATGCGGCAGTAAGCATGTCCCATGGGCTGTGTTTATGTGGCTGTATACATGCATGTGCTCCCTCTATAGCTCCCACCCAATTCTCCACTTGCTTCCCCACTCCCTCCCAGGGAGTGACTGACTTCAAATGTTCAAACATTTGAGGGTGCTGTCTATGGAGCACACACCCACTGTAAGAGAGATGAGAGGACGATTGAT